>OZ010615.1:24973896-24978896 GCA_963932145.1 Acanthosepion lycidas | reverse complement strand
GATGGCTAAAGCCGAGATTCTAGGTCATGACCAATAACATCACAGATTCTTCTTTGGATTTTATCACGAAAATCTCTAAATATATAGCAGGAGCATCAGACCATATGTGGCAATAATATTCGAAGCTTAAATTCTAGGTACCATAGAGGAGAGCGATATTTATTCTGAGTATATACAGAAATGTGGCACAAGTCAAAATTGAGGAATGGGGAAAAGGACAGTCTTGTTCTGCCTTAACATTAAACTTAGCTAGCCACAAACACTGACCCAAACATACAACAATATTTCTTACACCACAACAACGCATTCTTACTTACCTTTCTTACTACAACCACCATAATACCACATTGTCTCTATGCAATCCTAACTAGTCCCCATATGTACAATTCAATGTTTGTGGGGTGTGGGGAAACAAACAATTCATCCGAACAATTACCGTGAAAGTATTTATAGAGAAAGGCACAGTGAAGCAACATTACGGTAGGGAGAAGCTGACTGAAGCCGAAAGTTGTTACTACTGTTTATATGATGCCAACATTTCCAGACCCCACACCCTTTACATATTATCTTTGTTCCTAATCCTTTTAACATATATTCCACTTTTTATCTTTCAGTCTCTACAAATCTTTATGATGAGTCGCCAGGTTAAATCAAGTCAGGAGAACAATATGTCGAAGAACTCTGTACCACACAGTCCTCAATCAATGAATGACACTAGCCAGTCAGCACCCAAAAGCTCTCATTCCATGTCCCACGGAGGACAGTCTATGCCGCACGAACCCCATCCCATGCCACACGGCCCTCCGTCCATGTCTCATGGACCACAATCTATGCATGACGCATATTCCATGCCGTACGGAGGCTACGGTGGCTATTCCCTGCCGCCACATGGTGCTTACCCAATGGGATACGGTTCCCCACCACCAATGTCGCACGGTGGCTTCGGCATGTCTCATGAACCACAGTCGCTTCCACGAGGGATGTACTCGCCGTACGGTGGTCAAGCTGAGAACAAGAATCGCATGAAAACATTCTCGAAGACCCAGAGGGAGACACTGTCGCGTGAAGGAGCGAAGACCGGAACTTCTCACCAGCGCGGCGCCGTTCCAGAGACGATGAACCGGATGACAATGGACTACCAAGGCCGCTTCATAGATTCCCGCGGCCGAGTTGTTGACTACAGCCACAAGATGGATCCGTCCGACAGCTCTCAAGACGGTAGATATATATTCGGCAGGGACATGCCCCGGGAAAGGCAGATTATGTACGACTACGGGATGCCGCGCTATATGTACGAAAATATGATGGATAATCCAGATTTAATGATGGACATGGAGATGCAAGGAAGATATCCGCCATTTTTTGATCAGTATGGCGATGACGATTACAGCGACGGCTTTCTGGGAAACTACATGGACGGTACTGGAAGTTACAACAGAGATTTCCCAGCTATGCATTTCCCAGAGAACAGAACAATGGATTCGGCTGGTAGATATGGGGATGTGTTTGAACGGTAGAGGCCCAGAACTTAGTGCATGGTGACCGGAAGTTCACACAGGCTCCTGTTTCCTGTTATAAATTTCAGACATAAAAACATCTTCTGATAACAGTAGATCTTTGTTGCACTTTTATTTGTTACAAAATTTGATGTAACCGATGATATAAAAAGTAGAATTTATTAAAGAAATGAATCAAAATTTTCATTCATTCCAATGATTCCATATCTAGTGACGTAGCTAATATTAAAAGTATTAATCGAAATTCATTGCAAATGATGTTACAATAGGAATGCATTAGAAATGATTTGAATACTAGCTCTTTATGGAACCTGGAATATTATGGCTAGGATTTATGAAACAAATCCATCCAAACTTTCATTCCCTCTAATGATTCCATATCTAGTGATATAGCAAATACTAAAAGCATCTATAGAAATTCTTTGCAAATGATTTTACTATAGGAATGCATTAGAAATGATTTGAATACTAGCTCTTTATGGAACCTGGAATATTATGGCTAGGATTTATGAAACAAATCCATCCAAACATTCATTCCCTCTAATGATTCCATATCTAGTGATATAGAAAATACTAAAAGCATCTATAGAAATTCATTGCAAATGATTTTACTATAGGAATGCATTAGAAATGATTTGAATACTAGCTCTTTATGGAACCTGGAATATTATGGCTAGGATTTATGAAAGAAATCCATCCAAACTTTCATTCCCTCTAATGATTCCATATCCAGTGATATAGCAAATACTAATTGCATCTATAGAAATTCATTGCAAATGATTTTACTATAGGAATGCATTAGAAATGATTTGAATACTAGATCTTTATGGAACCTGGAATATTATGGCTAGGATTTATGAAAGAAATCCATCCAAACTTTCATTCCCTCTAATGATTCCATATCCAGTGATATAGCAAATACTAAAAGTATCTATAGAAATTCATTGCAAATGATTTTACTATAGGAATGCATTAGAAATGATTAGAATACTAGCTCTTTATAGAAGCTGGAATATTATGGCCTGGATTTAGGAAACAAATGCATCCAAACGTTCATTCACGCTAAATATTCTATATATATATATATATATATATATATATATATATATATATATATATTATTGCATTTTAGTAGGCAATTCTAATAAATATATTAGAAAAGTAATACTACCGTCTAAACAGCTCGTTACATCAACAGCGACGGCTAGTTACTAAAAGATTTATGGCAACAGCAAGGTCTCGATATATGTATATATATATATATATATATATATATATATATATATATATATATATATATACGTATCAACTGAATACCAAGTCCGAATGGAATGGAATTCCCAAGCATAAAACGGACTGTTACTGCTCAGCGTCCATATTTACATATACTCTAGCCTAAATATCGAGCACTCCTTTACATGAATATAGCATATTTTAAAGATACATTTTTGTCATATATATATATATATATATATATATATATATATATATATATATATATATATATATATATATATATATATATATATTTATAGTTTTAAAAATTATATTTAAACATTAAGTTTCGTAAAAATTAGTCCGCTCGTGAGATGGTTACAAAAGAGACTTGAATATTAATAAATGCATTAATCCTTTAATATAGTGATATTATATATATATATATATATATATATATATATATATATATATATATATATGTATGTGTGTGTGTGTATGTATACTGAACTCTCCCGACGTATGAGGGTCAAGCAATTTAGTTCCTAGACAGACACCTGCACATAGGATTTAATTATAGTGGCGGAAGATTTGTACAGAACCAACCACCCTAATTGAAGGACCGAATACAGAGATCTGGTGCACTACATGCCAGATGTTAGTTAAACGACCCTCCGCAGGTTTTGAGTTCTCCTTCTCATTCGCTATGGAACCTCGACTGTCTTGCTATTTACCAATAGGGTAGGGGGGAGAAGTAGAGGATCCCTGCCTTTATTAAGGGTATTAGCATGTAAGTGAATGTAATGGATATATATTGAGAAAAATGTATGACAAAATTGTAAAAAAATTTTCCCAGGATTCCTCAAGCGTAGAAACGAGGGATGCTGGGAAATTTTTTTTTACACTTTTTACTAAATGAGAAAATGTATCCTCCGACATGTGAAGTTTGTAGTTAAAAAAAACATCAACTTTTCTTGCTATTCAGACGCGTCCTCTGTAGCTAAATAGTATAGCACGTCAGGCTATATGACGGTTTCCTTGTAGGATGCAGGTTCGATTCTTGCCGGAGGACATATTTTATTTGAGATTTCTCAGACATCCAGGCCGGTAAATGTTGTTAATACAGTTCATTATAAACAGAGCATATTCTTAAATATTTGTATCTATAAAAATAATATATATATATATATATATATATATATATATATATATATATATATATATATATATATATATATATATATATATATATATATATATCGGCTTGAAGCAAATGGACGTCTAGTCACACTGAGGAAACGGGATACAGCAAAACAATCTATATCTATCTATCTATCTATATATATATATATACGTGGATAATTAAAAATTATCCGCTCTTTCATCATAACCTATATTTAGGTTTGTCGCTGTCTTCTGCTTTTATATCACCTGAAGAAACACGGAGCGTACAACGGCCGAATCGTCGTGAATATGACGATAAAGGATAGGACAGTTCTCCGAAGAATGTAAATAGTTACAATGTATGTATATATATATATATATATATATATATATATATATATATATATATATAGAGAGAGAGAGAGAGAGAGAGAGAGATAGATAGATAGATAGATAGATAGATAGATAGATAGATAGATAGATGTAGTTAAGAGTTGTTTTTTTATGATTAGGACTTAATTTTAAATGTTATTTCTCCAGTTAAAAAATGTAATTATATCCATGCATTTTGTAGTTGGTCAATTTATTATTCCGGTTTAAATGGTCCCTCCTTTGCCCCGGGAGTTGTAAGTTGAGGCGTTTTGATGAGAGAGTGGAGGGATGAATATTTCTTTCACAAAATGAAACAAAAAAAAAAAAAAATCAATAAAAAAAAAAACTTGTGAGTACTTTGTCATTGTTTAATGAAATATATCTATCGTTTATTCTCGATACTAACATTCACCCAATACAAGGAGCGAGAGTCACTGAAGATAGAGGCCGACTGTGATATGTAGTATGAGCGTAAGAAAAGGCAAGAAGTAAACTTCAAGGGCAGAAAAGATAAAGGTTATTCCTAGACTTGAAGAAGTCAAGAATGTAATAACTGCCCCAAGAAATACATCGGAGAAACCTCTACAGAAGAAAAATCATATTAACAAAATGGATCTTTTAAAAAACAACGCATTAAATTCATTAGTTCTTCATTGTAACGGGACTGATCCGAATTATGATTTAAAAAAACCCTACTCTAATTAAAAGAGAAAACAATTTAGTAAGACCCAA
>OZ010615.1:24886396-24968896 GCA_963932145.1 Acanthosepion lycidas | reverse complement strand
TAAATTTTATTTCTAATCATTTCACACCGTGCAAGAGAGAAAACCCGCTAAGACACAAGGGTTTACTGAGTGTGAAAGAATAAGAAAAAAAAAAAAAAGAGAAAGATTATTAATGAGCGAGGACAATAGAAGAAGAGTAATCAAGAAGACAGTAGATAATGATTGACATTGCATTTAAATTTGTTTTGTAATCATTTCACCCCATGCAAGGCAGTAAAGCCACTAAGACACAAGGGTTTACTGAGTGTGAAAGAATAAGAAAAAAAGAGAAACTTTATTAAGGAGCGAGGACAATAGAAGAAGAGTAATCAAGAAGACAGTAGATAATGATTGACATTGTATTTTTGAATATCAGCCTTTTCTGGAAAGCATTGGGCTAGAAGTATGTCCCACAAGCGAGAAGTGCTCGAAAAGAAATTTTTAGCATAGAACTTACGTTTATATCTAGCGATTTCAATTGGAAAATGATGAGACCTTGCCACGTAACATGGACAATACAAATCATATTCTAATCTCAACATATGTTAGAATCTGTCTATAATAATGTACTTTTTTGTTTAATCAGTGTATTGCATATTTTCTCTCTCTCTCTCGTCTTTTCCCGTCCGGGTGTCGAAATGTTTTTTTCTAGCGAAATAGTTTTTGGAGTTTGGGGATGAAAGACATCAACTTTATTAAACACGTTGACGGGTACATTTTCTAACTCGCCAGTGGGGTTTCTATCCCACCCAACTTGGGTGAAAGCAGTTTCCAGACACGATATAACACGTCTACATTCTTCGAAGTGTAAAACTTAACTCTCTGAAATCCCTTTTTCTTTATCATTCCCACATTTTAGTTTTAGCCAATCAGAAACGACTTCCTTTGTTTTCCTGTATCTGACCTCAAAGGTCAAAAGGAGGAAGTCAGAAGAGAAATATAAGTCTCTAAAAAATAATAGTCTGCTAGACTATTATCTAACAACGAAGAAATTCAATGAAAATTTATTAAATAATAATAAAGAATTAAAAATACAGAATATTGCTGGCCTGGATTCTTGATAAAATACAAAGAAAAATCTGTAATGTTATTTGTCCTGATGTGACATCTCAGCTTCAGTATACTTACCCAATACCATAACATAGGTTCCCTGTGTCTTTTCTATAAATATTTTCATCATATTTGTCCAGATAACTCTCCACTATGGTACCAAGACTTTATGAATCAAGTGCAGTACTAGATTGGCAATAAAATCTTAAAATAATAAAAGCAACAATGTAGTATAGCCCCTTCATGCTGAGGCAGTCTTGGTGACAACTATCTTCATTCACTCATTGTTTTCTTCTTTCTCAGCTGCTGATTGCCAGTTGACTTGTTTGAAGATAAAAGACACATCAACCAAAGGGAATTTTAAATCTTAACTATTTTTATCCACCACCATGGGTCCATCTTCTTACTAGCCACTGGGGAGCAGTTTCCAGACACGATATAACACGTCTACTTTCTTCGAAGTGTAAGACTTAATTCTCTGAAATCCCTTTTTATCTCTAACATTCCCACGTTTTAGTTTTAGCCAAACAAAAACGACTTCCTTTGTTTTCCTGTAACTGACCTCAAAGGTCAAACAGAGGAAGTCAGAGGGAAATACAATTCTCTAAAAAATAATAGTCTGCTTGATTATTATTTAACAATTTTCAACTACAAGCAAGGCGGTATTGCAACTACAATGCAACGAGTTACTGAGAGAGAAAGAGAATGAGAAGACATTAGTGAGGAGAAAGGACAATAAAAGAACAGGTTTCGGGGTGACAGAAGATGGCGATAATGCCACTAAGATACAAAGAGTGAACGTGAATGAGAAGACTTAAATGAACAATAAAAGAACAGGGCTCACGAAAACAGAAAATGGTGATAGTGCCACTAAGACGCAAGGGGTTACTGGGAGTGAAAGAGAATAAGACTTTAGTAGGTAGATAGTACAATAAAGTAACTGAATTCAGAAAAACAGAAGATGGCGTTTGGCGTTGGGAGAGATTTTCACAGGCAAGAAATTCGAGAAAAGAAAACATTAGAATAGAACTTGCGGTTACATCTAATTATTTCAACATTAAAACAATGATACCTAATTGCCAATACAATCGAAATATGAAGGAAACTATTTTTCAAAATTATTATTATTTTATTATTATTGATATTTTATATTCTACTGTTAAGAAAATAATTTATATTTGATATAAAACTTTTTCAGTTAATGGACGCAAATTTAGAAGGAATTAATTTATGGCCTTTTCAATAATTCTTTTATTAGTTTTTGTTTAAGGCTTCTTTAATTTTGGTTAAATGACCGAATTAGCGCCACCTACCGATGTAAGTGTGTAAAATAGAGAATAAATTAAAGATTAGGGAGAATACTTTTTTCGTAATCATTTCACTACAAGCAAGGCGATAATGCCACTAAGATGCAAATCAGTGACTGGGATTGAAATAAAAGAAGAATATTTTAGCGAGTAGAAAGCATCATAAAAGAACGGGATTCAGAAAGAGAGAAGATAGCGATGAAATTTTTTGGAGAACGTAGGCGGCAGAGAATCAAGAAACCAGAAGAGAGTTCCACAAGTGAGAGGTGTGAGAAAAGAAAATAATAGAATAGGACTTACGGTTATTTCAACAGCAAAACGCTTAAATTAATTCATTCAAGGAACCAGGGAGGAAAACTTATTAGAACGATTGCCATTACAATATTTATAGAAAAGACAGCGGGAAGACACGGCCCGGCGGTAGGAAAAGTGACTGAAGTCGTGATGCCAGGTCAGGACCTATAACATTACAAACCCTCATTGGATTTTGTCCAGAATCTTGACGTATATAGGAAGAACGCCAACGTAAATACGTCTGCAATATCAATGCACGGACGAATGGTATATTTATAAATGTGCAAGAAGGATTCAGACGGGAAAAATAGTCTGACACGGCATAGTGAACTATTATACAGCTATATATTAGGTTGGTGCAAAAATAATGACGTAATAATGTCGTTTTTTGACATTAAAAATACGTCAAAAAACGACATTATTACGTCATTATTTTTGCACCAACCTAATACTATAGCCTTGGAGAAAGACAATACTGAATTCAAAGCCTTAGAGTAAGACAACTCAGAATTCAAGGCCTTAGAAAAAGACAACCTAGTGTGTCTAAAAATTTTAATTAGTCAATATATATATATATATATATATATATATATATATATATATACACTTATACACACACACACATATATATATATATATATATATATATATAGTTTTTAAGCTATGCTACATTCATAGAAGAAAATCGCACATTAGCAGGGACAGAACGTATTCAAAATTAATCAGCATGTACATAGGTATCAATATTGTAAGGCGACAGCTCCAATTCATGTTTAAAATCAATAATCACGCTATCGACTTTAATTAGTGATTATTTAATAGAAACACCTCCATAAAATGATCGAGAAATTGTCCAAATACAAGGACCTGAAGATCGAGATTAACAAGATGTGGGGAATGAAGACTGAGACTGTACCAGTAGTAATCGGAGCACTGGGCCTCGGGATAAAAAGATCCGACAATTTTACTACCAGTGTCACAGTTAACATGAACATAAGATATAACATTCTAGAAACATCCCATATACTAAGAAAAGTGCTATCAGTTAAATGACAATTTTTCTATAGGGCCTAACGATAATAGTATGGACCCGGCTGTACAGGATACAATTCAGGAAAAATAGCGTACACAAATACTAATAATAATACTAATACTACTACTACTACTACTACTAATAATAATAATTTCACAATCGCCAGGCGGATTTGATATTAAAACCAACAGCTATATTAAACCATATAATCCAAGATAGCAGGTATCTACACACACACACACACACACACACACACTCACACACACACACACACACACATATATATATATATATATATATTAATCGTGTTCACTCCATACAAGGCAATAAAGCCACTGAGACACAAGGACTTAAATGGTGTAGAAGAATTAGAAAAAAAATATTGCTAGGATGAGAGAAGTAAAGAGAGTAATCAGGAGGACAGTAGATAATTACTGACATTGCATTCAATATATATATATATATATATATATATATATATATATATATATATATATATATATATCCACTACAGTTCTCAAGTTTGAAGCCACCCCTGGTATTTTTTAAATTGGCCCCAAAATTAGTTTTGTACTTCAATAAGAGAAATTTATTATACATGGTTAAAAAAAAGAAAGTGTGTTATGAATTTTTATTAGAAATTTTATGATGACGAACAGAAAAAAAAAATCATATTATGATTAAATTTTGCTCTCGTTGAAATATCCTTCTTTAGTTTTGATTATTGCAGGACAAATTTTTGGCGTTCGTTGCAAAATTTTCTGAAAGTTTGATAACTGATACCATTCTTTTTTTTCAATGTCTCTAATAGGGCTTTTACATTTTTTTTTAACTCTTCTGTCAAGTTCATCCCTTGCTAATTCTGGGGTTGGCTTGAAACCTTTTGAACTGTAGAATATATATATATATATATATATATATATATATATATATATATATGCACGGTGGAGTAATGGAATGCGGAGTGTGAGAGCTGAGTTTGAATTCTAGTCGAGTTCATGACATTGACTTACGTTTTAATACTCTTCTACCCCCAGATATGGGTAATTAGCGATATGGGTCGTCGAACAGTCTTGGAGAAAGACAACTCTAAATTCAAAAGCAGCCTTTACTCCCAAATGATATGTGCGGTTAGTCTGGATGCAAGTTTGACCCCCATATATTGAAAACGACGGGAAAGTCCAGTATAGTAAATATTAACTGTGGCCAAAGTCTTAGAGTAGTCAGAATTCCTTAGATCTTGTTAAGAAAACCAGACTAGAGGACAATATATTTGAATTGAATTTAAAACTAGCACATTAGTTACATTACTCGTTCTATTGTCCTCATTTTTGTCGCCATATTGATTACAACGTTTCGGCAGTTGTACGCTCCGGCCTTCTTCAGGTGGTTGGAATATCGAACTGAACCCTTTATTTCGCTCATTGGGGTAGACTGTTCTAGTTACACGTGCTATGTTTTAATGGATGTCAGCTATAAGTTATAAGTTTATCTCTGAAAGTTCTCTACTGCCTTAGCTGGGTATTGAACTCACACTTTTTGGGTCCTGTCACTGGGTCTAACTAACACCTTTATCCACTGTGCCATGTGTCCTTGAGGAAAGTAAGAGGAGATAACTGATAACTGACGGCCATTAAAACGTATTAAAACTTATATATATGTATATAAGAAGGAGAGAAACCGTCAAGAAAAGCATATATATATATATATATATATATATATAAAAGAAAAAGAGAAACCGTAAACATTTTTGGTTGTAATGTGGATTTAAAAAATATATATATTATGCTTTGTGTTCCATAATTTCGATACCCGGGTTTCCGGTCTCGTGGCCTTCATCGGGCAAAGCGTGGATATTTCCACATATTATTAAAAGGAATTAATTTTTCTTATGTTTTTCGATGTTAAACATTCTCTTTTTTGTGTGTTAGTCTCAGAAATGTCTTCCTTGAACTCCATGCAGCAAAATTACGGAAAATAAAGCATAACATATTTTTTAAAAACATCCACATTACAACCAAAAACATTTGTGTTTTCTCTCTTCTCTTCAATATATATATATATATATATATATATATATATATATATATATATATATATATATATATATAAAAGTGAACACAGAAGTCAACACTTACAGGCGATAGTCTGTTTCGTTCTCGATGCAATCGTCAGGCCATCATTACCTTCCCAGACCAAAATAAATTATTAAATAAAAATAAATAAAATAAAAGATCCGAGCTCATCTCAAAATGCAGACATGAAAACAAATTTTTACTACGTTACTTAAAAATCTAAAACGAAAAAATAAAATAAAATAAAAAATTAAATAAGCAAAATAAATTAACCGAAACAAATTACCAAATCACACCTGTTAGAATAGACGAAATACAATAAAAAATAAGAAACAAAATCAATGAAGCCAAATAAATAAAGTAAACAATAAACAAATTAGCAAACCATTATGACCAAAATAATAGGGAGACTATAAAAATGAAACCAAAAATCGGACGAAAAAAAATAGCTATAACTGTTATATAACGATAAAAGAGAAAAAAATACTACGTTACTTAAAAATCGAAAACCGAAAATATACAGTATAACAAATAAATAATAACAAGTAAAATAAATTGATCTAAATTCATCCAAATAAATAAATAAACTAACAAACCGATCCCGATAAACTAACTGTTAGAAAAAACAAATAAAGATAATCAATCGAAATAAATACATGAAGTAATAAACAAAGTAAAAACTGTTCCCGTCAAAATAATAGTCAGAATAAACTACAACAATCAACCCCAAATTTGAATAAATAGCCTTTATTATCTTCCCAAACCAAAACAAAACCATTAAATAAGCGATATAAACAGATTTTTACTACGTTAATAAAAACACCGATTAAAATAAAATAAATAAATAAATACATAAGATAAGAAATAAAAATAAAAAATAAAAATAAATAAAAACAAGTAAAATAATTTAACCCAAATAAATAAATAAACAAATAAACAACTTCCGGTAAAATAACCGCCAAAATAGACTACCCACACTGCACCACTGACCCGTATATATAAATAGCTGAGAAAAATAACAGCTCATGTGGCCAGACGATTGCATCTATTAGGTTGGTGCAAAAATAATGACGTAATAATGTCGTTTTTTGACGTATTTTTAACGTCAAAAAACGACATTGTTAATTCATTATTTTTGCACCAACCTAATACCATAAAACAGACTGTCGCCTCTAAGTGTTGACTTCTATGTTCACTTTTATATTTACACACGCTCGATCCCTGATATTGAGCCCTTTATCCCATAAATATAGCACAACTTAAGTCTATATTTCTTCATATATATATATATATATATATATATATATATATATATATATATTGAACAATAAAAAATATTAAAAAATAAAATCTTCAGTCACACTGGGTTGTAGATTAATATTCTTTCGTTTTTATTATTATTATTTCATTTAGATTCCTCGACTAATTTCGGCCAACATGGCCATCATCAGGAGAAGAAATATTTCTGCTTGCTGGTAGCAGTGAACCACAGAAATGAATATATATATATATATATATATATATATATATATATATATATATATATATATCATTGAGAATGTTCTAGGACAGGCTGTTAAGGGGCGTGGTAATTTCATTATGAAAAGAATGCAAGTTATGTGTCTTCATTGAACATGTTAAGTGAAATGGCAGATGTATCACTGGCGTCCTCATCGTCACCGAGTGACATTGCCTGCCGGACAATTTCTTATTGCCAGGTTATAGTTTTAATAATTAACGCCTAATGCAGTCGACATTCAGCAAAACAATTTAATCAATTCTCTTTGAGAGATTGGATATAATTATTTTAAATACAAGCATAGATAGATAGATAGATACATACATACCACACTGAAAGAGAGATAGATAGATAATTACTACACTGAAAGAGAGAGAGAATTAATAGTCGTAGATAGATACATAGAGTAGAACAGAGTGGAATATATATATTGTTAGGGAGACAAACAGACATTAATTGAGAAAGATAATGAATTGGCATATATATATATATATATATATATATATATATATATATATATATATATATATATATATGTATGTATGTATGTATGTATGTATGTATAAAGAAAGAAAAGTAAGATATATAATACGGTGTTCTTATTGATATTTTTTATTTTTTATCTTTACAAAACAGTGCTCAATGTAAATTTACAGGGCATAAATATTATAAATTAACTGATGTGCGTGTGTGCGTCTCTGTGTATGTTTGTACAGAGAGATACCTAAGACTTAAGACTTATATGAAATTAGATAAGAAGACAGTAAGACATGAAATTACATAGATACATATTAATATATACAGGGTACGATGGGTAAATTGTCGCCCTATTATATTTTTAATTTACTGCATGCGCGTTGTTTGCTTTTGATTTTGTCGGCTGCGCTGTATAGTAGTTTCAGACAGGTATTGTTTGTGAGGAAAAAAAGCATCATGACGCAATTTACTTCGCAAGAAATTTGGAAACGACATGCTGTACTGTTTGCCATTCGCGGCGGAAGCTATATTACGAACATTTCAGGGTGTTCGGATGTCAATTTGAGTACAGTGCATAGGATTCGGAATGAATTGAATGAGTCTACTGATGTTTACGAAGGTGTTTGGAGTGATCACTCGTGATGATGGCGACGTTATGCCTCCATTCATCTTCCCACGGGGCCTCAGAATTAACACGGAGGCCTACATTGAGGAGGTGATGCTGCCCTGGGTCAAGAGGGTGGCTGCTGGAAGACAATATCTCTGGTAACAGGACTCTGCACCATGCCACAAGCAGGAGAACCCAGTCATGGCTGTGAGACAATTTCTGCAACCACATCAAATCTTAAATCTGGCCACCTATCTCCCCAGACTGTAACCCCATGATTACTATGTGTGAGGTGTAGTAGAGAGAGAGAGAGAGAGAGAGAGAGAGAGAGAGAGGTGCGTGTGTGTGTGTAACAAAACTCCTTGTAACACCAAAGATGAACTGAAGTCAAGGATTTTGGCAGCATTCACCTTAAACAAGTAGACCATCCAGAAGAGTTGCAGGAGATTCCGAAGTCGTCTGGAGGTCGAGGTTGAAGCCAATGGCGACCTTATTGAAGAAATTTACTCTTTATTACTTCAAGATATTTTTTGTGTAATTTTGATAAATATATCTGTTAAAATGAGATGTCAGTGTTGTTTTCCTTTTTTGCGTCATTTAGACGACAATTTATCCATCGTACCCTGTATACACACAGAAAATAGAGAGAAAGGGAGAGAGAAAGGGAGAGAGAAAGGGAGAGAAATATGAACAAACAGATCGAGCGACTGTCATGAACCAACTGAGAAAGACAAATAAATTTATAAATACTGAACTGACAGATTTTACTCAAATCCATCTGGCTATATATGTTCAAATCTAAATTTATATCTTTCTCAATTCATATGTATCTTTCTCTCTCTCTCTTTCTCTCTCTCTCTCTCTCTCTCTATATATATATATATATATATGTGTGTGTGTGTGTGTGTGTGTGTGTGTGAAAATATATAGAAAAATAGGAAAGAACACATTAGGTAAATAATCCGGAGTTGTTTAGTATTTTTATTTTTAAAAAACAGTGCTCCATACAGAAGTAGAGCTTAAATTATAATTATTTTTTATTTTTTACCAACGAATTTGTTGCGAAGGAATCATACTTATAGTTATAGTATATATATATATATATATATATATATATATATATATATATATATATATATATATATATATATATATATATTATAAATGGTGGTACTCGCCGTGAAAAAGCTCGGATAACTCAACTTGCAGTAGAACAAATCGGTACCCGAGGAAAGATGGCGAATAAAAAAAGAAAAGACTAAGAACATTAAACCAAGGCGAAAACATTATCCTGACGTTCCGTTTAGGTGAAACCTAGGTAGCTTTGCCTGGCTCCTTAGGATTATCTTGCCTCGATCTCTTTTTCCTCAGGCCATAAACACGTGACCTTACACCAACAGATTATTACGTAACGATCGTTGCAAAATACTTTGATGGAGAAAAACTCTGAATGAAAAACCAGGTTCAAGAATTCGCCGAAAACATTTTCCCATTTTACCTGTGGAATTTAATTCAAAAGGTCATTCCAAGAGTTGCCTGAGAAGTGGAAATAAATGTACATTAATCTTTGAAGAATAAAGAAGATAAACAAAAAGCAGGAATTATTTACGACTAAATTTATTATTTCTACATATCTATCAATCTATCTCAGTCTGCTCATACATATCTATCTATCTATCTATCTATCTATCTATCTATCTATCTATCTATCTATCTATCTATCTATCTATCTATCTCAGTTTGCTCATATCTATCTATCTATCTATCTATCTATCTATCCGATATATTTTTATTACTTCAAAACAATATTTTTAACAGATACCCTTATTTAAGTAGACGCACCGTTTATTTCATCTACCGTCTTGCGTAATTGAGAAGACTTAACAAAGTCACAAAACCCTCAGGCAGGAATTGAAACTGAGCCACCCTATGCAGAATGTTCCACTACACACACCGTAAACAAAATAAACGGTGTTTAAAATAAACGGTTCATCTATTTAAATACGCGTATCTACTAAAAATAACTACTGAATAATATACATACATACATATATATATATATATATATATATATATATATATATATATATATATATATATATATATATATATATATATATATCCACTAAAAATAATATATATATACATATTGAATAATATATATATCCTCTAAAAATAACTATTGAATAATATATATATATATATATATATATCTGCTCCTGAAAAATTTATTTCGGTTTAGCTCTCTGGGGAGGAGGTGTGGGTTTGTAAACACCGACTATTACGGTTAATAATGCAAGACTCTTCGGTAAATCGAATCAAATTCTCTTAGTCAATATGTGTTTATCTAAAAATAAATACGCTTAAATTCACCTTCATCACTGCCGAGCGCCAACGGCTCATTAGTAGAATCACCGACTGATGCCAATTCAGTTGGGTTTCGACCCTAGCTGGAGGCAACCGGGCGTCTAGCCCCACTGATGAGCTGTGATAGATCGAAACAGTCTGTCTGTAGATGACAATATATATACATATATATATATATATATATATATATATATATATATTCCAGTACAGGGTTAGTACAGATGGAATAAAATTCCGATAACCAAAAATACTATTCTCAAAAGAGTGCTCAATACAGAGTAGAGCAAATAATATTTATTCAAATTATAACATATGCATGTTATAAGATCACTACAAAAATTGCAATTTTGATTTTGCCATCAACACCATCACTTGATAAGACAGCAGAAGTGTTGAAACAAAATTGCAATTTTTGTAGTGATGTTATGACATGCATATGTTATAATTTTCAATCTTTTATATATATATATATATATATATATATATATATATATATGTGTGTGTGTGTGTGATAGAAATGACACACGTATATATATATGTGATAGAAATTACATATATGTATATATATAAGTGATAGAAATTATATATATGTCATAGAAATTACACACTCATATATATATGAGATAGAAATTACACACATATATATATATGTGTGAGAGAAATTACATATATATATATATGATAGAAATTACCTATATATAAGTGATAGAAATTGCATATATATATATGAGTGATTGAAATTACAAATATATATATATATATATATATATATGTATATATATATATATGTATGTATATATATATATGTATGTATATATATATATATATGTATGTATATATATATATATATATATAAGTGATAGAAAGTATACGAATAAATAATACGAAAAAAGGCAAAAGGTAAACTTATCTTAGCCGACGCGTTTAGTTTTCTAAATGACTTTATCAAAGTAAATGTAAGTATTTTATTTTGCAGCAAGAATTTATAAACAAATGTAAAAATGTCATTATTTTTTTAAAAGTTTTAAATTTAAGACCGCTCATAAATATTCATCAAGTTAACTGAAAAGTGTAGGTAAATTATGGAAGATGCTAAGTAATATAATCCAATGCCTAATAAGGAATCATGAGTAAATGTTGAATGTTTTTATATCCTCCATAATTTGCCTGGTTAGCCTGATGTATATTTCCACTAAACTCGGCACACCAGTCACTATATTAGATTATTGTTCATTTATTTATTCGTTTTAATATCAAAATTGTACTATTTTTTTTAAAGATTTCACCCCAAGCAAGGCGACAAAGTCACTAAGGCTGAAAGGCGTTACTGAGAGTAAATGAAGCCGAGAATACATTATTGTAAAGAGAAGAAAATAAACGAATTCAAGTATACAGAAGATGACGATTTCATTTAATTTTTTGAACATCGTTGTTGATACGAAAATAAGAAGCTGGAAGAGATTTCCACAAGAATAAAGTACATGAGAAGACATTACGAACAATTTTTTTGACAGTGATTTTATCAGACCAAGCTTCCAATCTATCAGTGTGTTTAAATTATTGAAGTTCAAATACCAAGGATGAATTTATATACACATTGTAATGAAGAACGACAGAGTTAGAGTGGCGCGCAATGAAGCTTTCTTGAGCTACAACATGGCGCCGTGTAGGCGGCTTTTATAATTATACGTGTAATAGAATTACAATAGAGACTTGAAGTAACTCAAATTTCATTTTGGAAATGGCAATTTTTAAAGTTATAACAAAATGTTTCCCCCACCGAACCCACAGATTATTTCAATGTTTAAGTCAGAAAATAGAGAGACTTTCTTAAGTGACATTGGACATTATGAAACACAGGGAAAATAAGAATGGCCTAAGTTATATTTACATTTTTCGAACTACTGTACTCATCTTTATTGCAATATTCACGAAGTTTCGGCCGTTGTACGCTCCGTCCTTCTTCAGGTGATTAGAAACTCGAACTGAAACCTTTATTTGGTAGATTGTTCTAGTCCCACATGCCATGCCTCTTTCGGATGTCTCAGTTATCTCCCTTTAGTACAATTCTCTAAGTTTTTATTCACCACTGCTGTAGCCAGGTATCAAACTCGCAAATATTTGATACAAGTCACTGGATCCAACCAATACTTTTATAAGAAAATAGAGAGGTTTTTTAAAGTGACATTGAGCATTATAACACACAAGGAGAATAAGAATGGTCTACTTTTAATTACATTATTCGGACTGTTGTACTTATCTTTATTGCTATATTCACGACGTTTCGGCTGTTGTACGCTCGGGCTTCTTCAGGTGACTGGAAACTCGAACTGAAACCTTTATTTGGTAGACTGTTCTAGTCCCACATGTCATGCCTCTTTCGGATGTCTCAGTTATCTCCCTTTAGCACAACTCTCTAAGTTTTTATTCGCCACTACCGTAGCCAAGTATTGAACTCGCAACTCTTTAAGACAATTCACTGGATCCAACCAACGCTTTTATCCACTAGTTTTTATTGTTCGTATGACTAGATTTATTTTTCACTGTGAGTCAGATAATTATGCAAAAGTAATTATTGCTAATTAAGGAGACACAATAGTAAATAATTTTAATTATTTCTGCCTGAACGTGCAATCGACGAAACAGCCGTCTGTACAGTAAATTGGAGAGGCGAGCCAAGTTCAAGTTTAGGCCGAGCCTACACTATTTACATTATTCGGACTATTGTCCTCATCTTTGTCGCCATATTTATTACAACGTTTCGATCGTTGTACGCTCCGGCCTTCTTCAGGTGGTTGGAATGTCGAACTGAACCCTTTATTTCGCTCACTGGGGTAGATTGTTCTAGTTCCACGTGCCATGTTTAATGGATGTCAGTTATCAGTTATCTCCTGCTAATTTTCCCTCTGAAAGTTCTCCACTGCCTTAACCGGGTATTGAACTCACTGGATCTAACTAACGCCTCTATCCACTGTGTCACGTGTCCTTGAGAACATCTGTGTATGAACTTATGGGTATTATATACCTAATATATTCAGCAATCATGTTTTACCAGTGCTCATATTGCAATTTTTGCGGTTATCATCCATGTTTTTACCAGAGCTCGTATTGCAATTTTTGTTGTTATTATCACTTTTTCTCTGCCACTCCTTATTACTGGTTCCCATATTGTATTCATTTCTATGCTTGGTCGGCTCAGGAGATTTTTGTGGCCTAGCATATGTGCTGATTCCTTAAGTTTACGAATTTTCCAATGGTGTTCTTTGTCTATGATCTCAACCTGATCCCACAGAGGGCGGTGATCTCCCTTCTCTCATCATATGTGGTTAACCACGCCTGATTTTTCCACTTCCCCTCGTGTTACAGCTTTCTGGTGTTCTTGAAGCCTTACCTTAAGGAGGCGGCCTGTCTCCCTTTTATATTTCTTTCTGCAGCTGCCTGTTGTATTAATTTCGCATTAATAACTTGAAGAACAATCAGAATCAATCTTATTTCTCCCCTTAAATAGCAAATCAGATTCGTTCCTCGGGCCTAGGAAGAAGGGCAACTCTGAATTCGAAACCGCGGAGAAGGCAGGCTGGAAATCATGCCAATGAAATCAGATCTCAACGATATGAAAATAGGGGTAAAAATTATTATAATACGTGATTTTAAATTAGTGATTTACCAAGCGTAACTTAGATGTGGCAAAAGGCCGAAAGTATGGGGCACCCAGTGAGGATCGAACTCAATACTCGAGACAAGCTTGATAACCAATTCACAGCTCGAGGTACCCAAACGCGAATTTAAATTATATACAACTTCTATTCCTTTTAAGAGGCATATTTTCTTAATAAAACTTCTTGTCCGGGTGACATTTATTTCACTGTTAAAAAAACAACAAAACAAACTATATCTACTCAAACATATGTACTGAATATAATGTTCATTGGAAAGATAGATAGATAGGAGCAGGCTGAGATAGATATATAGATAGATAGATAGATAGATAGATAGGAACAGGCTGAGATAGATAGATAGATAGGAACAGGCTGATATATATATATATATATATATATATATATATATATATATATATATATATATATAGATAGATAGATAGATAGGAACAGGCTGAGATAGATAGATAGATAGATAGATAGATAGGAACAGGCTGATATATATATATATATATATATATATATATATATATATATATATATATAGATAGATAGGAACAGGCTGATATCAGCTGCCAATTTGACCTCATCAAACCGATCTGACCTATTAAGACAGGAGCAAATAGTTGTGATATCAATATAGATACCGAGTTGAGAGCTGAAGCAATCAGGAAAGATATTGATGAAAATTAGGAACAAGCTTGGCAGTTCTGGACAATATTCATTTCGCGATTTGGTAAGAAAGATTGAATCTATTGAAAAATTCTCTTAGAAATACTATAGCTGTCAAACCCTGTCAACTGCTTTCGAGATGTCCAAAGGAACAGCCCGAGCTTCACTATTATGTTCTAAATCTTGATAGACAGTTTCAGCAATAATTGTTAATATATCAGGAGACCTAGAGTATTGAAAGTTATATTGTTTATTTGAAAGAAGACCCTGCGTTGTGAGGGGATTAGGACATCTCGTATTTTGCCAAAATCAGGTAGAAGGGTAATAGTCCAGTAGTTATAAGAATATAGCATTGCACTTGAGATCTTAAAGACTGGAAGATGATTTCTAATAAGTAGGAAACAGTCAGACATTTATTGTAAACTTTAGAGAGAACAAGAACACATTTCTTTAGGACTATCGCAGGAATACCATCAGGAATGAACTACTAATTTTTAGGTTTTCTGAAAACAGCGAATCTTAAAAGACTGGATCAGTTCAATTATTGCTTCGAAGACACCATACTTTTTCAACTTGTAAAGAAGACGTAAAGAAACGGTTAATCGATGCCAAAAGCAACAGCCATAGATTCACCATTCTTACATTATAGGTTGATAGATTCTTTCCGGAATAATCGTTAATACATCAGCAGTTGACGTAGAGAAACGAAAGCCATATTGCTTGGCTGAAAGAAGACCCGGCGCTGTGAGATGCTTAACTAATACGCCATTGATTAGGACCTCTAGTAGTTTGCTTTAAAAAGGTAAAAAGCTAATAGGTCGATTGTTGGAAGGGGTCAGACTGTTCACCTGTGTTAAAGACAGAGACAACAGATGAGGGCAGCAACCAAGCATTTACTGTAAAGTTTAGAGAGAACAGGAGCCAGGTCAAGAGCACATTTCTTTAGGACTATCGCAGGTATACCATCATTAATAAACTGCTCATTTTTAGATTTTCTGAAAACAGCGAATTTGATAAGAAATATTGGATCAGTTCAAACATTTGTTCGGAGTCAAGCTAAACATATTTTGATTTGTAAAATTGATAATTTCTTGATTAAGGATATTAACTTTACATTATTTGGGGTGAATTAACAGAAAAGATCCATTCTCGGCATTGCCCACATTTTTAGGAGAACTGTACCCATTATCCATCACATCCTTAGAGAGACCATGATGATGATGTTGATGATGACGATGATGACTACTGTTAACTTTCTTCGAGATGTCCAAAGGAACAGCCGGAGCCTCACTATTCTAATCTAAAGCTTGATAGTTTCAGCAATAGTCGTTAATATATGAGGAGACCTAGTGTTACGAAAGGTATATTGTTTATTTGAAAGAAGACTTTGTGTTGTGAGGTGATTAGGGCATATCGTATTTTGCCAAAATGAGGTAGAAGGGTAATAGACGAGTAGTTAGAAGAATACAACATTTCACTTGAGTTCATAAAGACTGGAACTACAGAAGATGATTTCCAATAAACAGGAAACAGTCAAACCCTTAGAGAGAGCAATGGCAGTAAAGGAAGCAGTCAAGCGTTTACAAAGAACAATAGCGAGTACAGGGGCACATTTCCTAAGGACTATTCAAGGGATATCATCAGGTCCACATTCTTTGTAGGGATTACAATTAGTAGAAACCCTATTTTAAAATATATATACATATTGGAATACTTACCATTTTTCGTCTGTTGTTTTTCGATAATAAATCCTTGTAGGTTCTGCAATTTTCTTAGAATTGTTTTTCATTACAAGTTAAATTCGAAGAGAAAACTCTCCCGAGGCTGAAAACACATTATTGTTCACAATTAGCACATAAACCATTTAACTAATACAGTTTGCAAATTATGCGAACATTCTTCCTGTGTAGATCAAGTTTTATTTATATTTCACGAAATTCTTTGTTTTGTATTCTAGGGAATGCATTTGTGCAATCAATGAAGGACAAGCACAAGTGATTTTGATCGTACTGATTGCGTCTTGACTATGAATATATAATTTCTTGTTCCAGCGTCTTGGACAAAACATCAAATTTTCTTTCATCATTCCAAGTCTGATTCTGATCCGGACTCTAGAGATTATTAACTTAACCTAATTATTAGCTGTTTTATGTGGCTCATCAAGTTTGTATTCATTCATGGTTTTCTAAGGAACGCTATAAAAATCCGTCGAAACAGATCTTCCGGTATTTCGGTACTATTGTTTATTTCATTAATCACTTCAATAACCTTATGAAATCCACTGTCATCTAAATCTGTCAACATCTGTATCACAGATTCGTCTAGTTTTGCTACTTTGTTCCTGTTCATCGTTGTTAGGTTTTAGCTTCACGTCTCCTTAGGTATAGTATTTTCAAAGAGGATTTCCTCTTCGAACTAATTCTATTGTTACAGCATCATTTATCATTCCATAAGGATCTTTCTTTTTGCGGATGTTGTAAATGCTGGCGAAGAGCATGTTGTCTGTTTTGTGATCATTTTATGCGCAACCACTGCGTCTGTGTCCATCAGTTTTTACTTCTCTGTATATTTCCTATTATTCTACCATCGTTAGCCTGATTTCGCATATACTTTGGGCACATCGACGTGGTGCAGTGGTTAGCAAGCTGAGTAGTGAGTTCAATCGTCAGTGGATTTTGTGCGTGTGGTTTTTCGATAATAAATCCTTGTAGGTTCTGCAATTTTCTTAGAATTGTCCTTCATTACAAGTTAAATTCGAAGGGAAAACTCTCCCGACGCTCGAAACACTTTACTGTTCGCAATTAGCGCATAAGCCATTTAATATGTTCGGCCTTGTGCCAGACATAAGCTTTGCTTAGAAAATCATTTCGGCACAACGACGTGATGTAATGGTTAGCAAGCTATTTCGCTAGAATAATTACGACTGAGAGTTCGATTCTTAATGGGTGCTCCATACTTTCGGTCTTGTGCCATATCTGAGCTTTACTTAGTCAATCACCATAATAAAAATTGAGCTGACTGTAATATTATATCATTAACATATTTTTGAGGGGATACTGAAATGTTCTCGGTTCGACCCACTTTTCAAAATCTGATAAAAAATCTTATTTCTTAAGGACTTCCACATCATTGTAAATATGTCTTAAAGCCAGAAGTGTAATGTTCGGAATTTGAACTCAGCACCCCTAGCTTAACTCGGGCGCCGTTAATCCTGATACTATTCGTAGAACGATATTGAAAATTTGAAAAAATATATATAAAGAAATAAAAAGTTTACTTAATATGCAAGAAGATAATTTCGATGGAAACAGTCGAAACTAAGGTCAACATTAAGACCGTTGAATATATTGATGAAAGTCCGTATTTTGCAATATGCAATGTTATAAAAATAAATAAATAAAATAAAATAAATAAATAAATAAAAATAAAAACGAGATGAAGTCAATATGTAAAAGTATTGTTCATTCTCTTCTGGACACCGCAAAAATAACATCAGGCAATCAAAGGTATATGGTTTCGGATCTTTTTTTTCCGAACGTTCGATCTTATTCTTGCGAGGGATTATCCCATTCACTTGTAAATATATATAACTCCCGGTAGAAGGAGAATAAAATTATACATGTCCAATGGTATTTGTTACTCAATAACCGCAGTTAGAATTTGAA
Source organism: Acanthosepion lycidas (assembly GCA_963932145.1). Taxonomy (NCBI): domain Eukaryota; kingdom Metazoa; phylum Mollusca; class Cephalopoda; order Sepiida; family Sepiidae; genus Acanthosepion; species Acanthosepion lycidas. The sequence goes on along the minus strand of OZ010615.1, from coordinate 24,950,192 downwards.
TTCGGTAATGGATCCCATTTTTGGCACCGAAAAACACCAAGCTGCGCGCGCATCCTCTTATTCTAGACCCTCCGTTTATTTTATTTGTCTGTTGTCAGTTTTGTTTAGTCCTCTCCCCCATTTTTTTTGTTCAGGGAACAAATTCTGACGTTATCTAAGTAACATCTAATAAGAACATGAATCTAAATTGTTCATACGTAAAATTATTGTTCATCCTCTTAGCTCTATTAAATCACTGCCGGCGTGAGGGTACGTGGCTTCGGGAATCTCCAACGAATGTTCATACCTTCTTGTAAGGATATGAGAAACTAATTTTTTCCTTGTGGCTGGGGCGTTTGTACATCTTCCTGTCATCCTTTTGTTTTGTGCGTGCATATTCTAAATTCAGCTTGCTCACCTTCCGGTATTTATGCCGACGATGCCACTGACATCCTTTGAGGCCCGATACTGCACTTGGTGGATATGAGGATACCTCCAAGCACACAACTTTGAGCCCTGACAACCGCTTTACCGATAATAGAGAAAAAAAGACGTAATCCCCAGCCACCGGCTGAACAGTGGTTGAAAAAAAATTACTTTATGCCGAGCCATTGTTTGAACCGTGGTTAAACCCTTGAAACTATTTTTATATCTACCTTGAAACATTATATACCAATTATTTGCGAATTTTGACTCAGGAGCTCATGCAAAGGGTTACAATTGTTCAGGAACGCAGGGCTGAAAGGGTTAATGTACTTGACTGCGTTGAAGTTCTAGTCTGACCCTGAGTACAAAGCTTAATTTGGCATATCAGAGTGAACCTAGTACATATTTGGGCCACCACAGATCAACGCCTCTTAGATCAAAGGTTCCTGATGGATATTAAATTCGATTCAGACATCTGACGAGAATAATTATTGAATAATGAAAGCATTACAAGGTAGAACTTTAACCAGTACAAGAAGGCCGGAGAATATATCGGCTTAATCGTTGTGTTGAAGACGACGACGATGACGTCAATCGTGTGTGAAATGATAAAAACAGCGACTTCATTAAACATTAGACCTTTTATGCGTAAATACTTGTAATTCCAGAAGTCTCCTGATATTGAATTTCCATTTTCTCTCAAAGACAGCCTGGCAGGAATAACAGAAGTCTGTAATTAAGGATTTTAAGCACTTAATCAAATGATCTCAGATTACCGAGAAGATTGAGAATTAATATTTCGGTAGGTTTGTCGGCAGCGCTGTCACCAAGATTTATTTTAAAATCGTGACTAATCACTTAGATTATAAGATCTGTGTAATTCGCTGTGACTTGAATATTTTATTGACGCATATATAATCGTATATGCATCCACGAACAAAAACACACACACATACTCAATCTCGCGTACACAATTTTTTTTTTTTTTCATTTTTGTATAGGAGTTCATCATTGGAGGATAATATAATCGTGACTGCCACTTTTTATAAACCGTAATTGTAATTATTTTTTTCTTTTTCTCCTTCTATTTTTCTTCGCTTTTTTTTTTCTTGTATTTCGTTCTTACTCATCTTTTTTTGCCCACTTTTTGTATGTATTTGATTTTGCTTTGTTTTTATTTCTTTCTTTCTTACTTTCTTTATCCTCTTTCGTTCTTTTTTCTTTCTTTTTCCACGTTCTTTATTTCTTTCATTCTTTCTTTCTCATTCTTCTTTCGTTCTTCGCCTTCTTTCTCTATCTAGTTAGCTACTTTCTTTCTTTCTTTCTTTCTTTCTTTTTATTTCTTTGCTTTCTTTCTTCGCCTTTTTCTTTCTTTCTTTTTCTTCTTTCTTTCGTTGCTTTCTTCCTCTATTTAGTTGGCGACTTTCTTCTTTCATCATGTTTTTTTTCTTGTTAGTTTCTTTCTTTCTCGGCTTTCTTCTTTCTTTCTTACTTTCTCTACCCTCTTTCTGTATTTAGCTAGCCACTTTCTTTCTTTCTTTCTTTCTTTCTTTATTTCTTTCTTTTTTCTTTCTTTCTTTACCTTTTTCTGGATTTAGTTGGCTACGTTCTTTTTCCTTTGCTTTTAATTCTTTGTCACTTTTTCTTTCTTTCTTTCTTTCTTTCTTTCTTTCTTTCTTTCTTTCTTTCTTTGCCCCACCTTCTTTAAATGCTTTTCCATGCCATAACCTCCCACTGTCGACCCTGTTCAGGTCCTGCCTCATACTGTTCTTGCAACCGGTAGTGTACAGATATAAGGCGCTGGCAAGTCGACGTTATTGCCCCGGCCGAGTCTGTCATATAAGAACAAACTTTTGAAGAACATCATCTAGTTCGTTGAATCAGGTGAGTAAAAATTCTATCGTCATCATCACCATCATCATCATCATCATCATCATTACCCTCACTACCACCACCACCACTTCCCTCAGACACATGGACGCACCCCCCCATATATATATATATATATATATATATATATATATATATATATATATATGTATGTATGTATGCATGTATATATATATATATGTATATATATATGTATGTATATATATATATATATATATATATATATATATATATATATATATATATATATATATATATATATTAAGACATTTTTATGTTTATACATTCTTTTTATAGATACAAATATTTAAGTAGATAAGCTTTATAATAAACAGTATTAAATAACATTCACCGGCCTGAATGTCCGAGAAATGATCATAGAAAATATTCGTTCTCCGGTAGATATGAATGTACGTGAGAGATTCATGGAAGATTGAAGTTTAAAAGCAGTAAAATCAAAGATGCCAATCGAATGAGTCTCCGTGGCTCGATCGGTTAACGCACGTCAGGCTAAATGATGGTTCCGTATAGGTTTGGTTCCTGTCGGAGAATGAATATTTTCTATGAAAATTTTCGGACATTCGGTAAATGTTATTAATACTGTTTATAATAAAACAGAACATTTACTTAAATATTTGTATCTATAAAAAGAATGTATAAAAATGTCTTAAAATAACTGTCGAACTTTGTCCATTTCATAATATATATACACCCACATTTTAGCAATAATTTGTGAAAAAGAATAGACATTTTACTTCTACTAAATTTATTAATAAGTTTTCTGGGGTACATAATGAGGAAGGAGGGTTTGGAAAATCTGAAACTCACAGGACAGATTTAGGAAAAGAGGGACAGAGGAAGGCAATGCGTAACATACTTGATGGCCTTAAGTAAATGGACATGGTTTGGGAGAAATAAGAAAAAGTAAAAACTTATTAAGAACTACAAGGGATAGGAAGGTTCGGAGGGCCATGATCGTTTCTGTCCTGAAGAGATACGACTCATAAAAGAAGAATAGGCGAATGACATTTCGCAAATGTTTTCTGATGCTGACGTATAAAATGGGCAACATACATATTGCGTCCAAGTTTTCGATTCGCATGAGTCGTCATCAGGAGTGTAAGAAAAGAGAAGAAAAAAAATGTATTTTAAACAGCGTTGTTTTAAAATGTTATTATTATAGAATGGAGTCAGTCTATGTAAGCCAAGTGTAATTACTATGTGTAACTACACTACGCGTAATAGCATAACAGTTCTTCTCGTATCTCGTTGTCTCACTTTCCGAGTCTTTATTTTATTTGTCTTTGTTTAGTCAAAGTATGGAATTACTGTTATAGTATGCATCCTCAATAAGTTTAGTTGCCGTGATTTGATTGTCTTCAATGAAGGATATTTTTTTTTAAAGAAAACTTGATTTGAAAATAGCGTAAGGGTAAAATCTCTGGCCGATCCCAGCTTGAGGCAATCGGATGTCTAACCACACTGATGAGCTGTGAAATATATAAACGCTTCTGAAACAAAATATTTCGGTTGAGCTCCTCAGGGAGAAAAGTGAATTTGTAAACAGTGATAATTACTGCTGCTGATGCAAGACTCTTTGTTAAGACGAATCGAGTTCTCTGGGCACTGGCGCTTTTCTCTAAAAATAAATACGTCTAAATTCATCTTCTTCCCTGCCGTGGACCAATGGCTTAGGGGTAAAATCTCCGGCTGATTCTAGCTTGCAATCTGTTGTCTAACCACACTGATGAGCTGTGAAATATATACACGCACCTGAAAGAAAAAAAGTGAATTTGTAAACAGTGACTATTACTGCTGCTGATGCAAGACACTTCATTAAGACGAATTGAGTTCTCCGGTCACTGGCGTCTTTGTCTAAAATTAAATACATCTAAATTCATATTCATCCCTGCCGTGCGCCAATGACATAGGGGTAAAATCTCCGACTGATATCAAGTCAATCGGTTTTCGATCCCGGCTTGGCGCAATCGGATATCTACCCACACTAATGGAACTGCGAAAGAGCCTGTTTGTGGATGACTATATATATATATATATAAATTAACTTACCAGTCCTGCAAGAACAAAAAACATTTTTAGGTCAACCTCTCTGCTCATGTTTAATTCTTCTTTCTTTCCCTCACACTCTCCTTCACTCTCCTCTCCCATCTCTCACATTTCCCCCCCCCCACCAAAAAAAAAAAAAAATAAGGAAAAAAGTTAATAGCCTATATTGAAAAATTTCCTTTTTCTCTCTTCCTCTTTTAATATTGAAACTTTTTTTCTTTTTTTTTTCTTCTCACTTTTCCTTTCGTCTAGATAAATTGTCTCCATTTATTAAGAAAACATCGTTCTGAAGAGGTGAAAATATTTTTGTATATTGATGAAATATATTATAACCGAATAAATTTTTAAGGATTCTGTACGCATTATATATATATTTTTGAACACTTCGGGGAGAAAAGTGAATTGTGAGTGTATATATATATATATATATATATATATATATATATATATATATATATATATATATATATATATATATATATGTGTGTGTGTGTGTGTGTGTTTATATCTGTATATTCCTGAAATATATAAATATATTATATTATTATATTATTAATGTGTACAGAATCTTTAAAAATCTATTCGGTTATAATATATTTCATGAATATACAAAAATATATATATATATATATATATATATATATATATATATATATATATATATATATATATATATATATATATATATATATATAATAAAAAGGCTTATACACTAAATTTCCATGGTCATAATTTATTCCATATTCCATTGGAATCATTAATACGATCCAATTCATCAGACCTACAAATTCCATGTAATATTAGTGTTTAAGGCTTTTTATTATATCCTTACTCTGTCCTGGACATTGAGTTCTACCGGGATTCTATCATCTTGGAATTATTTTATTCAAAAAAATATATATGTATGTTTATGCATGTATGTATATGTATTTATATATTTTGCATATGTATGTGTGTGTATATCTATCTATCTATCTATCTATCTATCTATCTATCTATCTATCTATCTATCTATCTATCTATCTATATATATATATATATATATATATATATATATATATATGAATATACAAATATATATATATATGAATATAGAAAAATATTATATATATATATATATATATATATATGTAATATTTTTCTATATTCCTATATATATATATATATATATATGTAAGCAAATATATGGATATAGATCCGACAGTATGAAGAAAAATATACGAAAAAAACAAACAAAAATCTTTATATGGAATTATGCTGTTTTAATGTTAATATGTCAACGTCGGACGTTTCGCTCTAATAAACCTTGTTCAGGACATATTCATAAAATATAATTAACATTATCAATTCAACATGACAAATATATATATATATATATATATATATATATATATATATATATATATATATATATAATATTTTTCTATATTCATATATATATATATATATATATATATATATTTGTATATTCATATATCTTTGTCATGTTGAATTGATAATGTTAATTATATTTTATGAATATGTCCTGAAGAAGGTTTATTAGACCGAAACGTCCGACGTTGACATATTAACATTAAAACAGCATAATTCCATATAAAGATTTTTGTTTGTTTTTTCCGTATATTTTTCTTCATATATATATATATATATATATATATATATATATATATATATATATATATATATATATATATATATATTCATCTATTAAAAAAATGGTTTCTAGGATTGAAAAAGTTTCGGGACTTCACGTTTAAAATTCAGCAAACATCGACATTCGTGGCCGCAAAAAAATAAACCGTTAAACGTTTTTTCACCTGACACCATTTATTATTTTTACTTCACTTCCCAGTAATTTTTCTTGTTTTTGAGAAGCAAAAAATTATTATTGTAATAAAAGTTAAATATATGATGAAAGTAAAGTTATACATTTCTTTTGTGTTTGTTGTTGAGAATTTACAACAAAAAATTAAACGCTATTTATTAATTAGTTTATTTTCTTATTTACATTCTAAAACTAATATAATTTGTATTAAGATTAATGCAATGTCTGTCATTTACCAATGTATAAAGAAATAAATATGAAAACAATTTTTTAGTCATAAATTGATGAAATATACTAAATTATTGAAATATGTTAAGCAAAAATAAGTACATCCTTATCCATCATCTTGTAAAGACCGAATTAATTGGCAATTAGTAAAAGTTTTGCAAACCATTCCAATAAACAATCTAATAAATAAATATTGTTTAATATAAATGATGCGTTTCGCCGACGTCTGCAGGTCTCAAATTCTTCAGATTACAATGAAAAGCGATTTATGTAAGAAAAATAATAGACAAAACTGGGTGTAATGAAAATGCGTTTTAGTTTTCATTTTTTTTCAGGATAAGAGGGGTAATAAATTAAATTATCTCATCAGATCCGTCGATTGCTTATATATATATATATATATATATATATATATATATATATATATATATATATATATATATATATATATATATATATATATATTTTTTTTTGAGCTCTTCGGGGAGAAAAGTGAATTGTGAGTATATATATGTATATATATATATACACATTAAGAAATGGACAAAGCCCGACAATTTTATTTATTAAAGACATTATTAAAGGCACGTCAGCGTAAATGACTGTTCCGTATAGGATGCAGGTTCGAATCCTGTACAAGGACGAATATTTTCTATGAAAATTTCTTGGACATTCAGGCCGGTAAATGTTATTTAATACTGTTTATTATAAACAGAGCATTTACTTAAATACTTGTATCCATAAAAAGAATACCCGCCCGGCCCGGTGGCTAGGATCAAAGTGTAGTATCTGTGCTTTGTGAGCTGCCGGGTTGGGTGTCTGTCGAACTCTCTGCTTGCAGTGAGGAACCCTGACGAAGCTCCGCCGAAGGGTAGTGTTTCGTTGGGGGAGGTTGACGGAACTGCCCCCCCCCTCGGGGGGTTTGGATGGTTATTTATTTTTGGCTGAGCCTACGGGCTCGGAGATACCCACATTAAAAAGGCCTTGTGCCACATTCAATCCTCGTGGGTGGATTGATAAATACCATCTATAAAAAGAATACCCGCTCGGCCCGGTGGCTAGGATCAAAGTGTAGTATCTGTGCTTTGTGAGCTGCCGGGTCGGGTGTCTGTCGAACTCTCTGCTTGCAGGGAGGAACTCTGACGAAGCTTCGCCGAAGGGTAGAGTTTCGTTGGGGGAGGTTGACGGAACTGGCCCCCCTCGGGGGGTTTGATGGTTATTTATTTTTGGCTGGGCCTACGGGCTTGGAGATACCCACATTAAAAAGGCCTTGTGCCACATTCAATCCTCGTGGGTGGATTGATAAATACCATCTATAAAAAGAACGTTAAACATAAAAAATGTCTTTAAGAAATATATATTTGTATATTGATGAAATATATTATATTATTAATGCGTACAGAATCCTTAAAAATCTATTCGGTTATAATATATATATATATATATATATATATATATATATATATATATATATATATATATATATAAAAAGAAAGATGTTATAGTGGTTCCAACGAGAGAAAAGTGTGGATATTAAAAAGAAGAGAGGTGCCGCAAACGTTTTTGGCTGTAATGTGGATTTAAAAAAAAATATATATTATGCTTTATTTTCCAGAATTTTACTACACGTGTTTCTGGTCTCGCGACCGTCTTCAGGTAAAGGGCTGAGATGTCCACATATTATTAAAAATAGTTAATTTTTTCCTTTTGTTTTTCAATGTTAAATATTATCGATATGAGACATTGTCTGTTTTTGTGTTAGTAATCCGAATGTCTTTCTTGAATTATATATATACATATATCCGTAATCCGAATGTCTTTCTTGAATTATATATATATATATATATATATATATATATATATATATATATATATATATATATATGCATAGAGTATAAGGCAAAAAAAATGAACGCACCCATGGAAAGTCCATTTTTGTATTTGTACCAAGACAAGTGAGTAATAGAATTCGTTTATTAAGAAAGGATATTAATACAGGTGTACATATGTACATTATACACATCAAAAATGTTTTCGTATTTTGTTGGGTAACTTTTAGCTTTAATAACGGCCTTAATTCTTCGTGGCGTTTTATAGACAAAACTCTTTAGTAAATCCAAGTCCTTCAGCAGATTTTTCCCACATTCTTTTAATTCGCGAAAAAACCTCATCAGCCGTGTTAACTTTCTTATTACGGGCACGCTTGTCCATTATAACCCAAAGGTTTTCAATTGCATTAAGTTCAGGATTATGACTAAGCCACTGGAAGAGTTGCAATATAGCCTTTAATCATCTCTTATGGTTTTTTTTGCCTTGTACTACATATATATATATATATATATATATATATATATATATATATATATATATATATATATAAGTGAACATTGAAGCGACAGGCCCGACGATTGCGTTTAGCATGAAACGGTCTGTCGCCTCTAAGTGTTAACTTCAATGTTGACTTTTATATTTACACACGCTCTATCTCTGATATTGAGTACTTTATCCCACGCCTTAAGAGTATATATATATATATATATATATATATATATATATATATATATATATATCTTGGTTCCACTCACTGGAATGACTGCAAAACCATCTCCCTCTCCAAATTTATTGAGAAAACATACAGATGCATGCTGGGATTTCTTCTTAACCAATAAGATAGGCTACTTCTACGTCTCGCCCGACTTAAGTCTGCTCTTTCTTGTCTTGAAGTCAGAACACTTCGATCACTTGTCTGTATCCCCTTTTGCGTGTTAACATCATCCTTAGTTTGTGAACGTTTTTGTCTCATTACTGTTGCTTAGCCTACTTTTGTCTTGCATATATTATTTTCTTAGTATTATTTCTGCTCTGGGATTTTCGTTTGTAACTGTTTATTGCAAACTTTGTCAGTTCTTTTTGTTGGGCATTTCAACCAAATACATTTAACTATTGCCAATTATTCTACATTATATATATATATATATATATATATATATATATATATATATATATATATATATATAGTTAGTAAAAGTAACAAATCCGTTGGTATATAACCCAACTGGATCTTAGTAATAAAAAGTAATAAAACTGATTCACAAAAAGAGCTCAGTGTATTTATTTTTACAGGGAAAATAATTAAAAATAATAAAATCCCAAATCAATTCGTATGGGGAATAAGAGTATTTCGGCAAACGAAAATATGTTGTCTATCTTGTCAACCCCGGGATGGACTGAGTTCGTGTCGAAAATAGAAACTTAACTGTGAAAGCTAAAAAAAAAAAAAAGGACTGGTCGAAAAAAATAATAGAAAATTTATTTATTTAAGTGTTTCAGTCAGACGAAAATTAAACCATATATATATATATATATATATATATATATATATAGTTTAATAATATAGTGGGGGGAATAAATAAATAAAAAATGCATTAATTTCAGTTAGAATAAGAATTAATAATGTTTATTATTATTTTTTAATGGTATGTGTCTTTATACATAAAATGTATCAAAATTTGTTTTAGTTAAGGCTTTTACATTTATAAAAATACAATTTTTCAGGTGTACGAATATTTATTTACCCCCTCTGTATATATATATATATATATATATATATATATATATATATATATATATATATATATAGGTAGGTAATAATCCGTTAGTATAATCCAGGCAACTCCTATTAACAGAACATACAGTTTGAAATATGTTAAAATTGACTAACGAAGACCGCTAAATGTTTATTTTCATTAAACAGAGAAAAATTTTCTTTACAATTGGAATTAACATACCTTTAGTTAATGACCATTCTTACATACGAATTTTAATATTGTTGACGAATGCATGGGTACGTATATGTATCCAAATTCCCTCCAAATTTTGTAAAGCACCTCCCCTACTCCAATATATGGACGAGTTTAATACACCAATAATTCTGAATTATCTCCCTTCCATCTTACTAAAGTTACATCTTGATTGTTTTTTTCACGTTTTCGTTAATTTCCGTGGATTCCCGTTGAATCAAACTTTGAACGTGTGAGCATTAGGATGTAAGTCAGCTGATCGGTTTTCCCTTCTTTCCCTACCCTGGCTATCCTACCTCCATAATATAATTTCTGTAACTGCACCTTCTCCTGCCATACTTCCCCCCATGACCCTTTTAAGGCCCTTCTTCTCTTTTTCCACAAACTAGCCAGTACCTGGCTACAAACTGATACCATAAATAGTTTGAAAAATCCTACGAATTTTTAAATTAAAATTCGTAGGTGAAAATGGTCATTAACTAAAGGTATCTTAATTACAACTATAGAGAGCATATATATATATATATATATATATATATATATATATATATATATATATATATATATATATATTGTCTAGTATTCACAGTATAAATAATATTAATAATAGTAATATTTTTTTCTATTGATCTTATATTCAAACTATATTTATTTCCTAGTTTAATTTTTTGAAAAATTACAACGCTTAAATTACTACCATGTCTGTCTGTCTGTCTGTCTGTCTGTCTGTTTCTCTCTCTACCCCCACTCTCTATATCACTTTATATCAACTTAAAACTACCCCTGAAAAGTGTATAAAAAATATATGTAAATTTAAATTCATTTTTTCACCCTTGAAAGTGTGGTCTGATGAGCCAGGGAAAATAAATTCCCTGGGGAAATAAATTATAACCAATGGACCCTTAAAGTTGTCTGTTTTCATTGAATTAATCGCTCTGATTTAACATTGAGCTCTTTGGTTTTCATACATCTTGAGATTATCCATACGGATTATCAAGATTTTCATTATTTAATTATATATATATATATATATATATATATATATATATATGTGTGTGTGTGTGTGTGTGTGTGTGTGTGTGTTTAGAGCCGTTCGTTTCTGTTGGATTTTAAGTGGGATATAAAATTGGTATACGTTTTTATGGAAATACATTCACTCACAATTAAGATGACCTACTTATAGCAATTACATAAAGAACATATAATACGTGCGTATGTCCTTAAATTGAAATTATATGTACTCTCTTAATTGATACAATTAGCAGCCCCCAGTAATTACGCATTTCTAGCGACATATTTGGTGGGAGTAAGCCGTGTAGTTCGAACGTTAAAATTCCGACCACGTGACACTAGTAGAAATCTCAGTCGTATCAATTCTTGCTAATATCGTCTTGTCGAACGATGAGGAGTGAAAACCATAAGACGGGTTAATCTAAGCTACAAATGACCATTTTCCTCAATTCTTAATAGTACACAGCTAGTAATTATTTCAGTACAGTTTCAAACTTGACCTTTTTTTAAAATCATTTCAGTCTAAGCAAGACAATATAGCCACTAAGACGCAAGGGGTTTAATGAGTGTCAGAGAATATGAGGAAAATAAACTATTAAGGATAGAAGACAATAAAAGAAGAAAAATTAAGATAAAGATTGAAATTGCATTTAAAGTTTTGAAGATCAAAAATGACAGGTTAGCAAGAAGCCCGAAGAAAATTCCACAAGCAGGAAGTGCGATAAAAGAAATTGTTAAGATAGAACGGTTGCAGTTAACCAATTCAACTGTAAAATGATGAGACCTTGCCGCCAATCTAGTAATGCGCTTAGTTTCATAAAGTGTAGGTATCGTAGCAGAATGTAATATTTATTTTTAAAATACAGAAATGTGGTCCAAGGCCGAAAGTGGTTGTGGAAGCTGGTCTTCGTTCTTATTTTAAAATTAGGTAGCCTCCATAACTGACCCAAACATACGACAATATTTCTGACACCAAAACAGCACATTCTTACTGACCATTCTTACTACAGCCACCGTAATACCTCCAAGTCTCTATGAAGTCATAACTAGTTCCCATATGTATCACAGAGAAAAGTAATATTTACTTCGCAAATATAAAAGTATGGCACAAGGCCAAAAGAGAAGATAGGGAAAGCTGGTCTTCAATCTGTCTTATCTTAAATTTAGCTACCAACAATTACTGACCCAAACATATCACAATATTCCTTACACCAAAACAACACATTCTTACCATTCTAACTACAGTTACCATAATACCCCTAAGTCTCTATGAAGTCCTAACTGGTTCCCATATGTACAATTTGCGGAAAGTTCATCAAAACAATTATCTTGAAAGTAATTTTAGAAAAGCCACAGGGAAGTGATATTGCGGCGGTGGAAAGGTGACTGAAGCCAAAATGCAAGGTCAGGGACATTAACATTGCAGTTTAAGATGGCAGATGTGTAAATTATAACAAATGTAGATAACTCTTAATGACCTCGGGGATCGATTTGACGCTGTATTCATGTTATGAACGGACCCCCTTCTAAAATGACAAAAAATGCCTATTCAATGTCGATTTTTCAAGTTTAAACACAGCATTAAACGACCGATAATTAGATAGACACAATTTTATGTTAGTCTATATTTGCCTGCTAAATTACAGAGCAACTAAGATGCCATTCTGTTGAATGAGCGGTCATTGCAAAGTGGAATTGATGAAATTCCCAATGACAACAACAATAAAAATTAGAACTAGAATTTTACGGTTTTCCTATTTCAAATTTCTGATGAATCTTAATTCTTCAGTTAATGACTGAAGAATCGGATGGCGAGTTCTATGACAATGAAATATCTTTTAGAAATTCCCAAAACCGCATCGTTTAATATTTGAGATTAACAACTTTAACATATGAATTAGGTTTAACACCTGACATTTTCACTGTTTTCCTGTTTTAATCTTTTGCTGAATCATATGCCACTAAGACAGAAGGGGTTACTGAGTGTGAAAGAATAAGAAAAAAGAGAGACATTATTAAGGAGCATGAACAATAGAAGAAGAGTAATCAAGAAGACAGTAGATAATGATTGACATTGCATTTAAATTTGTTTTCTAATCATTTCACCCCATGCAAGGCAGTAAAGCCACTAAGACACAAGGGGTTACTGAGTGTGAAAGAATAAGAAAAAAAGAGAAACATTATTAAGGAGCAAGAACAATAGAAGAAGAGTAATCAAGAAGACAGTAGATAATGATTGACATTGCGTTTAAATTTGATTTCTAATCATTTCACCCCATGCAAGGCAGTAACGCCACTAAGACAGAAGGGGTTACTGAGTGTGAAAGAATAAGAAAAAAAAGTGAAACATTATAAAGGAGCGAGGACAATAGAAGAAGAGTAATCAAGAAGACAGTAGATAATGATTGACATTGCATTTAAATTTGTTTTCTAATCATTTCACCCCATACAAGGCAGTAAAGCCACTAAGACAGAAGGGGTTACTGAGTGTGAAAGAATAAGAAAAAAGAGAGACATTATTAAGGAGCATGAACAATAGAAGAAGAGTAATCAAGAAGACAGTAGATAATGATTGACATTGCATTTAAATTTGATTTCTAATCATTTCACCCCATGCAAGGCAGTAAAGCCACTAAGACACAAGGGGTTACTGAGTGTGAAAGAATAAGAAAAAAAGAGAAACATTATTAAGGAGCAAGAACAATAGAAGAAGAGTAATCAAGAAGACAGTAGATAATGATTGACATTGCGTTTAAATTTGATTTCTAATCATTTCACCCCATGCAAGGCAGTAACGCCACTAAGACAGAAGGGGTTACTGAGTGTGAAAGAATAAGAAAAAAAAGTGAAACATTATAAAGGAGCGAGGACAATAGAAGAAGAGTAATCAAGAAGACAGTAGATAATGATTGACATTGCATTTAAATTTGTTTTCTAATCATTTCACCCCATACAAGGCAGTAAAGCCACTAAGACAGAAGGGGTTACTGAGTGTGAAAGAATAAGAAAAAAGAGAGACATTATTAAGGAGCATGAACAATAGAAGAAGAGTAATCAAGAAGACAGTAGATAATGATTGACATTGCATTTAAATTTGTTTTCTAATCATTTCACCCCATACAAGGCAGTAAAGCCACTAAGACAGAAGGGGTTACTGAGTGTGAAAGAATAAGAAAAAAGAGAGACATTATTAAGGAGCATGAACAATAGAAGAAGAGTAATCAAGAAGACAGTAGATAATGATTGACATTGCATTTAAATTCGTTTTCTAATCATTTCACCCCATACAAGGCAGTAAAGCCACTAAGACAGAAGGGGTTACTGAGTGTGAAAGAATAAGAAAAAAGAGAGACATTATTAAGGAGCATGAACAATAGAAGAAGAGTAATCAAGAAGACAGTAGATAATGATTGACATTGCATTTAAATTTGTTTTCTAATCATTTCACCCCATGCAAGGCAGTAAAGCCACTAAGACACAAGGGGTTACTGAGTGTGAAAGAATAAGAAAAAAAGAGAAACATTATTAAGGAGCAAGAACAATAGAAGAAGAGTAATCAAGAAGACAGTAGATAATGATTGACATTGCGTTTAAATTTGATTTCTAATCATTTCACCCCATGCAAGGCAGTAACGCCACTAAGACAGAAGGGGTTACTGAGTGTGAAAGAATAAGAAAAAAAAGTGAAACATTATAAAGGAGCGAGGACAATAGAAGAAGAGTAATCAAGAAGACAGTAGATAATGATTGACATTGCATTTAAATTTGTTTTCTAATCATTTCACCCCATACAAGGCAGTAAAGCCACTAAGACAGAAGGGGTTACTGAGTGTGAAAGAATAAGAAAAAAAAGAGACATTATTAAGGAGCATGAACAATAGAAGAAGAGTAATCAAGAAGACAGTAGATAATGATTGACATTGCATTTAAATTCGTTTTCTAATCATTTCACCCCATACAAGGCAGTAAAGCCACTAAGACAGAAGGGGTTACTGAGTGTGAAAGAATAAGAAAAAAGAGAGACATTATTAAGGAGCATGAACAATAGAAGAAGAGTAATCAAGAAGACAGTAGATAATGATTGACATTGCATTTAAATTTGTTTTCTAATCATTTCACCCCATGCAAGGCAGTAAAGCCACTAAGACACAAGGGGTTACTGAGTGTGAAATAATAAGAAAAAAGAGAAACATTATTAAGGAGCAAGAACAATAGAAGAAGAGTAATCAAGAAGACAGTAGATAATGATTGACATTGCATTTAAATTTGTTTTCTAATCATTTCACCCCATACAAGGCAGTAAAGTCACTAAGACAGAAGGGGTTACTGAGTGTGAAAGAATAAGAAAAAAGAGAGACATTATTAAGGAGCATGAACAATAGAAGAAGAGTAATCAAGAAGACAGTAGATAATGATTGACATTGCATTTAAATTTGTTTTCTAATCATTTCACCCCATACAAGGCAGTAAAGCCACTAAGACACAAGGGGTTATTGAGTGTGAAAGAATAAGAAAAAAAAGTGAAACATTATAAAGGAGCGAGGACAATAGAAGAAGAGTAATCAAGAAGACAGTAGATAATGATTGACATCGCATTTAAATTTGTTTTCTAATCATTTCACCCCATACAAGGCAGTAAAGCCACTAAGACAGAAGGGGTTACTGAGTGTGAAAGAATAAGAAAAAAGAGAGACATTATTAAGGAGCATGAACAATAGAAGAAGAGTAATCAAGAAGACAGTAGATAATGATTGACATTGCATTTAAATTTGTTTTCTAATCATTTCACCCCATGCAAGGCAGTAAAGCCACTAAGACACAAGGGGTTACTGAGTGTGAAAGAATAAGAAAAAAAGAGAAACATTATTAAGGAGCAAGAACAATAGAAGAAGAGTAATCAAGAAGACAGTAGATAATGATTGACATTGCGTTTAAATTTGATTTCTAATCATTTCACCCCATGCAAGGCAGTAACGCCACTAAGACAGAAGGGGTTACTGAGTGTGAAAGAATAAGAAAAAAAAGTGAAACATTATAAAGGAGCGAGGACAATAGAAGAAGAGTAATCAAGAAGACAGTAGATAATGATTGACATTGCATTTAAATTTGTTTTCTAATCATTTCACCCCATACAAGGCAGTAAAGCCACTAAGACAGAAGGGGTTACTGAGTGTGAAAGAATAAGAAAAAAAAGAGACATTATTAAGGAGCATGAACAATAGAAGAAGAGTAATCAAGAAGACAGTAGATAATGATTGACATTGCATTTAAATTCGTTTTCTAATCATTTCACCCCATACAAGGCAGTAAAGCCACTAAGACAGAAGGGGTTACTGAGTGTGAAAGAATAAGAAAAAAGAGAGACATTATTAAGGAGCATGAACAATAGAAGAAGAGTAATCAAGAAGACAGTAGATAATGATTGACATTGCATTTAAATTTGTTTTCTAATCATTTCACCCCATGCAAGGCAGTAAAGCCACTAAGACACAAGGGGTTACTGAGTGTGAAATAATAAGAAAAAAGAGAAACATTATTAAGGAGCAAGAACAATAGAAGAAGAGTAATCAAGAAGACAGTAGATAATGATTGACATTGCATTTAAATTTGTTTTCTAATCATTTCACCCCATACAAGGCAGTAAAGTCACTAAGACAGAAGGGGTTACTGAGTGTGAAAGAATAAGAAAAAAGAGAGACATTATTAAGGAGCATGAACAATAGAAGAAGAGTAATCAAGAAGACAGTAGATAATGATTGACATTGCATTTAAATTTGTTTTCTAATCATTTCACCCCATACAAGGCAGTAAAGCCACTAAGACACAAGGGGTTATTGAGTGTGAAAGAATAAGAAAAAAAAGTGAAACATTATAAAGGAGCGAGGACAATAGAAGAAGAGTAATCAAGAAGACAGTAGATAATGATTGACATCGCATTTAAATTTGTTTTCTAATCATTTCACCCCATACAAGGCAGTAAAGCCACTAAGACAGAAGGGGTTACTGAGTGTGAAAGAATAAGAAAAAAGAGAGACATTATTAAGGAGCATGAACAATAGAAGAAGAGTAATCAAGAAGACAGTAGATAATGATTGACATTGCATTTAAATTTGTTTTCTAATCATTTCACCCCATACAAGGCAGTAAAGCCACTAAGACAGAAGGGGTTACTGAGTGTGAAAGAAAAAGAAAAGTGTGTATATATAAATGTAAATATATATATATATAATTATTTATGTACTATATGCGTGGTACTTATTAGAAAACACTCAGTATCAGGGATAGAGCTAACATATTTTGTTGGATTGATATATATATATATATATATATATATATATATGTGTGTGTGTGTGTGTGTGTGTGTGTGTGTGTGTGTGTGTACGTGTATGAGTGGGTCAGTCGTTCAAGTTTTGACTTGAACAACTGTTCGGTTGTACTCTCTTCCTACGGACGGGAGGAACCCGAAGGAGGCTACGCCGAAGGGCGGAGTCTCCTTCGGGGAGGTAGACCGGCCCTGAACCCGTTCATACGGGTTCAATGGGCATATTTTTGGCCGAGCCCACGGGCTCGGAAAGCCCACGTTAAAAAGGCCTTGTGCCACATGACACCCTCGTGGTGGGGGGTGACTGAAAAAAGTGCTGACTTGGCTTTCGGGTAGTACGCTGCCTCTGTGAACTTCCGAGTCGGCGTCTGTCGAACTCTCTGCATTAGCAGAGAGGAACCCGGACGAAGCTTTGTGCCGAAGGGCTAGGTTTCGTTCGGGTAGGTAGACAGGGCCTGAACCCCTCTAGGCGGGTTCAAAGGCTATATTTTTTGCCGAGCCTACGGGCTCGGAGATACCCACATTAAACCGGGCTTGTGCCACATTCGGTCCTCGTGGGTGGATTGATAAATACCTTGCGTGTATGAGTGTGTGTGTGTTTGTGAGTGTGTGTGTGTGTGTGTGTGTGTGTGTGTGTGTGTGTGTGCACGTGTATGAGTGTGTGTGTGGGAATTACCATCAATAAAACACCCAAAAATTACCCCATACATTGTTGGCTATTTCGTTCTCCGGAAAACAATTCCCAGTACTGGTCAATGCAAATATTACTTACCAACGGATTTTTTTACCTATATATATATATATATATATATATATATATGAAGAAAAATATTTGGAAAAAACAAACAAAAATCCTTAAATGGAATTATGTTGTTTTAATATGAATGAAATGACATTTCATTCATATTAAAACAACATAATTGCATTTAAGGATTTTTGTTTGTTTTTACCAAATATTTTTCTTCATTCTGTCGCATTTATATCCATTTATATTTGCTTACATATATATATATATATATATATATATATATATATATATATATATATATATATATATATATAAGTGAACATTGAAGTCAACACTCAGAGGCTCTTTCATGCTAGACGCAATCGTCTGGCTGCGAATGCTGGATTTTTCCTCGACTATACAAAATATAAAAAAACTTAAATAAATAAAAAAAAAAAACAATACAAATAAATTAATAAATGAACAAACTAAGAAATCCCCCCCACTAAAATAACCGTTAAAATTAATAAAGATAAGCATGAATAAGCAAAAACAAGTAAAAATAATCAATTCAAATAAATAAATTGAAAACATTGGACGAATAAATAGCTTTAATTATCTTCACAGACCAAAACAAATTATTAAATAAGCGACCTAAGCAAACCCCCGCACAAAATTTTATAATGTTAGGTTGGTGCAAAAATAATGACGTAATAATGTTGTTCTTTGACGTATTTTTAACGTCAAAAAACGACATTATTACGTCATTATTTTTGCACCAACCTAATACATCAATAAAACACCAAAAAACCAAAAGAATAAACAATACAAAATGAAAAAAAACAAAAAAACAAAACAAGTAAAATAAATTAACCCAAACAAATAAATATATAAATAAATAAACAAGACACTCCTGTAAAAATAACCGCCAGAATAGATTACCCACAATTCACCACTGATCCATATATATAAATAGTCGAGGAAAAATCCAGCATTCGCGGCCTGACGATTGCGTCTAGCATGAAACAGCCTGTCGCCTCTGAGCGTAGATTTCAGTGTTCCCTTTCATATTCACATTTGCATACGCTCTATCTCTGATATTGAGTTATTTATCCCACAGCCTAAAACTAAAATATTTCTTCTTATATATATATATATATATATATATATTCAACTCTCTGTCGTCGTATTCGACGTATGAGGGTCAAGCAGATTAGTTCCTAGGATTCGACAGCCGCTCGATACCATCACATGAGATTTGATTATAGCGGTGAAGATTTTTTGCAGAACTATCCACACTTTTTGAAGGGCCAAATACAGAAACCTGGTGCACTACGTGCCACAAGGTCCCCAAAAGACCCTCCGCTGGTTTTGAATTCAGAGTTGTCCTTCTCCTACAACAATTGCCATCCAAGGCTATAGAACCCAGTCTGTCCTGCTAATTAACCATGTAAGTAAATCAAAAAGAAATAGTTAAAAAGGGATTTTTTTTAAAATTGGCTATAAAAGAAAATGTAGAAAAAGAGTGAGGTGCTTATAAAGTGATTTTATTGCGAATTAACAAACAAGGTTGTTGAAATTGGCTACCCCTGAAAAGCAAGTGCTATATTTCAACATTTTACCGTTGAAATGGTGAGATGTAACCGTAAGTTCTATGTTAACAGTTTCTTCTCTCGAAGTTCTCGCTTGTGGAACTCTCTTCCGGCTCCTTGCTTACCGGCCAACTTTAATCTTGAAATATTTAAATACAATGTTGTTCATTAGCATCTATTTTCTTAATTCTTGTTTTTTTTTTTTTAAATTTTTCTCTTCTGAATAGTGTTCCTTATCTCATATTGTATTGCACTCATTAATCCCTAGCGTCTTAGTGGCTTTATTACCTTCCTTGGAGTGAAATGATTAAAAAAATATAAAGTTAAACTGAAATATATATTGAATATAATTATTATATTTATTAGTTGTATATGCACTGACTTCTCAACTCACACACCACACTCCCCCGGCTCTGATTTTTATTTTAGCATTTTCTAATAATTTTTTTTTTCTTATCTAGAAATATTTGTCATTTATATGTTTTTTTTCCGGAAATGAATTTACTTTTCTGTCAATTTTCTTTTGTAATTATATTTACGGGAAATGTACTTTTTTTTTTTTTGTTAATAATAATGTTCTTGGTTTACGATTTCAGAAGATGTCTACTTTTATGGATCCAATGTTTTACGAAGAGCTTGGACTGCCTCATTCTAACTTCAGGGATTTCAACCTCAATTGTATGCGAAGTTTCCACAAGTCACAGAGAGACATGATGCGTCGTGATATTATGCCAAAGTCGGGCAAAAGTAACCGTTTTGCGGATTTTATGGAGCCAATGCCGAGGATGTTCATGGATTTTAACGGTGGTCTAATCGATTCTCACGGTAGAATCGCCGATTCTGATCATTATTTTAACATTGATGGCAACTATGTCGATAACGAGAAACTCCTGAACACTGATGGTATGCTACGTAATAGATATCGATTCACTCAAGGAGATAAAAGTCATAATCGAAACAGGGGGATGTTCAGTGATGGTATGTACAGAGATAGACATCAGGATGGTATGTACTCAGATGGTTATATGCAAGGAAGAACGATGGAGAATCGTCGGATGATGGGTAGTTTTCAAAGCGGGATGCAGACGCCGGGTCGTTATATGGACGATCCTTACTACGTGAATTACTACTCGGGAACGCACGACACTCCGGTGGATATGAATAGCTACTATTTCGATCAGGAGGGGCGGCACGGACTGTATGGTCGCTTCCCGGAGGGTCAAAGCATGCCAGGGCGTCACGAGGGAGCATACAACGCGCGTCGGGAGGGCAGGTCTGGGCAGAGACGTCTATCGGAGAGTCAATGTTTTCAGGGTCGTGTTGATGCAAGAAGCAATCGGCGGACGTCCCTCGGAATATTTTACTCAGGGGAGAGGAAGAATTTAGATTTTGCTTAATTGAAGATGTTGATATTTAAATTTGTAGGAAAAAATTTAATTGCTTTTAGAAAAGGCGAAAATCGAAAGATAAAAAAATAAATAAAGGTAAATTAAAATTTAATAAAGAAATGCATTTGCATCGACGACACAACTACAAGAAAATGAAAGATTGATTAATTATTTTATTAATTGGTAAGTCAAATATTTGGGGTGTTAAATTAAATAATAGAAAAGACGTAAAAAGTAACAAAATTAAACTTGATAAAAAATATGAAATTAAATAAAGTATTTTTTTTTTAAATATTGAGGACAATGGAACCGAAAAAGTGAAATAAAGAATTTTGGAAATTTTGAAAAGTAGATGGAATTTTTTTTTCTTTTTTTGTCAAAATTCTTTAAAAGCAGAGATAAAACAGAACTAAGGAAACAAAGAAGGAAGGAAGGAAGGAAGGAAGGAAGGAAGGAAGGAAGGAAGGAAGGAAGGAAGGAAGGAAGGAAGGAAAAAAAAAAAATGAAACGATGATGAACTGAAGAAGGAGTCATAAGGAAAAGTAATGTAAAAGCAAGCAGCAAAGAAAGAAAGAAAGAAAAAAAGAAAGAAAGAAAGAAAGAAAGAAAGAAAGAAAGAGCTTAGGTAAAATGGAGAAATATGAAAGTTTTTTAAGGGTACACAAAAAAGAAATAATGAATGAAAGAAGAGAGTAACGAACAAATGATGATAAATAGAAGACGGGATGTAATAAAAAAGGTAATGTGAAAGAAAGAAAGAAAGAAAGAAAAAGAAAGAAAGAAAGAAAGAAAGAAAGAAAGAAAAAGAAGGAATGAAAGAAATGAGGAAATAAAGAAAGAAAGAGAGAAAGAAAGAAACAATGAACCTAGGTGAAAATCAAGGGAGAAAAATATGAAAAAATTGAAGGAACGTACGATATAAATAAAGAAATAATCAAAGAAAGAAACAAAGAATGAAGGAAGGAAGGAAAGAAAAAAGGAAATGATGATACACCTGAAATGAAGAAGGAATGCCATAAAGAAAGGTAATATAAAAGATAGAAAGAAAGAAAGAACTTAGGTAAAATGTAGATATATGAATTTTTTTTTAAGGGCACGTAATAAAGAAATAATGAATGAAAGAAAAAAGGAACGAAAAAAACGATGATAAACTGAGGAAAGAATATAAAAAAAAGGTACTGTAAAAGAAAGAAAGAACGAACGAAAGAAAAAAGAAAGAAAGACAGACAAACAGAAAGAGAGATAAAGTTAGAAAGAAGTTAGGTAAAATGAAGAGAAAAATGTTTTAAGGGCACGTAATAAATAAATAAATGATGAAAGAAAGAAGGAAGGAAGGAAGAAAGGAAAGAAAAAATAACCTAGATGAAAATGAAGGGATAATGAAAGTCAAAATTAAGACAACGTAAGAAAGACAAAACGAAAGAAAGAAAGAAAGAAAGAAAGAAAGAAAAGTAGAGAAAGAAGATGGAAAAAATAAAAGAAAGAAAAAATAGGGGAAAAAGGATGAAGCACCAAGGTAAAAAGAAAGGAATAACTAAGGAAATGAAAAATGAATAAAAAGAAAGAAACAGAATAATAAATATATGAAAGAAAGATAAAATGTATGTGTGAGAAAGAGAAAGAGAGAGAAAGAAAGAGAGGGAGAAAGAGAGAAAGTAAATACACCAAAGGAAAAAAAAAAAGAACGAAAAAAAAAAAAATGGACGGATGTGAAGCACATAGCAGAATTGATAAACACATATCAGTCACCTTAAAATTGCAATTCTTGAAAAAAGCACATTTCTCACGTGACCCTAAAAAAGAAATCCTGGTTCATCCGCTTCCCAAAAGATCTCAAGTGTAAGTAAAAAGTAAAATCTGACTGAAAGTCAGTGATTCTGGGAATAAATATCCCCGGTAATGAGATACGATTCTTGTTTCTTTGTTTTTTTTTTCAGGTTTCTCCTCTAATATATCCGATTTCCCTGCTTGTTGCTACAAATATCATTGGCCTTATACCTATTAATAATATAGGAAGCGCTGTTCGCGGCCCCATTATTCGTCATGACTCATCCGACTATAGGGATAAACATAGGGGATTTGCTTTACCTGCCCACAGGTGTAAATGAGGTAGTCAGATCTTTGTTGATGTGGACAGGTGCACAAAAGTACCAAGCTTTGTTATTCCCTATCACAGACATCAGGATGTATCTCCAATTCTATTTTACTTTAAGAGAGCAGATAAAATTGTAGAATTACCAAAAGATTCAAAATTTATATCGTCAAATTTTTCATAAATACGACAAAACTTTACAGGCTCTTCCGAAAACGCAAACAAAAAAAGTATATAAAATCTTGCTACCATCAAGAAGATAGATTATAAACTATAGGGTAAAACTATAGGGTGCGTTTAAAGGACATCCATTTCTACATATTTAAAGAAAGAAATTAATAGGGTATATTTTAGTTAAAATATTTCAATAAATAAATTATAAATTATAGTTATGTAATTAAATTATCGGGTATATTTTAAAAATAAATTATAGGGTATATAAAAGGAAATAAATTAATGAGTTTATTTATATAAATAAATTATCGCTTACATGTATGAAAATAAATTATCGGAGATATAGGTGTATGTAAAGGAATAAATTATAGAGTATATTATGAAAATAAATTATAAGTTATATGTAAAGGAAATAAACGGGAATATTTGTGAAATAAATTATAGGTTACATATAGATTATAGAGTATATTTATGAAATTACGAGTGTATTTAAAGGAATAAATTATAATGTATATTACAGGGTATATTTGAAGGAATAAATTATAGGTCATATTTATACACAGTATACCCATGGCGATTCTGTTTCTTTTTCGTGAATATTGGATGATTAACATAAATGTAAATAGGTTCAGTATGGTTTGAATCGGGTTTTGCTTATTGCTTATATATATATATATATATATATATATATATATATATATATATATATATATATATATATATATATATATATATATATATATATGTTAAAGTGCGCAGCTTATATTTTATATCATAAAGAGACAATTTATACAAAACATTAAGTAGCAATGTAAGGTAAAATGTAGAGATATTAATTTTTGAAGGGTACACAAAAAAGAAATAATGAATGAAAGAAGAGAGTAACGAACAAATGATGATAAATAGAAGACGGGATGTAATAAAAAAGGTAATGTAAAAGAAAGAAAGAAAGAAAGAAAAAGAAGGAAAGAAATGAGGAAATAAAGAAAGAAAGAGAGAAAGAAAGAAACAATGAACCTAGGTGAAAATCAAGGGAGAAAAATATGAAAAAAATTCAAGGAACGTACGATATAAATAAAGAAATAATCAAAGAGAGAAACAAAGAATGAAGGAAGGAAGGAAAGAAAAAAGGAAATGATGATACACCTGAAATGAAGAAGGAATGCCATAAAGAAAGGTAATATAAAAGATAGAAAGAAAGAAAGAACTTAGGTAAAATGTAGATATATGAATTTTTTTTTAAGGGCACGTAATAAAGAAATAATGAATGAAAGAAAAAAGGAACGAAAAAAACGATGCTAAACTGAGGAAAGAATATAAAAAAAAGGTACTGTAAAAGAAAGAAAGAACGAACGAAAGAAAGAAAAAAGAAAGAAAGAAAGAAAGAAAGAAAGCGAAATCACTTTGCTTTGACATTAAGTTACTATCAGATACTTGAATTATAAGATCCTTACATTTGAATTGTTGTCAGATGGAAGGCACATGCCAATTACTTTTGACAATTTCAAATTGTCATCTTCAGGGCACAATTTTCCCATACATATTCAAACACTAAGACGAAATATGTTTTGACCGAAAGCGTGCGATGCCGCGTCGCTAAAGTTCTTGCTCAAATCAATTAAGTGAGAATTATGTTTGATATTTTGAAAAAGTGATAAATCTACGAAATTTTCTTGTTATATGTATTTGTTTGTTAATGTGAAATGGACTTAGTATATAATCAAATTAGTAGAGTAAAAATGTCTTAGTACTTTTCCACAGAAGATGACAATTTGAAATTATCGAAAGTGCTTGACATGTGTCTTCCATCTTACAATAAGTCAAATATAAGGATCTTATTCTTCAAGGAATTGATAGTAAGTTAATGTCTCATTAATTCCTGTTAGCGAAGAGATTTCCTCGTTAACCACATTAACATTACTATTTAATTCTTTGTATCATAGGAGTGATTGAAGCTGAAAGGGGCAGAAGTAAACAGGTAATAATCTAGCTAACGAGTTTCGGTAAATTTATAGTGGAACAGGTATTGGATAGTAGAAAGCCAAACTTTACTAAGGGCTACAAAGAATAGAAAGTTGTGAAGATCATGATTGGGAATGGCTTCAAGGGACACAGTACATAGAAAATGAACCCAATCTTAATGTCATAACTTAAAATTTAAAAACAAGGGAAGTAACTTGAAATTAAAACTCTAAGTTGTGTCCCTTAGAAAATAGTCTTCCTGATACATGCATGTACCTGTGCGTTGGGGTAAGGCAGGCCCTGTTTTCTCTAAATTTACATGTCTCATTTGGAGACGGAATGCTTAAAACAAGTGTAAAATCACTAATCTACACAAGATACGTTGACGAAATTTTTGTTTTGATAAAAAATAGGGACGTAATTCTAAATTTAAAATCAGTTAACGTCGATATAGAACTAAAATCCAAAGAATTTATATATTATCCGAATTATCCGTATATATAAAAAATCTTGTCTTCTAAAATATGATAGCCAATATCCGGAAAGATATAAAATAGGAGTGATAAAAAACTTCCTATATAGATCACACCTAAATTCCTCTTCCCAAAGAATATTTCTAAGTGAACTAAATCACATAAAAATAAACATTAGTTAACAATAATTTTTCCAACTATATCATTGAGAAACAAATTAAATTATTCTTACAAAAAACTTGTAAAACTTATGAAACATTAAAGAAAATGGAAAACCGCATACCTTGTGGTCTCTAATCAAAATAACCCCTTCAAATCTAAACTAGCCTGACCAATATAACATCTCAATTACACTGCCCAGTACAAGACTTGTGTTTCTTGTCATAAATCAATTACGTATATCGGGCATGCTATCACCTCATTGAGTACAAGCCTCATATGTAACTTAGAGTAAAGTGGAATAATAATAATCTATCTAGTCAGTCTACAAGAACCCTCAATAAAAAAAAAAATCTGGTTGAAATTACTAAAATTCTACGTAAATCAAATTATCGAAAACATCTCGCAATAAGAGAGGCCCTGTATTTTATAAATTCATGGTTAACAACAAAATCTCATTCCTTGATGTCGATATAGAACTAAAATCCAAAGTATTTACAACCCAGCAATATAAAAAAAACCCACCAGAACGAACTCTTGTCTTCAAAATTATCATAGCCAATGCCTTTAAAGATATCAAATAGCAGTGATAAAAAACTTCCTAAAGAATATTTCTGAGCTAACTAGAAACACATAAATAAAATATTAGTCAGTAATAATTCTCCCAAATATATCATTGTTAAACAAATAAAGTTATTCTTACAAAAGTACACGACACCAGTAGTAAAAATACCTCACGACAAGACATTAATATATTTTACTTCAACAAGATACACAAAAATTATAAGCAAGAGAAATTCGCTATACGAAGAATCCTTAAACACCATATTTCTGCTGTAATTCGCCCCCCCAACAAAAAAAAACAAAAAAACAAAACAAAACAAAAAAACAACAGAAAAACATGTAAAACATAATATATTTCAGAAAACTGAAAACCTAATCTAAATAACCCTATCAAATCTAAACAATCGATGACGAATATAGTGTAATAATTACACTGCTCAGACCAAGATCGTCTTTCTTGTCATGAATCAATTACCTACATCGGACATACTATCACCTCCTTGAGTAGAAGCCTCATAGGTAACTTAGAGAAAAGTGCGATAATAAAAATATATCTAGTCAGTCTACAAGGACCCTCAATAAACTTAAGATACATTACAGAAAATGGAAAGCCTCAAACCTTGTGGTCTCCAATCAAAATAACCCCATCAAATCTAAACTATCGATGACGAATATAGTGTAACAATTACACTGGCCAGACCAAGATCGCGTTTCTTGTCATGAATCAATTACCTATATCGGATATACTATTGTAGAGGACCTTGTGTGTATTTGCGTGTTGTTGTATTAGAAACACGTGTGTAACTCCTGGTAGAATATTAAAAGGCCCAACTACATGAAAATTGTCGGATTAAATTGTCCAACCGAAGATTGAAAGAAGACAAAGCAAGACAGATATATATATATATATATATATATATATATATATATATATGTCAACAAATATGTATTAAACAAATTACAAGGCACATAGACATAACATTTGTGTGTGTGTGTCGGGAGGAACATTGTGTTTGTTCTTTGGTGAAATGGTCGTATTTTGGTGAATGTTTGTAATGTTCATAGCGTTTTCCCAGAAATGGGAAACGCTGATCTTCTAAGAGCTTACATCTTGTCGCTGAAATGAAGAAGAAAGGGAGATTTACCTCACCACCACGTGAGGTGGGATTCGGCACAAGCTCTGAAGGAAAGAAGAGGAAGAGGCAAGAAGTTTCCCAGTATTTATAGTATGGGGAGAGAGACCCCTGGTAAAGAATTACGGAACTAAGGAGGAGATAACTCCGGCACTATCACCTCCTTGAGGATGAGCTTCACCTGTCATTTATCGTCTCTATAAAAGAAATATCACTACCCAAAATTTACAAGAACCCTTAAAAAAAATTCTGGTCAATAACATTAAAGGACACATGACACAGTGGATAAAGGCGTTAGTTAGATCCAGTGACAGGGTCCAAAGATTGGGAGTTCAATACCCTGTTAAGGCAGTGGAGAACTTGGAGAGGGGAATTAACAGGAGATAACTGATAACTGACATCCATTAAACATGGCACGTGGAACTAGAACAGTCTACCCCAGTGAGCGAAATAAAGGATTCAGTTCGACATTCCAACTACCTGAAGAAGGCCTGAGCGTACAACGGCCGAAACGTTGTAATAAATATGGCAACAATAGTTCGAATAATGTAAATAGTGTACATAATACCTCATCTCAGAAATATAGACAGATACTGAAGGGCCAAAACGTTGTAATAAATATGGCGACAAAGATGAGGTCAATAGTCCGAATAATGTAAATAGTGTACATAATACCTCATCTCAGAAATATAGACAAACACTAAAATTCTATATGCATAACATTAGTGAAAACATCTCGCTATAATCCAGGACCTGTATATTAAACCCCTCTCTCCCACAACCAACCACACCTTATTTAACGGTGAGAATGGGGTGCTAAAACTTTTTAAAAAATTAGAAAGACGCTAAAAGAAAAGTAAGAACATTGGAAAACTGAAGAAAAAATTCATTGGAAAACTGAAGAAAAAATTCATTTTTCCTTGTTTGTCATATTTAACGAAAGATCTTTAAAAGCAAGTTTTCTGCCCAAATATACATACATAGATAATATGTTTTGAAGAATAAAAATGTTAAAAAATTAAAATTAAATACACTGTGTTGCATATTAATATTTTTCTTTTATTATTTCCATTAGGTTCCTCGACTAGTTTCTGTCAGCATGTCAATCATCAGTGGGGGAGGGGGGTAAAATCACTGCTTGTTCGTAGCAATTAACTACAGGAGTGAATGACTTTTTCTGAAAAAAGTGAACTTTATCTGTAGTTTTCATTGGGTTTTTTTTTTATCGTTAATATTAGCCAGTCCTTGTGTTGGTCAAACGGCCTCTTTCAAGTTGTTTTTAAGATAGAGAGTGGGAGATTGCTAACTTTAAGAATTCCCTCCTTGGTCATTTTGACAGTTTTATTGTTTGCTGGGAATAAGATGCGTGTGTTAACTGTATGTTATCTTTTAGTCCTTTGGGAGTGTATATGATTTGTGTACGTGTATATATTAGTATGAGTGTGAGACCTCAACACCTCTGAAAGCATGTCTGTCTTGTGTTGGTGAGAAATGTGGGTAGGATTTGATGTATGGGGTTATATATTAATTCTATCTATATTGTTAAATTTGTGGTTAAGCCCGTCTGGACGATGTATTTTAAGGCGCAAGATCCATTTGACTTCATGTTCCTCTAAGATTATTTCTATTCCGTCTATTTCTATTTTTTTTATCCATTACTGAATTTTTGCGTTTAAATGTAATGGCTGACAGAAAGAGATAAAAATTACTTGTGAAATAAAAGTGATTTTCGCATTGGAAATTGCTTGACGTGGCACGCGTGCCGCAGCTTGCAGACCACTGCTCTAGAAAATTCGATTCTTTCTTTTTGATGTTAAGTATAAGTATTCTTTTTGTTTCCATTTTGTCTAAAGCTTTGTTGTTGCTCACATGTTCGGTCCATCGTAATGTCAGCATCTGTCTATAGAACCACATTTCTGTTGCTTCAAGTCGCTTCTTCATCTTTGAGGTGATTGTCCGTTAGGAAGGACTAATTGAGATAATTCTTCCAGTGATTCCATAGCTAGAGAGCTTGTGTAGTGACCCACCCAGCCACGCCTTATCAAAGGCCTTTGAATATCTAATGCGATAGTTTTGATATGTATTTCCTGTCGTTTAATTATAGCTTCAAAATGTTGGCTAATGACAATGAAGAGGTTGATGGTCTATACCAGTGGTCGGCAACCTTTTGTTAACTATATGCCGACTTAGGGTTTTAAAATCATTCAGTGTGCCAACAGCATACGTATTTTTATACAAGTCAAGGTGAATATACCTGTTCTACAATATATTTTATATAGTAATATATAATATATATACTTTAGTATGTATTAAAATTGGAACAGCTAAATATCTTCTTTGTGTTGTAGTAGTTATTGGTTCGGACTTTTTGATGTCATTTGCGGCTGCGTGTCATTGGAGTTTGCTTGGTGTGGCACGCGTGCCATAGGCTGCCAACCCCTGCATTACACTATCCGCACCTCGAACCTTAAAGCACTTGATATTTCCAAGCAGTCACCCATCTAAGTATTGACTAAGCTAGACGTTGCTTAATTACCATGATTATACGGGAACCAATAAAACCAGTAAGAAGCAAGGGGTTACTGAGTGTTAGAGAATATGAGGAAAAACATTAAGGACAGCGAACAATAAAAGAACAAGAATTAAGAAGACAGAAAAAAAAAAACGATTGACATTATATTTACATTTTTGAAGATCAAAATTAACTGGAAAGCAAAATACCAGAACAGAGTTCCACAAGCGAGAAGTGCGATAGAAGAAACTTCTAGTGGAGAACTCATAGTTACATCTGGCGATTTCAACCGTAAAATGATAATTCCTTGCCACCAACCTACTACTGCGCTTAAATTCATCTAGTCTAGGTACCATAGCGGAAAGTTAATCCGAATAATTACCATGGAATTATTTATAGAAAAGGGCACGGGGAAGCTACGTTACGGCGGTGGGAAAGAGACTGAAGCCGAGATGCCAGGACAGAATCAATCACGGGTGGAATGGTTGTTTTTAGAATGAGGAAATTTCATAGGTTTATTTCCAGAATGATGAAATTTGGTCATCATGAATTAACTGGTGGTAAGGCCGTTTTTACAATTTTCTTCCGCTTATATGGAGTAACGCCCATTGCAGATAATTTCCACAGGAAAACTAATCGACAGTCGAAACAATAGTGTTTGGGCGCGATAAAAATCTGATACAATCAGAGATGACACGATATTTTTCAAGGCCTATCGTATTTGATCTTATACTCGAAAATTGTTTATTCTCCTATTCTATTTTATTAGTTTATCTCTAAATTCAATGCATCAACAAATGGTAGACTTATAAATATGTAAGATGGATTTTGGCGAGAAAAATGTTAAACCAAAATTGTTAGCAGCAGAACCAGCAATAATATGACTACAGCGAAAAGCCTTAGCCCGAGAAGACACTCTTCTGGAGGTTAGCATCAGCCATACAGATGAAAGGAGAAAAAGAAAAGTTTTTTTCCATTACGTAATTGCCCTGTTTGTGTTATTTGCAGCTATTTAATGAACGAAATTATTTAATTAAAGAACCCAGGCTACATATAAGCATAGACATAGACGTAAAAGTCAACAAATGCTTAAAGTTACTCCAAACGCACTTAACAAAAAAACAAAACAAAACAACAACAACAACAACAACAACAAAAATCAGAAAATCAAATTACCTCTCCACATCCTTAAGTTCGTAAAAGGTGTCAATTAATTATTAATCAATTTTTTTTCTTTTAGTCTTTCACAAACATAATTTTTTTAAATGATGGATCCCCCACCTAATGGCCTTTTAGCTTAGAGTTTCTAAAAAGTGACCGTTCCAGAGATATTTGATAATTCTTTTGAGAATAAAACGAACGAGAATTTTGCCAGTGATACTTAGAAGTGCAATGCCACGTGAATTATCATATACAACCTTTTTGACTCTGTTCTTGAACAGATGTGTTATGCAAGCATCTTTGTAGTCTTGTGGAACAGAACCAACCTCAATATGACTTTAAAAGCTCAAGGAGTTTCTTAACCAGAGTCTTCCACCATATTTAAAAATTTCGTGGGGAATAGCATTTTTCCAGGGGATTTGTTCGAGGACATTTGCTTGATAGAATCCTGAATTTCCTTTAGGCATGGCTCAAGAGATTACTAGGAAATATTTGACCCATATGAAGGTCAACCGCTCAGCATGCACTTTGTGTGGATTTGTTTGCAAATCCCGTGTAGGATTGTTGTCCCATATGAAACATAAACATGAAAACTGAACTGAAAGACACTCATACGTCGAAAACGAAGGGAGAGTCTATCATATATATATATATATATATATATATATATATATATATATATATATATATATATATATATATATAATGTAATATATGTGAAAATATATAGAAAATAGGAAAGAACTCGTTAGGTAAATAAGCCAAAGTTCTTTAGTATTTTCGTTATTATTTTTTAAAAATAGTGCTGGATACAAAAGTAGAGCATAAATATAATTATTTATTTAAAAATATGATTCCAACACGCTACATAAGAGTTCTCATGTTTCAAAACAAGAGCCGAAAACTTCAATATAATTATTTGAATTAAATTGAATTAAAGTAAGCTCTGTTCCATCTTCAAGCGAAATTTTTTTTGGAATAACTTATTTCTGAAATTTACGTGTTTTAATAGCATATTCATTATTGAAATCAAAATTTCCATGGTAACGGCTAGAGCGATTGTTTAAATAGAAAGGGGTGTAGGGTGTTAATAATTTGTCTCAGTATAATGTAATATATATATAATATACATAAATATATATTTGCTTCCAGATGGCACCTCTGTTTACAGTGTCCAACGCTTTGGTCAGATCGTAAAGACGGTATAGACTTAATGGTACTTCACGCGAAATTTCTCAGCAACCTGACGAAGTGAAAAATCATATTAATGTTTCCTGGACCTGAACGAAAACCACACTGCGATTCGGGATAGATGTCGTCAATGAGATATTTGATTATTCTGTTGAGAATAACACCAGCGAGGATTTTGCCAGCGATACTTAGAAGTGCAATGCCACGTGAATTATATACAACCTTTTTGTCTTTGTTCTTGAACAGGTGTTTTATGCAAGCGTCTTTGTAGTCCTGTGGAACAGAACCAACCTTCCATATGACTTCAAAAGACTCAAGGAGTTTCTCAACCAGATTCTTCCCCTGATAGCATCTTTTCCAGGGGATTTGTTTGAGGACAATTGCTTGATAGAATCCTAAATTTCCTTTAGGCATGGCTCAAGAGATAACTAGGAAATTTCTGGTCGCTGATGAACTGAAGCAATGATGTTGTCATTGATAGCAGATGTGGGATTAAGAACACTTTGAAAGTGTTCTTTCCATCGTAATATCATTTCCTTCTTGTCTGTGTGGAGTGTGTTACCCTCAGACGACAGGACAGGTAAAATTCCATTTCCTTTGAGGCCTTCATAGAATGCTTTGAGATCTTTTCTATCAGCTGGCGCCTGGATTCCCACAGCCTTAGCAGACCACCAGGATTCATTCATTTTTCGGAGAGCATTTTGCATTTACTGCTTCCACTGCTTATGTATGCGCTTTTTTGATAGACAGTTTTTGTTGCTTATTAATATTTTATGAATCGTGCATCTTCTTGATGAAACGTTGAACGTGAGCATCATTTACATCGAACCAGTCCTGATGTTTCCGTATGGGAATTCCTAGAACTTCAAGGGAGCTGGAATTAATGTCTGAGAGATTTCCATGAGAATTCAATGTCTTCTGAGTTCATTACTGACTCGAATCCAGTGTCAGATTTCTTTCTTCTTAACATCAGAATTCAGCGTTGAGATGTTGATTCGTTTAGGAACAAATTTATGTCAAAGCCTACATCTTCTTCGAGGATCTTCTTCGCTTTTGCCAATCCAGAAAAAAGGTACCAACGAGAGGTTTCTTGTGTACGAGTCAATGCTTTGCTGCGTAGTGAAGCAAAGTTCTGAAATATAGGAAATGTTTCAGAAAGAGCGGATGGTACAGGTGTCTTTCGCGACACATTTCTTGGTGATAATGTAATCAATCATATGCCAAACTTTGGATCTTGGATGCGTCCAAGTCTTTTTGTGATGATTGGACTGCTGATAACATGTGTTGGTAAGATCGAGTTCTTGGCAGAGAGAAAGAAGTCGTAGCCCATTAGAATTCATACTCCCAACTCTGTGAGTGCCAAGGACACCAAGCCATATGTTAGCACCAACCCGTACATTAAAGTCTTCCATAATGACAAGTTTGTCTCCTTGTGGAACTCTGGATCATTGCTGAACGTAGTTGATCATAAAAATCATCAATTTCCGCCACTGGGGTGTTCATGGTTGGGGCATAACAGCTCACAAAAGTGGCAAAAGAATTGTTGTCGAGTTCTAAGACTGGCGTCATAATACGATTATTTATTCCTTTCTGAAGAGATGACAGAGATTTAGCAATGTTTGAATTTATGGCAAAGCCTGCACGCGATAGGTGGGGATCTTCTTCGCTTTTGCCAATCCAGAAAAAGGAATATCCTGCATTGAATTCCTCAAGTTGAGAAGTGCCTGCAAAACGTGTCTTACTGAGAACAGTAATATCGATATTATACTTGCTTAATGCATTAGCGACAAGGGCTGTTTTACGCTTTGGAGAAGAATCGTTGTCTTGGGGGGTTCTTCCATTCTAAGAACAGAGATTAACACGTTTAAGAGTTTTATTTCTACTAAATCGATTATTGCGACTGCGTTATTGGATAACTAGACAACTGCAGTGGGCTGCCAAGTTGATTAATAGCAAGCAATGTATAGTGCACCTTTTCTAGCCCGCACCCCAGATTAGAGAAAGCTGTGTTATGTCTAAATGGACCTGCTTTGTCACCATCGGAAGACACGAACAGCAAAATTGCCCAAGACTTTGTGCAAGAACAGCCATCACCCGTTGGTCGCCACTGTGGGAGCGCCAGCTAGAGACTTCCTATTACCTTCTATGTACCTGTCCCCGACGCCTTAACTCTCTCGCCAGTGTTGATCAGGTGGAATAGCAAAGAAGGAACGCAGAACTGAATTGCAGGCTATATATATATATATATATATATATATATATATATATATATATATATATATATAGTCATCCACAAACAGACTATTTCACTGTATCACAGCTCGTTAGTGTGGCTAGACGTCCTATTGCTTCAAGCCGGGATCGAAATATATTACTAGTATATATATATATATATATATATATATATATATATGTATATATATATATATATATATATGTATATATATATATATATATATATATATATATATATATATATATATATATATATATGTATATATATATATATATGTATACATACTAGTAATAATTTTATAAATGTAAGAAATTATACTCGTTCGGAAAACCTTCGGTGTCTTGATTTGTAAATAATCAAACCAATACCAAAGGGAAAAAAAGATGCAAAAAAAAAAAAGAAAGAACCAAGAACATGTACGTTAGCCGAAAATAATCGTCTAGCATCCAAGTCCAAAGTCCAAAGAAAAAAACCCTGATACAAGTCAGCAAAATAACTAAATAAATGCTCAATACGCTAAGTAGAGCAAACCAGCCTTCCCTGACGATCCGCGTATATATATATATATATATATATATATATATATATATATATATATATATATATATATATATATAATTAGAATAAATCCTGACGATCCAGGAAAACCTACCTAGGCTTCACGTAAACGGATCTTCAGGGTTTGAGCCCTCTACGTTTTAGTCTTTATACTCGCTTGTTTTTTTTTTCTTTGGACTAAGGACTTAAGACACTTGGCGATTTGTTTCGCCTTGTTCTAATGTTTTTAGTTCCTTTTTTCTCGGGTACCAATTTGGCCTCAGGTTTCTACATGTTGAATCATCTGAGGTTTTTCAAGCGAGTAATACTGTTAAAATATATATATATATATATATATATATATATATATATATATTATACTAGTAATAATTAAACCATAAATTTAACAATACAGATACTACCAATATATAACTCAACAAATCCAAACCTACCCACATTTCTCACCCACACAAGGCAGACATGCTTACGGAGGTGTGGAGGCCTCACACTTATACACTCACCCACACGAATATACACACTTACAAATATCATACTCATTCACTCCCTAATGAGCCAAATGATAACACACACCCACAGCAATACACACGCTTACACACATCATACTCACTCCCTAAGAACCAAATAACACACACACAAACACTAAATAGAGAGACATACCCTCACCAGGTCCAATAAAACTGCCAAACTGACCAGAGAATTCATAGCAGCATGTATCTATCCAGCTCTTATCTAAAATAACAACTTAAAAGAGACTGTTTGACCAACACGAGGATTGTTAAAAGATTCATGTTAAAAAGATAAAAAAATAAAAAACAAACAAATGAAAACTACAGACAAAAGTTCATTTTCTCCAGCAAAAGACTCATTTCTGTGGTTTACTGCTACTAATGATGGACATTTTAGTCGAAACTAGTCGAGGAATCTAAATGAAATAATAATAAAAAAAACAAACGAAAGAATATTAATCTACAAACCAGTGTGTCTAAAGATTTTAATTTTTTAATTTTTTTATTGTTCAATATATATATATATTGCATTGTAAAATGAATTTCATTATACGACAGAAACCAAACTTGCAACCTCCATATTTTTCTAACAAGCTTTCTCGAATGTTCATTCGGTAGATGGAAATAAATAAATATATTATTTAATAAATAAATAAATCAAAACAGGATATCTACTTAAATATAAGTATCCATTTAAAATAACGTTTAAACAAATAAATTAAAAATATGTTGCATTTAATCCATTTAATAAAAAATATCGTTGTTTACGTTAGGATTTAAGATGTGATCCTATTTTGATAATATATTTCAACTCCGATGTTAAAAGCACGCATATGATTTTATCAATGTTGTGTCACCGTTGGTTGGAGCGTCCAGCGATAGGTTAATTGTTGTTGTCTTTTTTATGGTTATTGAACCGAAGTCGTAATCCCGTGCCTGTTTCTTCCCCATAATTACCCTTTTTTTTCATCTGTGACAGAAAAATAAATATATAACAATAGATAATAAATTATAACAATATAACAATATTCAAACTATCAAAGTCGATAGTTTGAATATTGTTTGAGTGTCGGAAGATGTGAAAATGCTATCACTCATGAAATATTTACAAATTTGGCATCAGTATTTATTGCAGGTGACGTTCCCTTGGCGAGGTATTGGTTTATTTATGCCAGATGATGCCTGTTTGTGCACGCCTCGAAGAGTCCAGATTTCTGATGTTAACAATCAGAAGCTGAGGCCGTGTTGAAAACTACGAAACTTACGGAGCGAATTTTTCCTCGAGTGGGCTTACTCTAGGATCCACTACACTTCTACGTATACGGTAGAATCCTGAGGCGAGCTCAAATAATTATTTTGTATATCGCCAAATATTTTAACCATAGCAATACTTCACCACCATTGTCACGTAATACTTTTTGCGGCTTTTTCTAGTTAGCCAGCGATAGTTAGGCTACTTTAGACAGCTCACTCGAATAAGCCTAGAGACGCAAAAAGGGGATTATCTCCTTTCGGGTGTCACAAAGTCGCTATGGTCACGTGACGGCTGGTGAGTGACGTCAGTTTATAGAGAGACCACGGGAGTTGTGATTTATGATACATGGAGATGAGGAGGGCTGTTCAAAAGGATCTAAACCTCACCTAGAAGTAGCTGCAGAAAGAAGTATATATAGTCGGTAATAGACTGAGATTTTCTTTTTCTCTTTTTGTGCATATATTATGATTTCTTGTAGGTTTTCATGAGATAAAATATAGCACTTTGACATAATATAATGGCTTGCCAGCTAGTTTCATAAGATCAAATGGAACTGAATAGTGAGTTTGATCCTCACTGGGTGATCCATACTTTCAGTCTTGTGCCTGATCTAAGCTGCACTTATATATATATATATATATATGCATATATTAAGGCATTAAAAACAAGAAATTTTATATTATGGACCATGATAGATTTAAAATAAAACAAACACCAGTCGACCGGTTTCGTCCCCTCTCATCAGAACTGTTAACGGGGAAATTATGAGGAAAAGAAAAGAAGTCTGTTATGCATGACATGAATGATTGGACAGAATGATTCGCACTCGCTATTCCATCTTAAGGTGTTAGAGACGCTTTACATCAGGTTCAGGCAACCTACTCTTTGTAAACAAAGAGATTGTTTGCTTGGACTTGCTGTGCTGCGTTTCTAGCATCTTGGTTGGTATAACTTTTATAATAATTTATTTCTTCCTGTCCAATCATTCATGTCATGCATAACAGACTTCTTTTCTTTTCCTCATAATTTCCCCGTTAACAGTTCTGATGAGAGGGGACGAAACCGGTCGACTGGTGTTTGTTTTATTTTAAATCTATCATGGTCCATAATATAAAATTTCTTGTTTTTAATGCCTTAATACGCTTCTGTACCGTTTCAAATATATTCAAATATATATATATATATATATATATATATATATATATATATATATATATATATATATATATATTGTGTGTATTTAGGCAGCATCTTTTCATTGATACACGTTTCATTAAATATTATAGACAAGTGTTGTCGATTTATATTATGCAAAATTTTTTCGTAACATCTGATAAGTTTAATAGCATTATCGTTGAACGAAGAAAGAAATTGACAATATTGATCCATATTTTTTTTTTAATACAATCTAAGCTTTCGGTTTACATAAGCCATTATCAAAAATGTCAATTACAACATATCAAGCAATATACGGACAAGACAGTGATGATAGTCTGTCAATGTTTATATAGATGATTTCTAAGCAACGGTAAACACGCGTATATAAGACGCTAGAAGCGAAAATCGCACCGCATCTCATGACGTCACACATGACCACACGAGAGTGAATTGAGAAATATAAAGTATGGTAAGCCGTTGGTATAAACCAATGGCTTCTGTTACCAATTATAGACATTTAAGAATATTTGTAGAGATGCCATAATTGATTTTGTTTAGGTTGGGTTTCAAATGTTTGATGTATAATGCTTCAAGGATTTTTAGTTTTTGTCTATTGTTTTCATGTCGAAGTATAATTGTGTTTTCGATAAGTATTTTACGGAATTGTATGTGCGGGCAAGCATGTTGTTTATATATATATATATATATATATATATATATATATATATATATATATATATATATATATATATATATATGAAAATTTCTCCGATTTAACCAGTAGAGAAGACAATATTTATGAGTAAAAATGACAATAGGAAAACTAGTAATTGCTGACGCGTTTCATCCACTGTGGACTTTATCAAAGTAAAATACGAAATGAATTTAATTGAACAAGGTAACTAATAAAAAAAAAAAACAGAATGTTCCTAGCAACTGACGTTATTTTCAGTTAACAATATGAAAATAGCATTTCTCTACATTCCAGTTGCTAGGAACATTCTGTTTTTGTTTTTATATATATATGTATGTGTGTGTGTGTGTGTGTGTGTGTTTGTATTTAGGCAGCAATACTTCTTTCATGCAAGCGTCATTAAATATGACAGACAATGTGCTTTGATTAGTTTTTTTATATAATTTCTCATATGATCTTATTTTTTCTTTTCAGTAGATAAATTATACAAAAACAGTCTCAATGTTATATTTTCCCGACCGCTTTCGGCTATACATTTAGCCATTTTCAAGGATGAAATATATTAACTGTTAATTGGAAATAGATTGTTGTGTGTATATCTAGCATTATAGGATGTTTTATTTTCAAAGCAGTCAACATATTGTGTCCATGTTCATGGTTGATATTATTAAGTGTTGATTTTTTTTGTTTTTATTAATAAGACTTCCGTTACTTTTTATTTTATTTTAATAATATATCATCTATGAACATGGACACAATATGTTGACTGTTTTATGACACGATAAGTTATGACACTTTGGGTCAAGTTACTGGATTCAACCAACACTTTTATCCACTGGTAGGGTGTCCTTGAAAAAACTTCCTAAACTCAAATCCCACTTACGTGGTCACCATTATGGAAACTGTTGATATCATACATGCTGTAGAGAAGTTTTTAGAGGACCAGGACGCCACCTTCAGTTGTTTTAATTCTGCTGCATTCTACTGTCCATTAATATTGTTTTCTTTTTCCAGGTAGTCTATCATAATTACGCCTTCAGAATTCAGTAAAAAGAAGCTATCACCTCGCCAACAGGCACTTTCTGCTTTGAACTTTTTGTTTTGGATCTTTGATTCGTGTTCAAAATGGTGAACCAGATTTCATCTTTAGTCAGTAATCTGCAGTGGAAATTCTCAGGGTCTGCATGGAAGCGAGTCAGAAGAATTCTGGAAATGTCAACCCTTTTCAGCTTCTGCTCTGGTGTCAGCAATCATGGGAACAAAACCATCTTGCAGACCACTTGCTCATCCCCAAGTTCCTAGTTAAAATAGTATGGAACGAACCAGAACTAAAGCCTATGGACTTATCTGCTGGACGTCTGTCATCCAAAACCATACGGTGAATAGCATCCACTTGTTCATAAGTGATCGAGTTTTTTGAACGACCTGACCGAGGGTCATCTTCTGTGCTGTCCCTAGTCCGCTTGAATTCGGCAGCCCACCTTTCCACTGTTTGCTTTGATTCAGGTTCGAAATGTTAAACCTAGGTTTCATCAAGAGTTACTAATCTGTAGTGGAAATTCTCAGGGTCAGCCTAGAAACGAATCAGAAGTATCCTGGAAATGACAACCTGTTGCAACTTCTGCCCAAGCCAGTTGCTATGAATGGCGCGGGGAAGTCGCATAAGCCACAGTAGTAGGGCATACAGAGAAAACCACATAGTCTCATATGGTCCACACAGGAGACCACCAGCCGTTGGTAATGATGTAAAACCTTCTCTGTTTCACGCCAGTAACCCTGCTTGTTGTATATATGATATAATTTCTTGTTTCCCTGATAGCTATAATCTGCAACTATTCAAATGTAATGTCAATCGACGTCTCCAGATGCCTTGATCTATCCACTATCCTTCTCTTCATTCTTTCCTCTGTCACTCCTCTTTGCTCTCGCTCTAACTATCTGTAACTCCTTGCGTGCTAGTGGCTTCCCGCCTTGCTTGGGGTGAAATGCTTAAAAAAAATTGAACTGTTTTAGCCCACTTTATGCCTAGGAAGGAAAACAATTACTCGAAGACAAGAAACATTGAATAAAAAGCTTAATCGCACTACCTTCTCTGTAGTATTTAATGAAAATTGTATAAAAGTGGGATTGCTGCCGAAATACACAATATATATGTATATCTGGCGGCACTGAAGCTAACTCCTGTGGAGAGCTCTTGATTGGGCCTTCATCACAAAAGTTAGGGAGGAGTAGAAGTGATACAGAAGTAATAAAAACTGATCGCTGTATTTAAGTATTGCATTAATATTTGAGCTTACCTTTTAAAATTTCAAAGATAATTCTTCTGCCGCCAATTTATTTAAAGACATTTTGATGTACGTAGGTCCTTACTTTCTGTAAAAACAATTATTTTTATTTCATAGGGGACTTTCGATGGATTTTACAATTAATTTCGATTATTCACAAATTTATTTCCAATTTATACAAATTGTTATCGTACAGAAAATTTGTCGCAAAAATTCACATGAAAAAATCGCCCAAAACAATCTCAGTAATGAAAGCTTGAAAATCCCAAATTTCAGGATTGCGGTCCGGATTCGGTCCGAAATATTTTTAATTTTCTCACGGAGTTGTCCTGATTACAAAATGGCATAATATGTTGGGCTACGGTTTCTAGGAGTTAAGTTGAAAACAGGGACAATTTTATTTTGAAACACTGTAATTTGAAAACAGTAATTTTCTGATTTGAACATGAGCTATGAAAAGTAAGAGAGTTGTGTCCCGTTTAATCGTTTTCATCAGTAGAAGCCAAGATGGCGAAATCCAAAAACAAGTGCAGTAATGAAAACTCGAGAAACCAAACATTTCAGGATTGAGGAGTTGGATCCGTCACGGAATTTGCTCATGGAATCGGCCTAATTCCAGAATTGTACGATATGTACGATATCTACGGCCTCAAGGATTAAAGTAGAAAAAGTGTGACATATTGATTTTCACACACACACACACACACACACACATACACACACACACACATTCATATATATGTATATATATATATATATATATATATATATATATATATATGATGGCCATTTTGGCCGAAACTAGTCGAGGAATCTAAATGACATAATAATAAAAAAAACGAAAGAATATTAATCTACCACCCAGTGTATCTGAAGATTTTAATTTTTTAATATTTTTTTATTGTTCAATATATATATATATATATATATATATATATATATATATATATATATATTATAAATTAATTGATTTAAAATGTTTTTTTCGCTACACAGTTCTCACCATGTTTCAAAAATGGAAGCTAAAAGCCCCGAATTTAATTTTGAAATTAAATTGAAGACATTAGTTCCATTTCATCCTCAAGCGAATTTTTGATTAACTTTTAAAATTATTATTATTAATTATTAAAATTAATACACAGCTAAAATCGTAAATTCATGTTTCCAAGGTTACAGATAAATGCAGTTTACTAGACTAGGGGTGTCTGGGTGTTCAATATGTCTATATTTTAATGTATCAGTTATTGCTACGCTTTGGTAGTGGGTAGGGATGTATTTTTCATTGAAATCTAACATCCGTTAAAAGCGTGTCGTCTAGATTTTTTTTTTAATTTTTATTGTTAACGGCAAAAATTCTTACGGCATTTTTTTCTTCGTATATTTAAAGATTTTTGGGGGGTGTTTAGGTTTTTAGGTTTTTTTATTTAACTACGATTTGAAATATTTTTACTTTTAATTTTAATAGTATTTTTTAATACTATATTTCTTTCAAGAACAATTGAATGTAATTAAAATCCCTTACAGTTTGTAGAATTATTATCACATCAAGTATATTACGATTTTTAAAATTTTATATTTAAATACTATTTAAGTAAATTTTTTTTGCACTTACGGCAAAAAAAGCTAATTCATTTATCTGATTTAGTAAACTTTATTTATTTATTTAATTACAATTTTTTAAAAAAAGTTTAGGTTAGAATTCATATTAATTAACTACAATTTTAATTACAACTTTAAAATATTTTCATCGTTAGTTTTTTTGGAGTATATTTCATTTAATAGAAGTAAATGTACTAGAATTACTTACAGTAAGTAAAATTATTTTTCTACATCAAGTATATTTATTAGGTTGGTGCAAAAATAATGTCGTTTTTTGACGTTCAACTTAAAAAGAAAAAAACGACATTATTTTTGCACCAACCTAATATATTACGACTTTTAAAAATTTTATATTTAAAAATTATTTAAGTAATTTTTTTTTTTTTAAATAACTAATTCATTTCTCAGATTTAGTATACTGTACTTTATTTATTTATTTAATTACAATTTAAAAGAAGTTGAGTTTAGAATTCATTTTAATTAACTACAATTTTAATTTCAACTTTAAAATATTTTCATTGTTAGTTTTTAAATCAATTAATTTATAATATTAACGCTCTGTAAATTAACATTGAGCATTATTTTGTAAAAATAAAAATATCTATAAGAACACCGGATTATATATCTTACTATTCTTTCTTTATATATATTATATATATATATATATATATATATATATATATATATATATATATATATATATATATATATATATATATATTGTTTAATACTGTTTATTATAAAGACAGCATTTACTTAAATATTTGTATCTATAAAAAGAATGTTAAACATAAAAAT
This sequence comes from Acanthosepion lycidas, assembly GCA_963932145.1. Lineage (NCBI taxonomy): Eukaryota > Metazoa > Mollusca > Cephalopoda > Sepiida > Sepiidae > Acanthosepion > Acanthosepion lycidas. The sequence goes on along the minus strand of OZ010615.1, from coordinate 24,906,427 downwards.
GTCTTTATATATATATATATATATATATATATATATATATATATATATATATATATGAACAATAAGTTGAAAAAGCAACTGAAGTCTTTAGGAATATTTATCGAAAGAATCTTTACCAGGTTCCCATTTCTAATATGTTCAAAGTTAAATCGAGACGGAGAAACATGTGTCTATGGCATGTTCAGTTTTGTATCACGCGAAATTAAAAATGGCATAGAACCGTGAACCCGCTAAAGTTACTCTCAAAAAATATTCTTAAAGAATCCAGCTGCATTTTCAACTTCTTTTCCCTATATATTTTTATCTGTGTGGGATTTTTAAAAAAAGACATCTTCACTTGACAATTCAAGTCAGTCAAATCTAGCGTATTATTTTTTTACAAATGTAAACAAACGCCAAGCAGCCAAAGTGCTCCATCCATTTTACTGAAGAGCCTCGCACTTACGTGGATGCCCGTCATTCCACAAAAAATCGTGATACCTAAGTTTGTAAAAATTAAAAAAAAGCTTCCTTGGAGCTTTCCTTTTAACATTAATTGAAAGCTACAGGAATAAGCTTATTATTTTCTGTAGGTAATATGCTCGGGTGTATTTCAAACAGAAATTATATTGATCGGAATCGATTTTCATTTTTCTTCAAAAGCATCGTCAAAGTCATTCATTTTTGAAACATTTGTGAACATGTTTATTCTCGTGTTTCAAAATCTTACAAAAATAAAATATAGTTTTCTGGAACTTTATTTGTGGAATATTATCCGATTTAAAGTATAATTAATCTGATTTAAATCAAATATTATTTACTTGAAATTTAAAAAAAAAAAAAAAACACCGCAGGATGCATTTCTCAACAGTAACTGTGTTTTTAACCCGACAGTAACTGATTTGACATGTCGACACTCTGATGATAGGTCTAATTTTTTATGGAAGATTTATCTGTAAAACATAATTTCAAAATATGACGTGAGCGTCTTTTTAATATAATTTTTAAATACTCATTATTTTTCAAAAATTAGGAAAATTTTCTCAGGAATCTAACGTTTTATAGAATTTTAGCAATTTTGTCTTTAAAGTTAATGCCATTATCGCTCTTATTTTATGACAATGTCGCCAATGGTCGACCGTACTTACAAAAATCGGCACGTTTATACACTAATAAAAGAATTCAAAATTATTTTTAAAATATTTGAGTATGGCGATTTGTATTAAATTTTTAAATTTATGATTAGTAAATAAAGTTTCACTTAATATAATCGACGGTTGAGGGTAACCTCGACTTACGTCGGAGATCTGTCGTACTGGGAGACGTAATCTGATTTTCGACGTAGGTCGGAACTCAACTACATAAGCACCCACGAGTTTGCATTACGCTTGGGAGCCATAATGCAGGGTAAAAAGTTCCCCGCAAAAACGATACAAATGAGAGATAGCGAATGTAGCAGAGGGCGTACAGCCGGTGAAGAAACAAAAGTCATCTTCCTCATACACCGCCGTGTGACGACGTATCATATTATGGGAGATGGCGCCGTAACCACAAAACGCCGTACGTCAGGTCCGACGTAACCCGAGAACCTTCTGTACAGAATTTTAAAAGATTTAATACTTTATAAATTATAATAAAAATTTTACAAAAATAAAAAAAACAATTGAAAAAATTCATTGTCATCGATTTTTTTTTCTTAAGACAAAAGTATCCTTAATATATCTTATGCATAAAAGCTTTTCCAATTAAATAATATCAGTTTGGGATCATTTTTTTATTTTAAAATTCGGGGCAGATTTTTACTAAGAGATCAAATAAAAAAAGAATTTATGATTTAAATTCTCCAAGGAGACCTGCTTTTATTTAATATGAAAAAAAAAAAGTTCAAATTTAATTATTTGAAATTTCATAAAATTAAATAATTGTGGGTAAAAAATCTCTAAAAATTATTTGAAAATAATTTCATTGATTTGTGAATATGTCCTGAAAATTTAATTAAATTACGTAAATTATGTGTTTTTCTGGCCCAAAATAATGCAAAATTTCCTACTAGAATCTTTGGCATATTGCTGGCGCAAGAAAAACAATAATTTTAATCAAAATTTTGAACGTGCGAGAAAGGATTAAAGAAATTAATAAAATATAAAAAATACTCTGGTTTTTCCTCTTAATAGTAACTTAATATCTATCTATCTATATATGTATATATCTATATATGTATATATATATATATATATATATATATATATATATATATATATATATATATATATATAGGAGTATCCATTACTCCACCGTCCCTTCTCTTTCTTTCTTATATATATATATATATATATATATATATATATATATATATATATATATAGAGAGAGAGAGAGAGAGAGAGAGAGAGAGAAAGAAAGAGAGAGAGAGGAATCGCAGAGCCAAATTAAAATTGCAGTCGAATTCCAGTCGAATTCATTACATTCACTTACGTACTAATACCCTTGGGAAAGGTATGAATCCTTTTCTTCTCCCCCTGATTTATTTATTAACACAAACAAAACAATTTCTTATAATTTATAATAAAAAAGGGGCACTGTGGAGTTATGGATAGCCGCTTGGATTGAGGAATCAGACTGCCGAGTTCGAATTCCAGTCGAAACCATTACATTCACTTACGTGATAATGCGCCCGGGAAAGGTATGAATCCTATTCTGATTTATTTATTAACACAAACAAAACAATATATTATAAAAAATAGGAGGCATTGTGGAGTAATGTATAGCCGCTCGGATTGAGGAATCAGAGAGCCGAGTTCGAATTCCAGTCGAATCAATTACATTCACTTACGTGCTAATAACCTTGGGAAAGGTATGAATCCTCTTCGACTCCACTGATTTATTTATTAACAAAACAATTTATTATAATTTATAATAAAAAGGAGTCACTGTGGAGTAATGGGTAGCCGCTCGGATTGAGAAATCGGCGAGCCGAAGTCGAATTCCAGTCGAATCCATTACATTCACTTACGTGCTCATATACCCTTGGGAAAGGTATGAATCCTCTTCTTCTCCCCTGATTTATTTATTAACACAAACAAAACAATTTATTGTAAATTATAGTAAAAATGAGGCACCGTGGGATAATGGATAGCCGCTTCGATTGAGGAATCAGTGAGCCGAGTTCGAATTTCAGTCGAATCAATTACATTCTCTTCCGTGCTAATTCCCTTGGGAAAGGTATGAATCCTCTTCGACTCCACTGATTTATTTATTAACAAAACAATTTATTATAAGTTATGATAAAAAGGAGGCACTGTGGTGCAATGGATAGCCGCTCGAATTGAGAAATCAAAGAGACGAGTTCGAATTCCAGTCGAATCTATAACATTCACTTACGTGCTAATACGCTTGGGAAACATATGAATCCTCGTCTTCTCCCCTGATTTACTTATTAAAAGAAACAAACAATTTATTATAATCAATGGTAAAAAGGAGGCACTGTGGAGTAATGGATAGCCGCTCGGATTGAGGAATCAGAGAGCCGATTTCGAATTCCAGTCGAATCCATTACATCCACTTACGTGCTAATACCCTTGGGAAAGGTATGAATCCTCTTCTTCTCCACTGATTTATTTATTAACACAAACAAAACAATTTATTATAAGTTATAATAAAAAGGAGGCACTGTGGAGTAATGTATAGCCGCTCGGAATGAGGAATAAGAGAGCCTAGTTCGAATTTCAGTCGAATCTATTACATTCACTTACGTGCTAATACGCCCAGCAAAGGTATGAATCCTCTTCTGCTCCCCTGATTTATTTATTAACACAAACAAAACAATTTATTATTAAAAAAATGAGGCACTGTGGAGTAACGGATAGGCGCTCGGATTGGGGAATCAGAGAAATGAGTTCGAATTCCAGTGGAATCCATTACATTCATTTAGGTGGTAATTCCCTTGGGAAAGGTATGAATCCTCATTTTCTCCTCTGATTTATTTATTAACACAAACAAAACAAATTATTATAAGTTATAATAAAAAGGAGGCACTGTGGAGTAATGTATAGGCGCTCGGAGTGAGAAATCAGAGAGCCGAGTTCGAATTCCTGTCGAATCCATTACATTCACTTACGTGCTAATCCGCCCGGGAAAGGTATGAAGCCTCTTCTTCTCCTCTGGCTTATTTATTAACACCAACAAAACAATTTATTATAAAAGAAGGGAAGCACTGTGGAGTAATGTATAGCCGCTCGGATCGAGGAATCAGAGAGCCGAGTTCGAATTCAAGTCGAATCCATTATTTCCACTTACGTGCTAATACGCCCAGGAAAGGTATGAATCCTCTTCTCCTCTGATTTATTTATTAACACGAACAAAACAATTTATTATAATTTATAATAAAAAGAGACACTGTGAAGTAATGGATAGCCGCTCGGATTGAAGAATCAGAGAGACGAGTTCGAATTCCAGTCGAATCTATTATATTCACTTACGTGCTAATACCCTTGGGAAAGGTATAAATGCTCTTCTTCTTCCCCGATTTATTTATTAACACACACAAAACAATTTATTATAACTTATAATAAAAAGGAGTCACTGTGGAGTAATGGATAGCCGCTCGGATTGAGGAATCAGAGAGCCGAGTTTGAATTACAGTCGAGTCCATTACGTTCACTTACGTGCTCATCGGCCCGGGAAAGGTATGAATCCTCTTCTTCTCCTCTGATTTATTTATTAACACAAACAAAACAATTTTTTATAATAAAAAGGAGGCACTGTGGAGTAATGGATAGGCGCGAGGATTGAGGAATCAGAGAGACGAGTTCGAATTCCAGTCGAATCTATTACATTCACTTACGTGCTAATACACTTGGGAAACGTATGAATCCTCTTCTTCTCCCCTGATTTATTTATTAACACAAACAAAACAATTTATTATAACTTATAATAAAAAGGAGGCACTGTGGAGTAATGGATAGCCGCTCGGATTGAGGAATCAGAGAGCCGAGTTCGAATTCCAGTCGAATCGTTTACTTACGTGCTAATCCGCCCGGGAAAGGTATGAATCCTCTTCTTCTCCCCTGATTTATTTATTAACACAAACAATACAATTTATTATAATAGAAAGGAGGCACTGCAGAGTAATGGATAGCCGCTCGGATTGAGGAATCAGAGAGCCGAGTTCGAATTCCGGTTGAATCCATTACATTCACGTACCTGCTAATACGACCGGGAAAGGTATGAATCCTCTTCTTCTCCCATGATTTATTTATTAACACGATCAAAACAATTTATTATAACTTATAATAAAAAGGAGGCACTGTTGAGTAATGGATAGCCGCTCGGATTGAGGAATCAGTGAGACGAGTTTGAATTCCAGTCGAGTCCATTACGTTCACTTACGTGCTAATCCGCCCGGGAAAGGTATGAATCCTCTTCTTCTCCCCTGATCTATTTATTAACACAAACAAAACAATTAATTATAATTCATAATTAAAAGGTGACACTGTGGAGTAATGGTCAGCGGCTTGGATTGTGGAATCTGAGTGACGAGTTCGAATTTCAGTCGAATCCATTACATCCACTTACGTGCTAATACCCTTGGGAAAGGTATGAATCATCTTTTTCTCCCCTGATTTATTTATTAACACAAACGAAACAATTTATTATAATTTATAATAAAAAGAAGGCACTGTGGAATAATGGATAGCCGCTCTTCTTCTCCCTCCAACTATGGGTAAATCGCAGGACAGAATGGGTTCTATAGCCTTGGTTGGCGACTGGTCTAGGAGAAGTACAACTCTGAATTCAAAACCTGGGGAGTGTCGTTTGGGGACTTTGTGACATTTAGTGCACCAGATATCTTAATTCGGCCCTACAAAAAGCACTTCGAAACCTTCACCGCTATATTCAAATCTCATGTGCTATTGTCGGGCTGTCGGTTTCCTTGGAATTGATCTGCTCGACCCTCATACGTCGAATTCGACGGGAGAGTCGACTATATATGTGTGTGTGTGTTCCTATGCCTGTGTATGTCTGTATGTGTACGCATGCGCACAGTCACACACACATATACATTTATGCTATATTAGTTATTAGAGTGAACCTTTATTTCAGATTTAACGTCTGTTAAAGAAATTAAGGGAATAAAATGTAACAGTGAAGCTTAATCAAATTATAACAGAATGACATTTTTTTGAAAAGTCACATGTCTGCCTAGATTACATCCACCCCTATCTGCTTTCCCTATAATGAACGGTAACTTCCATGTCGTCTCTCACCCGACGCATTAATCCAAGAATTTCTTAGACTTTCTTTTCGTAGCTTTCCTTCACTCTGACCCGAGTACGACAATTAGAAAAGAAAAAGAGCGACTCTTTTTATGTCCCTGCTGAGAACATTAACCAACACTAATATAATAACAACTCAATCAAGAGATTTAAGTACCAAGCAAAATTGGTTTGAAGACAAAAATAAATGTGAAAATTGCATTAACATTTGCAAGTAGCCCATGCATTCATAATTTTTACGAATCTATGTATGCGTGGGTGCCTATATATTAAACTGGTCGTGTGTGAAATTTGTCACCGTGCGCATGCATAAAAATAAAATAATTTATTTAAGTCCCAGACGAAGCCTATAAATACCTGTTCTCGTATAACGTTTTTGGTCTATCCCCGACAATCGTCGAAAGAACGTCTTCCATCCTTAAGGTAAGTTATTTTTTTGAAATTGCTTAGTCTTTTTCAAACCGGTTCGTTTCAACAACCAAATGGGGATATTTCTGAAGACATTTTTTATCCACTTTCAAGTTGACAACCCAATATCATTTTGGGGGTCGGGAACAGGAATTTTTATCTTATAAAAACAAACCAAAAAAAAAACAAACAATTTTATGATGTATAAAACAAACAAACAAAAACAAGCGTTCATGCTTTGCTTCTTTGAATGTTTAGAACTTTAGAAATTATTTATTCATGTCTCTTCTTCATCTTTCAGAAGATTGCTTAGCATTCACTACCATATAGGAGGACAGATATTGTGTAACAATTCAGTACTCTTTTCTCTGTTTCTCCTGCTTCACGTCTCTTCTTAATCTCTAAGGAGATTATCCAGCATTCACTGCCATATAGGAGGACTGATATTACTTCACATTTCAGTACTCTTTTCTTTGTTTCTCCTGCTTCAAGTCTCTTCTTGATCTGTGATGAGATTGTCCAGCATTCACTGCCATATAGGAAGACTGATATTACATAGCAGTTCAGTACTCTTTTCTTTGTTTCTCCTGCTTCAAGTCTCTTCTTCCCCTGTGAAGAGATTGTCCAGAATCCACTGCCAAATGGGAGAACTGCTATTAGTGTTCAGTACGCTTTTCTTTGTTTCTAACGAAATTTTCCTTTTTCTTAATACTCTGCTTAGCTTTTGGAAAGCATCTTCTCATATATTTTAACTTGTTTGATTTTGCTTTCTCCATTTGTAATTTGCATTTGAGTCTGTTCCTTTTGCTAACAAACATTCCTTTTGTCTTATTGCATTGTCTTTTTCAAACCAGTTCGCTTCCACAACCGAATGACTATATTCTGAAGGCTTACTTTTATCCAATCTCAAGTTGATAACATTTTAACGTTTTAAGTAGCGGTATTCGCAAGAAAGGGAATTATATCTTATAAGAACAAAACAAAAATGGCTAAATTTATATTTCAAAAACAAAGACCCAACAAAAACAAACGTACATGCATTTTTATTTTTAATGTTCAGAATGTTATAGATTAACATTTTTTTTAAATAGCATTTTCTGTATGTAGTGTTTATTGTCCCAAACGTTTTCGATCAATTCATTAACCATTTGGAAGGGATTCGTTGTTAATACAGTGTGTCCATAAAGTTCGTGTGCATTTAAAAAAATTATAACTTTATTTGTATTTACGATAGTAATAATCTGTAAAAAAATGATATAATACAGTGTTTCAACAAGTTGGAGGTCCTTGTCACTTTGCTCTGCGTGTTAGAGAGTTTCTAAATCAGGAATTTCCTAACAGGTGGATCGGAAGGGGTGGGCCATTTTATTGGCCTCTACATTCGCCAGACTTGACTCCATTAGATTTTTTATGGGGACATGTGAAAACAATTGTGTATGCAACCAAACCTAGTTTATTAGAAGATTTGAAAGCTAAAATAACTAATGTAATTTCAGGCATTACTGTAAATCAGTCGGCAAATGTTTTCCATGAACTGCAAAATCGTATTACCCTTTGTATTGCTAATGATGGATTACCGTATCTGTACACAATCGTACTTACTTCTCCCCCCCCAAAAAAAAATTAATACCACCGCATAAATACTAATAATTACTACAACTTGAAATTGCGTGTGTGTGTATCTGCGTACGTCAATGGGTGTACGTGCGTGAATGTATGTTTGCGTGAGTATGAGTGGCGTTCCGACGACAATTTTTCCTCCCACTTCCAGAAAGACACCAATATACGAAACCATATATAAATCCCAAATTTAAAAATTAATCAGTTTGTCTGACGATCGCAAATAGCGTGAAACCCAGGGTCACAAACTCACATCAATCCAACAAAATATATATGCACACACACACATATATATATAAAATTATTTATATATTATATTCGCGGTGCTTATTAGAAGGCGCTCAATATCAGAGATAGAGCTAACATATATATATATATATATATATATATATATATATATATATATATATATATATATATATATATATATATAATGTAATGAAAAACAAACCACTTTAATGTACCATTACGATAATTTATTTCACCTAAATCCTTTTTGAAGGATTCAGGATCATCAGGTAAATCTTCCAACAACGAATTGAGAAAAAAAATATATATATATATATATGAAGAAATATAGTTTTAGGGCGTGCTATATTTATGCGATAAAATTCTCAATGTCAGAGATAGAGCGTATGTAAATATAAATATAAAAGTGAACATTTAAGTCAACACTCAGAGATGACAGGCTGTTTCATGCTGGACGCAATCGTCAGGGTCGACGATGAAACTGCCTGTCGCCCCTGAGTGTTGACTTCAATGTTCACTTTTATATTTACGCTTATATATATATAATATATATATATATATATATATATATGTATGTGTGTGTGTGTGATTTTTATATATATTATTTATATATTATATATTCGTGGTACTTATTGAAAAGCGCTCACTATCAGGGATAAAGTTAACATATTTAGTTAGATTGATGTGATTTTGTTACCCTGGGTTTTACGCACTTGTTATCGTCAGACAATCTTATCAAATTTCAGAAAGTGCTGTTTGGTGTTTTACTATTGGATTGCTGAATGAGTGTCTATGTGTATTGATTCTCTTTAAATTCTCCTACAGAAATGCCGATGTATATATTATGGTTTGTCGTATTTTCTTTAGGGGTAATGGTGTACTACCCTAGCGGATCTGAACTTGCCCTTTACTGGGCAGTTTTCCTTTTAAAAAATACGACAAACCATAATATTTACATCGGCATTTCTACAGGAGAATTTAAAAAGAGAATCAATACAACTAGACACTCAAACATCAAACGGCCCCTTTGAAAAAACATTGAATGAAAAGGGTCTGAATCGACAAATAAATTGAAAAGTGCTAGGTTTCGCGAAACCCCCCAATAGTTTTGGGGATAGGTGCAAGCTATGTTTAGATGAAAAAATCAGGATAATAAAATATAAAAATCAATGCAGACTATTAAATCAACGGAGAGAACTAATTACGAAATGTGGACATAGAAATAAATTCCAAATTACATAAGAATACATGTGTATATATGTGGGGGTGTATGTGTACGTATACTGGCATATATGTACGAACATGTAAATGTACATATATGTATGTATGAATATATGTACGCATATAAGTATGTTGGACAGTATGATTTATTCCATTGGGTGCTCTGGTATTAACCACGATCTATAAATCTTTAATTCAACTAATTTACATTAATCTTAACGGGTTTAAGTTTAAAACCCACATCACTTATTAATAATATTGGACACCTGTAGTACAAAAACTATTTACTGTGAATCCCAGAAAAACACACTTAGGGTCCGTATAAAAACGCCACATAGCAGGAACTGATATTAAACTACAAACAACAAAAGATTCTAACCCTAAATAAACTCCAACCCCAGCTTCAAGAAAGCTTTTGATTTTGTCGACTACACAGTATAGTAGGATCAGTTGGGCATCGTCTGTGAGAAAAAAAGAAAAAATAACGCCATGACATAATTCTCTCCGTCATGGGAATGGCATGTTGTACTACTTGGAATTCTCGCCAGAAGCTCCATTACAAATATTTTAGAGTGTGTCGGTGTCAATATGATGACAGTACAAAGGATTCAGAAAGAGTTGGATGAGTCTAATGGTGATTATGAAGGTGTTTGGTGTGATCACTAGTGATGGCGACGTTATGTCTCCATTCATCTTCCCACAAAGCCTTAGACTCAACACCGAGGCCTAAATCAAGTGCCTTGAGGAGGTGGTGTTGGCCTGGGTCAAGCGGGTGGCTGCTGGACGGCCCGATGTTGAGCAACAGCACCCTGACAGCCAAGCAGGAGAACAAAGTCATGGTTGTTAGACAATTTCTGCCACAACATCGACCCTTACATCTGGCCCCTATTTTCCCATACTTCAACCCCCTGGATTATTAAGTGTGGGGCGCAGTTAAGCGAGAGACCAACACACCTCATTATAACACCAAAGATGAACTGAAGGTAAAGATTATGGCAGCATTCACCGTCCATAAGAATTGCAAGAGATTCCGAAGTTTTCTGGTGGCCGTGGTTGAAGCCAATGGCGATTTCATTGAATAAATTTAATTTTAGTATTTCAACATATTTTTGTGTAATTTTAAATATATGTGTTAAAATGATATATCAATGTTATTTTCATTTTTGCGTAATTCAGACGACAATTTATTCATCGCAACCCTTAAAACACATACACACACACACACATATATATATATATATATATTATTTTAAGACATTTTGTTTTTTTATGTTATACATTCTTTTTATAGATACAAATATTTAAGTAAATGCTCTGTTTATAATAAACAGTATTAAACAACATTTACCGGCCTGAATGTTCGAGAAATTTTCACAGGAAATATTCGTCCTCCGACAGGATTCGAACCTGTATTCTATACGGAACCGTCATTTAGCTCGACGTATCTTTACCGATTTGGCCACAGATGAGCGTTCGGTTAGCAAGGTCGAATTTACTGTATTTAAACTACAATCTTCCATGAATCTCTCACGTACATTCATATCTGCTCATGGCGTATCAAATGTAAAAAAATAACGTCACAGATTATGAAATGGACAAAGTCCGACAATTATCTTAAGACATTTTTATGTTTATATATTCTTTTAATAGATACAAATATTTAAATAAATGCTCTGTTTATAATAAACTGTATTAAGAACATTTACCGGCCTGAATGTCCGAGAAACTTTCACAGAAAATATTCGTCCTCTGACAGGATTCAAACCTGTTTCCTATATATGTGTGCGTGTATGTGTGTGTGAGTGTGTATATATTTGTGTGTATGTGTGTGTAAGTGTATATATATATATGTGTGTGAGTGTGTATATATATGTGTGTGTGTGTGAGTATATATATATATATATATATATATATATATATATATATATATATGAGGTCTAAAGGATAGTGCATCTTGAAGGTCTCATCAACTCACCAAAATGAAAAAAATGGTATTAAAGTATTTGTATGACAAAATTTAAACTAAACTATATCTCTAACAAATTCAAGCAGATTAAATAACATACAGCCTAATTGTGCATGCATATATATATATATATATATATATATATATATATATATATACACGTTATTTATATATACATAAATATTTAAATAAATGCTCAGTTTGAAATAAACAGTATTAACAAAACGCTTGAGAAGTTTCATAGTAAATATGTGTCCTCCGACAGAATTTGAACCTCTATCGTAGATGGAACCGTCATATTGCCTGAGGTGCTATACCAGTTTAGCTACGATGGAGCGTCCGTCTGATTAGCAGGCTCAATTTTACTGCTTTTAAACTACAAATTCCACATGTAATTTCCGGGGCATCCAGGCCGGTAAATGTTGTTAATACTATTTATTATAAAACGTCCACTTGGAGAGTTGAATTAAAGGGAAATGACTGAGACACCCGGGAGAGGCATGGCACGTGGAACTAGAACAAACTACTGCGGTGGACGAAATAAAGGGTTCGGTTCGAAATTCCTATCACCTGCCGAATGCCGGAGCGAACAACAGCCGAAACGTTGTGAATATGGCAGTGCGGATGGGGATGGCAGTTCGAATAATGTAAATAAGGCAAGTGGTATAATAATTATTGTTGTTAAATGCTGGATGAAAGACAATAGGCAAGTGGTATTGCATTTAAGATTAACTTTTATTTGCGACCAACCAAAGGTCAAGTCTGGGTAGGGAAATATATAAGTTTTCAAAGTTTTTGTGATCGGGTATTTTTTTAAGCAGACTTGAGATTATCAGGACCAGGGGTGGGGGATCTGAGGAGGTGTATTCATTGACGATTTCTCCTTGTATTCCAGTATTTAACAAAAAAGCTAAATAACGTTAAAATGTTTTTTTAATCATCTTTGCTGGTAATATCTATCTCATTCAATTCTTATCTATCTATCTATCTATCTATCTATCTATCTATCTATGTCTGTTCATATCTATATAAATCCATTCTATATATATCCATCTAAACCCATTCTTATCTATCTATCTATCTATCTATCTATCTATCTATCTATGTCTGTTCGTATCTAAAACCATACTATATGTATCCATCTAAATCCATTCTTATCTATCTATCTATCTATCTATCTATCTATCTATCTATCTATCTATCTATCTATCTATCTAATTTTGTTCCTATTTATCTATCTATCTGTGAATTAATTTTATTTTTTTTATTCGTTTCAGATTCCAATAAAAACAAAATCACCATGAATAAAGAATCGTCCTCAATGCATAGAGACAGTTACTCCAAAACCGGCTCCGGCCCACGAAGCATGCACAGAAACATGGACCACGAGAGCCGAAGTTCGTATAGTAAAAGCCGGGATATGGGTGGCTTTCATGGTGATATGGAAGGCTCACGACACGGCATGCCAGGTAGCATGTACCCAGGCATGTATGGTAGCATGCCCGCTGGCATGCACGCTAGCATGCCTGCTAGTATGCCTCCTGGCATGTATCCACCTATGTATGGGGGTATGTCCGGATTTGATGCGCCTCGCATGATGGAATATCCAATGGATATGGCTAGGCGTTATATGGACCGACATGAGCGCCCGATGGAGATGCCTTACGGGCGGTATATGGATATGTACCAGGGTCGTTACATGAGCAGCCAGGATCGCCTGATGAACATGATGCATAATCGTCACTTGTATATGCGGGCAATGAATCAAAGGCGCATGACAGAAACGATGGAGGGTAACATGGGACCCAGAGGAAGGAATTTCTATAATTATGAGTAAATTTGGACGTTTGGTTAAAAGTTATGTTTAGCAGATTTTTTTTTTCATAAAAAATAAAGAAAAACTTCATCCATGTTTATTTTAAAGTAGCTTTGAATTCAGATTTAGTAACAGTAGAGAAAAAAATAACATTTTTTGACTTTGTATACCTATAAATAACTTAATTATTACAATCGTATTAACTGGTTTTAAATAATAAATGCTACTAATTATATACAGCGATATTCCGCACTATATCCTTAATTGGTTTCAAAAGATATAATGTGACCTTGTTTTTGACATAATGACTTTTAAAGAACTAGTAAATAACTAATAAATAACTAATAAAAGAAACTAATTAACGCTAGTCACTCAAGAACATTATAACTACAAATCAGTCTTATTTTTCAAAGAATGACAAACACAATTAATACATTAATTTAACTTGTGATTTTTCGTTAAAAATGGCGCCAAACCTCCACAATTGCCGTAAAAACGCGCGCCAAAATGTAATAAGGTTTAAGTTATTAAAGAATTTTAAAGAACTTTTATATTTTATTGTTTTTGGTGTTTTATGTATTTTAATTATATTTTTTAAGTAAACCACTATTTATTTCACCTTTTTGGTTTGGTTTGGTTTGGTTTGTTTTACGGCATATCAACCTCAATGGGATATTTAATGCCGATAAAATTTTTATTGCTGATAATATTTTTTTAAAATGTTAATATTTTTTTCTTTAAAAAATATATTGCTGGAATTAAAACTTATTTTTACACTTTCATAGTATCTTGACCTCAGTTTGGGGGTTAACTATTTTCCATTAGTTGGGGCCCTTACAGGTGCTACCACCCCGGATCAAAGTGGACCCGGGAACACCAGCAATTAAAAGGTTGTTCCACGCTCCTCAAAACCTCTTGATCACAGGGCTTGCAGTTGTAGGTAGTTTATCGTCTCACCCAGGACGTGGATGTAGTTTATCGTCTCATACACGGACGCAGATGTAGTTTATCGTCTTACCCAGGACGCGGGTGTAGTTTATCGTCTTACCCAGGACGCCTTTCGTTTTTATGACGTGAGTGGCGTTGTTTATCAACCGTAACGTAGAACGTGATAACGTTCATTGGACTGAAATTGACTCTAGAAAAATGGCGTAAAGGCAAATTTTGACGTAGGGCGCATTACTGTAAAGGAGGATATCATTGTATATTACGTGTGCATATGTCAGAATTAACTCCCCCTAATTTCTTAGTTTCTGAAACTGCTACTAGGGGACGCTTTCTAGTTCTATAAATACTTGGCGATGTCACTCCTCGCTCTCTTTTTTCTTCTCACTTTTCAGCGGACACTATAACAATGTAAATCTCTCGTGGAGATGTTGCGTTTTTTTCCCTTTGGGGGAAAACGCCATGATCAATACATACACACACACACGCACGTACGTACTCACATTCACTCACACATACTCTGAAACACAATGACAAAACTAACCTGGCTGTTAGTCTCGAAAAGGACCTCCAATCGGTTGTGGACTGGGGTAGGAACTGGCTGGTTAACTTTAATGCTTCAAAAACAAAACTGCTCTCTATCACAGAGAACCATTCCTGCCTCCCATCAGAATGTCTGACGCTCAACTCCACCAGAGAACCTCTTTGCGACTGCTTTGCCCCACACTGTCCACTGACCTGAGATGGAAGAGATAAATTGAATCAATAGCTTCATTCACCACAAGGAAAGTTGGTTCCCTGTGTCGCGCCGGAAAGTTTTTTTTCCCGTCCGAGTCCATCCTTCAAATCTATAAATCAACCATTCGTCCTTTCATGGAATAATGCTACCATATATGGTTTAGTGCGCCCACGGTTCGTCTTAAGGTCCTCGACAAAATCCAGAAACGGATATGCAACGTGATTGGCACTGATCTGGCATCTCGTCTACAGTCGCTCTCTCACAGACATGCCGTCGCTTCTCTCTGTCTTTTCTACAAATACTTTCACGGTAACTGCTCCGACGAGCAACTTTCACTAGTGCCCAGACTTCATCAATTTAAATGTGCTACTCGGTTGGCATCTTGGTCCCACCCTTTCACAGTCGAAACTGTTAAATGTAGCCGTCTCTTCTATTCCAATAGCTTCATGTCTCGCACTTCTCGACTGTGGAACCCCCCTTCCTCTTACTTGCTTCCCTGATAGTTATAATCTCCAATTATTCAAATGTAATGTCAATCGACATCTCCAGATGCCTTGATCTAATTCCCTGTCCTTCTCGTCATCCTTTCCTCTATCACACCTTTTTATTTTTGCTCACACTCTCTGTAACCCCTTGCGTGCTAGTGGCACTCCCGTCTTCCTTGGGGGTGAAATGTTTACAAAAAAAAAAAAAAAGTAATAATTCAAGGATTACTCAGACCTTCCAAACTTTGCACCAAAAAAAAAAAAAAAATTGTGCTTTGGAAACTTTTGCATGAAAAAAAAAATGGTTTTAAATATATAACCTTTATAAGGATAAAATATGCATATCTTTCCTTAGGTGTTTATAAATTGTATATTGTTCAATTATTAATGATAACAAAAATCATTTTAAATTAGAATATTGTAATTGGATTAAACAAAACATTACTTACAATAAATTATATATCACTTATAATACATTCCTTCTTGCCGCCAATTTTGACAGCACGGTTACATTAGTAGACGTAATATAATAGCGACACTAAGTAGAAACATATAAAGTTTTATTAGACTAAGCCAGCTTTCGCACCAAAAAACATTATATTTATTGTAATGGTTATAGTTACAAGCGAGTCAGGAGTCATTATTTTATTGCCACAACAACAGGAGTAGTGTTTTATCATTACCCATATTGCTCGTTAGCTGTCCCTATTTTGTCCAGTTTCCAGCAGGTTAATAATACCAGTGTGGTGAGTCATGATCAGCTCGTACCAACGAACATGTTTAGTAATCTGTTGTGATATTTCCTTTTAGAGCATCAATAATAATAATAATAATAATAATGATAATGATATGGGAACATCAACAATCCCTGCTGTTGTTGGAGCCCTAGGATTAGTTGGAAAAGACTCCAGTAGACTAATTGAAGGGATTCCTGGAAGTCAATGCCTCAAAGAGATACAAAAAATTGTTCTCACAAGTACAGTCCACACTTTACGAAGGGTTTTATCTATATAAAATATTTCTAACCTTAGGTCTCTGGGCGGGACCCGGAAAGAAATGTGTACAGAAATCAAAGGAAATAAAAACAAGAACAAGAACAAGAACAACAACAACAATAATAATAATGATAATAATAATAATAATAGACTGAAAGAAAATGGTATGAACACTACCCAGACCCGTTTACGGAGATAGAACCTGTAATAATTTTATGAGACCACACAATACACACAGACAGAAAATCAAAGGTAACAGTCCAGACATTGTTATTAGGGACCTCAAACAAAAAAAGAGCCTCCTTATTGATATGGCAATCCCTGCAGACTGCAATGTATCTTTGAGAATCTTCAAAAAGCTATCAAAATAAAAGGATCTTGAAATCAGAATCTCAAAAAATGTGGCATATGGGAACATCAACAATTCATGTTGTAGTTGAAATATTAGGATTGGTTGGAAAAGATTCCAGTAGATTAATTGAAGGGATTCCTGGAAGTCCATGCATCAAAGAAATACAAAAAATGTTCTCACAAGTACAGCCCACACTTTACGAAGGGCTTTATCTAAGTAAAATAGTTTTTTGTCAGTGCAAAGTGTCATGATGCCATTTCTAATCTTAGGTCCCTGGGCGGGACCCGGAATAAATGTGTAAACGCCGGAAACCAAAGGAAATAAAAATAATAATAATAGTAATAATAATAATAATAATTATTATAATGATAATAATAATAATAGTAATAATAATAATAGTACCTACACACATAACAATGTAGCAGCATATATGCACTGGAGGATAAGCAAGAAGCACAAAATCTAAACAACTTAGAGGTGGTATGAGCACTAACCAGCCACAATGACGCAAAATAACGATGTAACTATCCTCTGGGATATTCCAATTCAAACTGACAGGGAAATAAAAGCCAACAGATCTAATATTATCATCAAAAAATAAGAAATTCAAGAAGTGTATGCTTATTGATATAGCACTATCATCTGAGAGAAACACCTTCATGAAAATGATCGAGAAATTCTCCAAATATAAGGACATGGAGATCGAAATTAACAAGATGTGGGGAATGAAGACTGAGACTGTACCAATAGTAATCGGAGCACTGGGCCTCATGAGAAAAGGAATGAACAATTTTACTAACAGTATCCCAGGTAACATCACCATACAGGTTGCCCAGAAGATCATCCTACAAGTAAGATTCCCATATACTAAGAAAAATACTATCAATTGAATATCAATCCTCCTATAGGGCTCGATTCATAATTCCGAGCCATTACCCATTACACCACCCACACATGCAAGCTTACAGCACCTGATATTCCCAAGCGGTCACCCATCTAGGTACTGACCAACCTCGACGTTGCTTAACTTTGGTGATCGTTCGGTAACTCGGCTCCCCGCTTAATAATTCCAAGACATTATCCATTAGACCACACGCACATCCAAGCTTACAGCACCTGATATTCCCAAGCGGGCACCCATCTAGGTACTGACCAAGCTCGACGCTGCTTAACTTCGGTGATCGTTTAGGAACTCAGTTCCCTGATTAATAATTCCGAACCATACCCATAGCTGGAGGGACAAGATGCGGATTCATACCTTTCCCAAGGGTATTAGCACGTAAGTGAATGTGATGGATTTCACTGGAATTCGAACTCGGCTGCTCCGATTCCTATATCCGAGCCGCTAAATATTACCATATATATATATATATATATATATATATATATATATATATATATATATATATATATATATATATATATATATATATATATATATATATATATATAAGCGAAAGACAAGGTACTACGTTTGAGCTTTTTATTTCATTTTTCTTGCGTTCGTAAAAGTGCTTTCTTTTTGGGACACAGAGTGTGTAGAAACTGTTCAAATGATCTATAATCCCGAGCGCTTTCGGCTATTCTTTTAGCCATTATCAAGAATGATTTTATTTTTTCAGTTTAATTGAGATTGTGCGTTATGTGCATGTTTTTAGTATGTTAAAGAGATGTTTTATTTTCTGAACACGGTTAGCACATTGTAGCCGTGTTCGTAGTTAATATTATTAAGAGTTGGCTTTGTTCTTTTTTATTATCAGGGCTTCCATTATTTTTAATTTTTTTTTACAGGTGGATGAGGTTAGTATGTTTGTGTTTTCTACTAGTATGTTTCGAATGGCATCTGGTAGGTTTGTGTGTATATTTAAATAGGTTCTAATAGAGCTCTGGTCAGATATGGGTAACATAAGGCGTCTGGATAGACATGTAGTTGTGTAACTGATGTAATTATTGATGAATTCGTTTTGATCAGGAACACAGTTCCTTAAGGGGCATTTGAAATTGACCAATTACACACACACACACACATACTTATATATATATATATATATATATATATATATATATATATATATATATATATATATATATATATATGGACTCTCCCGTCGGTTTCGGCGTATAATTGATTCGATTATGAATTTTGTGCGATAATCTTAAGTGGCACTTAAGACCCGCAAATGATTTGCAAAAGAGGCCGCATATGGAGCAAGAGTGAGGATTGTGGGATTGGCTGACCTTTTAGATCTTCTCTCGCATGTTGAAGACGATTCAGACAAGCAGACTGAAAACCGCTGAGACCACTAAAACACGTTTCTCTGCACTCTAAACGCCCCAAGGCTATGCACTTGAGGATGTTATGTGGTATATTGACAGCTGATAGAGCTGCTCTTCAGCTTGACTTTGTATCTAAGCCATGGGTGTCCTACATTCCTGTAGCCCTGATCTAACTGGATGTACATTATGATCTTGGGTATCCTGACATCAGATATTCTCAAAACATAGATATTTTTGTGTTGTATTTTGTTTGGCCATGCGAATTTGGCTGTTAGATATTTTTTTGATATGTGTATATATGTATATCGTGTCTGTTCATTTGTATGTATATGCTTAATTGTCTTTTTTCATAGCCGAATATTTGTTTTTCAATTATACCCGTCTTAACTTTTATCATTTCAACTCTCTTTGCCTATGTATGTAAAATTAGATAGTTGTTTTGTAATCGGTTATTAATACATTTAGGCTTGAATCTTGCTGAGTCTGAATATGTCTTTATCAGTATCTGTGTGTGATTGCTTGTATATTCTTTTAATTATAAAAGTTTTAAAAAAGGGAACAGTAGAGAGGAAAATTGGACCAGGAAGTTCAGCAGCAAGAGGGATCATCATTTCAAATTAGAACTAATTACCTTCTTATTGTCCAAAGTAGAGTCCAATAGTGTTAAAAAAAACCTCGGTGGATTCCAGTAAGATATCTTTAATC
>OZ010615.1:24881396-24883896 GCA_963932145.1 Acanthosepion lycidas | reverse complement strand
ATTTGAATATAGTGGTGAATGTTTCGTTCAGGACCATCCAGAATACAGAGACTCGGTGCGTTACGTGCCACAAGGTACCCAAACGACCCTCCGCAGGTTTTGAATTTAGAGCTTTCCTTCTTCTAGACCAGTCGCAATCCAAGGCTATAGAACCCAGTCTGTCCTGCTATTTACCCATAGCTGGAGGGGGAAGAAGAGGATTCACACCTTCCCCAAGGTTATTAGCACGTAAGTGAATGTAATGGATTCGACTAGAATTCGAACTTGGCTCTCTCTCTCTCTCTGTATATATATATATATATATATATATATATATATATATATATATATATATATATATATATATATATATATATATACACGGATGGGGTCTCGAAAGTTCATAGTGTGGCTATGAAGGAGCAATGCTGGAGCTGTGATGTCTTGTATGCATTTTTTTCATCTGCTTTATTTAATTCCAGGTAAATTGACATCTGACTGTTCAAAGACGACTGTTCATTTTGTTGGTTAAGAAAAGTCATCACCAGCAGATATGACGTCATCACTACTGCGATACTGTCGACCAGCCAAGTCTTTTTTTCATCTTGGCGAACAGATAATAATCAAATCAGGAGAATAGGGAGGGTGATGAAAATTAATTTGCTTGGAATATAATATTCAATTTTAGAATAAGCCTTTCAATTGTATTTTTTATATATAATTACTATACGTGGGACAGCTGAAAACTTCATAGCCTGTTCAAAATATTTTCATGGAATGTAATTAAGTGAGGTTTATTTTTTAACATGCCTCTCCCCTCTTTGCGTTCCACACACTTTTTTGCTTGGATTTCATTGGTGAAGAATCTTTTATCCTTGTTGGGCAGAAATGTTATCAACAGTAGTTATGACGTCATCGTCCCAGCCAAGTGGTTTTTCATATTGGGGAACAGATGATAGTCAGATCGGGCCATATCAAGAGAACAGGAAGGGTTATCAAACAGTTCAAAGACACAGTCACGCAGAGTAGTCATTGAGACCAAGGACTTCTGTGCTAGAGTATTGTCCTGATTAAACAAGACCCCTTCGTCAGTTTTTCTCAGAGTTCGGTCTTGATAACATTTCGTATCTCCCTTGGCAAGTCCGTATAGTTAATATCTTTGATGGCGTGACCCTTTTGAAGATATTTAATAAACACAATGTCTTTTGCATCGCATAAAATTAAAGCCATCACCTTCCCTGCATATAAAACGACGTTGGCTTTCTCTGGAGTAGGTGAAGAAGGGCGTTTCCACTACATGGATTGTCTCTTTGTCTCTGACACAAAGTGATGAACCTGTCACTTATTAGGAAATCGGCTGGATCTGCCCAAACAATGCCAGATTTTCCTGTGATGAGATCAGCCGCCACCCACCGATCAGTTTTCCTCCGAGTTTGATTTTGATAGCTTTTCCTATCTCTCTTCAGCAAGTTAGTATAGTACACTTCTTTGATGGCGTGGCCCCTTTTTGAAGATATTTAATAAACACAATGCCTTTTGCATCCCATAAAACTGAAGCCATCACCTTCCCCGCATATGCAACGACCTTTGATTTCTTTGGAGCAGGTAAAGAGGGGTGTTTCCACTGCATGGATTGTCTCTGACTCAAAGTGATTAACCCAACACTTATCATTTAGGAAACATTGAAGGAAATCAGCTGGATCTGCCTCAAATAATATCAGATTTTCCCGTGATGTGATCAGCCGGCACCACCGAGCAGTTTTCCTGAAAGTTTGATCTTGATAGCCTTTCCTATCTCCCTCGGCAAGTCGGTATAGTTAACTTCTTTGATGACGTGGCTCTTTTGAATATATTTAATAAACACAATGTCTTTTGCATCCTGTAAAACTGAAGCCATCACCTTCCCTGGAGATGACACGACGATGGCCTTTGGATCAGGTAGGGCGGTGTTTCTACTGCATGGATTGTCTCTTTTTCTCTGGCTCAAAGTGATGAATCGGATACTTATCATGGGTTAGGAAATCAACTGAATCTGCCTCAAATAATGTCAGGTTTTTACCGTGATGTGGTCAGCGCAGACCGATTTTGATCAAGAGTCAGAAGACATGGTTTCTACCAAACAGAAACTCCCATCATGCCAAGATTATAGTGCAGAATATTCTCAAGAGTTTACAGGATATGGGAAGGGCATACGGTAATTGCAATAAGTTTTCCTCGGTGGTGGCTGTTGCAGGACGTGTAGACCTTAGGTCATCTTCAAGACTCTCCGTTCTCCTCTTAAATCCAGCTTCCCACATTTGTATTGTTGATGAAGCTGGGGCGTCATCCCTTTATGTAACACCCATGTCAGTAAGAAAATCTTTGGAAGCTGAAAGATATTTAATAACACCACGATGCCAGATTTTGTCAATTTCCAAGAGAAGTTGCTACGAGTTAATCTTGAATTCTTTTTTGGAAAGTTAGATTTACCTGGAAAGAAGCAATGAATTAAAGAGCTAAAATGAACGCATGCAGTTTGCAA
>OZ010615.1:24818896-24878896 GCA_963932145.1 Acanthosepion lycidas | reverse complement strand
GAACTCTTCAGCCCGAAAACATCACTCTTCCACAGCAGGTGGAAATGCCTTAACCTGGTAAAGGGCGATAATGAGGATTATTCCACGTGTGCCGCAATCGTAAATAAACATTTTGACGACTTTAAACTAGCGGAATTAACCCTGGACAATTTCAAATGTCTCATCTTTGTTCAAGGGATAGTTTCTACAAAAGATAGCGAAATGTGCAGAAGAATGCTTGCAAAATTACAAAATGAACCGGGTCTAACATTACAGCAATTATCGGAAGATTGCCAGAGATGTTTAAGTATAAAGAAAGACGCAAAGGACATTGAGGCATCAGCTGTTTCTCACTTACGCAAGTTAAACAAACGTCTACGTTCTTCACCCTCCCCGGAAAGAAAACTAAAATTTTACGACAATGAAAAAAGATTCTCACTATCCCAGGAAAGAAAAATAAAATTTTATAATAAGAGAAAAAGTACAACATACAGGAAAAATTATGACAAAAATCGGAACAAATATAAGTCCCTCCATCAGCATGTTATCGATGTGGAGGACTACATTGGAACAAGGATTGCCGCTTTAGATATAAAAACTGTCTTGAATGTGAAAAAAAGGGCCACAAGGCATCCCAATGTAGAAATAGAAAAAATACTAATAGAATAAGAGTTACAAGGATGAATAACGATGACAACACCAATGTATGGAAATATGTAGAACTGGAAATTTTAAACAAAAAGATTAAATTACAACTGGATTCGGGTTCCAACCTCACGATAATCAACTTACAGACATGGAAAAAACTCAACAGACCTACCATGTTACACACTCAAAAAATTGCCAAGTCGGTTACAGGCAAACGAATAAAATTTGAGGGAGAAATAATCATGAATGTTAAATTTCACGGCAAAACAAAAAAAAAAAAACTTAAGATATACGCCATGAAAGATACTGAAAATCTAGTAGGTATCGACTGGATGCAGAAGTTCAACGTTTGGGACCTACATATCAACTCTTTTTGCAAAAGTTAGAGGTTGAACCATCAGATACTATAACATTGAAGGAAGAATTATATAATCAATTTCCTGAGGTATTTTCAAGCGGGTTGGGACGATGCAACAAATTTAAGGCCAATATAGAATTAAAAGAAAACGTCCAACCAATTTTTAAAAAGAAGCGAAATGTACCGTTCGCTACTATAGAAAAAATAGACAAAGAATTGGAGAGACTTGAACAAACTGGGATTGTATCAAAAACAGAGTTTAGCGAGTGGGAAAATTTGTCGAGCCCCTGATTATCAATCATAACAGACAAAAATACTAACTCCCCCCAAAAAAGGGATCTAAGGAGAGTGGTGTTATGGGATCTTCCCCTTTTTCATATAAGTGGACTCGACCAGAGTGTTACTTGGACTGCTGCTGTTAAATACCCAGAGTCAGTCAGAATATGGAGAGTGAGCAGAGATTGTGATGGAGTTGGAGGTAGAGTAATAGTGTGAGTTAACCGCTTGTAGAAGTCACAGTTACAAGCACGAAGACTCTAAGGAAGTCCTACTTCGAGACTGTATATATATATATATATATTGTTGCTACTAACAGCGTTCCTGGATTTACTAACAGTATTACCCATTGTATTATTGTGTAAATACATTTAATTTCTTATATTTATTTCTTGCGTTTGTCAATCATTGGAGACCGAATTTCATCTCGGAATCCACAACACAAACATTGCAAGACACAGTTTACAAATATCAAATAAAAGCAAATTATCAGCTTATGAATCTTTTAGCTATATACACATGAGGGTGAGCTGAAAGATGCATAGGCTGATAATTTGCTTTTATTTGATATTTGTAAACTGTGTCTTACAACTGTGTCTTCCCCCTCTTTTCTTTTCCCCCTTTTTTCCTTTTCCATATCATTTCCGTTACGTTGACCGATTAAATAGGTCAATGTTTGATCCTTAACTCCTCCTTCCTCAATATTACATATTGTAATAAAAATAAAAATAAATTTTAAAACTCTCCCTTCCCTCTCTAAGCTCGACTGTGTCTCTCACACTATTCCTCGCCACCTTCTATGTCAACTTATATAAGCTTAATATTGCCCGTCAAAAGTGTAAATTTTAAATTCATTTTTTGTTTCACCTTCGAAAGTGAAATCTGAAGAACCAGAGAAAAATAAAATTCTCTGGTGAAATAAATTATTACAAATGGAGCCTTAAAGTGGTCTGTTTTTCTAATAATTTTTTACTCCTTTCTTACCATCTCTTCTTTTATTCATATTGCTTACCTCTTTCATCTTATAATTTTGCGGAAGATCTCTATCTTGGGTTTCTCTCGAGCCATGAATCGGAGAAACATCGGTATAAACAAGAAACATACTCAGGAGTTGGTGTCAAAGAAAGAAAAAACATTACAAACACTCAAGTTATGAAAAAAAAAGCAGATGACTGCGTGGGTTTTGTAATAATCACAGCTTTGATTAAAAATTAATTAATTTATTTGTGATTCAGTTTACTGAGGTTAATTATGATATTCTCTCTGGTATGTCGAACTGATTAGCTAGCCCCAACCCTTTACGTAAGTGGGATATGGCCCAAGACATTCCTCTTGAAGATAGTAATCAGCTGTAGATGGGATAAACATATATAAATGTTTATATATCAAGAACATTTTGAAGGGAAAATGCATGACAAAGTTCTTTATACTTTTATCGGCTAAATTTGTTTATGTTCCTCCGACGACGGATGAGCACTAACGAGAGATGCTGGGAATTTTATATTTAAAAATATGTGTTTTGAGTATATAATCTCGCCGATTTCATTTAGATTCTTTTTCTTTTTGTTTCCGCCACTTTTGTTATGAAATATCCCAACTAATGATAAAAGACATACCAACAATAATGAAATGTTGTAAGAACCTGGATGTAAATTTACAGCGAATGAACTAACGATTAAATCACTTTCTAAACATTTTTGTCTCAGTCAACTGTTTTCTCTTAGAGTAACATTTTTTTGTCAAAATTGTGGTCAATCTCGTTACTGTTGGCAATTAATGAGTTTAACGTGTTGTTTTGTAAAATATCCCTTTTGTATTCATATAATCTTTTATTTAAACTTCTTGATGTTTCTCCAATATATTTGGGTCCAGGTTCATTTTTTATATCAAAATTGTAGTCAGTCTCATTAAGTTGATAAGCTAATGCTTTTAACGTGTTGTTTTTTAAAATGTCCCTTTTGTGTTCATATAATTTTTTATTTAAATTCTTTGAGGTTTCTCCAATGTATTCTTTGTGGCTATTATTACAGGTAGATAGAGTAGATTAATCCTTTTCGTTTTAGCTTATTGTTTTCTTTAATATAGATTAAATCTTTGATTGTTTTAGATATAATTGTGATATATTTGATGTTGAGTTTAAATAAATTATGTTTGATTGTACTTGTGATAGAGTTAGTTGGTAGAACAATATATTTTTGATTCGATGGGTCTGTCAGATAAGAGGGGCAGATAACAATTGATTATAGTGTAGAGGGTTACAGATAAAATACTAATGATACATGAGGCGTGTCATAGGAATAAAATAGTAGATGGTAGGATATAAAGGGGATGAGGATAGGGAGGATAGATAACAATTGATTCTTGAACTGAAAAGGCTAAGATTGTAGCATTTGAGAAAGCTTCCACAAAGTAGTAGTTTTTGAAAAAAAGTTATTTGAGTGGAACTTCCTGCTTACAAATGGAATACGGTATCAATGAGGGTGGTTCGGCTCTCTGGAAATAGCATGGCGCCTTCTCGGTGTAAAGGTCTAAATTGGTTGAACTAAAGAGCGGAGCCCATATAATAATTTACCATGGAAAAAGTGATTGGGTAGCGACAGGATAGCAATATTGCGTCTGTGTGGAAAGAGGCTGAAGAATGAAGAAGCATTCGCCAATAGACGTGCTCAAGGGATTTTGAACGATAGCAAACAATTACGGTCCAGATATGACAGCAATATTCACTTTTGAGTTTAATCTGATTCTTGTAAGGATGAAGCATGGCAGAAGAACTCTATCAAGAATGGAAATTGAAGATTGTGCCGCACCAGCCCAGATATGTCAGTAATATTCCATTTTGATCTGATCTGACTCTTTTAAACATGAAGCATGGTAGAAAGACTCTATCAAAGCTGGAAAGTGAGGATCGTGTAGTTCCAGCCCAGATATGACAGTAATACTTCATTTTGGTCTAATCTGATTCTTGCAATGATGAAGTGTATCAGAAGGACTATATCAAAGCTGGAAAGTGAGAATTGTGTAGCTCCATCCCAGATATGGCAACTATATTCTATTTTGGATTTATCTGACTCTTGTAAAGTTGAAGGGTGACAGAAGAACTGTATCAAAGATGGAAAGTGAGAATTGTGCAGCTTCAGCCCAGATATCAGGGCAATATTCCATTTTTGGTCTAATCTGTCTCTATTACGAATTTATTAAAGCGGGAATGTGAAAATTGTCCAGCTCCAATATCGAATCAATATTAGCTTTTTGGTCTATGCATTTAGAGTTAAATATCATGTACTTGAAAGATCAATATAAAGGTTTGACAATTTTTCTAGCAAATTAAGTAAATCTTACATTACTTCTGCCATCATTAATTGTTGGTTTTTATTTCACTTTATTTTTTCAATATTTTCTTTCTAGGCCGAATATCCTCCGATAAGTAAAGACTCGTCTTACACATACGAACCATTACCATGTTGGAACACATAGTCCCTTCTTCAATTTAATGTCGCTTCTGGTATACTATGAGCATATAGTCCATTTTATTGTCGCTTCTGGTATACCATGAACACATAGTCGCTTCTTCATTTTATTGTCGCTTCTAGTATACTATGAACATATAGACCATTTTATTGTCGATTCTGGTATACCATGAACACATAGTCCCTTCTTCGTTTTATTGTCGATTCTGGTATACTATGAACACGTAGTTCATTTTGTTGTTGCTTCTGGTATACTATGAACACATAGTCCCTTATTCATTTTATTGCCGCTCCTTGTATACTACGAAAACATAGTCCAGTCTTCATTTTATTGTCGCTTCTGCTATACTATGATCAAAGAATTCCTTCTTCATTTTATTGTCGCTTCTGCTATACTATAAACACATAGTCCCTTCTTCATTTTATTGTCACTTGTGGTATACTATGTGAATATTGTCCCTTCTTCATTTTATTGTCCCTTCTGTTATACTGTGATTACATAGCCCCTTCTTCATTTTATTGTCGCTTCGTATATACTATTTGACTAACACCGTGAGAAGTTGAATCCATGATTCTCAACCGCCCGACCGCAGCACACTGGTGCGCTGCGTTATCCTTGTAAGTTTTCTGCTAAATATTTTCTCGGCCTATATATATATATATATATATATATATACATATATATATATATATATATATATATATATATATATATATATATATATATATATATATGCGTGCCTGTGGGGGGAAGTAGGAATGTTACAGTGTCTGTAATATATGACTATTAAACTTTTTTCAAATAACTCTTTTCTCACTCCTTCAACCACGTTATTTTAAACATTCGATCTACGTCATTCAATGCTCAATAATCTTCACCTTGAGCCAGACTAACTTTTATTTAATTATTATTACTTATTACCTTTACATTTTCCCTATTTCCTTTGCCCGCCCAGCTACCTACGTCTAAAATCGGGATTCTCAATTGGCGTGGCACACTAATGAGCCGCTCGATCGTCTTAAGTTTGCCTCGAAAGTTTTATTGGATTCTAAATCTCTTCAAAAATGTTTGGACTTCAGTTATTTGAAGAAGAATTGATCACCACTTCTAGTGATCGGGGGCTCGAAATAAAACATTTGACGGTAGCCATTGATACATTATGGATTTCAATACAAAAGGAATCTTCCACATTAGCTAAAAAGGCTTTATCAGTTTTATTGCAATTTTCTACTTCTTATTTATGTGAATGAGGCTTCTCAACCCTAATTAACATAAAAATAGAAGAAGCAAGAAAAGCAACACTGAATTAAAGAAGAAACAAGGGTCTGCTTATTACACGTTCAGCCAAACATTGTAGAAAACGTAAAAAAGGAAACCTCCAGGCATATGTTTCATACTAAATAAGTTTCACAAATAGCTGAAGAGAAATATTGAAATAAAGTCAATTTATATATGTGTGGTAATTTTTTAAAGCTATGGTTTTATTTCCTAACATTTAAATGTATACCATTTAAAAATGTTGCTAAGTGTGCCGTGATATTTTCATTTGCTTCTAGGTGTGCCGTTGATTGGATTAGAAATCTCTTCATAAATATTTCTTCTAATATTGGACTTCAGTTATTTGAAGAAGAAGAATTGATCACCACTTCTAGTGATCGGGGGCTCAAAATAAAACATTCGACGGTAGCCATTGATATATTATGGATTTCAATAAAAAAGGAACCTTCAACGTTAGCTAAAAAGGCTTTATTGCAATTTTCTGCTTCTTATGTATGTGAATTTAGCTTCTCAACCCTAAATAACATCAAAAAATAAGAAGCAAGAAGAAATGAGTGTCTGCTTATTGCACATTCGTCGAAACATTGTAGAAATCGCAACAGGCGAAGGTTTCACACTAAATAAGCTTCACAAATATTTAAATAGAAACGTTGAAACAAAGTGAGTTCACATTTGATTCTGCATTTATTTAACCTATGGTTTTATTACATAACATTTGAATGTATACCATTTAAAAAAAGGAATCTTCCACAGGCTTTATCAGTTTTATTGAAATTTTCTACATCTTATGCATGTGAATGAGGCTTCTCAACCCTAATTAACATAAAAATAGAAGCAAGAAAGACTATGCTCAATTGAAAAAGAAAGGAGTGTCTGCTTATTGCACATTCGACCACTGAAGAAATCGCCAAAAATCAACAGGCCATGTTTCGCACTAAATAAGCTGCATAAATATTTTAATAGAAACATTGAAATAAAGTAAGTTTATATTTGCTTGAACATTTTTTTCTCTTTTGGAACCTATGGTTTTATTTCATAACATTTAAATGTATACCATTTAAAAATGTTGCTAAGTGTGCCGTGATATTTTCATTTGCTCGTAGTTGTGCCAATGCTTAAAAAGGTTGAAAAAAATACTGACTTATATAAACATATCACCATTAGTTTGCTTCTTCTCTTCTACCTCTTTCAAAGAGTGATGAAGAGATGAGTTTGCCAAGGGTGTCTAAGCGAAAGTACACACAAGAGATGAGGGGTGAAATTGAACTCGGAAAGCTGGTTAAGTTTCAAACGCTGTTACGACACCAGCGCAACAGCCGTCATTTTAAAAAAAAAAATCATTTCACCCCAAGCAAGGCAATGAAGCCACTAAGACAAAGTGCGAGGAGGTTACTACGTGCAGGAAAATATAAGAGAAAGAAAACATTATTAAATGGAAATGACAATAAAAGAACAAGAAAAACAGAAGATAACGATTGACACTAAATTTTTGCAGATCAATGTAACTGGAAAGCAAGAAGCCAGGTAAGGGTTCCACAAGAGCAGAGAACAGGAGTGGCCAAAATTGCTTCATGTTGAAGCCAAATACAATAAAGTTAAGACGTTTGAGAGCCTCAAGACATGAACAAAATTCACACATACGTTTTCTTGACATAAAATTGACACTAAATTTTTCCAGATCAATGTGACTGGAAAGCAAGAAGCCAGGTAAGGGTACTACAAGAGCAGAGGACAGGAGTGGCCAAAATTGCTTCTTGTTGAAGCCAAATACAATAAAGTTAAGACGTTTGAGAGCCTCAAGACATTAACAATATTCACACATGCGTTTTCTTGACATACAGATGTGACCACTTTCACTCACACGGGGCGCCCAAATCTTTAATCGCCTTAATCATAACCCAATTCCTCCTGACATTCCTCAGCAAGCCTTGAGGGTCGGGAATTTCATTAATCTCTCTGCCTCCCACCATTCCTTCGCTCAGTATTAAAGAACAACAGCTAACACAGATCTAGCATTAAAATTAGGATTTAAATACTTTGTTTTTTTTACTAACCACGAACATTAAATTTACGTTTTTATGCAGTGGAGTCTCAGTTCATACCCAGTAAATAATTATAAAGTTTGAAATATTTCTTACTAGCAGACAGAAGAAAGATTTAAATTAGAATTGAGCAAAAACAGCATCATGTTTATATGTAACAGAGTCTATCTTCTTCAATTACTTTTAAAGTACTTTCATTAAAAAAACATTTTGAATTAATGCAGTTACAGATGTAGTCTGTATTTATTCAATCAAATTTAGCCGAGGACATGAAGCTAAAACAGGCAAAATGAAGATCCTTTTCAGACCACAATTATTATGGAGTTTTTGAAATTCAGTTTGTCAGTATGCTACCAGGGATGTAAAAGAGGATACATTTATAAAGCAATTGTTAAGTTTGATGAAAGTTGGTTGAAAGATCAACGAAAAATAAGAAAGAAACTAGTAAAAATCGCTATTTTTTGCTATTTACGCGGGTTTCCACTTTTGTATTAGATTGTTTGAAAACTGAGTGAGCGTTTAGTTTAAAATTTGCGTTGAAATCGATTTGTGTTGAAATTGATTTTTCGTTTTTCGCGGTTTTTCGCTAAATGCAGTGGCATAGAAATAAAAACGAGGTATCGTTGAGCTCGTCACGATGTAAGTAACCTACATACCGAGTTTGAACGAAATCGAAGGAAAAAGTTGAATTTATCGATTTTTCAGCGGCTTCATCGATTACTGATTATTTTACGCCGGGAACGTATCTCTCACATTTTGCGGTTTGTTCAAAATCAGTTGCATGGATCTCGATAGTATCACACAGAGAGACAGACACACAGGCATCCTGTTTTAGAGATTTATCCTTATTATTAAATTTTGATGAAAAAGGAGCTCAACCAATATTTTTTCCACGAGACGCATATTAAAGGTCTAGGAGCCACATGAGGCTCGCGAGTCGCGGGTTACCCAACCCTGGCATAGAACTTCAGGGTACATCTAGTCATTTCAATTTTAAAATGATGAGTGCTTCCCGTGCTACGCTTACATTCATAAAGTCTGGTTACCATAGAGAAAACTATATTTACCTTGGCCTCCCCAATGAGACGGGCTGTATCTCATATTCGGGTTTAACGTGGTGAACCCAAGCGCGTACATTCGAGCCAAGAACAAAAATTCTACGAGCCTCCGCAACTGTCCGTTGCGCTGGCCTCGGTGCGAGCACCGATCACTCTCTCTAGTACTGTGAGAGGGTGCAGCCTTGGGCATCTGTTCCCCTGGGCAACTCACAATATCATTTTCTTCAGTTACCCCTCTTTCCTCCGACGTAGCCGCAACCGAGTCGCTCTCTGCCCGAAGGCAAAGACGCAACTGAGAGATAATAAAACCTATCCGGTCTGAGCCAGGTCAACAGAACGATTAAATATTTATATTAAAGGCACAGATAAGCTAAGTTATGCCGGTGGTAAATTGAATGACGCTAACATACCAGGTTAGTATCAATAACATTGCAAATTCTTCTTTGGATTTGAAGAGAAGTTTATTAACGAGGATGCCAAGAGACATTTTACAAAGTACCGGAAAAGAAAACCCCTTACATATCTCTTCTTCAGTTCGAAGTAACGATGTGTGAGTAAATTTCCAACTAATTTTCATTACACTTAACAACTGCTTTATAAATGCATCCCTGGTAGATACACTGACAAACTGAATTTCAAAAACTTCACATTAATATTTAGTTTTATTTCTCTTCAGTATTACAAGGGTTGATTGATAAGTAAGGTCTCCAATCCAATAAAGCATGTTTTCGACCAGATAGAATAACGAAACTGGTATGAAAATGAAGTCAATTTATTTCTCTTCAGAATTACTACTACTAAAAGAAGAAATTATAATCGTAAATTATTAAACTGAGAACGACGTTAGTATAAATAGAATCATTTGTTTGCTTGACACTAGTCTGGTATTTTAATTGGATGATTTTAAATACGTTATTAATTGGCACTTTCATTGATCTGTGTATATAATTTAATTTCTGAGCGTACAAAGCAATTGAATCACTATGTACTTTTCATCTGAGAAGGATTTCTACCAAACAATCTCATTAGTGAAACGAAAAGATGTTAATTGATAGACTTCATGAATTGCAATAATCTCAAAGCAGTAATTATCAATTAATCAACATGCTTCGAATATTTTTTATTTTTTCAGCGATAAGACAGATGACAAAAATATTTCCCTGTCCACGCTTTCGTATTAAGTGTAAATGTTAAGTGTAAGAGTTAATTTCAATGGAAAGCAAAGAAGTTAATCCAAAATGGCGTATAAACAAAAACAGCCTCGTTCTGAATTGTGACTTATTATTCATCAGATTTATAATAGAGATAATTTTATGCTAAAATAGTATAATGACACTGCCGTTAAAATGAAATAATTCTTTTCAAATTTGCAGATAAGTATGCCCATCAAATTTAAAAAATACAGACAATAACTTTAAACTGAATTGTGTAAAGAAACAGGTATCAAATTGAAGTTAATTTATTTCCCTTCAGAATTACGAGAGGTGATTAATAAGTTGAATGATAAGTAACATCTCCAATCCTATGAAACAAGTTTTAAAACAAATAGAATAATGAAACTGGTATCAAAATGAAGTCAATTTATTTCTCTTCAGAATTACGAGAGGTGATTAATACGTAAGGTCTACAATCTTCTAAAACATGTTTTAGACCAGATATGATAATGAATCAGGTATCAAAATGAAGACAATTTATTTCTCTTCAAAATTACGAGGACTGATTTTTAAGTAAGTTCTCCAATCCTATAAAACAAGTTTTCGACCAAATAGAATAATGAATCAGGTATCAACATGAAGTTAATTTATGTCTATTCAGATTTACGAGAAGTGATTGATATGTAAGGTCTCCAATCTTGTAAAACATGTTTTAGATCGGATACAATAATGAAACTGATATCAAAATGAAGTCAATATATTTCTCTTCAGAATTACGAGTGTTGATTGATAAGTAAGGTCTCCAATCCTATAAAACAAGTTTTAGACAAGATAAAATAATGAAACTGGTATTAAAATGAAATCAAATTACTTCGCTTCAGAATTACTAGGGTTGATTCATAACTATGGTCTCCAATCATATAAAACAACTTTCAGACCAGATGGAATAATGAAATTGGTATCAAAATGATGTCAATTTATTTCTCTTCGGAATTACGATAATGATTGATAAGGAAGTCTCCCATCCTATAAAACAAGTCTCTACAATATTTAAGCATTGTGTAAACTTTTTGCGAAGATGGAAGAATGCAAAAATATATTCTAGGAATTTTTTAAGTTCCAGTCGGAACAACGGATGACAATATTAGAGCAACAAAAAACATTCCAGATGCAGCTACAGGAGGAAATTTTTAATAGACAAATGCCATTTCAACAAAAAATGGAACAGATGCATAGGGAGTTTCAAAACAAAATTCTGGAAATAACTGAGAAGAGGAAAGAGAAAAATCTACAAAATGATTCTTTCCCAGAGAATACAATATGGAATTCAATTGAAATATTCACGTACAGTCCAGATGAAGAGATAACTTTTGAGGTGTATTATAAAAAATATACGGACGTGTATAACAAGGACTGCCACTCGTGGTCTGAAGGAAAGAAGGTTAGGCTTCTTTTAAGCAAATTAGGAACTGCTAAGCATAAGAAATTGGTAAACTACATTTTACCGAAAAAGAAAACTAGCGAGTTGACATTTACCGAGGGGGTAAATATATTAAGTGAATTATTTAGTAAAAAGACATCTTTGTTTCACAAGAGGTGGAAATGTTTGAATCTGATGAAAGATGACGAACAAGACTATATAACGTACACAACCAATGTGAATAAGCATTGTGAAGAATTCAAGCTGGCAGAGTTAAGCGCTGACAATTTTAAGTGCTTGGTCTTTGTTCAAGGGCTGGTATCGGAAAGAAACGCAGAGTTGAGAAAATTAGTGCTGGCAAAATTGGAAAACGAGCCAAGGATTACGGTACAGAAGCTGGCAGAAGACTGCACAAGATTCGCATGTAAGGAAAATACGCTACAAAAAAGAAAGTTAGTCTACCAAAAAGAATTAAAAAATTGCGGATTATCAAACAAAAAGTGAAATACCAGAGAAAAATAAACAAAAACTCCCGAAGCCATGTTTTGCCTGTGGTGAACTACACTGGTACAGATATTGCAATTTTAGAAATAAAAAATGTTTCAACTGTAAAAGAGTGGGCCATAAAAGCTCGCACTGCAGGTCAAAAAATAAAGACAATAAAATAAGAAAATTAAAGTCCAACGAGGTGAACGATGGAATAATCAGAAAATTTGTTACCGTCGAAATAAGTAATAAAAAAAAAAAAAAAATGAAAATGCAACTCGACACTGGTTCCGACCTATCTATCATGAATTTGAATACGTGGAAGAAGTTGGGGAAACCAACTTTAATGAAGACAAAAAAAATCGCGAGGTCACTGACGGGAGAAAAAATACAATTTATTGGAGAATTTGTTACAAACGTTGTGGGGTTCAGCGTACCCGGATTAAAGGAGAATTTAATACGGGATACCCTGCCCACAAAATACAAAGCAAATTTCAAGAAGAAACAACACGATAACGAACGTTTGTAGAAAATAGAACATTGTATATTTATTATCTTGTGAATAGGGTAAAAAAGATTAATGCTTTAGTTCATTTAAGCAAACATGTGATTTTTACAAAAATGTATGTGTTCTCTCGCTTTCAACAGAGTAACAGAATAATGTCTGTTTCTTTTGTTTTTGTATAGGTGTAAAGGAAAAAGGGGCTATCAATTTAAGATGAAAAAGAGAATGTGGATGAGGAATAAAAAGATAAAAGGAAAATGTACTTATGAATTGTTTTGGAGTCAGTTGTAAATTTGTTGTTGTTGTTGTCCTTTCCTAACCCACTTTCGGCTCTTAGTGTCGG
This sequence comes from Acanthosepion lycidas, assembly GCA_963932145.1. Lineage (NCBI taxonomy): Eukaryota > Metazoa > Mollusca > Cephalopoda > Sepiida > Sepiidae > Acanthosepion > Acanthosepion lycidas. Next base: position 24,865,881 of record OZ010615.1, on the reverse strand, counting down.
GTTGAATCAGTGATGAAATTTACTCTCAGTCTTCTATAATCTCTGCGCACTTCTGACTGGCGACTGACTTGAAACTCTGTATTTATTGTTGTATTTTTTTTCACACTGGTCTCGTTATCTTTTTTTTTTGGTTTAGCAAATCGCCTCCTTTCATTGGTCAGAAAATTAATTTCACACCTTACTGCGAAATCTGTATTTAGTCGTTTTGATCCGATTTTGCGGGTGTGCAAATCAACTTTGTGTTTTTTAGTCATTTGTTGGAATTATATAGGATTTGTATCCTATAACGTCACGGTAAATGAAAAAAAAACTCTAAAAGCTAAACTATTTGTCATAGAAAATACCACGAACTTACTTGGTACGAATTGGATAACAGAATTCCAATTATGGGATCTACCGATAAATTCTTTCTATTACAAGGTTGAAAGTTTAACCTACGAAGCCAAAAAATTAGTAAATTTTCTTACTGTTTATTCTGCAGGTTTGGGAACCTTTACAAAGATGGAGGCAAAATTCCGGCCAAAAGAAAACGCTCAGGCGGTATTCAAAAAGAAAAAGAATGTGCTGTTTGCTTCAATTGAACAGATAAAGAATTGGACAGATTAGAGAAAGCCGATGTATTTAAAAAAGTTGAATATAGTGAATGGTTAACACCGACGATATACGTTAAAAAAAAAAGCTCCAGAAAGTAAAGATGAAGCCAATACCGAGAAAAACTGGGGAGCGAGTTACCCGCAGCCAAGGACAGGCAGTATTATTAAATGATTTAAGTCAACTGAAGTCACCACAGAAAACGTTAAGAAGCACAAGATCAACAAAAGGGAAGCTAGAGGCTGAATAAATAGAACCACAAGAAACTGTGACTCCATCCTTAAGAAGCTCAAAGCGGAAGGTTGTTTCTGGTAACACTATGGAGGTACCAAAAAACAGAAAAGCGGATTGGCAATATGATGTACTTGGTGAAAGGCGAAAAATTCACGTGCAGTAACCGGATCAGACGACGTTTTTCAGACGTGGTTGATAGCGATCCCGCGGAAGAAACGCAAAAGGAGGTGATTTTCGATCTGACAACGCCTGCAACGATTTTACCTGAGGTACGCCGATCCAGGAGAAAAAGAAAGGCAACTGATCATTTAAAAGTGGATCAAAAACGGAGGAGATACGCCTCGATGTAGCTAAAAAAAAAAAAAAAAAATGAAGTTCATTTTTATTTTTTTGTTTTTTCTTCATATTTCCTGTAAAAATAGAGAAAAAAAATAAAGAAAACCGTTTACTCCTACGGAGTAAAGGTTTAGGGGGGAGGTTATAGTGGAACACACCTATTCTATTGTTAATAGACTCTACCACCTATAACAAGTAGGAGTAGTAAGAGTAATGAGTCAGTCAGTCGACCCAGTACTTTCTGAGCGACTGCTCGGTTATACTCTCATCCTCCGGACGGGAGGAACCCGAAGGAGGCTACGCCGAAGGGCGGAGTCTCCTTCGGGGAGGTAGACCGGCCCTGAACCCGTTTATACGGGTTCAATGGGCTATTTTTTGGCCGAGCCTACGAGCTCGGAAAGCCTACGTTAAAAAGGCCTTGCGCCACATGACACTCTCGTCGGGGGGTGACTGAATATAAGTCAGTCGACCCAGTACTTTCTGAGCGACTGCACAGTTATACTCTCATCCTACGATCGGGAGGAACCCGAAGGAGGCTACGCCGAAGGGCGGAGTCTCCTTCGGGGAGGTAGACCGGCCCTGATCCCGTTTATACGAGTTCAATGGGCTATTTTTTGGCCGAGCCTACGGGTTCGGAAAGCCCATGTTAAAAAGGCCTTGTGCCACATGACGAAATAAAGGTTGCAGTTCGAAATTCCCATCACCTGAAGAAGTCTCTGGCAATAAAGATGAGGAGAATAGTCCGAATCAAGTAAATAGGTTAGTTACAATATCTCATCTCAGAAATATAGAGAGATTGTGAAGAAGGCCGGAGCTTACAACGGCTGAAATTTCGTGAATAAATATGGCAATAAAGATGAAAACAACATTTTTAAGGATGTAAATAGTGTAAATAATTACAATACCTCATCTCATAAATATAAAAATGTCACGAAGAAGGCTGGAGTGTACAACTTCTGAAACCTTGAGAATGGGCAACAGTCCGGAAAATATAATGTCATAAATAATAGCAGTCATAGCATTATCAAACAAATCAGAATCAAAATGCATACAATGGTATAGGGTATTGAACTTGATACTGGACTTAATACTTAAGATCGTAATGAATAGATCTCGTCGTACAATAGCCTAAGTAAGGATTTTAGCCAGGAAAAATAAACTACATCCAATTTCAAAATCTAATTACGTAATCCCTATTCAACATAAACAAACAGTATTTGGAACTAGTATAGAGTAGGTCCTCCATTTGCTAGTTTCAATGATCGTATTCGATTTTCATGGATTTGATCAATCGTCTGAGCCATATCTTGCCACTCCTTTAGCAATGTTTCTTTAAGGGTTGCCACTGACGTGATTTTGGTTGCACGCTCCCGAAGTCTTCGGTGAAGGTTCTCCCAAACGTGTTCTATTGGATCCATCTCAGGATTTTGGGCTACCCACGGCAGTGACTTGATTCCTTTCGATTCCTTCCAGGCCTTTGCTACTTTGCTCGTATGAAATGGCGCTCCATCTTCTTGAAAAGGTAGGCATTCTTGTCAATCTGATTGATTTAAAAAAGTGGGAGTAGTCCTTTCTCTAATATTTGACAGTATTTTTAACTATTCAATCGCTCGTCAACAAGAATCAGCTCAGATTTCATTCCAAACCAGATAGCGCCTAACACCATTACTCAAATCCCTCCATGTTTCACGGTCGCCTGCAGACATTCAGTGTTCCAAATCTCATTCTGATTTCTCCAAACATAAACCAATATCTAATTCGAATATTGGCAGAATTTACTTTCATCTGACCAAATTACAGACTGCCAAAATTCATAAACTTTGCTTTCGAATTCTTACGCCCACAGTCCGTACGCCTGTTTCTGTTAACCTCTGAAATAAAGGGGGCTTCTTTTTTTCAACTCTTCTTTGATAGCCTAGCTCTTTCAGTCTTTTATCACCGCATATGGCGACATTTCCATGCTGTTGGCGACATCTTTGACGTTCTGACGACAGTTTCTGATGACTTCCTTATTCAGTGCCCTTTTCATTCACGATGCTTGGTTTTCCTGAACTTTCTTCCACACGACAATGGCCGTCTTCATTAAATTTCTTGACAATATTTTTAACCGTTTGATGATTAACCTAGAAAAACTTAGCAATTTCTTTATTTGACATGACACACTGATGCCACCCTATTATTTGCCCTCGTTGAAATTCACTAATTTCCTTACTTCCACGAACTTTCATTGCAAGTCAACTATCGTTCATAGATGAGAGTAGCTTGATACGGTATTGTCTGAAAGAAAAAGAAGAGGCTTTATTAAACAAGCGAAAATTGCTGTAGTCAAGGGTGGCTAAAAACTTATCATAGCCCACTGTATATTGAAATCGGAAGCAGAGGAATTTTGATAGTGTGGCTTTGTTGAAAAGACTGGAACAAAAAATGCAATTTTCATTTATTTACACTCTAATTAGAATCCTTCGTTTCGGCTGTTGTGCTGTCTGGCCTTCATCAGGATCCGGATAACTTTCAGGAAATTTTGAACAGAATGAATGAAACGAAGAAAAGCTGACGGAAGTGTAAAAAGGAAGATAATATACGAAAATGAAAGAAAAACAGAATGATAAAGCGAAAAGCAACAAAGAAAAAGAAAGAAAAAGAAAGAAACGATGAGAAACTCAAGAAGAACGAGGCAAAGAAAGTGATGTAGGAGAAAGAATGAAATAAATAAATAAAGAAAGAAAGATGAAAAAAGAAAGTAGAAAAAAAAAGAAAGAAAGAAAAAAGAAAAAAAGGAAAAAAGATCGAAAGAAAGAAAAAGAATGGGAAAGAAAGAAAGAATGACAGACAGAGAAAACGAAAGAAAGAAAGAAAGAAAGAAAGAAAGAATCAAAGAAAAAGATAAAAGTGAAAGGAAAAATCTACGTAAAACGAAGAAAAACAGAAAGAAAGAAGCGGCGAAAAACTTTTAAAAAATGAGAGAAAAGAACTTAAGGTACAAGAAAGAAAGAAAGAAAGAAAGAAAGAAAGAAAGAGAGAAAGAAAAGGCTAAAAGCGAAAGATAAAATATACGTAAAACGAAGAGAAAAAGAAAGAACGAGAAAGAAATGATGAGAAACTGAAGAAAGAACGAGACAAACGAACGTGATGTATGAGAAAGAATGAAATACAGAAAGAAAATGCTAAAAGAGAAAGAAGAAATCTACGTCAAAGAAAGAAAGAAAGAAAGAAAGAGAGAGAGAAAGAGAGAAGGAAACGATGAAAAACTGAAAAAGGTGCGAGAGAAAAGAAATATACGAAAAAGAAAGAATGATAAAGCTAAAAACGAAGAAAGAAATCTATCTAAAAGAAAGAAAAAAAATAGAAAGAAAAAGAAAAAGAAACGACGAAAAACTGAATAAGGAACGAAACAAAGGATGATAAAGTACGAAAAAGAAAGAAAGAAAGAAAGAAAGAAAGAAAAAGATAAAAGTGAAAGGAAAAACGAAGAAAGACAGAAAGAAAGAAAGAAACGGCGAAAAACTTTTAAAAAATGAGAGAAAAGAACTTAAGGTACAAGAAAGAAAGAAAGAAAGAAAGAAAGAAAGAAAGCTATTATAGTCTATACATGTTTTTGCTAACAGGTTACTATTTTATTTATTTCGATAACTTAAAATGTTGTACTAGAGGTGATGAATTCTTCGCGTGTTTATCTTCGTAGCTGTTTGGCCATTGTGGGCTTACGACCACATCACGTTCAAACAACCCAGTACCTAGATGGGTGACCACATGGGGATACCACGTGGTGTAAGCTTGGATGTGCGGGTGGTGTAATGGATAATGGCTCGGAATTTTTTAATTGGAGAGCTGAGTTCCAATTCAAGTTGGGTTTGTTATATTCACTTATGGGCAAATACTCTTGGGAAAGATATAAATCCACCTCTTCTCCCCTAGCGATTGGTTAATTAATAAGGCAGAAGGCACATTGGGATAACGAAAAATGTCTTCCAGAAAGTAAGCGAAGTATTAAGAAACAGGAAAATGTCATTAGAAACATCAATTTAGCCCGATGAAGTCCTAAAGAACAAAACGAATCACGTGACAACTTTATTCCGTTTTGTCATACTCCGCCATCAATAAAATTAGAAACAAAGAAAAGAGTACTTAATTGTTATGTAATATCAGTCCTCACAAATGGCAGTGAATGCTGTACAATCTCCTTACAGAGGAAGAAGAAACTTGAAGCAATAGAAACAAAGAAAAGAGTACTGGACTGTTATGTAATATCAGTCCACCTATACGGCAGTGAATGCTGGACAATCTCCTCACAGATAATGAAGAGACTTGAAGAGAATCAATGAAAAGTGTACTGAACTGTTATGTAATATCAGTCCTCCTCTATGGCAGTGAATGCTGGCCAATCTCTTCACAGATGATGAAGAGAGTTGAATCAACAGAAACAAAGGAAAGACTACTTGGCTGTTATGTAATATCAGTCCTTTTGTATGGCAGTGAATACTGGGCAGTCTCCTAACAGATGAAGAAGAAACTTGAAGCAACAGAATCAAAGAAAAGGTGTACTGAACTGTTATGTAATATCATGCTTCCTAAATGGCAGCGAATGCTGAACAATCTACTCACAGATGAAGAAAAAGATTTGAAGCAATAGAAACAAAGAAAAGAGTACTGAAACCTTATGTTATATCTGTCCTCCTATATGGCAGTGAATGCTGCATAATCACCTCAGGATGAAGAGAGAGGCTTAAGGCAGAAGAAGAAAAGGAAAAATATACTGAACTCTTAGACAACATCAGTCCTCTTCCATGACAATGAATGCTGGACAATCTCATCACAGGTGAAGAAGAGACTTGAAGCAACAGAAATGTGGTCCTACAGAAGGATGCTGAGAATACCTTGGACTAAACATGGAAAATGGAATTTAAAAAGTACACTTATACATAGCATTAGTAAGCAACAGTTGAAATTTCTAAGACCCATAATGAGGAAAGAGGGACTGAAAAATTTGACACTCACGGGAGATATTGAAATCAAGAGGGAGAGGTGAAAGTAGCACATAACTTATCTAAAGAGATTGTGTAAATGTTTGGCAGTACAGGGATTAGGAGAGACAGCAAAAAAGACAAATTTTACTACAAGTTAAAAAGGATAGGAAATTGTAGAGACTTAGAAGCACTTTAAATTTCGTCTGTTAGTTTATTCCAGCGATTTGGAAAGTGGCTGATATCGACCATTAGTGAAGATCTAGGACAGTGATTCCGAGTTTTATTTTCTCTGGGCCGCATTTTCGGAATGAAAATTTGCTCGGCATCACCAAATTTGATGTGATAAAAAGTACATTTAAAAATTAAAAAAAAAAAAACACAGACAGAGGGTTGAAGGGAAATAACTGCGTATTCGAAGTGAGAACATTATCATTGATAACTCTCTCCTCCAATTTGCAGAGCCTAGTTAGTATGTTCTTAACATTTGATATAATGCAAAAATATCATAAAAATATCACAATGATAAAATTGGTCAATAATTCTTTATAACTATTTATACTGGGACTCATGCAGACAATTACAAGAATCCATAATAATATATTTTATTATTAAAATAGACACAAAAGTATCTCGTTTAAAACAAAAATGATTTTAGGCTCCTTTCGCCACATTCCTCAGAAGAACATCGTCGTCAATCTAAAACAGATATGCTGGCAAGAAAAATTATTATCGACAACTGTATTAAAATAAATCACCCAGTAGTCATATGAAGGCAAAAAATAATGACTAAATATGTTCCCAGTCAAGCCGGCTTTCCCCGAATAGGGCGAACGACACGAACTCTTTCATCTCACGTTGTCTACACAAGGCAGGACGTTGCATATTAATGACAATAGACTTGAAGATGTCTAAGGGAGTCTCGTGCTAGCCCTGTGCATGACAGAAAGGGAGTCAGGAGAATAATTTGTCCTACAAGCAGGAGAGCACCAATTAAATTCTATTGCTTGTAGGACAAATTATTCTCCTGACTCCCTTTCTGTCATGCACAGGGCTAGCACGAGACTCCACTTAGACATCTTCAAGTCTATTGTCATTAATATGCAACGTCCTGCCTTGTGTAGACAACGTGAGATGAAATTTACGTTCGCCCTATTCGGGGAAAGCACGGCTTGACTGGGAACATATTTAGTCATTATTTTTTGCCTTCATATGACTACTGGGTGATTTATTTTAATACAGTTGTCGATAATAATTTTTCTTGCCAGCATATCTGTTTTAGATTGACGACGATGTTCTTTCTGAGGAAGTGTCGGGCGAAAGGAGCCTAAAATCTTTTAAAACGAGATACTTTTGTATTTATTTTAATAATAAAAATATGGCCCTTTTCTTTAAAGTCATATTCTCTTGGTGTGGCAGTATGGAAATTCTTCTTAAATTATATTTCAATTTTTGAAATCATATTTATTTTTGGTTTATGAATTTTTTGAAACTCTAAATCGTTTGATTGTCTTTCAATCATTCCGCCTATCCTGCTATCCTCTTCCGCCTCACCTTCTATCCTCTTCCGCCTCACCTACTATCCTCTCCCCCCTCTCCTACTATCCTCTCCCGCCTCACCTGCTATCCTCTTCCGCCTCACCTGCTATCCTCTTCCGCCTCTCCTGCTATCCTCTTCCGCCTCACCTACTATCCTCTTTCACCTCACCTGCTATCCTCTTCCACCTCATCTTCTATCCTCTTCTCCCGCACCTATGAGGCGTGCCGCACCGCCTGGGACCCACTGACTTAGGAAGTGCACAAATATCTAGGGTCAAAAATGGATTTGGTAAATAAATCGTGATGACTTAACGAGTAAACCTGTTTCCAAGCAAATACCAGTGCCCCTGCTACTGCGGTAGGGGCAGGATAGTAAGGAGACATTGCTTTGAGCAACAGAAATTGTGGAGAGCCATGATTGCTCATCTCCTGAAGATAATTATTTTTATAATCGTCTAAATACAAAATTATTCTTGTAAAAAAAATGAATAAGTTCATTTTTTGTCTATATTTCTGAGATGAAATATTATAGCTATTTGTATTCTTTACATCGTTCGGACTGTTGTCCTCGTGCTTACTGCCACATTCACGACGTTCCGGCCGTTGTACGCCCCGGCTTTCTTCAGGTGAAGTCCCAAGGCATGGTGCGTGGGATTTGATCTACACCAGTGAATTAAATAAATGGTTCGGTTCGAAATGTGACAGTAAAGATGAGTACAACAGTCCGAATGATGTAAATATTGTAAATAGTTTCAATACCTCATCTCAGAAATACAGACAGAACCTGAAGAAGGTCGGAACATACAATGGCTGAAACGTCGTGAATATAACAATAAAGATGAGGTCAACAGTCCGAATAAGGTAAATAGTTGCTATTCTTTATCTCAGAAATATAGGCAGACCCTGAAGAAGTCCGGAATGAATGAAACGTCGTGAACATAAAAATAAAGATGAGTGCAACAGTCTGTACAATGTAAATAAATTCATTTTTGTGGTCAGTCATAAATCCAGTTTCATATTTTAACATTCAAAAAATGTCTTTTTAAAGCTGTAAAGTATTGCCGAGAAGCCATTCAGAACGAAACAGTTGAGATTTCTAGGTCACATGACGAAGAAAGAGGGCTTGGCAATTTTGACACTCACAGGTAGGCACAAACGAAAGAAGCGTATAATCTACCTAACGGTCTCGTGTAAATGGCTGACAAAACAGGGGCTAGGAGAGATAAGAAAAAAAAAATTTAACAAGGGATACAAAGGAGAGGAACTTGTGAAAAGCCATGATTACCCACGTTCGGGAGAGACACGGTACATAGAAAAGATTAAAGTCTGAATTATATATTGAGGTAATTCTCAGAGGGCCACCGTATCTACTAGGATTTACTATCATTGGATGTCAGCTTAACTGCGTCCGTTACGAAGTCGCCATTGCATGGAATGAACACAAAGCGTCATGAGGGCCCCAGTTTTTCCTAGTGATTGGTGAGAATACGTTGGAAAGAGTATTTGAGAAAGGAGAACAGTTTAAGTAGAGAAAATTACTGAGTAACTGTTGGTAACAACTAGGAGACGGTGGAAAATTTGGGGGCTGGATAATAAGGAAAGAAGACATGGAGAATTTAACACTCGCTTGTATTGTAGGCAAGGAAAACTGTAAAAAAATAGTCATCTTTCAATTTTTCTTTTCTTTTTACGTAGTATTCTTCATTCAGTTTTAGTTTTTGCTTTTTTCTATCTTTCGTTCTTTTTTATTTCGTTTTTTTTTAGTGAGGTTTCATTTATCTCCTTCATTACCTCCCCTTTTTTACATTCCATCTTGGCTTTTTTTAATGCGTCTTTCTTTTTTCTTTCTTTCTATTTATTTTCCTACGTTTTACGTAAATATAATCTTTCCTTTTTAGCTTGTTCTCACTTTCTTTATTTCTTTTTTACTTTCTTTCATTCTTTCTACTTTTTTCTTCGTTTTACATAAATTTCTTCTTTCACTTTTAGCTTGATCTTTTTTTCTTTCTTTCTCGGACGTTATTTTTCATTTTTTTCTCAGGTTTGTCCTTTCTTTCGTTCTAATTTTACTTAGTTTTATATTGATTTCTTCTTTCGCTGTTATTTCTTTCTTTCCTTCTTTCTTTCTTTCTTTCTCAGATCTTCCATTTTTTCTTCGGTTTTTGTTCTTTCTTTCTTTCTTTCTTTTTTTCTTCGCTCATTTCCTTCTTTCTTTCTTTCTTTCTTTCTTTCTCAGATCTTCCATTTTTTTCTTCGGTTTTTGTTCTTTCTTTCTTTCTTTTTTTCTTCGCTCATTTCCTTCTTTCTTTCTTTCTTTCTTTCTTTCTTTCTTTCTCAGATCTTCCATTTTTTTCTTCGGTTTTTGTTCTTTCCTTCTTTCTTTTTTTCTTCGCTCATTTCCTTCTTTCTTTCTTTCTTTCTTTCTCAGATCTTCCATTTTTTCTTCGGTTTTTGTTCTTTCTTTCTTTCTTTTTTTTCTTCGCTCATTTCCTTCTTTCTTTCTATCTTTCTTTCTTTCTCAGATCTTCCATTTTTTCTTCGGTTTTTGTTATTTCCTTCTTTCTTTTTTTCTTCGCTCATTTCCTTCTTTCTTTCTTTCTTTCTTTCTCAGATCTTCCATTTTTTCTTCGGTTTTTGTTCTTTCTTTCTTTTTTTCTTCGCTCATTTCCTTCTTTCTTTCTTTCTTTCTTTCTCAGATCTTCCATTTTTTTCTTCGGTTTTTGTTCTTTCTTTCTTTCTTTCTTTCTTTCTTTCTTTCTTCGCTCATTTCCTTCTTTCTTTCTTTCTTTCTTTCTCAGATCTTCCATTTTTTTCTTCGGTTTTTGTTCTTTCTTTCTTTCTTTTTTCTTCGCTCATTTCCTTCTTTCTTTCTTTCTTTCTTTATTTCTTTCTTTCTTTCTCAGATCTTCCATTTTTTTCTTCGGTTTTTGTTCTTTCTTTCTTTCTTTTTTTCTTCGCTCATTTCCTTCTTTCTTTCTTTCTCAGATCTTTCATTTTTTTCTTCGGTTTTTGTTCTTTCTTTCTTTTTTTCTTCGCTCATTTCCTTCTTTCTTTCTTTCTTTCTTTCTTTCTCAGATCTTCCATTTTTTTCTTCGGTTTTTGTTCTTTCTTTCTTTCTTTCTTTTTTTCTTCGCTCATTTCCTTCTTTCTTTCTTTCTTTCTTTCTTTCTTTCTTTCTTTCTCAGATCTTCCATTTTTTATTCGGTTTTTGTTCTTTCTTTCTTTCTTTTTTCTTCGCTCATTTCCTTCTTTCTTTCTTTCTTTCTTTCTCAGATCTTCCATTTTTTTCTTCGGTTTTTGTTCTTTCTTTCTTTCTTTCTTTCTTTCTTTCTTCGCTCATTTCCTTCTTTCCTTCTTTCTTTCTTTCTCAGATCTTTCATTTTTTTCTTCGGTTTTTGTTCTTTCTTTCTTTCTTTCTTTTTTTCTTCGCTCATTTCCTTCTTTCTTTCTTTCTTTCTTTCTCAGATCTTCCATTTTTTTCTTCGGTTTTTGTTCTTTCTTTCTTTCTTTCTTTTTTTCTTCGCTCATTTCCTTCTTTCTTTCTTTCTTTCTTTCTTTCTTTCTTTCTTTCTCAGATCTTCCATTTTTTATTCGGTTTTTGTTCTTTCTTTCTTTCTTTTTTCTTCGCTCATTTCCTTCTTTCTTTCTTTCTTTCTTTCTCAGATCTTCCATTTTTTTCTTCGGTTTTTGTTCTTTCTTTCTTTCTTTCTTTCTTTCTTCGCTCATTTCCTTCTTTCCTTCTTTCTTTCTTTCTCAGATCTTCCATTTTTTCTTCGGTTTTTGTTCTTTCTTTCTTTCTTTCTTTTTTTCTTCGCTCATTTCCTTCTTTCTTTCTTTCTTTCTTTCTTTCTTTCTCAGATCTTCCATTTTTTTCTTCGGTTTTTGTTCTTTCTTTCTTTCTTTCTTTCTTTTTTTCTTCGCTCATTTCCTTCTTTCTTTATTTCTTTCTTTCTTTCTCAGATCTTCCATTTTTTTCTTCGGTTTTTGTTCTTTCTTTCTTTCTTTCTTTTCATCATTTTATCCACTTATTTCTTCTTTCTTCCTACTTCTTACATTACTTTCGCTTTCCTTCTCTCCCTTCCTCTCTCAATATTTTTCCACACTTTTCTCCTTGTCTACCCTTCGCTAACCCTAACCCGAACCACTCCCAAATAAAAAAACAAACAAACAATTTCGGATGTCACAGCGTATTTTCCTCAATGACATTTTACAAATTTCTAATTTTCTGGCTGTTTAAATAATAATAATTATAAGAATAATGACTTCTTTTCTCTCGAATTAACTGATTCTTCAAAGACATGTTTATTCACAGCATGCATAGGCGAACACGCCCTCATCACTGATGCTTTATATAAAGGCATGTAGATTACCGACCTGGTGTCTCCAGATGATTTAATTTTTCACCGAAAGGCAAAGTACGAAGATCCGGTCGAATCCGAAGGCTGTTTGATATTATCTGGAGGTAAAAGAAAAAAAAAAAAACAAACAATTTATTTCATTTATCATAATGTTTACATATATACACTTATATACATACATACGTACACACATACATACACACACATAAATACATATATATCTGTATATATATATATATATATATATATATATATATATATATATATATATATATATATATATATATATGAAGAAAAATATACGGGAAAAAACAAACAAAAATCCTTATATGCAATAATGCTGTTTTAATGTTAATATGTCGACGTCGGACGTTTCGGTCAATAAACCATCTTCAGGACATATACAATATAAAATATAAAATATAAATAACATTATCAAACTTAACATGACAAAAACGATGGACACCAGAACAAGGCATATCCAAAACATTATGGACCGAAACGTCCGACGTCGACATATTAACATTTAAACAGCATTATTGCATATAAGGATTTTTGTTTGATTTTTCACGTATATTTTTTTCATACTGTCGGATCTATATCCATATATTTGCTTACATATATATATATATATATTACGTTGGTGCAAAAATAATGACGTAATAATGTCGTTTTTTGACGTATTTTTTAACGTCAAAAAACGACATTATTACGTCATTATTTTTGCACCAACCTAATATATATGCGTTCATATTTATATATGGGCATTGATAGAAATATATATATATATATATATATATATATATATATATATATATATATATGCATTCATAGTTATGTGTACATTGATATATATATATATATATATATCGGAATGCATGTATATATATATATATATATATATATATATATATATATATATATATATATATATATATATGCGTTCATATTTATAGATGTGCATATATATATATATATATATATATATTATCATCCACAGAGAGACTGTTTCACTGTATCCCAGCTCATCAGTTTGTCTAGATGTCCGGTTGCGTTCATATTTATATATGTGCATTGTGCATATATATATATATATATATATATATATATATATATATATATATATATATATATATATATATATATATATATATATATATATATATATATAGTAAAAAAAGAAAGAGCAGTAAGATGTATAATCCGGTATTCTTATTGATATTTTTATTTTTACAAAACAGTGCTCAATGTAAATTTACACACCATATCAATGCACATATATACATCGGACTGTTTGTCTGATGAGTACAAACTCCTATCCATAAACTAAATATTGTAGCTCTATAAGCGGCATGGAGTTTGTTCGAGTAAGTATATATATATATATATATATATATATATATATATATATATATATATATATATATATATATATATATATATTCACTGATTTAAAATATGGTTCCTTCGCTACACAGGAATTACTATGTTTCATAAACCGAAGCTAAAAACTTCAAATTTAATTATATTTATAAAATTTGCTTGAAGATGAAACAGAACTAATGCTTTTAATTTAATTATATAATTCAATTTTAAGGTTTTAGATTTGGTTTTTGAAACATAGTAATTCCTGTATAGCGAAGGAACCATAGTTTAAATCAGTTGATTTAAAATATTTATGCTCTATATTGTAAATTTACATTGAGCACTGTTTTGTAAAAATAAAGATAATAAGAACACCGGATTATATATCTTACTCTTCTTTCATTTTACCGTAATATATATACATATATATATATATATGTATATATATGGTAAAGAACATTTTGTAGGTTTTTTATTAATTGTATTTCTATTATGTTTAATTTTTGTTTTTTGAGATTAAATGCACAGGGAAAATGTTCTTAGTGTTTATTGGCATGTGCATGTTCACTTAATACTTAAAACATTTGAAGAACCTTTAATTGTAGAAAAGATGTTTGACGCTTCTTTTTCTTTGTCCCGTGTCTCTTTAGAATGTTAGTGATCATGGCTCTCCACAATTTCCTGAGGTTTGTAGCTCTTAATAAATATTGTCTTCTTGTTATCTATCCCAAACCCTGTTCTGCCATCGATTTAGTCCAGCTCACTTAGTTATGTTTTGTTTTCTCTCCCCGTTGCTTTCAATCTGTCCTGTGAGTATCAGATTTTCCAAGTCTTCTTTCCTCGCTATGTGGCCTGGAAATTAAAACTCTCTCTTCCTGAATTAAAGTATAAGTTCCCTTTTTGTTTTCATTTTCTTTAAAACTTCATCCTTACTCATATGTTCAGTCCATGTATCCCCAGCATCCTTCTGTAGAAACACATCCCTGTTGCCTCAAGAGAGGAGGTTGTTCAGCCTTCCCTGCCAAATAGGAGGAGTGATATTACGTAAAGGTTTCGTAGCTTTTCTTTGTTTTTCTGGTTTCAGCATTAAAAATCATTTAGTCGATTTAATCAATAAATAATCCACTGAAACCGTTCTCAGTTCAAACCATACAACTGTTTATCGTCATCTTCAACAACTTGGAAAAGTTCCTAAACTTGGAAAATGGGTGCCTCATGAATTGTCTGAAAACAACATCAAATTCCGAGTTGACATCTGCTCTTCTCTGCATTCTCGCCAACTTGTTTCACCTTTTTTGGAATAACTTGTGACTTGCGACGAAAAATGTTAAGCGTCGTAGACAGTGGTTTGGTAAAGGGGAAGGACCCCAGCCATAGCCGAGAATGGAACTTCATGGGTAAAAGGTTCTTCTTTCAATCTGGTGGGATCGCCAAGGAATAATCCATTTTGAATTCTTACCACCTAATGCAACAATTAATGCTGAAATATACTGTCAGCAATTAGAGCGTTTGAACCAAGCTTTGAGGAAAAAAAGACCTGCTCTAGTGAATCGAAAAGGGGTGATGTTTCATCAGGACAATGCGCGACCCAACACAGCAAGAATCACGTCACAAAAGATCGAAGAACTTGGTTGGGAGAAAAATCCTCACCCACCTTATTCTCCCGATCTTGCTCCTTCAGACTACCATTTGTTTCGTAGCTTACAGAATCATTTGGAAGAAACAGCTTTTGTAACACAAGTAGAGGTTAAAACTGACATTTGTGAGTTCTTCGAATCAAAGCCAAAATAATTTTACAGTAATGGAATTGGTAAGCTTGTTAATAGACGGAAGGAAGTCATAGATAATCAGGGAAAATACATTGTTGATTGAATCTGTAATTAAATGTAACATTTGGCCACTTGTTTTCTTTATTCAAAATTCGGACAGAACTTATGGGATGACCTGATATATATATATATATATATATATATATATATATATATATATATATATATATATATATATATTAACATTACCGTATATGTAACCAGGTTGGTAGTCCCCAGTCTCAAGGTAGAAAGTCTAAAAGACCATATTCCACGTAATAGAAATAAGAACAACCCTAATATAGTCATCAGAAAAGCCGATAAATCCAATACTTACGAAATTTTGGAGGAATTGGATTATCACAGAAAACTTCTGCACATCATTGATGATCGTTCTAAATTTACTAAAGTGAATAAGAATATCACGGAGTGTCTAAAGAAATGTATCAATAAACTCATAACATTCAACAAGGCTGTTGCAAGCTCCATGACAACTTGGTTTAATTCCGAAAACACGATTAAATTAGAAAGAAGTCGGAAAATCTTTATAATTTTGGCATTATTCACCATGAGTGATAAGTCAAGTTTTTCTTATCTTTTCCCGCTTTAAGCATATCTATCTATCTATCTATCTATCTATCTATCTATCTATCTATCTATCTATCTATCTATACATACACACACACACACACACATATATATATATATATATATAATTATTTATTTATCAATATGTTGGAATCATATTTTTAAATAAATAATTATATTTATGCTCTACTTTCGTATCGAGCACTATTTTTTAAAAATAATAACAAAAATACTAAGGAACTTTGGATTATTTACCAAACCAGTTTCTTTCCTATTTTCTACAATATTTTCATATATATATATATATATATATATATATATATATATATATATATATATATTTGTATTTAGGCAGCAAATTCTCATTTAGATATGTTTGATTTTAAAAATTACAAAAATTATGTCTGCTAATTTTTAATTATAACATAGAGGGAAAATATTCCATAATGGATAATTTTTTTTCACGTCTTAATGAACGCTCGGCACATTGTCAACCGTTTAAATGCATAATGAAAAAATTACGTTAATGGAAAACAACGCACATATTTATATAAATACTCATACTAATGAACAACATATAGTTTTGCACTAATTGCTTCCCTGAAGATGATCTTGGAAAAAGATCGAAAGTACTTGGGAAATGAAAATAAAAGAAATTTAAACAGCTATAGCATATTTCTCTCATCCTTCCATATCAATACAAGGAAGGTTATTTGAGAGTATGAACGGATTTTATTAAAAATTAGCAGACATAATGTTTGTAATTTATTCAATCAGACTCACACACACAAACATACACACACACACACACATATATATATGTCAGCCTGTTTATATCAGTCTATCTATTTGGGACAATTATCTATCTATCTATCTATCTATCTATCTATCTATCTATCTATCTATCTGTAAGGTTTTAAAACTCTTTATTCTTCATTCAACGCCATCACTTGAGAAATCACCAGAAGTGTCGAAACAAAATGGCTATTTGAATTAATATTCTTTAATATTTCCCCTTTTCTAGCAAGATTAATGCTCTCAAACGTACATATAAGTTTTAGATTAAAATATTTTTTTTTTCATTCAAAATACACTATTTTAGGAATACGTTTTCACAACATCACCCACGTGATGCCGACGTGATCATATTGAAACGGAAAGCTGATCTTGAAAACTTTCAGTTATCTGTATTGATTAGACTTACTCTTATATCCATCGTCTATTCATGTTGTCTAATGTTAATTATATTTTATGAATATGTCCTGAAGATGGTCTACTAGACCGAAACGTCCGACGGTGACATTATATTAACATTAAAACAGTATAATTGCTTATTAGGATTTTTGTTTGTTTTTTTCCGTATATTTTTCTTCATATATATATATATATATATATATATATATATATATATATATATATATATAGACAGATAGATAGATAGATAGATAGAGATAGATAGATAAATAGATAGATAGATAATTTAAATGTACTCCTAATTTTGCATAATAATATATACTTATATAATTTTGCATAATAATATATACTTATATAATTTTGCATAATAATATATACTTATATAATGATATATACACAGACACGCACAGACAGATACCCCCCATATATATATATATATATATATATATATATATATATATATATATATATATATATATATAAAATATATGTTCATTTATTGCTTACAGATCTTATTAGAAAAATATGTCCTCTGCCAGAGAGCAGATATTTTTCAAATATAATTTCTTGAATATTTAGGCCGCTAGATGGAAATAAACAAATACACTGTTTAATAAATAAATAAATAAATAAAAAGAGAGCATCTACCCAAATATGCTTATCCATTAAACATAACGTTTAATAATAAATTAAAATATGCCGGATTAATAAATGATATATCCATTCTTATATATATATATATATATATATATATATATATATATATATATATATGTGTGTGTGTGTGTGTGTGTGTGTGTGTGTGTATGTGTGTGTATGTGTGTGTGTCTGTGTCTGCTGTGTAAGTGTATTTATATTCAGATGTAGCAGTTATCTCCCTTTAATTTCCTGTGTCTTTTCGCTTAAGTAAACCATTCGACCAAGTCAAAATTCGATTTAATGCTTTCAGAAGGTCTTTCACTGGTTTTATGTAATTTTCAGCTCATTCCTTGCCAAAAAGTTGTTTGGTACTGACTTGAAAGCTTCCCTTGTAGTCTTTTTCCTTACCCTGAAGTATTTTGTTAAAATTTGAATCCAAAATGTTTACGAATCTGGAGACTAGCAAAGATGTCTTCCTTTATCTTTGCTTTACTTATCGCGGGAAATTTATTCTGTGCATCCTCAAATGCTGCCTTTACTTATTGTTTTAATATAAACACCTGAAATATGCCTTTTTGCCAACCCACCTTAGCATGGCTGATGCTAACCTCCAGGAAAATGACTTGTTGGACCTCCTAGGGATTAGATTCACTTTGTCGTGCTGGGCAGTTTTTCATTCCTAAATCCATTGCGCCTCCTCGAACTAACGTTTTCTGCTAACATCAAGTAGAAATAGTATATTAAATCCATTGCTAGGTTTTCTGCTAGGAAAATTGGTTCACTGTGTCGTGTGAGACAGTTTTTCTCACCAGAATCTGTCTTACATATTTATAAGTGTACCAGTCGTCCATACTTTGAATATTGCTGCCACATATGGTCCGGTCCTTCTACTGTATATTTAAACATTCTTGATAAAATCCAAAGAAAAATCTATCTTACATATTTGTAAGTCTACGATTCGCCCATACTTTGAATATTGCTGCTCTATATGGTCCGGTGCTTTTGCTGTATGTTTAGAGATTCTTGATAAAATCCAAAGAATCATTAATATTATTAACGACGTTATACCCAAGATGTTTGTATGACTTCAGTAAGTCATTCATCAGTTTTCTGTAATTTTCTGCTCTTTCATTAACCAGAAAGTTGTTTATCACTGACTTGAAAGCTTTCTGTGCAGTTTTTTTTTTCTTTTCCCCGTCGGACTCTGTCAAAATTTTCATTCAAAAGAAGTTTACGAATCTGGGGACGAACAAAAATGACTTTCTTTCTATTTGCTTCACTTATTCTCGGATATTTATTCTCTACATAATCGAATGTTGCCTTTGTTTTCTCCATAGACTTCATGGAAATTTTATAAGATGTGAAGAAGAATCAGTAATATTATTATTGTTACTGACCTGGACCCTGGACTTCAGTCACTTTCACACCGCCGTAATGCCGCCATTTTTAATAAATATTTTCATGGTAACTGATCCAATGATCTCTTCGCTATGATATCTAGAATTCATGAATTTAATCGCAGTACTAGATGCTCCCCTGACCACTACAATTCAAACCTCTCCAAATCCAAGCCTCAACAGTTATCTATCCTACTTATCCTCATAATATGCGATTCCTTCTTTTCCTTACAATCTCCATTCAATGAGTGGCCCTTATCCAAACTGAAATATTTATCACAAATATATCAATTGACTGACAATTGGAGAGGCTGTGAATAGATTATTTAAGTAAGGTAACAAGATCCCTAAAACGTCGGGGTTTACTGAGTGTGAAAGATAAAAATTATTAAGGGGAGAGAATTAGAACAAGAATTAAGACTGAAGATAACGATTGACATTTCATTTAAATTTTCGAAGAACAAAGATGACTGGAATGCAAGAGAGTTCGACTAGTAAGAAGTGCTAGAGAAAAGAAACTATTAGCATAGAACTTACGGTTGCATCTAGCCATTTTGAACTGTGAAATGATGAGGCTTTGTAGCCAATCTGGTACTGCGCTTAAATTCATAAAATCTAGTTACAATAGAGAAAAGCTCACCATAACAATTACTATAAACATATATATATATAAAAAAAGGTACAGGGAAACTTACGTTACGGAAGTGGGAAAGTGACTGAAGCTGAGATGTCTGAGCAGGACCAATAACATTGCAGATTCGTCTTTGGACTTTATCTAGAATCTCTAAATAAATTGCAGAAAGCACCAGTTCAGTGAACCAATTTCCTTTCAGCAACCAGTTAGGATCGAACTCCCTATTCAGATATATAACAAGACAAACTTGCCAACTATTGCACCATGTCGAAGCGCCCAAATGATTTAGCTTAGATGTGGCACAAGGTCGAAAGTATGGAGCACCCAGTGATGATCTAACTCACTATTACACAATGTCGATGTACCCCACGCATGGGTAGATGTTCCCAGAGAAGAGTCGTTTGACAGTGCCTGAAAGTCATACCACAGTTTGAGCCAAGTTATTTGAATGAAAGCGAGGCAACCAAACTGTTTAGAAGCCGTCAGTAATTGCCCGAGCATGAAGTCATCATGCTGGAGGGTTTGATTGTACTGGTCTTATTCAACTACATATTACGCAGAGCACTCTCCCAGAAATTGTAACTAATCCCGCTCGGCAATGTTTGAATATTGAAGAAATGATAGATATGCCTAGGTAGGCTTCTGCGGCAGAAGTCAATTAGTAGGTTAGCAACCTCAGCAGACGAACGGCCAGCCATTATTATTCACTTATAGAATCAACTTATTAATTGGCTTTTAATTAATTGATGTAGACCTTTTTTGTTCAGCGAATGCAAAGAAAAGAAAGAAAATGTCCTATGGCGAGGATTAAAGACGCAAGAGAAACAATGAAAGCAGATGTTTTTGAAATTATACTTGAATTTTGTACCATTTAACAGTCAGAGGCGGGTATCTATCTATCTATATAATATTAATAGTCTGTGATTGCGTGCGTGCTTGTGTGTATCTACCCGGCATATAATGATTTCCGAGTATTTTTCTTTTTCTTCAGACAGTTTTTTAATTAAAATATTTTTAAGTTAAAGACATGCACAAAGAGATCTCGTTTTGCTGTTTTGTCGAGTTGTTTCAGAGCAATTACAGTGTAACCCGGATATAAGAGACCCGGATATAAGAGAGATCATCTCTGGTCCCAAATTAGAGCCTGTGTTAATGTATATAAAATAGACCAAACCCGGATATAAGAGAAACCCGGATATAAGAGAGTTAGTCTCCGCTCCCGACAACTCTCTTATATCCGGGTTACACTGTATATATATTTCAGCTTTCTTTAAACAAACAATCTTTTAAATATTTAAAAATATTTTTCGGCATCTTTAAGCAATATTTTCAAGGGAATATGATTTAAAATATTTTTGGCATATTAAAAACTATTTTTAAGTTAAAGACAGTTACAAAGAGATCCCGCTTTGCTCTTTCGTCTAGTTGTTTGTAGAGTAATTATATATTTATATTTGAGCTTTCTTTAAACAAAAAATATTTTAAATATTTAAAAATATTTTTTTGGCATATTAAAAAATATTTAATTTGATTTAAAATTCAAATTTATCCCGGAAGTTCTATTTCTATTAAATGCTGTAAAAAGTCACTAAAACGTTAAACATGAACATGAAACCAGACCAATGATGAGACAAACAAATTGAAATATTTAACTGAATCATAATAAAATTAACTTTCATCTTCAGGACATATTCATAAAATATAATTAACATTATCAATTCAACATGACAAAGATAATATTAATTATATTTTATGAATATGTCCTGAAGATGGTTTATTAGACCGAAACGTCCGACGTTGACATTATATTAACATTAAAACAGCATAATTGCATATAAGGATTTTTTTTTCCGTATATTTTTCTTCATACTGTCGGATCTATATATATATATATATATATATATATATATATATATAGATGTTCACTTTTTAAATCTAACTTTTTAAATTTGCGATGTCAAGAAAGAAGCATTTTCTATCCATCCAATTTTGCTATTGTATTGTCTTGAAATATATAAGCATTTATCAGCAGTTGTTTTATCAGGAAAGAATTTACGTTGTATAATCACGGGCGTATATTTATGGGGAAAGTTTCGGAAATTAGTACACTTTCTATATATTTTCGCTTTAATAACCTTATTTTCCTATCTGATCAAATCCACTTCGAAATTATGGTCAGTCGTATTACGATTAACTTTTAATGTATTGAGTTTGTTGTTTGCCATTATTTTCCCGACTTCCCGTATTCTATACTAGATTGGTAGTTAGGCCATTTTACTGTTCTAAATTGTTAGATGTATAAGCAAGTTATATTCTAATACTTTCTCGCATTTGTGTCCTACTTTGGCTTTCTTCCCGCTTTCCTGCCAACTACGATCTTTAAGAATTTAAATGTAACATTAATTGTTATCTGTTTTTTTATTTTTTTAATTCTGTTTTTTGTTGTACTTTCAACTCAGTGGCTTCGTTCTCTTTCACTGACAGTAACCCACATCCGTCATAGTGGCTTTATCGCCATGCTTGTGTTGTAACAGAAACAAGATCCATTTTGTGGTTATTGAGTACTTGATTAAAAGTAGAATATTTTGCAACATGCTGAGTTCCCTCTTCAGACGCCCTTTTCGTTCACTCAGACGACCTTGTTTTCCGACCTGACGGTATCTTCGGGCGAATATCTTTCAAAATGCCCACCTTAACGCTTTATTTAAAAAAAATAAAAAACCAAGAAAGAACGCTGCATAATTATTTTTCAAAAATAAATTTACAGAGGCATGACGAAAATAAAAAGTAATGAAAAGTTTGATAATTCGTATGGATAATCTCAAGGAGGATGTAATCCAGAGAGCACAATTTCAAATCAGAGCAATTATTAATTCAATTTAAATAGAAAACAGACATCATTAAGGGTCCATTGGTCATAATTTATTTCTTCACGTATATAATTTTTAACTGGAAAATGAAAAGTAATGAAAAGTTTGATAATTCGTATGGATAATCTCAAGGAGGATGTAATCCAGAGAGCTCAATTTCAAATCAGAGCAATTATTAATTCAATTTAAATAGAAAACAGACATCATTAAGGGTCCATTGGTCATAATTTATTTCTTCACGTATATAATTTTTAACTGGAAAATGAAAAGTAATGAAAAGTTTGATAATTCGTATGGATAATCTCAAGGAGGATGTAATCCAGAGAGCTCAATTTCAAATCAGAGCAATTATTAATTCAATTTAAATAGAAAACAGACATCATTAAGGGTCCATTGGTCATAATTTATTTCTTCACGTATATGATTTTTAACTGGTCCACCAGACAGCACTTCCAAGGTTGAAAAAATATTTTAAATTTACATATAGTTTTTACACACGTTTTATTGGTATTTTTAAGTAGATGTAAGATGATATAGAGAGGGGGGAAGGAGTGTGAAAGAGAGGGAAGGGAGAGATAGTAATAATTTTATATCTATATTCATTAAGATATTTAAGTGTAAAGGAGTGGAGTTAGGTCCAGACATTAACCTATTTAATATATATATATATATATATATATATATATATATATATATATATATATATATATATATATATATAATGAACCTAAAGAGCCAAGCAAGCCTACCTAGTTTTCATCTACGCGGATCGTCAGGGTACGCTGGCCAAAGCTGGCTGACGATACGCGTAGGTGAAACCTAGGTAGGTTTGCCTGGCTCTTTAGGTTCATGGATAGATTTGCTCTACTTAGTGTATTGAGAACTTTGCTTAGTTATTTTTGTTTTACTCGTGTTGGAGGGTTTTTTTCTTTGGACTCTGAGCTTGGATTCTAGTCGATAGTTTTCGTCTGAATTACATGTTCTTAGTTCTTTCTTTTTTTATTCCTTATTTTTCCTTTGGTATTGGTTTCTTCATTTACAAGCCCAAAAACCTAAGATTTTTCCAGACAAGTTTAATTACTTATATTTATAAGATTATATATATATATATATATATATATATATATATATATATATATATATATATATATATATATATATATATATAATGGACAGTTGAATGAGAAAATAGAAAAATCTTATGTTAACAGTTTCAACCTTCGAAAGGATTTCTTCAACCAAACTAAATAATGTTATATATACACACATACATATATATATATATATATATATATATATATATATATATATATATATATATATATATATATATATATATATATATATATATATATATAGTGGCAGGTGGAGGGAACGAACTGGGACAAACGTTAGTTAAAATCCTGCCTGTGAGAGAAATTCTGTCGATGCAGGAACACGTAATTTTCAATTTGATGATTATATTTAAGATATTTTCTGATTGCTCCATTGTAAATTTCTGTCCAGGTTCATAAGACATATCACCATTCTTCATAAATCTGATGCTATTTTTTAAAAACAACACCCATAAAAAATGGGTAGGAAGTTAAATGAACCCATCTAGGCTGTGTGTCGGGACATATTTAAAACTACACACCATCAATAAAAAAATTTAATGGCTTCGGAAACAGCACCCTATTGGAATCTGCATTATGAGAACAAAAAATATGAAGCTTTCTCGAAAGTTCCGCCATTGACCTCTGCACTTTGAGATCTAAAAAATCTCATACTTTCTGAAAGCCCCCAATTGACCTCTGTATTATGAGATCAAAAAATACGAAGCCTTCTCGAACACCCACCATTGACCCCTGCATCTTGAGATAAAAAAAATGTCATACTTTCTGAAAGCACCCCCACCTCTGCCCTATGAGATTAAAAAGTACGAAGCCTTGTCGTACGTCTCGCCATTGACCTCTGCATTATGAGATAAAAATTTTTTAAAGCTTTCTGGAAAGCCCGCCATTGACCTCTGCATTTTAACATTTAAAATGTCTTATTTCCTGAAAGACCCCCTTCCCCAATTGACCTCTGAATTATTAGATCAAAAAATATAAAGCTTTCTGGAACGTCCTACCATTAACCACTGCATTTTGAGATAAAAAGATGTCACACTTTCTTAAAGCTCACCCTGCACCAATTGACCTCTGCATTATGATATCAAAAAAATGTACTACTTTCGGAAACGGCACCCCATTGATCTCTGCATTATGAGATCAAAAATATAAAGACTTCTGAAAAACCTGCTATTGACCACTGCATTTTGAGATAAAAAAAAACTCCATACTTTCTTAAAGTCCCCGCTGAATTGAGCTCTGCGTTATGAGATCAAAAAATGCAATACTTTCTGAAACTCCCCCACCGATTGATCTCTGCATTACGAGATCAAGAAATATAAAACCTTCTGGAAAGCCCATCACTGACCTCTGCATTATGAGATTAAAAAGATGTAAAGCATTCTACAGTATTTTATATGGATTTTCCGGATCTTAGAGTTTCAGTTATGACAGTTTTGCAGTAAGTTCTTTATTTGAAGATATTTTAAATAATTCAAGGAAAATTATTTGAATTTCACACTCCGATATTTCTTACTTTTAATGCACTTTTTCATTTGCTTCTTTACTTTTTTTAGGGCCGCCCAGTGACATTCAGAACTCAAGATGAATCAATTCCAAGATAGAAAACGCTTTATGGCATCATCCAATCCAAGCCATTTCAATAAAGGCGCTAAATATAGGGGAATTCTGGAACCTATGTCCAGATTACCTATGGACTTCCATAGAAGGTACATGAATTACCAAGGCCGACTGCTCGAACCGAAGTTATCTGAATTTTACAGAAAATACTATTTTGGCGATCAAAACGTTACTGGTGACAGTAACCAAAATTATTACCGGTATCCTTATCTTGCCGGATATATGAAAAGAGACTGGTATCCACACTTCGTCCGTCAAATGAATTTTCCAGAGAGATTCATGGACCTTTCTAATTACCAGATGGACATGCAAGGACGCTGGAGAGACATGCAAGGGCGTTTTACAAATCCGTTCAGTTTTGAGAATCAGTGGAGGCGATACAAATTTCCATGGTTTTCCCCGCACATGCATTTCAATAATTATTGGTATTTTCTGCTTCACCCCGAGAGATGGATGGACATGTCTGGGTACCAGATGGACATGCAGGGACGCTGGATGGACATGCAGGGACGCTACGCCAACCCTTTTAATAACCAGCATTTCCCCAGATACCACCCATATATGTCAAAGATTTGGCGTTTTATGTATTGGCCGGGCAGGTATATGGATATGCCAGGCTATCAGATGGACACGCAAGGACGCTACAGCAATCCATTCAACCAGTTCGGGTACAGCAGACAAGGTCACTATCCTGAGTCCTTTAACGGTCGTAATATGTTCTACCCTGAGAGGTGGATGGACATGTCTGGATATCAGATGGACACAGAGGGCCGCTGGATGGACATGCAGGGGCGCTACACGAACCCGTTTAACCAGATGGGGTATAGCAGACAAGGTCATTATCCTAGCTCTTCTTATGGCCATCATATGTTCTACCCCGAGAGATGGATGGACATGTCTGGATATCAGATGGACACGCAAGGACGCTGGATGGACATGCAGGGACGCTACACGAACCCATTTAACCAGTTCGGTTACGGCAGACAAGGTCATTATCCAGGCTCCTCTTATGGCCATCATATGTTCTACCCCGAGAGATGGATGGACATGTCTGGATATCAGATGGACACACAGGGCCGCTGGATGGACATGCAGGGACGCTACACGAACCCATTTAACCAGTTCGGTTACGGCAGACAAGGTCATTATCCAGGCTCCTCTTATGGCCATCATATGTTCTACCCCGAGAGATGGATGGACATGTCTGGATATCAGATGGACACGCAAGGACGCTGGATGGACATGCAGGGACGCTACACGAACCCATTTAACCAGTTCGGTTACGGCAGACAAGGTCATTATCCAGGCTCCTCTTATGGCCATCATATGTTCTACCCCGAGAGATGGATGGATATGTCTGGATATCAGATGGACATGCAAGGACGCTGGATGGACATGCAGGGACGCTACACCAACCCGTTTAACCATTTTGGGTACTATAGGCAAGGTCACTATCCTGGCTCTTTTTACGGTCGTAACATATCCTACCCCGAGCGGTGGATGGATATGTCTGGTTATCAGATGGACACACAGGGACGCTGGATGGACACGCAAGGACGATACACCAACCCGTTTAACCAATACAACAGCCAAGAATCTAATCCCGAGCACTTTTACGGTCGTAGCAAGTTTTATCCCGAGAGAAACATGGTCATGTCTGCCTCTCAGATGCAAAATCAAGGACGCTGGAAGGATCCGTATGATGACTACGTGAGTACGACTGTTGGTTATGGCGGTCAGAGAAATATTTTCGACGATGTTTTTGGTAGAGATCAAGAAAGATCCTTATGGGAACCGCAGATGTATATGGGCATGTCCATTTTCGACAACATGGACGTGCAGGGCCATCATATGAGAAACATAGATAACGTTAACCAATATCAATCTCCTTATGGCTATCATCCCCAACCCCAGATGTTTAATTCCCATGGTTCTCCTAACAATTATAGAAATATGATGGGAAGTGTTTATGAATTTTAAGTATATTACCACAGTCTCATAAAGAGTTGTTTGTATATATTTTTCTGCTTATTAGGTTTCAGGTTCATAGATCCTAACAAGAACATTTTTATATTACGTTTAAACCTGACAACAGTAATTAATAACGACAAGAAAGAGCTAAAAATCAAATGCAAAAAGACAGAATGTATGGTCATCACTAAAAGGAACAGCCCAATATGCGAAGTAGAAACGGAAGACACCAAACTGAAGACCCCAAACTGAAGACACCAAACTGAATTCCCCAAACTGAAGTACAAAAAAATTAAATATCTATGAAGTGTTGAAGAGACGGTAAATGCGATACCGATTTCTATTTTCATAATTCTTTTTCGCATATTGTTTGAAACTTAGTAACACCATGTTTCTTAGTGGCTTTATTGCCTTGCTTCTAGTGATTAAAAACATCTTACTGAGTGCAAAAAAAATATTTTTTATCTATTATATTTATCTATATCTGTATAATAGTATCTATATGTACATAATACTAAAATTCTAATCTTGTATGTATGTATGTATGTCTGTTACCGAGATAGAGAAAAAACAATACAATTCGAGTTGGGAGTCATGATTGCACACGCCCCGTGGGGAATTTAAAAAAAATAATTTCACCCCAAGCAAGGTAATAAAGCCAATAGGATGCAAGGGATTACTGAGTATTAGAGAATATGAGAAAAATACTATTAAGGAGAGAGGACAAAAACTGAACACGAAATAAGAAGACAGTTGACTGACATTGCATTTGAATATTTGAAGATCAAAGTTGACTGGCAAGTAAGAAGCCGGAATAGAGTTCCACAAGCGAGAAGTGTCCGAAAAAAAGTGAGCATAAAACTTAAGGTTACATCTGGACACTTCAACTATGAACTGACGATACCTTGCCACCAATCTTGGCCTGCGCTTAAATTCATGAAGTCTGGGTACCATAGTGAATAGTTCATCCGAATAAGTACCCTGAAAGTAATTATAGAAAAGGCACAAGGAAGCTACGTTACGACGATGGAAAAGGAGCAAATTAGATGTCAGGTCGGGACCAATAATATTGCAGATTCTTCTTTGGATTTTACCAAGAAATATATAACTGGAACACCATACCAATTGTTGTGACATTCAGTCTATGAAATATATAAGCAAATGTACAACAATTACGGGGCAGAATTCGTAATATATGAATTCTGGTCTATTTGCTACATTTCCTCTATGAAAAATATATTCAAATGTACAAGCATTATGGGGCGCTATACGGTGTTTATCCCATAAAATTTGTTACATTTTGTCTATGAAATATATATACAAATGTACCACTATTATGCGACATTAATAGAATCTGGATTCGACCGGAAATAAAAAAATTAAAAGGATTCCACGTTGAGTTGAAGGACTTTTAAGCTCATTTTGAACAGACCCCAAAATGTCAGGAGTAAAAGCTTTTGACCTTGTCATTAACTGTAAAAATAATTAAAACAAGGTACAAATAAAATATAATAAAAAATTATAATCACAGCAAAATGCGCTCAATTATTATTTCATCGATTTAAATTGTGCCATTAAAATGATTGTATATTTTGTTAAATGTTTAATATAATTTGTTTTGCAAATGTGCGTTTTTAAAAATTCATTTTTTATGTATCATATTTATGTATATTCAGATAATGCTAAAAACTCAAATCTTGTATGTGTGTTCATGAGAAGCAGCTTAAAGGATACATAATACACAAAACCATTTTAGGAGGATAAATAGATGCACGCTGATTTGCTGCCGTTACGTAATTTGAAATAATTACGAGGAAGAAACGATAAAAATATACTTAATTTTTTGAAACATATTACACCTGTTTTAAGCTATTACACTAAATTTTCATGTGTTAAACCTGAAGTTTAGCGGAACAATAAACCTTCTTTTGGTTTTTTTTATGTTTAATATATTTTTTTTTCCAAATGTGCGTCTTTAAAAAAATATTTTTATGGATTATATTTATGTATTTTCAGATAATTCTAAAAATCAAATCTTGTATGTGTGTTCACGAGAAGTAGCTTAACCGATACATAACATACAAACCAATTTAGGAGGATATTGTACGTTGAAACCCTGCCGAGTGAAGCGCCAAATGTTATTAAAATTAGATACGAGGTTCTTATATCAATCCGCGTATATAAACAAACACTTGCATATTTTATTCCAGTTATTATGTGCGTGAAAAATAATAAAAATGTTTAATACATTATAACAACATTATTAAATCAATTTAAATCAACATAAAACAAATGATATTTATACAATTCGCTGCACTACATTGGAACATTTTTATAAACAAATACTTGAAAAGTGAAGAGTCTATATGTTACATGACATGATGGTAAATATATGCACGCTGGTTTGCTGCCGTTACGTAATTTGAAATAAATGCGAGGACGAAACGATAAAAATATACTTAATATTTTGGAACATAATACACCTGTTTTAAGCTATTACTCCAAATTTTCATGCGTTAACTCTGAAGTTCAGTGGAACACTAAACTTTCTTTTAACGTCTTTAAATAGAAATTAGAAGGTGTAATAAATAATAAAATTGATTATATTGTCACCTCATCATTTTGCATCATGAACTACTTTTAAAATAAACCCTATGGGTTTATGGGCGGGATAGTATATATCCACTAGAATTGAATCGAATCCTACGCTATGTACATTAAACATTCTACGTACATGCTTAAAAATGCCAGAAAAGTTTTTAAAAATATTGATGGGCTTTCGTATCTGTGAGTTTAAATATATTTGGCCAATTATTATATTAATATGTAATAATTGTATCGGGAGTCCATGAATTAGTTAATACCAGAAAACTGAACACCCACTTTGTATCCACCTATACCATAAAAAATGTGGACATATTTTGTTGAGTCTCTTACTACTAGTAAAATGATTAAAATGTTTTTTTTACTATTATTATCTTAATATATAGTAAATATCGGGGATTTATTTATTAATAAATAACAATAGAAAAATAGTTCCCCCACTTTATATGTAATATTATATTATACTGTTAAGTGATATCAGTCCTCCAATATAGCAGTTAATGCTGGACAATCTCCTCACAGATGAAGAAGGGACATCAAGGAATAATAAAGTGTACTTAACTGTTATGTTATATCAGTCCCCATATATGGCAGGGAATGCTGGACAATCTCACTGATGAAGAAGAACCTTGAAGCAAGTTAAACAAAAAAAAAAAAGAAAAGTGTACTGAACTGTTACGTAATATCAGTCCTCCTATATGGCAGTGAATGCTGGACAATCTCCTCTCAGATGAAGAAGAGACTTGAAGCAAGAGAAACAAAGAAAAGAGTACTGAACTGTGAAGTAATATCAGTGCTTTTATATGGTAGTGAATGCTGGACAATCTCCTCACAGATGAAGAAGAGATTTGAAGCAACAGGGACATAGAAAAGAGTACTAAACTCTTACGTGTTGTCTGTCCACATATATTACATTGAATGTTGGACAATCTGCTCCCAGATGAAGAAGAGACTTGAAGCAACAGAAATGTTGTTCTACAGAACGATGCTAGGAATATTATGGCCCGAAAACGTAACCAACGACGAAGTTTTAGAGAAAATAGAAACAAAATGAAACTTAAAAATAACACAAGGAAGTGACAGGTGAATTTGTTAGGACACATTAGGAGGAAAGAAGACTTGAACAAACTGATACGCACAGGACATATTGAAAGTAAGAAGGAGAGAGGAAAACAGGGCATAACTCAGCTTGACTAAATGGATAGCGGAAAAAGGTTTAGGAGCTACGACATTCTTATAATTGTTTAATATATATATATATATATATATATATATATATATGTATATATATATATATATATATATACCGAGTGTAACAGCAAAATTTTCCAAATCGTGTAACAGCATGGGATAATTGTCCATCCCACAGAATTTTTAATATCTAAAAAAAAAATAAAACGCTAAATTAATTGATTTTCTTTTTTCTAAGTTTTCAGATAATACGTTAAGCCATTTTGACACCATTAGTCGTAAAAATCATTGAAAAACCATTTGAGTTATTCATTTAGAAAGAGAACAGGTTAAAATCGTTTTGTGTCAGCCGCACTATGTCTTCTCAACTGAGCAATGATGATAGGAAAAAGATCATTCAGGCCTTCAGTAATGGTACCGACATTCATACTCTAGCTCCCATCTTCAAAGTCCATTCAAGGAGCATCAAGAGAAAGGTGAATAAATTTTAAAACGAGGGAGCAGGAGGTCACAACAGGAAGAGGGATCTTTGTTTCAACTTAGAGCTAAATACATTCTTATTATTCAAAGTATAGTCCAATAGTGTTAGAAAAATCTCGGAGAATTCCAGTAAGACATCTTAAATCATTTCAAAGATTCAACAATTCAAAGCTTAATCTAACAATTGTACATTTTTGCTGTTACACGATTTGGACAATTTTGCTGTTACACCCGGTGTCTATCTATCTATCTATCTATCTATCTATCTATCTATCTATATATATATATATATATATATATATATAATACACGGAAGGTTATTCATGAGCATAGACGGATTTGATTAAAAATTAGCAGACATAAGCAGACTGTAATTTATTCAGTCAGACATGTCTAAACGAGAATTTGCTTCTTTAATAAAAACAAATTTTAATATATATATATATATATATATATATATATATATATATATATATATATATATATATATATATATGTATGTATATATATATGCATATATGTATGTAAAGCGCATTCCTTTCCAAAGTATCTTACTGAATGTATCAATATGTTTCCAATAAATCGAAGATATATTAATATGTTCCCTGAAAACAAACATATTCTGATCCTTCTTATTCTGTTCTTCCTTAGCGTGTACGTTACGCCCTCCCAACAGAGATAAAAATGGACTATTCAGTGTTGGTCACGAAGAAATTCGGTAAAGACCTATCAACGAAAATTTGATTTCAGTGAGAAAAAGAAAGAAGATAGAACGATCTACAAACCTGTATCCCACTTGGCGTCATTTTAATCTAGAATATTAAACACATTTTGCAATTGTGCTTGTTCATTGGTTTAAAAATTTTGCACGTACATTACGCCCTGCGATTAAATCAGATAAAACGATGGTTCATTCTTCTTGTTTGATTGCGAGGATAGGACATGTCATCGCTTGACTGTCCACTGTCCTCAAAACGAAAGGAAAGGCGCTGTTTGTTTTTTTGGTAAAGACAGAAAGAAAGAAAGAAACTTTAGAGAAGGCGATAACACATTTGAGTGTTTACAATCTGCTTAATTGAGATAGAAATCCTTGTCAATTTCAAATCTTTTCATTTGTATCCTCATACTTCGTTAATGGACCGCATATGATTTTTACTGACATATTTTGCTAAAGTTGTGGGGCTCACATATAGGAGAATTTTCACGGGTAGTTTATAGTCGTGAAATTTGTAACGAGCTTATTTAGTCCTTAACTTAAGAATTGTAATTCATCAGAAAATTAAAATAGGAAAACCGTGATATTTGCACATGTATTTCTAGTCACATCAAATGCGTTGTTTTGTTTTAGGGAAATAAAAAGGGATGTAGGAAAAGAAGAAAGCTAAACGAAACGATAGAAAGAAAACGGAAGCAGGTAAAGCAAAAACGAATGACTCAAGAAAAAATATAAAGAAAGAAAGAAAGCGAGCTAGGAACGTCACTCTCGTGCGCTAAGAGTCTTCTTCAGAAAAATGAAAAGAACACATGTCAATTTTAAATATTTTGATTTGTACCCGCTTACTTCTTAAATAATGGTCTCTTTTCATATTTATGATTGTCATTGTAATATTTTAGTAAAAGTGTTTAGCTCAAATATTTAACGATGATACTATGGAAGAAGTTCCACGGATATTTTATAGTTTATTCAATCATTAACTTCGGAATTATGAGGTTTATAGCTATATCTTGTTGAAACACCGGTTCCCGTAAGAACAACCAATGTTAAGCAACGGCGATCCTGATCTGTACATAGATGGGTGACCGCTTGGGAATAGCAGATGCTGTAATCTTGGGTGTGCGGTTGGTGTAATGGATAATGGCTCGGAATTATTAATAGGGGAGACTAGTTTCCGTACGATCACCGAAGTTATGCAACGTCGAGACTAGTCAGTACTTACATGGGTGACCGCATGGGAATACCAGGTGCTGTAAGCTTGGATGTATGGATGGTGTAATGGATAAGGGCCCGTACGATCACTGAAGTTAAACAACGCCGGGGCTGGTCACTACCTAGATGGGTGGCCGCTTGGGATTACCAGGTGCGGTAAGCTTGGGTGTGCGGCTGGTGTAATGGATAATGACTCGGAATTATTAATCGGGAAAACGAGTTCCCGTACGATCACCGAAGTTAAGCAACGTCGAGATTGGTCAATATCTAGATGGGTGACTGCTTGGAAATACTAGGTGCTGTAAGTTTGGATGTGCGGGTGGTGTAATAAATAATGACTCGCGTATCGGAGAGACGAGTTTTTAATTCCTTTTGGGTTCGTTATATTCGTTTACTACCAAATAGCGAAAGATATGAATCCACCTCTTCCCCATCTATGGGTTAAATAGTAAAACTGGCATTACTAAACTTTTATTATCTCCCTGCTCTGCTCCCAGTTCTTAGAATCTAAAAATTTTTTCTGTCTTTCAATAACATGCAAAGGGGTTGATAAGCTATTGAAAACGAATCAGTCAGTCAATGAAATACTGATTATCTGCACCTGGATATCTTTTAGATTTATTTACATTGCCTGGAATATAAATGTATAGAAACTAAAGTAGCCGAAAAGTGAGGGATCAGTTTATATATTGATTGTAATATGGAATTGATCCCCCACTTTATATCTATAATATAATTTGTTGTTTATCAAATTCTGATTAGGTATGAATCCACCTCTACCCCACACACCTGTTTGTATCATTAAATCATTATTTTTCAAAAAAAAAAAAGAATCTAAAAATATCTTCGGGCTTTAAATTACCTGGAAAGGGTTGATAAGCCGTAAAATATGAATAGATTAATCAATTTTCTTAAGCTCCTGCAACACCACACGATAACTCGGTAGCTTGAGTGAATCTTGGGCCCTTTATTAGACTACTGTATTAGTATATAAAAACTACGACTGCATCAAATTATTATTATTATTATTATTATTATTATTATTATTATTATTATTATTATTATTATTATGTTATTTCCTTTATTTTCTGATGTGTACTCATTTCTTTTCTGTCCCTAAGGTTAGAAATGACATCATGACGTTTTGCACTGAAAAAAAAATTACATAGACAAAGCCCTTCATAAGTTGTGGGCTGTACTCGTGAGAAGAAATTTTTGTATTTATTATTATTATTATTATTATTTCCTTTGCTTCCTGTTGTATACACATTTCCTTCCAGGTCCCAACCCCACCCAACACACACATTTTACATAAAGCCCTTCATAAGGTGTGGGCTGTACTTGTTAGTACAATTGTTTATCTTTCGTTGAGGCATGAAATCCGTTTAATGAGTCTATTGGAACTTTTTCCAATCAGTCCGAGGGCTCCAACTACAACTGGAATTATTGATGTCCTCATGTGGGACATTTTTGAGATTTCTGTTTCAAGATCGTTTTATTTTGATAGTATTTTCTTTATCAAATTCTGATTCTTAGAATCTAAAAAATATTTTCTGGCTTTAAATTACCTGGAAAGGGTTGATAAGCCGTAAAAAACAAACAAACAAATTATAACTCATGAGAAAATTCAAATAGAAAAATTAAAATTATTTACTTTTTTTTTGTTCTTAATACTCTGCATTTTTTTTTGCTAACCAAAGTAACAATAAAATTTGATAAGAGACAAAGAAAAGACGTGCTGAAATCCTATATGACAGGCAATGTCAGTGAATGCTGGATAATTTCCTCACAAATAAAGCGGGAAGTTGAGATGCAGTTCTACAGAAGGATGTTGAGAATACCAAGGGCAGCAACGAGGAATTTTTAACGAAATAGGGCATGTGTACTAAGAATCAGAAAGAGAACATTGAAATCGGAAACTATTAAACTGAACGAAATTAACTTAGTCTAAATTAAATAGTTTAAAAGCCGCCAAGTGGAGGGGTCTTAATTGGGCTTTCAGCTTGTCCAGGAGTGTGAGAGTCCCTAAGTTTTTGCATATTCCTAGCATTGGAAGCTTTCCTGGCTGCCGTTTGATCTGGGGTTTCATTTTCAGAGGACTTCTTTTTCCTCGCAATAGCCTTGGCTGATTTGACTGCAATCTGGTCCTCTTTAGCATAGAATTCTTTTTCCGATGCATACTGCTGCCGTATGCGATAGGCAACATTAAACTACAGAACTCATATGACATTACATTTTAAAAGTTAAACGATAATCCTTCTGCCGCCATTTAAAGACAATTTGATGTACGTAGGTCTATACTCTGCATATAAACCATTATTTTTATTTCATGGGTGAAATCATCTTCACCTCAAATTTTGCATCTTAAAGAAACAGCATCTAAATTTGTCGTTATCAAATAGTACCTAGTAAAAGTGGACATTGAAGTCAACACTCAGAGGCGACATGGGTGTATTTAGCTTAATTTCGCAATTAATTTCTATTATTCCCCAATTTATTTCCAAGTTATAAAAATTGTTATCGTACAAAAAATTCGTCACAAAATTTCACGTAAAAAAAATAGCGGAAAACAATCGCAGTAATGAAAACATGAGAATTTAAAATTTCAGGATTAGGAGTCCGGATCTGGCTTGGAATGTTTTAATTTGCTCACGGAGTCGGCCTGATTCCAAAATGGTATAAATATGCTGGGCTACGGCTTCTAGAAGTAATGTTGAAAAAGTGTGACACAGAGACACAATGACATTAGCATTTATTATATAGAAGAAGATGAGCTACTGAAAGCTAGAGAGTTGTGTCACTTAAATTGAAAAAGTGTGAAAGAGTGGCATACTGACATTCGCATTTATTATATAGAAGATGAGCTATTGAAAGTTAGAAAGCTGTGTCCCTTTAATTGAAAGTGTGACACAATGACATACTGATATTCGCATTTATGAAAAAGAAGAAGATGAGCTATTGAAAGTTAGAAAGTTGTGTCCCTTTAATTGAAAAAGTGTGACACAGTGATATACTGATATTCGCATTTATGAAAAAGAAGATGAGCTATTGAAAGTTAGAAAGTTGTGTCCCTTTAATTGAAAAAGTGTGACACTGACATACTGACATTCGCATATATATATATATATATATATATATATATATGTGTGTGTCTACCACTCTTGCTATCATATCTGGTTTGGTGCTTCCGTTATGGACTTATTGATTCTTGGTAAACTCCTAAAGAGATTTGTACAATTTTGCTGCTCATTCGGTATATATATATATATATATATATATATATATATATATATATATATATATATATATATATATTTCATTAAATAATATAGACAATTTTTGTCTATTTATTTTATGTAAATTCTTTTCGTATCGTCTGATAAGCTTAATCACATTATCATTAAAAGCCGAAAGAAAATCACAATATTGATACATATTTTTTAATCCTATCTAAGCTTTCGGCTTACATAAGCCATTATCCAAGATGACAATTACATTACAATATATTAACCAATACACGGACAAAACAGTAATGATAGCCTGTTTTTGTTTGCATGGAAGATTTCCAAGCAACGACAAACATCGTGCATATAAGACGCTGGAAGCGAAAATCCCACCGCAGCTCATGATGTCACACATGACCAAGCGAGAATGAAAACGAGAAGTATTATTTGCCGTTGCTTGGAAATCTCCCATGTCAAAACAAAAACGGACTATCATCATTGTTTTGTCCGTGTATTGTTTAATATATTGTAATGTAATTGTCATCTTTGATAATGGCTTATGTAAGCCGAAAGATTAAAAAATATGTATCAATATGTTGATTTACATAAAATAAATAGACAAAACTTGTTTATATTTTTAACTGAAACATGCATCAATGAAAAAATGCTGCCTAAATACGCACAATATATATATATATATATATATATATATATATATATATATATATTACTCAAGCCTTATTTGTAGTGGATACTCGTATTTTGGGAAAGCATGTTCGAATCCTACTGAAGAGCGCATATTTTTTTTTTGTCATAAGATTTCTCGAATATTCAGGCCAGTCGACGATAATAAATAAATATCAGCCAGTCAGTCAGTTATGTGCCATGCGTGATACACGCTTAGGCGATCATGTATCGAAAGATACATGATGGATGGGGCAGTTTTTTTTTTACCGCAGTATGTTGCCATTTCTTTGTGCGTTAAACCAGTTGCCTTCCAAGACCGTAGAACCCATTACGTCCTGCTATTTACCCATAGCTGGAGGGGAAAATGATTCATACCTTTCCTAAGAACAATTAGCACATAAGTGAATGTAATGGATTCGATTGGAAATCGGCTCTTCGATTCTTCAATCCGAGCCGCTATCCATTACCCCACCGTACGTTCTTAACCTTGTTTAATAAGTAAACGGAACGTCTACCCCACTACCACTATTCACTAAAATATATAAATATATAAGAAATCAATCTTTAGACTCCTCCTGTAGGTGAGTCGAAAGCCAGATTTCGGATATTTCTTACGTCGGCAGTAGCCGGAATTGTAGAAGGTCATTTGCAGTTTGGAAAGAACGATCGATAAATTGAATAGACATACAATGTCTTTTTTTAATATATATATATAAATATAAAAGTGAACATAGAAGTCAACACTTAGAGGCGACAGTCTGTTTCATGCTATATGCAATCGTCAGGCCTGACGATTGCATATAGCATGAAACAGCATGAAACAGACTGTCGCCTCTAAGTGTTGACTTCTATGTTCACTTTTATATTTACACACGCTCTATCTCTGATATTGAGCACTTTATTCCATAAATATAGCACACCTTAAGACTATATTTCTTTATATATATATATATATATATATATATATATATATATATATATATATATATAAACTTGTTTAAAAAAAATTCTGCTTAACTATACTAAGTTATTTACATTATCGAAGCTCGGACCATTATCCTCATCTCTCTTATTATTATTGTTGCAGTAACAACAAAGATGATGACAATAGTCTGGGTGTAAATAATGTAGATAATGAAGGGTCCTATATTAGAATTTCTGACAGAAAAATGTTTAAAAACTGAAAAGTTTTGTAATATGCGTTTTTATTTTCTTGTAATCAAAATTCCCGGGCTATGCCGGTTTGCCCTGCTCTGGAAATAAATAAAGCTAAGAAATGAATGATTAAAAATGGCAGCAGTAACCTTTTAGAAATCAAGTTTATTTCATGGATCTTTTATTCGTTGTCCGTCTTTGCGATTTGTTCATGTCTAGCGTTCGAAATTGTCATAGAAATCCCAATTCATGTCTGTGTAGAGATTCAGACGACTCTCATAATCGTCAGGGTTCCAGGGTCTCCCAAAATAATCCATTCGAGATCCGTATGGGTCTCTCTCGTACATACGCCTTTCACGTCGATTGGCGAAGATTTCGGCATCATTCCACTCGGCGGGACTTGCTTCAAATCTGCGACTGCCGTAGTAACTAGGATCGACCAGCCGACCCTGGGAGTCCATGTATCTTCCTTCGAAATCCATTGTCATTCGGGACATCGGCTCCATGAGACCCTGAAAGGATTTAGTGCCTTTGGACTGACGCATTTTCTTGTTTCTTCGTAGAATGTTCAGACTGAAGAAGAAACACCTGAAATAGCAAAGAAACATTTGTTATAAAAAGAAAATAAGTAAATAACGTTTCTTTTTTATCAGTATTTCTGATTCTATTCTAAATATTTACATTATTTACACTGTTCGGACTGTTGTCCTCATTTTTATTGTTATATTCACGACGTTTCGGTCGTTGTACACTCCGGCCTTCTTCAGGATATGTCTATATTTCTGAGATGAGTTATTGTAATTATTTACATTTACATTGTTCGAACAGTTGTCCTGATCTTTATTGTTATATTCACGACGTTTCGGTCGCTGTACGCTACGATCTTCTTCAGGATATGTCTATATTTCTGAGATGAGTCATTGTAATTATTTACATTTACATTGTTCGGGCTGTTTTCCTCATCTTTATTGTCATATTCACGACGTTTCGGCCGTTGTACGCCCCGGCCTTCTTCAGGTGATTGGAATTTCGAGAAATCAGCTCGATGAGGACCACAGTCCGAACAATATTGATAACAACAATCAAAAGAAATCGAAGCCTAAGCAGAAAACGCGGGACGAACATCTACTCCTATTCAAAAAAGCAAGGAGGAGCATGAACCGAACGATAGTCAAACATATCTACTTCTATTGAGAAAAACAAATGTAAATAAATGTTAATTCAATATTCAGAGATTTAGACGAAGACGTTAGAAGTATACAATTGAGGTAGACTTTAGAAGGAACCGGAAACCAATACCTAAGCTGGAAACACGGGATGAACAATGACTCCGTTTCTACAGAGCGGACAGGGGCGTTAATCGGTCTATAAGCAAACATATCTACTCCTGGTAGTCGTCGTCGGCATCTGTCCGTCTCGATAGACGATGGAGTAACGCGGTGCGCTACAAGCCTGGGCGGGATATATAGAGAACTAGGGTTGGCCAGACGTCTAGTTCCCCATCTCGGCCTTGCTAGCAGAGTCCAAAGGAGAGGATAAACCAATTCCAGTTACTACGGCAGTCGCAGGAGTTGCCGGAAGATAGCAAAAAGTGCCGTCCATACGCCTTAGGGGCTCCACTCCGGGTTTGAACTCAGAGTTATCCTTCTCCTAGACCAGTTGCAATCCAAGGCTATAGAACCCAGTCTGCCTTGCTATTTACCCATAGCTGGAGGGAGAAGAAGAGGATTCACACCTTTCCCAAGGGTATTAGAACGTAAGTGAATAGACTCGACTGGAATTCGAACTCGGCTCTCCGATTCCAAAATTCAAGTCGATATCCATTACTCCACCGTGCCTCATCTATCTACTCCTATTGAGGAGAATAAAGTAAATAAATATTTTAGAAGGAACCGGAAACCGATACCTAAGCAGGAAATACGGGATGAAGAATGACTCCATTTCTAAAGACCAGAGAGGGGCGTAAACCGAGCTATAGGTAAACATGTCTACAACTATTGAGGAGAAAAAAGTGTAAATAAATATTAATTGAATAAAGCAAGGTGATACTATGAGT
Source organism: Acanthosepion lycidas (assembly GCA_963932145.1). NCBI lineage: Eukaryota > Metazoa > Mollusca > Cephalopoda > Sepiida > Sepiidae > Acanthosepion > Acanthosepion lycidas. The sequence goes on along the minus strand of OZ010615.1, from coordinate 24,825,340 downwards.
AAAAGAAACATGAAAAATAATAAAATAACAGAAGACAGAAGATAAAGAGTGAAATTGTATTTAAAGTTTTTTTTAAGATAAAAGTTGACCGTGGAGCAAGAAGCTAGAAGAGATTTCCACAAGCGAGGAGTGCGAGAGAAGGAACTATTAGCATAGAACTTATGGCTACATCTAGCCATTTCAACTGCAAAAGTATGAGATCTTGTCGTGAATCTAGTACTACTCTTAAATTCATAAAATCTAGTCACCGTACAGGGGTAGGTCATGCGAACAATTACCATAAAAGGCACAGGGAAGCTTTACGGCGATGGAGAAGTGACTAAAGCCGAGATGCTAGGTTAAGGCCAATAACATTTGTTTTTGTATTTTTTTGAAGCATGAACGAATGGCAGACTTATAAATATCTATATCTATAAAACAGAAGGTGTCTATTTGTGTGTGTCTATCTGTGTTGCCTGGATGTGTGTCTGTCTCTGTGTTTGTTTGATATTTATGCACATTTTTCGATCGATTTCGATGAAATTGCACATACATATTACAAATTTATCAAATTAGATCAAGACCAACTTTTCAATCTCCAGGAGTTCCGGATTTTGCAGAAAAAATTATAAAACCGAAGGTGAGTACGACTTTTTGCAAAAACCAAGGCAATGTTACACGTGAAGAAAATTTTTACTGGATGAAAAGATGTTCTTTGCACTTAAAGCAAAATATACTTCATGTTACAAGTAGGGTTTTTAAATAGTTTTCCTGCGATAATGGCTTCACACACATAAAAAAAATTGCAGAAACTGCGAAAAATTAGGTTTTTCGTACTACTTAAAATAAAAACTTGAATATCTTCCTCATTTTTCTTCAAAATTGTCTCAAAAATTGCCATCATCCATGAAATAACTGTGGTTTTAGTCCTACTCGCTTCCTCGAGTATAACGAAAAACTATAAAAAGCTGCGAAAAAAGCCCTCCCTTTTTTACCATAACTCCATCGTTTTTCATCCGATGCTTTCCAAACTTGCCATGTAAGTTACTTATGACACACAAATTGTCTAGTGTGAATGGTTGGTTTAGATTATTTCAGTTAAGTGAACGAAATCTGTAACAAACTAGGTCCAAGATTGACTTTGGCCGTTTACCCAATAGTTTCTTCATGTGATTCCATCCTAAATTGGCATTCGAACGACGATGCAAATATTGTTTGGCAAGAATTACTGCAACGTTAAAAGGGGAAAAAAATTCCCGAAGAATCTCTTATTAACACAAGCTTTACAGTAAACGAGCAAAGAAGAAGGGGGGGGGCGTTCCTTCGTTTGCTCTTTCAGTTGAATCAAGCTCTCATGCATCATTCCTGTTTTTGTTTCATTTTTAGATTTGTGATAAATGACATACTATTTGAAAGTTATTATAGTCATAGAAAATTTACTGAATATCTAAACCATTGAAACAATTGAAGGCCGAGCAACGAACAGACAAGAAGGTTTTATCGATGGAATTCCTTTACTAAGAGCAATCAAAAACTTGCGAAAGGTATACCGTAAAAAAGATGAGGGGGGAGTAGTTTAGTATAGCAACGAATGATGCATGCAAGCGGAGACGCAGATTTCTAGACAGGTATAGAGGGATTTTGGTTATACAACTGCAGCCATGTGTAAAGCCGGGAACATCGGCTAGAGATACAAAATATGGGGCAGAAAACAGTAAGAAAATTTCACTGAGGTGCCAACCTAATCTGTCGGCCATGCGCCATAGGTGATACACGCTGAGGCAGCTTTTTTAACCGCAGTAGTTTGCCATTTCTATCTTCAGCACACCAAGGCTATAGAACCTTCTGTCACGCTATTTACCCATTGCTGAGGGGATAAGAGGAGGATTCATACCTTTCCCAACGGTATTAGCACGTAAGTGAATGTGATTGATTCGACTGGAATTCGAACTCGGCTCTCTGATTCCACAATCCGATCGGCTATCCATTACGCCACAGTGCTACCCTTCGATCATAAATTATAATAAATTGTTTTGTTTGTGTTAATAAATAAATCAGGGGAGAAGAAGAGGATTTATACCTTTCCCAAGGGAATTAGCACGTAAGCGAATGTAATGGATTCGACTGGAATTCGAACTCGGCTCTCTGATTCCTCAATCCAAGCGGCTATCCATTACTCCACAGTGCCTCCTTTTTGCTATAGGTTAAAATAAATTATTTTGTTTGTGTTAATAAATAAATCAGGGGAGAAGAAGAGGATTCATACCTTTCCCAAGGGTATTAGCACGTAAGTGAATGTAATGGATTCGACTGGAATTCTAACTCGGCTCTTTTTTCTTTTCATCCCGGGGGTCTTTTTACGTCCTGTTTTTTTTTTTTTTTTTTTTTTTCTTTTTCATCCTTGGTGTCTTTTTTATCCTGGGGATCTTTTTCTTTTTCACCCTTGAGGTCTTTTTTCTTTTTCATCCTTGAGGTCTTTTTTCTTTTTCACCCAGGAGGTCTTTTTTCATCCTAGGGTTCTTTGTTTTTCATAATGGGAGTCATTTTCTTTTACATTCTAGGGGTTTTCTTTCAGCCTGGGATATCTTTTTTCATCCTAAATCCATTAATTAATTTTGCTCATGCAAAGTCACGAAAACAACGGTATATAAAATTCACTAATTTTTTTATATCCATAATGTTTAATTCTTCAACCATTTACTAAAAAACAAAACAAAAACAAAAAAAAAACAAACAAAAAAAACTCAAGTTTATGTTAAAACTACCGCAAAAGATTTTCAATTTATTTAAGATGGAATGATCTATTATGGCATGTCTCTAATTTTGTTTACATACATTAAATTCATTTTAAATTTTTCTAATTTAATTGTTCACGTATATTGCATATGATACATTATTTCACATAATTACGTTACAATAATTAGTTTTTTATATGATTCGTTTTTTACGGCTTATCAACCCTTTGCAAGTTATTTAAAACCAGAAAATAGTTTTAGATTACAACATTTTTTCTTGGAGATAATAATGATTTAATAATACAACTCATACTAATTAACCCATAGCTAAGGGGAGAAGAGGGATACATACTTTTCACAAGGATATTTGCGCGTGAATAAAACGAACCCAACTGGACTTGGAACTCGGCTCTCCGATTAACAATTCCGAGCCATTATCCATTACACCACCCGCACATCTAAGCTAACAGCACCTGGTATTCCTAAACGGTCACCCATCTAGATACTGAGTAGGCACGACATTGCTTAACTTAACTGGCGATTGAACGTGATATAGCCGTAAGCAGTATTTTTATGAATAACACGTTATGAGAATTGAGATATAGTAGAGAGGTGCGGGTTCCCGTGTCATAGATTCAGAGTTGAGGGCTCGAGACCTTTGCATCGGCCATGCTCTTATATAGAGAATTTTGTATGCATGCTTGCAATTGTAAGGGTATTCACGTAATTCTACAAAATAACTGAGCTCTCCGTAGCGGGCCCAGTATAGTAACAAATTTGGAATTAGAATATTACTTACCTCTATATAGAGACATTCACAAAATGTTTGTACTGGTCTCGCTCGGTAGAAACCTCTGTAGACAAATGGCTCCATTCCAAACGTGCTTTTATATGCAAAGGCAGTGTAATTGTAATTATGCAATCGCGATGATTAACTTTTAAATTAATCATTGACCCACACATAAAGTAAACTGTGCTATTCATTGCGTTGTTATAGAAAACATTCTACTGACCATTAGGTAGGGGAGGACCATTGTAGGCATGTGGGTCGATAGAATTATTATTTTATTTCCTCATATATATATATATATATATATATATATATATATATATATATATATATATTAATCTGATTTCTTTCTATCTTTTTTTTAGTTTTTCAACTTCCTGTTTTTTCTTTCTTTGTTCTTTTGTTCTTTCTTTCGTACTTTCTTTCTTTCTACCTTCCTTCGTTCCTTTCTTTCTTTCTTTCTTTCTTTCTTTATCTTTCACACCGGTTGACTTCTGCATCTTTTACTCATCATTCATCAAATGAAAAAATTCAATTTCTTTTCTCTTTCCTTCTTTTTCTGTTTTCCAAATTCCCATTTTTCTTCCTTTCTTTCTTTTTTTCTTTCTTTATTTCTTTCTTTGACGTTTTTTATTCCTTTCTTTCTTTCAGTTTTTCATCTGCCCGTTTTTCTTTCTTTGACATTTTCTTTCTTTCTTTTTATTTTTCATTTTCCAGTTTTATTTCCTTTGATGCTCACTTCATTTTTTTTCTTAGCATCTTTCCTTCACTATTTCAAATTTTGGTATTGTATTTCTGTTTCTTTCCTTCTTTCCTTCTTTCCTTTCTTTCTTTCTTTCTTTCTTTCTTCCTTTCTTTCTTTCTTCTGTTCGGCTTTTCTTTATTTCTTTACAAATATCCTCCTTTCTTTCTTTCTTTCTCTTTTTCATCCTCCCATTTTCCTTTCTTCCTTCAAACCTTTCTTTCACTTTTGATGTTCCCGTTTTATCTTTCTTTCTTTCTTCTATTCGACTTTTCTTTATTGCTTAACAAATATCCCCTTCTATCTTTTTCTTTCTTTCTTTCTTTCTTTCTTTCTTTCTTTCTTCTATTCGACTTTTCTTTATTGCTTAACAAATATCCCCTTCTATCTTTTTCTTTCTTTCTTTCTTTCTTTCTTTCTTTCTTTCTTTCTTTCTTTCTTTCATTCTTTCTTTCTTTCTTCTATTCGACTTTTCTTTATTGCTTAACAAATATCCCCTTCTATCTTTTTCTTTCTTTCTTTCTTTCTTTCTTTCTTTCTTTCTTTCTTTCTTTCTTTCTTTCTTCTATTCGACTTTTCTTTATTGTTTAACAAATATCCCCTTCTATCTTTTTCTTTCTTTCTTACTTTCTTTCTTTCTTTCTTTCTTCTATTCGACTTTTCTTTATTGCTTAACAAATATCCCCTTCTATCTTTTTCATTCTTTCTTACTTTCTTTCTTTCTTTCTTTCTTCTATTCGACTTTTCTTTATTGCTTAACAAATATCCCCTTCTATCTTTTTCATTCTTTCTTACTTTCTTTCTTTCTTTCTTTCTTTCTTTCTTCTATTCGACTTTTCTTTATTGCTTAACAAATATCCCCTTCTTTCTTTCTTTTTTCTTTCTTTCTTTCACTATTTCATCTTTGCATTTTTATCGTCCTTCTTTTCTGCTTTCCTTTCTTCCTTCCCTTCTTTCTTTCTTTCTTTCTTTCTTTCTTTCTTTCATCTTTGCGTTTTTTTCGTCCTTCCTTCCTTCCTTCCTTCCTTTCACTTTTTCGTTCTCCTGATCTTTCTTTCTTTTTTCACGTTTTCATCCTCACATTTTTCTTTCTTTCTTTCTTTCTTTCTTTCTTTCTTTCTTTCTTTCTTTCTGTCTTTTTTCTTTCTTTCTTTCTTTCTTTCTTTCTTTCTTTCGTCATCTCCTTTTTTATATCTTTCTTTTCATTACGCTTTGATTTTTATTTGTCGTTTTATGTCATCTACGCAATTTGCTTTGATTTTATTACCTCTTTTCAAGATCTGCATTCTTGTAATATTTCCTGCCCTTCATCTTGTTTTTTCTCTTACTATTTGTAGCGTTAAACCGAACGTTAATTTTATTTATGTCCTTCCTTTTGAAACCTGCCCATTTTGCATATTACACACACACACACACACACACACACACACACACACACACACACACACACACACACACACACACACACACACACATATACATATACATATACATATACATATATAATAATAATAATAATAATAATAATCTTTTTAAAAGGTAAGTAAATAAATATTACATCGTAGGCGGTCTTATCACCGCGGAGTAATGGTCAGCGAATCGGATTGAGGAATCAGAGAGCCGAGTTCAAATTCCAGTCGAATCCATTACATTCACTTACGTTCTAATAAACTTGGGAAAGGTATGAATCCTCTTCTGATTTATTTATTAACACAAACAAAAAAATTTATTATGATTTATAATAAAAAGGAGGCACTGTGGAGTAATGGATAGCCGCTCGGATTGAGGAACCGGAGAGTCGTGTTCGAATTCCACTCGAATCCATTACATTCACTTACGTGCTAATACGTCCGGGAAAGGTATGGATCCTCTTCTTCTCCCCTGATTTATTTATTAACACAAACAAAACAATTTATTATAATTTATAATAAAAAGGAGGCAGTGTGGAGTAATGGATAGCCGCTTGGATTGAGGAATCAGAGAGCCGAGTTCAAATTCCAGTCGAATCCGTTGCATTCACTTACGTGCTAATACCCTTGGGGGAAGGTATGATTCCTCCTGTGGAGGGTCAGTTGGAGACCTTGTGGCACGTAGTGCACCAGGTCTCTGTATTCGGCCTTTTTAAAAAGGGTGGTTGGTTCTGCACAAAACACTCACCACTATAATCAAATCACATATGCTGGTGTCTGGCCTGTCGG
>OZ010615.1:24786396-24813896 GCA_963932145.1 Acanthosepion lycidas | reverse complement strand
GAGGCAGGAGTAAATTGTAGTGTCGTTCGTGTAGATGCCTACTTAGGAATACCTAAAGTTATAGGAATGTTTTATTTATCAAACACGGCCGGCACATTATGGCCGTGTTCATAGTCGATATTATCGAGTGTTGACTTTTCCATTTTTTGTTAAATATGCTAACATTATTTTAAACCATTTTTTTATATGTGGATGAGGCTATTATATTTGTATTATCAAAGATCATTGTCACGTACCAAACTCGTCGACCTTCACCTCTTTCTATCTCTGGCCATATTGGACCATATATCGTTGAGTTATCGGGTCATATCGTCACAGAATCTTAATTTTAGTCACCCTCTAGCTGTTTTCCACTGCCTTGGTGTCCACTCTGCCGTTCTAATAGCCCACCTGTTGCCCTTCTGTGTAGTCACGACTATGTTCTTTATTCTAGTCGAATCCAGTTGTTGTTCCTCCTGTCACATAATGTGATGCCGAGCATTATTCTCTCCATTTTACGTTGGGCAACTTCAAGAGTCTATGTAGTGATGCTGTAGAACGTCCATAACTGAATTCTGTAAGTCAACACCGGCAGAACATATTCATTAAACATCTTGGTTTCCATTGTTGACTTAGGACTTATCATGATATTAAAACCTTTTTACCCAAAATCACCTATCCAAGCAAATTGTTGTTCTTATTGATAATTTTTATTTTTATTTTTACAAAAGAGTGCTCAATGTAAATTTACAGATCATAAATATTATAAATTAACTGATTTCAAATATGTTTTTTCGCTACACAGTAATAACCATATTTTCTTCGTATGAGTCCCTCTGTTATTTTTCCATATTTTTTCTTGTTAAAAATAAAGATTAAGAGTGCTCGACTTTGATTAGGAGCCAATACTTGGATAGGTGATTTTGAGAAAAGTTTATGATATCATGATATATATATATATATATATATATATATATATATATATATATATGGTTTATGTTAATAATTATAGCCGGTCTATATGAAACTACCCTCTCACCCAGCATATTAAATATTAAATATCACCATATAAAATAACCAATAAGGATTACAAACCGAAATTTCTACCTGTTACATATGCACAGTCATCAAAAACAAACAAATAACCAGCTTTAAATATAACAAATAAACCCCCTTTTTTTCAAAAATTTAAAAATAAATAATGATAATAATAATTTTTACCTATCATAATTTTACACAGACACCACCACACGTATATACCTACATGATAGGAAATATTATTCGGTGGAAAAATAAAAATATGACATGTATACATTCACGAGACATTCACGAGAAATTTTCGCTACACTTCCAATCTTTAAATTTCAACATGCAAATGCGTATGTATAGACACAACACCATCCGTATACATGCATATGTCATATCCGAAATTGCCCACATATGTTTATATATGTATGAGTCCCGACGGACGACCAAGTATGTATGTGTGTCTGCGTGCTCCATTAGGCGTATGAACATACATCGATGTTTGCGTTAGTACGATGACACTGTATTTCCCCCACCACTTCCATAATAACACCAATACACGCAATCTACATAAACCCTAAATTTAAAAAAAAATAATCAGTTTGTCTGAGGATCGCAAAAGCGTGAAACCCAGGGTCACAAACTCACATCTATCCAACCAAATATGTTAGCTCTATCCCTGATATTGAGCGCTTTCTAATAAGAGCCGCGCATATAATATATAAATGATTATATATATATATATATATATATATATATATATATATATATATATTTATTTATATTTATTTACACAAACTTTTCACACAAAACACACACACACATACACACACATACATACATACATATATATATATATATATATATATATATATATATATATATATATATATATATATATATAACTTATATATATATGTTTGTGTGATGTTTGTGTGATAATTCCACTCGTAATGTGTGATAATTCCACTCGTAATGTGTGATAATGCCACTCGTAATGTGTGATAATGTGTGAGAATATTTTTTTGAATTTTTTTTAGGTATGTCCTGCTAGTAATCCGTTCAATGAGTTAATCAAAACCTTTTTTCAAACAGATCTCGCAGACCTAATATATATATATATATATATATATATATATATATATATATATATATATATATATATATATATATATGGTGTGATGGATAGATTGTGTAAATTACGCAAAAATGAAACTAACACTGACATCTCATTTTAACATATATATGCCTTCAATATCTTTAGTGTTACAAGGAGTTTAGTTGGTTTTCTCGCTCAATCACGCCCGAACATAATAATCAATGGAGTTGCATTCTGGGGAGTTATGTGGACAGATATAAAGGCTGATGTGGTCGAAGAAATTGTCTGACAGCCATGTTTGGGTTCTCTTTCTTGTGTGGCATGTTACAGAGTTCAGTTGCTAGATATTGGGTCTTCCAGCAACAACGCTCTACACCCAGAATAGCACTAAATATTTGGCCACAACTCTCGTCACTTCTCGCAAACTGAGCAAAGCAAACGTCGCAGGATCTCTTTGGACACTTGCTGATTCATTGTTTAGCTCCGTCATCAGTCACGTTACTTTTCAGACAGGCCTCTTATAAATATGAAAGTGGTCACTGAGATCAACATCAAATGGCGATATATTGCTTGAAAACAATATTAAGGCCATGATCTTTGGAGAGCCGACTCAAGATTTTCTCGTAGAAACGTTCACCAGGGCCATCTTTAATAAATCTCGTGATCTCATTATCAGATCTTATATTTAATCTCTTGCTAATTCTAACTTTCAAATTTGGTATTCTTAACACGCTGTTCTCAACTATTTTGCCATATTCACGTCCTTTCGACCATGGAACGCTCCGGCCTTCTTCAGGATCTCACTCTATTTCTGAGATGAAGTACTGTCACTATTTACATTATTTATATTCTTCCGACTGTTGTCCTCATCTCTATTGTCATATTCACGACGTTTCAACCATGGAAAGCTCCGGCTTTCTTCAGGATCTCTCTATATTTCTGAGATAAGGTACTATCACTATTTACACTATTTATATTGTTCAGACTGTCCTCATCTCTATTATCATATTCACAAGGTTTCGACCGTGGAATGCTCTGGCTTTCTTCAGGATCTCTCTATATTTCTGAGATGAGGTACTATCACTATTTACACTATTTATATTGTTCGGACTGTTGTCTTCATCTTTATTGCCATATTCACAACGTTTCGACCGTGTAACGCTCCGGCCTTCTTCAGGATGACTGTATGTTTCTGAGATGAGGTACTGTCACTATTTACAGTATTTATAATGTTCGGACTCTATTGTAACATTCACGACGTTTCGTGCGTCGTACGCTCTCTTTAGATATTTCCCATGGCTACAATAACTGCTATACTGCCACAGACACACTACACTTTTACATAATACATAGCATATACATCAACCGGAGAAGCCTGCTTTTATAAAAGGTGATGGGGGAAACTATCAAATGAACTGTTGCCTCTAATGATTTGCACTTCACTTTAAGTATTGAGTAGGAAGATATATATGGACATATTAATTTATACCACAACTAGATAGATAGATAGATCATGAACAAACTGAGATAGATATATATGAACAGACTGAGATAGATAAATAGATAGATAGATAGATAGATAGATAGATAGATAGATAGATATGAATAGACAGAGATAGAAAGATATGAATAGACTTAGATCATGAACAGACTGAGATATATATATTTGAACAGACTGAGATAGATAGATAGATAGATAGAAAGAAAGAAAGAAAGAAAGAAAGAAACAGAGATAGATAGATAGTTAGGAAGAGAGAGAAATAGATATGAAGTCAAAGAGAAATGACATTTAGGTGAAATTGATTGAAGCCGACTTATATAGAAATAGAGTTTCTGTTTATATGTTATTTTTATATTTATAATCAGTAATTTGAACTTTACTTACTGGAAAGTTCTCTGCGGCTGAACGGTTAACAGCACAACAGGCTAATAACGCTTTCCTTATGGGATACAGGTTTGATTAATCTCGGAGAACGCATGTTTTCACACTATTAACACGCTAGAAATTCGACAGAAGTCTCACAATATTTAAACTTGTAACCACTAATAAAAAATATCACTATATATACTTACATAGATACTAACGTAAACATAGACATGTACACATATATTAAGTATAACTATATATATATATATATATATATATATATATATATATATATTAAATGACACTAATATATATTATATCACATATATTAAATATCACGACATACATTAAATAACAGTATGTATTATATCATATATTAAATATCACGACATACATTAAATGACACTAATATACATTATATCACATACTAAATATCACTATATACATTAAATAATACTAATATATATTATATCACATTAAATGTCGCTATATACATTAAATAAAACTAACGTATATTATATCACATGTATTAAATATCACTCTATACATTAAATGACACTAATATATATCACATATATTAAATATCACTATATACATTAAATGACACTAATATATATGATATCACATATATTAAATATCACTCTATATATTGAATGACACTAATATATATCACATATATTAAATATCACTCTTTACATTAAATGACACTGATATATATTATATCACATATATAAAAATCACCATATACATTAAATAACACTAATATATATTATATCACATATATTAGATGCCACTATATATTAGGTACCTCCGGTAATTTGGTATACGTAAAGTTTAAAATAAGTTTTTTTAATGAAAAAGCTTTCTTGACGCTTTCATTTTATTTTTAATCGAAAGCTAAAGGATAGAAAATTTACTATTTCCAGTAAGCAAAATACTCTGTGATGTATTTCAACCAGAAATTATATTGATCGGAATTGGTTTTTTCCTTAAAATCGATCAAAACGGCCATTTTTGACACTTTTGTAAACAAAACTTAATTTTCGGCTTTAAAAATCTTGCAAAAATTAAATATTTCTGAAACATTACTGGTGTAAAATTAGCAAAATTAAAGTTAAATTTATTTGATTTGAAAGATGTATTTTTCACTGGCATAAAAAGTTAACTACGGGGTTTTGTTTTTCTGAATAATTGATTTATTTACATTCAATTGACATCTGAACGTGTTCAGAGTTATGTATGGTAAAGCAGACGTTAAAGTTTTTTTCGCCATGAGAAGGGTGCGTAAACACTTAAAATATGTGACCTTTAAATATTAGATTTGTCGATTTGTACATCCATACTTCTGAAATTCTGCTCGTAATCATTTTGAAAATATTCAGAATCTTCAGAATCTTTACAATATATGATTAGTAAATATAGTTTTACTTAATTACAATATTTCTTAAGAATTATCTAAATGGAAATGAATTTTAAAAGATTTAAATCTTTATAAATTACTCAATTTAAAATTGTAAAAATACGACAACAAAACTTGTAAAAATTCATTTTTTGTTGATTTTTTTTCTTTAGACAATATTATCTTTAATATATATTTTATTCATAGTCGTAGTCTTATTGCATTTTTATTTTTTTGATTCAGAATAGATTTTCGGTAAGACTGGGTCCGATTTTGCCAAAATAATTCGGCAATTTAAATTCTTCAAATAATTTTGCTTTTAACCAATGTCGTCACTAGAAATAATCTCGATGAATTTCTCTGGTTTTCATAAAATTCAATAAATTTTTTTACTCAGATTTTCTAATTCCATCCATTTATGTAAAGTTCTCAAAACTTATTTTAAAATCTGACAATTATTTGATTTTTGCAAGAATTTTCAAATTAATGTGTCTATCACCGCAAAAAGAGGCGAACATTTTCTATGCTAAAACTTAGTAGAACCGCTGACGCAAGAAAAACAAGTTTTTTAATCAAAATTTCGGATGTTCTAAAAAGGAGTCAAAAAATTAATTAAATAATAAACTTGACCTGACTGCCGATTCTGTTGCAACAGCTGCTGCTGTTGGTTGTCATGGTTTAACTGCTGCTGCTGTTGGTTGTCATGGTTTGACTGCTGCTGCTGTTGGCTGTCATGGTTTGACTGCTGCTGCAGTTGAAGACTTTGTGTCATTTGTCTATCTTTTTTTCTTAGCGGCTCTCATATTGTACTTATTTCTATGCTAGGCGACTCTAAGGAGATCCTCATAGCCTAGCATATGTGCTGATTCTTTCAGACGGATAATTCTCCAATATTTTTTCCTTGTCCAGTATTTTCCCTTCATTCCACCTGGGTTGATGACTGCACATTTTCCCTCTATACATGATCAGCCATGTCCGATTGTATTGTTACATTCTCAATACAGCTTTTTTTATGCCCCCCTCCCAGCCTTACTTTTAGGAAGCGGCTCCATTCACCTTTATATTCACTGCCACAACAACAAGGAATCGTGAACGTGCAATACTTGTAAATTTTATTATTATTATTATTATTACTACGACTACTATCATTATCATTATCATTATCATTATTAATATTATAATTATTATCATTATTATTACCATTCTTATTATTACTATCACTATTATTGCTATTGTAATTATTATTAACATTATCATTATTTTTTTATCATATTCACCCCAAGCATGTGAGTAAAGCCTCTGAGAACCTAGGGGTCACTGAGTGTGAAAGAATTAGAAAACAAACATCATTAAGAAGTGAGCACAATAGAAGAATAATCAAGAGGGCATTAGCTAGCGAGTGACATTGCATTTCATTTTTTGAAGATCAAAGTTGGCTGGAAAGCATGGAGCCAGAAGAGAGTTCTACAAACGAGAAGTGTGAGAAAAGAAGCAGTTAGCGTAGGAGTAACTGATAAATCCAGTCAATTCAATTGTAAATTGGTGAGATTTCGCTGCCAATGAAGTACCGCGCTTAAATTCAGAAAGTCTTGGTACCATAACAAAGAGCTCAACCGAAAAATTATCATGAAAGTATTTATAGAGAAGGCACAGGGAAGCAACTTTACGGCGGTTGGAAAGTGAATGAAGCCAAAGTGCCAGGTCAGGACCAATAATATCTCTGATTCTTCTTTGGATTTTATCATGAGTCTCTAAATAACAGGAACATAGGATCAAGTATGACAGCAATATCCAAAGCAATGTCGAATGGTTGAATGTAAGATTAATTCTGGAAAGAAAAATTGTCTAGCATGACTTGATGTAGCAGTGGATTAAATATATTATTATTATTGTTGTTGTTGTTGCTGTTGTTATAACTATCATTATAATTATCATAAGCATTATTACCATTATTAATTTTTATTATAATTGTCATTATCCTTTTACTCCTAGTAGCCATTTTGCGTCTTAGTGGCATTATTGTTTGGGTGAATTAGTTAAAAATCATCATTATTATTTTCATTATTATTATTATTATTATCGTAATTATCATTATGAGCAATGTTATTATCGTTATTGTTATTATCCTTCTTATTCTCAACATTATCATTATTCTCATTATTATTATTATTACTATTAATATCGTTATTATTAATATCATAATTATTACGCCAGTAAAGAGATGAGTGAGAAGAAAAGAAAAACACTGTTTCTTTTCTTATATCGCGCTCTTCTCTTTACTGTTGAAAAATATCGGAGTTACGCCAATCATTTTGTTTATTATTATTATTATTATTATTATTATTATTATTATTATTATTATTATTATTATTATTGTTGTTGTTGTTGTAATTATTATTATAATTATCATTAGCATTATTATTTTTGTTATAATTGTCATTATCCTTTCACTCGTTGTAGCCGTTTGGCATCTTAGTGGCATTATCGCCTTGTTTGGGTGAATTAGTTAAAAATCATCATTATTATCATTATTATCGTAATTATCATTATCACCAATGTTATTATCGTTATTATTGTCATTATCCTTATTCTCAATATTATCACTATTCTCATTATTATTATTATTATTATTATTATTATTAATATTAATAATAATAATATTAACATCGTTATTATTAATATCATCATTATTACACCAGTAAAGAGACGAGCTTGATATAAGGAAAGAAAAATGGCGCTCATTCCTTAAATATTGAAAAATATCGGAAGAGTTATGACAATCATTTTGTTCCTTATTATTATTATTATTATTATTATTATTATTATTATTATTTGTTTATGTTATATTTTCTTCTTTGTATTCTGTAGAAACGGGTCCAAACTATTGTCCTTAGGCCCTATAAGAGAATTGTCATTTAACTAATTGCATTATTTTTAGTATATGGGATTTACCTAGGAGGGCGATCTTCTGGGCAACTTGTATGTTGATGTAACATGGAGTACTGTTAGTAAAACTGCTCACTCCTTTTCTCACGAGGACCGGTGCTCCGATCCGATTACTATTGGTACACTCAATCACCACATCCTGTCAATTTCGTTCTCCACGTCTTTGTTTTTGGACAATTTCTCGATATTTTTATAGAGATGTTTCTCTCACATTGTACTGCTATGTCAATAAGCAGAGACTTCCAGAATTTCTTGTCTTTTATGATAATATTCGGTCTGTTGGCTTTTATTTCCCTGTCAGTTTGAACTGGAATGTCCCAGAGGATAGTTACATTGTTATTGTGGGCAACTGTCTGGTTGCGATGAGGTCTTAGAGAGGTTGCAGACAAGGAGAAAGCTTATACTTTATATCAGATAGAGGCAGCTGAAGTTTCTGGGACACATAATGAGGAAGGGGCCTGGAGAATCTAATACTGACGGGTCAAATAGAGGGAAAGAGAGACAAGGGAAAACAGCGCGTGACATACCTGACGAGCTTGATCAGGTGAATGACAGTAGTCTAGGGGAGAAAGCAGAGGGAAGGAACTTGCTAAGAGCTGCAAGGGATAGAGTGAGGTAGAGAGCCATGATCACCTACATCCTGAAAGGAACTGACATATAAAAAGAAAAAAGTGACTGGTTGGTGGTCATACCATCTCTCAGTGGTTTCAATTTTATGCTTCTTGCATAACTTCCAGTGCACATATGTAGTATTATCATTATTATTATTATCGATATCATTATTATTATTATTGTTATCATTATTATTAAAATCATTACTTTCATTATTATTATTATTATTGCTCTTTCCAATAATAATAATAATAATTATTATTATTATTATTATTATTGGAAAGAGCAATGTTTAGGATAATTCGATGAAGCAATAATAGAATAAAAAATACTCTTCTTCGTTTATATACCGCGTCTCTTCAGGAGGGGTGCAAACATGGTTCTCCAAAAAATATAATATTAATAAAATTATTAATATTATTAAAATAACTTTAATAATAACATATTAATATGCAACAAATATTTAGCTGCAACCTCTTCTCAGTTTTTCGGAATGAATTTGAAATTGTCTGAAAGTTTTGTGGACATATATATGTATACATAATGATATCTGGCATAATGCAGGTCAAGTCTCTTTTGCCATTCTGCATTGTGAGGAGAGAGTTGTGTATAGTTTAAATTAGGATTAAAGTAGTTCGATAGCTCTAAACATTTAATTATCTTTAATTTCATTTACAGTGTGTTATATTGTAAGATAATTCATGCAAAACATTTAATAACTCATATTATTTATTAGATGTTGAAAATACGCTATTATAAAAGTCCATATTGCTGGCTTCTTTGTATACATTACTTTAATTCCAAACTGTGATCTAAATGCTAAGATCGTAGCCGCATTCAAAGTAAAAAAATATTTAACTTCATTATAAAAGCTATCAACAAAGATATAATTGAAACTGAAAATAAATAACAACGACACTGTAATTTTAAAAAGATTTATTTCAAAGCTGAAATAAGCCAATTACATATCTTCATTTAGCATGTGCCACGGATTTGGACAATATATAAGTTATATCCTGGTAGATATAAAAGATATCATGTGGGGGAAAAATATCCAACTTAATACATGTTTATTCATTTTAAGTTTCCTAACTCTCTCTCTCTCTCTCTCTCTCTCTCTCTCTCTATCTATCTATATATATATATATATATATATATATATATATATATATATATATATTACATCTGTTTGTTTGTTTTTTTAATCTTTTCAAATTCATGGACAAAATTCTTAGTGCTGTTACAAACCTGAGTAATGAAACGCACTCCGTAATAGAAAATTAACGTTAAGAATATCTAAGGGAGATAACTTTGTTTTAATTTTTTATTATTGATGTTTTATAAATACTCACCTTGAAATTCTTTTCGAAAAAATACTAATTATCAATTATATTAATTTTTGTCTTAGCAATTCACTCTGAAGATGATCTTGATTATGTTAAGATTATTTAAACATGCTTGAATGAAGATATGCCGCATATATATATATATATATATATATATATATATATATATATATATATATATATATATATATATATATATATATATATATATATATATATATATATATATAGTTTTTTCAGCGTCCTCACGTTTTTCAGTTCTCTAGGAATAAGGGAGTACATAATTTTTACATAATTTTCATTGCCCCATGCTATTTTGGGGTTTGCCTTTATCCCTTCTTTTGCTTTTGGTATCGTTAGTTTTTCCTCGTGTTTTGACTGTTTAAGTTGTATTTTGTTTTTGTATGGCTTGAACAGAAGAGTTTATATTCCGAACTTTCGGATGTTGATTGCGCCTGGAAGTCGCGTAAAGGTCTTTCTGTCTTTTAAACTATTGAAAAATCTTTTAAGATACTCACGCTCATTCCGTACACTCTCACTCTTGCAAAAAGGAAAAACGTAAGGATGCTGGAAAGTCTAAACAAAAATTAACTAAATCCTCATTGCTTCCCATATTTCATGAGATATAATTAAAAGAAAAGTTGCTTCCCATATATATATATATATATATATATATATATATATATATATATTTCCAAATGTAAAAGTAAGAAGAATAAGATTTAAAAATAGAGCTCAATACAAATGTAGAGCAATAAATCATTATTTATTATACACTGCTACACTGGAACATTTACAAACCCACTACAAAACTGTACATCTTGTTTCAACGTTAAAAAAATATTAATTATCAGGTGGAAAGTCACGATACTACTCCTAAAAGTATATTAACGTTTCATCAGGTGTAAAATCCTAGCATCGTGATTTTTCACGTACAGTTTTGTAGCGGGCATGGACATGTTCTAATGTAACGAAGCAGAATATATATATATATATATATATATATATATATATATATATATATATATAGGGTTATTAAAAATGAAAGTTTTCGAAATGTTAGTAAAACAACTGGTAAGTGACAGAAAAATCTTGTTTAAATGCTTCTTTTTATCGTTTGTTTTATCAGATTTGTATGAATTTAAATCGCTATAATTTGTGTTATAAGTAAATTATAGGGTGACATAAAAAAAGTCGTAGAAGATGGTTGCATTTTTAAAGGAAAAAGTAACGTAAACCCACTCACGTCCGATGAAAATGTGCAACATATCCAAGAAGTGTTCGCTCGGAAGCACTAGGAAATAATAAACATTTAAACATTTGGACATAGGCATCAATACTGCATGTTGAATGCCTTTCAATGCATTAAGCAAACATAAAAAACGCACATGTTATATATATATATATATATATGATATATATTATATATATATATATACATATATATATATATATGATATAACGATATATAATTTTGTATAATTTTATTTATCAACAAACAGTATTTAGAAAAATAAATAACTAAATGGAAAAAAAATTTGTGACGAGTTTCATTACTATGAAATACTAAAGCTTCACAAAAACGATTTTCCACTTAGTGATACTATATATATATATATATATATATATATATATATAGAGAGAGAGAGAGAGAGAGAGAGAGAGATATGAATTTGCAAATTATATATGATAATATATATCTAATTTGCAAATTGTAATCTCCACGACTGTTATCTTTATGTTCATATATATATATATATATATATATATATATATATATATATATATATATATATATGAGACAACTTAATCAATTGATTCAATCGGTTTCGACGTATCTGACAACTTAACCAATTGATTCAGTTATGAAATTTTGTGCGATAATCTTAAGTGGCACTTAAGGCCCGGTAGTGATTTACAAAGGATGCCACATATGGAGCAAGAGTGAGGATTGTGAGATGTGATCTCTATTAGATTGGCTGACATTTTAGATCTTGCTCTCACTTCTTGAAGACGATTCAGACTAGCAGATTGAAAACTAAGTCCACTAAAACACGTTGAATTCAGTACATGTGTTTTGTATTACTGTATTACTTGTTCTGTTATTTTCATTACTTTTTTGGAAGGGGGTGACAAGATTTTCAGACTACACTGTACAATATTTAAAATATACAGATTTCTATTCAAACAAGGATAGCCATTAATATAGCTTTTATAGAAATATCAAACACGTACAACACAGACGCACGCACGCGCGCACACACACATACACATATATATATATATATATATATATATATATATATGTGTGTGTGTGTGTGTGTTTGTTTGTGTCTGTGTGAGATGACACGAACACACATACACACATATATATCCTTTTGTGTGTGAGCGCGTGTCTGTGTGTATGATTGCAAATAAGGTTCTGTCTTGCGATTTTAATATATTTCCTATATATATATAGGAAATATATTTCCTACACACACACACACATACATACATATATATATATATATATATATATATATATATATATATATATATATATATATATATATACATATATATATATATATATACATACTGCTGATGCGTCCCGAATATAGAACGAAACGGCCGTCCAGTGCATTTTGCATTCTGTTGAGGTTTCTTCTAGACTTAATGAATTACTTAATTATAATTATCTCAAATCCTCCTAATAATTTCTATCACACACACTACTTGCACAAGCCAAAAAGCATGAGTATAAAAACGTTAAAAACTAAAAGAAGATGGTTAAATTCTAAATCGCATGTTATTTAAAATCTATAAGACATAAATGAATCCCAAACTACGATAATTTAAATAATAATTTGCATTAAAATGAAAAAAATCATCAAGAATATAATTCACTTATTTTTGTTTATTAGAGACTGAATTGTGTTACTTAGGGTCTTCCATAGCTTGCTCACTTTTCAGATGACCTGATGAAGCATTCTTAAATTTAAAAAAAAATGAAAAAAAAAAAAACAATAACGTTTGCTCGTTTAAATAATTACTTGTTACAAAAATAAAATCCTTAAATTTGCCTTGATAAAGTTCATCAGGGTACAAAACGCGTCGGCTAATATAAGTTTTCATTTTGCTTTTATTCATATTGTCTATATATATATATATATATATATATATATATATATATATATATGCCTCAAAGTGTTGACTATGTTCACTTTTATATATATATATATATATATATATATATATATATATATATATATATATATATATTAATAGATAACTATAAACATATATCTCTCTCTAAAAATGAATTTTTGCGTGGTAGTGGTTCAAATGTGAATTAATACCACGCAAAAAATTCATTTTTATAATATGTGGAAATATCTACTCTTTGCTTGAAGAAGGTCGTAAAACACGTGCTGCAGAATTATGGAAAATAGAGTATAATATATATTTTAAAATAAAATAATCCACATTTCAACTAAAAACGTTTGGTGTTTATCTTCTTTTAATATATATATATATATATATATATATATATATATATATATATATATATATATATATATATATATCTTCATTCATATATATATATATATATATATATATGAATGAAGATATATATATATATATATATAATGTAATTACGTATCCATTTTTTTAATTTATATTTTTTAGTCCACTCAATATTTACTTAATTCTTTGATTTTTCCCACTTTAATATGGAATTGTTACATTCCCCATTCAATATCGCATTTTAAGTTCCATATTTATAAAAATGTTTTAATTATACTAGTGACCCCTTTATGAATGTTTTGTCGTATAAAAAACTTTTAAATTCATGAAAATAGCACTCTGTTTAATACAACCTTGTCTACTTGTCTATATATATATATATATATATATATATATATATATATATATATTGTTAAATATAGCAAACAACGAATGTTTATTATGTTTGATCATGAGCCTTTCTAAACTTCGTATAGTGGCTTTAGTTATGGGAGGAAATAACGCCCAAAACTGTGAAACATTTGGAGATGTCTTTATGATGCTGTTCCTCGATCTAAGCTTTCGGCTCACAGGAGCCATCATCAGAGCCATCATCATTCATTACAACAGAGATGTCCACCATCGAAGATGACATCCTGTTATGTTCACATAGAAGTTCGTAATGGAACGGTAACGGTCACTGATCAGCAGACGCAGGTCGTAAATTCGTCATGCGTTTCTATGACGTCCTTACATGGCTACGTGAGAGAAAGTAATGTTGTCAACAGAACCAGGTGTTTAAATGCATTCTAATATGTTATGATTGGTTTGAAATGTAATTTTGTTAAGTGTGGGTTGCTTTGTTTTAATGTAGATGGCCTCCAATATCTGAAGGTTCTTTTTACTGTGTGTATGTGTGAATATTATTGTGTTATCAACTAATATCTGTCTAATATTATGTATATGGCTATGTTGTTTAATAGAACTAAGATCAGAATGGTGACAGGTAAGTCTACGGGAGAGCGTGGTTGTAATAAAACCAATATATGTAGTGGGTTTATTATTAGCATCAGAGATACAATCACTGAACGGGTATGTAAATTGATACACTAAATTGGTTTATTGTAGAGGATTTAGTGGTGCGATTGTAGGCTTATTAGAGACTATGAGGTCAATTGTTTTAATTTTTTTATAATATATGATGAGCTTAACTTGTTTATTATTAATAATAGGTTTAGCATTTCTACTTATTATGTTTTTGAGTGTTGTTTCATCGTGTTTGTAATTATTATGCATTTGGTTACAATAGTCTAAGTTAATAGTGTTCTGCATTATTATTATTTCACTTACACTATTATGGTTACAATTATTATTAATATTATCAATTTTGTTAGTGGTATTATTAAGTTTATTGAGATACATTTTAATCTGTTGATCAATAACCGAATTAGAAAATTCATTAATAACAAGTTTTTGTTTAATGTTATGTAATTCTTTATAGAATATGGTTTTGGAAGAAGATATCATTTGTGTGCATTGGATTACGTTTTTTATAATGGCTAATTTATATCATTGGGGACATTCATTGTTATAATTAAGAAGACATGACTTAATTCTAGTAGGATTTCTATATAGAGAAGGAGTAAATTTTTGTGTACTGGGATCAATAAGTACATCAAGGAATGGAATTTTATTATTAATATTGAGTTCTAGTGCAAATTTGAGGACGGAGTAACTTTCAATTTTTTTTATAAGTTGTATAATTTGATCAATACTTTTAGCTCAAATGAAAATATCATCTGTGTATCTTGCATATATAGGGGGTTTATTAGTGTCATTACGTATTTTATTTTCTAAATGTGACATATAATAATTAGAAAAAAGGGGCCTAAAGGAGATCCCATCGCGATACCGTCTATTTGAGTATAAATATTACCTAGAGGGTATTGAAAAGGTACTTAGGTAGTACATGTTAATAATATTGTTTAAATAGTGGTTTTAATATTCATGGGTGGAAGAGAAGTGTGGTTATAAAAATCACGGATAATGACGTTAATCGTTTCATGGATGGGGACATTAGTAAATAAATTTGGTACATCCAAAGATGCGATTATTTGGTTTTACAGCATGAAGAATTTGTAAAAATTCGTTTCTAGAGTTAATACAATATGTACTTGGGATGTAGGAAGTAATTAATTTAATTTAATTAATTAATTTAAGGGTTTTTGAAAAGTAATATACTGGTGTCGGTATTTGCCAAATGATAGGTCGAACGGTAGATCTTTTTTTAATGGATTTTTACATTTACATAAAGTTAGCCTGGTTAATACTCACCTATAATCTTTTGAATTTTATGGGATCCTGTTTCAGCATTGTTAGCAGTAATAAGTTTATTAATATGGCTTTTTATGTTGGGAAGTAGTGTTATTTTAAATTTATTGTGATCGTCCAAAATGACCTGCAATTTTGAGTGGTACTCATGTATGTTTAAAATGGTTTTAAATGTTGTAATGTCAACATAAGCACTATGATGATGGCTGATGTGAGCCGAAAGCTTAGTTCCAGGAACAGCATAATATTGGACAATGTTTGTCTTTATTTTCTCCCAAAATTAAAGCTATTATACGAAACTTAGAAACGACTCATGATCAAACATAACATAATGTCTGTTATATTTAACAATATATGTTTGAATAATGATCCGCTGCCCCAATGCACTATATATATATATATATATATATATATATATATATATATATATATATATATATATGCTGGACTCTCCCATTGTTTTTTTTCGACGTATAAGGTTCAAGCATCTGCACATATTATTTGATTATAGTGGGGAAGGCTTTGTGCAGAGCCAAGCACACTTATTGAATGGCCGCATACAGAGACCTGGTGACCATGTGCCACAGGGTCCCCAAACGACCCTCCGTAGTCCTTGAATACAGAGTTGTCGTTCTATTAGATCAGTTGTTATCCAAGGCTATAGAACCCAGTCTGTTCAGTTATTTACCCATAGCTGCGGTGGGGGAGAAGAGGATTTATACCTTTCTCAAGAGTATTAGCACGTAAGTCAATGAAATGGATTCGACTGTAATCCGAACTCGGCTCTCCAATTCATCAATCAGAGCCGCTATTTCTACTCCATCGTGCCTCCTCTTTCTCTCCCTCTCTCTCTCTCTCTCGATATATATATATACACACACACACACGCACACACACACACACACACATATATATATATGTATAAATATAAAAGTGAACATAGACGTCAACACTTCAACAAAGGTTGACTTCTATGTTTACTTTTATATTTACACACGCTCTATCTCTGATATTGAGCACTTTATTCCATAAATATAGCACACCTTAAGACTATATTTCTTCATATATATATATATATATATATATATATATATATATATATATATATATATACAGGGTGTCCATAAAGTTCGTGTGCACTTTAAAAAATTTATAACTTTATTTGTATTTGCAATAGAAATAATTTGTAAAATGGATTAGAAAGAAGTAAATCACATTAGTTATTTTAGCTTTACTTAAAATTAGTACATTAAACTTTATAACATTTTTTACAAATTATTTCTATCGCAAACACAAATAAAGTTATAAATTTTTTAAAGTGCACACGAACTTTGTGGACATCCGTTATATGTGCGTGTGTGTGTGTACGTGTGTGTGTGTGTGTGTGTGTGTGTGTGTGTGATTAATAAATGGCAACTAAGACAATAAGCTAATGTTACTTAATCTAAACTCTGAAAACGAGGCTAGTATCTCCGGCGACCAGAAAAAAAAAACAAACAAAAAAAAAAACAAAAAAAAATTCGAAACGTATAGAATCTTAGAACCAAGATGAATTGGAATAATTTCTGTAATATTTGTAGTTTATGCAGTCAGACATTTTTGTAAGGAATACGTTTCTTTTGAGGTTTTTGACATTCCGTTTCATATTTCTTATTTTGTTTTCTTTTTGGATCGATATTTCATGTGGTCATATGAATCCGATCTATTTCCATCACCAACGGCTTTTCTACCCTTCGATACGTCACGGAAATGTTCAGTATCCGGCCACAGATCTGCCCTATTCGATGGGTCGTCAGACAGACCTGGAATATTCGATGGGCATCTTGTAGGATAACCCCAGAATATAAAATTTTCAGTGAAAAGATAATCTTCGAGATCTGGAATATCTGTGACCATAACGTTAGATTTTGGCAAAAAAGGATTAATATCGAGATAATCTTCGAAATAGTCATACATCGTTCTAGGGTAGGGAGATAGAGCGAGGGTCTCAGGTCTGTTGTACAACCAGTCGTATTCAGAAATTTCATTTTCCGGGGAGCCAATGGCGTACCATTCGGAGAACGGATCGACATATCTTCCATCGCAATCTCTCCAGCGTTCTTCCATGTCCATCTGGAAATCTGATAGATCAATAAATCTCTCGGGGTTTTTTGCAAATTTTTTACTATCATTAGTGGTTACGTCGTAGCTGTCTTTAAAAACGTCGTAACAGTCGCAGTCTCCAAGATAAATGGGTTCGCCATCGTAACTGTAACAATAAAAAAACGGTGTGACCGAACAACCGCTTGCATCCAGCCAGCGTCCTCGTAAATCCATTTGGTATTTAGACAAATCGATATATTCCTCTGGGCAACTTGCGTAGGACCAGAGACAGAAGTCATACGGATCTACTAAATGTCCATGGGTAACCATCCAGCGGCCGAATAGACTTAAATGTCGACCGAAAGTGTCGTCATTTCTTTTGGCTTGATTTAAGGCTCTGTCTTTGAAGGTTTTCAGATTGCGTGTTTTATAGGCTGGATTTACGTTCGTGTCGCGCTTTGAGTAGCTGTCATCTTTATCTTCGGATTTGATATTGCTATTAACTGGGGGGTTCTGGGAAGTATTAACAGGGTTGGGTCTTTTGGGGTCGATAAAAATTAGTCTCGAACGTTCTTTCATTTTCTTTGTAACTACAGTCTTTTCTATGAAGTCATCCATGGATATCTCATCGGGATCGGATCCCTGTTTATCGAAAGCTTCTTCACGGCGCTGTTTGTCCAACTTCTCGCCTTTAGGATGGCTACCAGATGCAGTGTTACTATGATACACTCGACGACAGGAATCAACATCTATTTGACAATCAGGATCAAATGTCTTACCATCAGAGATATATCTTTGATGTGGATCATACATAAGGGAACTTTGTTTATATTGGGTATTAATATTACCTTTATCCCCACTTGACCTATAAGTATAATATGAAGCTTCAGCGTAATTGTCAAAACCGCCATTATCCTTTTGCAGGTCCATAGTGTCTGGTTTTATTTGATCTTTTTCAAGACCGTCATCGTATTTTAGAGTGATGTCCTTGTCATTTGGCCGATAAGGATAACTATCATCTATAAAACCAATGCTCCTTTTTTTATCGCTTTTCTTATAAAGACGGTCGGCAAGATCCCGTTCGGATTGGAGGTGACCTTTCTCACGTGGGTTACAAACGCTGAACTCCTCTTCTTTTAATCTAGGGTTAAAATATGACCCTCCGATGTAGTTACCCGAATCCTGCGCCGGGATTTGTGACATCCTGTCGGATTTTGCGTACAAGTAGTCGGCAGATTTGATATCACTCTCGGGCTCTGACTTAAAATGAGATCGAATGATTCGTGGATCTTCGGGGCTGTAGTGAATAAGCTGCGGTGGGTTGACGTCGAAAGTGAGATTTTTATCCCTCTCACGGAACTCTTTAAAGATAGGCGCTGGCATTTCAGCGTATTCCTTTTCAGCCCTTTCAATCGGATAATGGATTTCTTTTCCGATGGGATGAAAATCAGAAGTTCCTACAATGCCGTCATCGTCATGACGATCGCGTAGAAAGATCTGAGGGACTTCACTTATAAGTGTTTCATGTTCCCCTGGAAGGCAATATGCAGCATCTGTCGCGTTTCGTTTGTAAAGTTGGTGATCTTTATTGCGGACTCTTTCGGAATCTCTTATATCTTCATCTAAACCAAAGACATACCTATCAGTTTTGGTTCCATCTCGATACCTCTTGCCATCACCAGTGATCCTATCAGAATCGCTTATTGCATAGGGGATCTCCTGGGGAGTAGAATCCTTGTTGATCTTAGATTCAACCGGGTCTTTATATAATTTAAATTTTTCACTTTGTGATGTCTGAATTAATGTCTCTTCGGGGATTTCAAGTGAGGAGCAGGCACCTTCTTCGAGGACTTCAGTAGACGTTTCGTATTCAATGACCCTGCTGGTGTTAGGCCCTATATTTTGAGAGTCGTCGAAGAAACCTCTATCTGTATCCGGTTGGTGTTCATCTGGAACTGTCGACGGTTGTTCGCTTGTCTCTGTTGAGTTCTTTTGGGCTTCTCGCTTCTTCTTGCCAAGCGAGAAGCTCAGTTTGTTCATGACCCCTTTCATCTTGAAGTTTGTTTAAAACTAAAACCTAAAAAGATAAAACAATCAGTATAATTACAAATTATATAAATAAAATGTCCTTTTTTTTTAGCAACGGTTATCATATAAGTAATTGATCGTGATTAATATATTTAATTGAAACATTAATAATTATATCACGATTAAATAATAATAATAATAATAATAATAATAATAATAATAATAAGTGCCTCCTTATTGATATGGCAGTCCCTGCTAACTGCAATGTATCTTTGAAAATATTCAAAAAGCTGTCAAAATACAAGGACCTTGAAATAGAAATCTCGAAAATGTGGCATATGGGAACATCAACAATCCCTGTTGTAGTTGGAGCCCTAGGACTGGTTGGAAAAGATTGCAGTAGACTAATTGAAGGGATTCCTGGAAGTCCATGCCTCAAGGAGATACAAAAAATTGTTCTGACAAGTACAGTCCACATTTTACGAAGGGCTTTATCTATGTAATATTTTTTTTTTTGTCAGTGGAAAGTGTCATGATGCCATTTCTAACCTTAGGTCCCTGGGTGGGACCCGGAAAGAAATGTGTAAACGCCAGAAATCAAAGAAAATAATAATAATAATAATAATTAAATCAAAACAATTATAAAGTTTACATTTACACTAATGATTATTTATATAATAACATAGCAAATCCTCAAATAAAACTATCATCAAGCAAAACTAGGCATTAACGTAAGCTGGAATATTTTGGCTAGAATTTATTAATATAATTCATCAAAACCTTCGTTTCCTCTACTGAGCATCAATAGAAAAAGGATTACAAATGATTTTACTATAGAAATATTTAGAAATGATTTTTTCTATAGAAACTCATGGAAAATAATTTTATTATAGGAATGCATGAGAAATAAATTTACTGTAGAAATTCATTAGAAATGATTTGAATACTAGCTCTTTATGGAACCTGGAATATTATGGCTTGGATTTATGAAACAAATCCATCCAAACTTTCATTCCCTCTAATGATTCCATATCTAGTGATATAGCAAATACTAAAAGCATCTAGAGAAATTCATTGCAAATGATTTTACTATAGGAATGCATTAGAAATGATTTGAATACTAGCTCTTTATGGAACCTGGAATATTATGGCTTGGATTTATGAAACAAATCCATCCAAACTTTCATTCCCTCTAATGATTCCATATCTAGTGATATAGCAAATACTAAAAGCATCTAGAGAAATTCATTGCAAATGATTTTACTATAGGAATGCATTAGAAATGATTTGAATACTAGCTCTTTATGGAACCTGGAATATTATGGCTTGGATTTATGAAACAAATCCATCCAAACTTTCATTCCCTCTAATGATTCCATATCTAGTGATATAGCAAATACTAAAAGCATCTATAGAAATTCATTGGAAATGATTTTACTATAGGAATGCATTAGAAATGATTTGAATACTAGCTCTTTATGGAACCTGGAATATTATGGCTTGGATTTATGAAACAAATCCATCCAAACTTTCATTCCCTCTAATGATTCCATATCTAGTGATATAGCAAATACTAAAAGCATCTATAGAAATTCATTGGAAATGATTTTACTATAGGAATGCATTAGAAATGATTTGAATACTAGCTCTTTATGGAACCTGGAATATTATGGCTTGGATTTATGAAACAAATCCATCCAAACTTTCATTCCCTCTAATGATTCCATATCTAGTGATATAGCAAATACTAAAAGCATCTATAGAAATTCATTGGAAATGATTTTACTATAGGAATGCATTAGAAATGATTTGAATACTAGCTCTTTATGGAACCTGGAATATTATGGCTTGGATTTATGAAACAAATCCATCCAAACTTTCATTCCCTCTAATGATTCCATATCTAGTGATATAGCAAATACTAAAAGCATCTAGAGAAATTCATTGCAAATGATTTTACTATAGGAATGCATTAGAAATGATTTGAATACTAGCTCTTTATGGAACCTGGAATATTATGGCTTGGATTTATGAAACAAATCCATCCAAACTTTCATTCCCTCTAATGATTCCATATCTAGTGATATAGCAAATACTAAAAGCATCTAGAGAAATTCATTGCAAATGATTTTACTATAGGAATGCATTAGAAATGATTTGAATACTAGCTCTTTATGGAACCTGGAATATTATGGCTAGGATATATGAAACAAATCCATCCAAACTTTCATTCCCTCTAATGATTCCATATCTAGTGATATAGCAAATACTAAAAGCATCTATAGAAATTCATTGGAAATGATTTTACTATAGGAATGCATTAGAAATGATTTGAATACTAGCTCTTTTTGGAACCTGGAATATTATGGCTAGGATTTATGAAACAAATCCATCCAAACTTTCATTCCCTCTAATGATTCCATATCTCGTGATATAGCAAATACTAAAAGCATCTATAGAACTTCATTGCAAATGATTTTACTATAGAAATGCATTAGAAATGATTTCAATGCTAGCTCTTTCTATTACATCAAATTTGTTTTCGTCTATGGAATAAAATGCATGTCTCATAGACTTTTAATTTCGTGCGAAAATACATAGATAATTATTTTAGGTCTACCAGCATTCGATTATCAAGACGTCTGGCTATCCATAATTGTGAACAGATGTCTATAAAGATCTATTTAAACCCGAATAATATGTATAGAACAGTGCTTGGCACTTTAATTCAATTTAATTCAAATAATTATATTAAAGTTTTCGGCTCTCGTTTTGAAACATGAGACCTCTTATGTTGCGATGGAATCATATTTTTAAATAAATAATTATATTTAGGCTGTACTTTTTTTAAAAAATAATAACAAAAATACCAAAGAACTTTGGATTATTTACCTAACGAGTTCTTTCCTATTTTCTATATATTTTCACACACACACATATATATAAATATATATGATTTCATGATTTAACACACTCATCAATATTGATTTAAGGTATGATATATTCATGGTCAAAAGTACTCAACATCACTAACAACAGTAATAAATAGGATAAAAACAGACATATAATACTAAATACTAACTTACAACTACCAGAAATACTTCTCACAATAAATTGGGGGAACTTGCAGGAATTTAAACACATCAATTTATCAAATTCATTAACCATACATACAAAATAAATTTAACTAAAACTTTGATCTAAACAATAATACACATATTAAAACAGAAAGTAACTTACTTCGGCGGAAAATCCTCAAGAGAGTTGCTATCGAAACTTATTTAAATATAAATGTGCACCCTGGATTTTTTCAAATATCTCCGTTCTTAAAAGAATTACTCTTTTCCCAAGCCAACATACATGAAATATAAAAATGTAAAACAAATTAAAAGAAAACCTTCTTTTATTTAAAATATATAACACATAAATTAATCCCAAACTAAAATAATTAAAAAATATTAATTACATTATAAAAATGAAAATCAACAGCAACATATATACATTTTTATTAGGCATTATGTCACTTAGTACCTTCCATAGTTTACCAAGACTTTTCAGTTAGCCTGAGAAAAATTTACATTTGTGCATTTCTTAAATTGGAAAATTTTGCAAAACTAACAATATTTTTACTCTTTTAAAATTTATAACGCATAAATGAATCCCAAAATACGATAATTTAGATAATAATTTTCATTAAAATGAAAAAAAAAGTCAAGAATATAATTTACACATTTTTGTATATTAGAGACTGAATTGTGTTACTTAGGGTCTTCCATAGCTTGCTCACATTTCAGATCTCTCTCTCTCTCTCTCTCTCTATATATATATATATATATATATATATATATTATTAATAGATACATATAAATATCTCTCTCACTCTAAAATTGAATTAATTGCATGCTAATGATTCAAATTTGAATCACTACCACGCAAAAAATTCATTTTTATAATATGTGGAAATATCTACTCTTTGCTTGAAGAAAGTCGTGAAACCAGAAACACGTGTACCAGAATTATGGAAAATAGAGTATAATATATATTTTAAAATAATAAATCCGCATTTCAACGAAAAACGCTTGAGGTTTATCTTCTTTTTAATATATATATATATATATATATATATATATATATATATGGAGAAAAATATACGGAAAAAACAAACAAAAATCCTCATATGCAATTATGCTGTTTTAATGTTAATATGTGAACGTCGGACGTTTCGGTCTAATAAACCATCTTCAGGACATATTCATAAAATATAATTAACATTATCAATTCAACATGACAAAGACGATGGACATAAGAACAAGACTTATCCAAAGAGATAACTGAAAGTCTCACACGATCAGCGTTCCGCCCAAACATGGTCACGCTGTCGTCACGCAGGCGACGCTGCGAAAACGCACCCCCAAAACCTGAGCACCCTGAATGAAAAATGAAAAAATGAAAAGAATTCTATTTTGATCTAAAATTTATATGTACGCTTGTCAAGCACCAATCTCGCTAGAAAAGGGGAAATACTAAAGAAGCCAGGTCTAGTATTCACCGTGCGTAAGACGGACATTATGCCTGCCCCATAAATCCTCCTAAGCCCCTTACCATGAAAATATTATAAAATCTTCACGGAATCAAAATTGAAATTATGATCTGCTTTAGTTGTGTGTACAACCAAAGCATTTTTTAAATTTCCGAGGCGAACATCTCGCTTATGTTCGAAAACACGAGATTTTACGGACCTACATGTTTCACCCACATATTTTAAGTCACAGTTTTTGCATGAGATTTGGTAGATGCAAGCTGCATCGGATGTAATATGTTGTTTGCTGGTGCTATTTAATAAACTACGGATAGTTCTAGTAGGTAATATTGTAGTTTTAATCTTTAACGCATTTAAATTATTGGAGATACGTTCAGTCAAATGGACATCTGGTAGAAAGACGCGACCAAAAGAATTACCATCAGGGGCAGCTGAAAGTGTACTTTTCACTGATGTAGCTGTAGTGGCTCTCGAGGTGTCATTTTGCGCTGATGAGTGAATTTTCAACGCTTTATTTTTAGCTCTCAGTAATAATTGTCTCGGATACGAAAGATTTGAAAAGGTATCCTCAATATATGTGAATTCATCATCTAAATATTTTGCTGAACAGATGCGAAGAGCCCTTAAGTAGAATTCAATAATAATACCCCTTTTAGTGTTAGTAAAAGTGTAAATAGTCATTTTTACATGTGGGTTTACGATATACTTTGAATTCTAATTTATTTTTATTTTTAATGAGTAGTATGTCTAAAAAAGTTAAAGAATTATTAGACTCAAGTTCATAGGTAAATTCTATAGTAGGTTCTATTTTATTTAATCTATCAGTAATCTCATTTAAATCATGTTTATGTGGGTAGATAAATAAAATGTCATCGATGTATCGGAAGTAATGTGTATCGCGTGGAATGATATGTTTAAAAGGTCCAGATTCAAGAAATTCTAGAAATATGCATGCTAGGAATCCAGAGAGAGGACTCCCCATCGGTAAACCAAATTTTTGTTTATAATAAATATTATTTTACGGGAAGAAACAATGTGAAGTGCATAAGATGCATAATTTGATGCATTTCGAGATAGTGATAGGTAGCTTAAAGTCAATTACCTATCACTATCTCGAAATGCATCATATTATGTGTGTGTGTGTGTGGTACAGTTCAATTTATATTACAATGAATCAAATTATGTATATATGTATATATATATATATATACATTACAATGAATCAATCGTCCAAAAATAGATTAGTAAAGTTAATGATATAAAATGGCGAAATCCCTTTAAAAATTGTGTTTGCGAAGGGATTTAGGTATTTTATATCATTAACTTTACATTCATTGTAATATATATATATATATATATATATATATATATATATATATATATAATTTTATTCAAATAGATCTACTAAAAGTATATAAAAATTCATGTTAGCATGTAATTTCACAACTAGTAAGCAATAGAGAGTAAATTGTTGCCGTTGAATTTTTTTTCCCAACAACAGCATTTACTCACTTTTGTTTATTAGACATTAAATTATGTCACTTAGCATCCTCCATAATTTACCTAGATTTTTCAGTTAACCTGATGAATACATATATATATATACACACACACACACACACACACACACACACACACATATATATATATATATATATATATATATATATATATATATATATATATATATATATATATGTGTGTGTGTGTTTATGTGTAAGTGTGTGTGTGTTTTACTGCTCTCCCAAGCCAATGTACACAACAACTATATCAAAAAATCAAAAGAAAATGGTTGATTCCGTCAATACAACAATAAAACCAATATTTCCATATATGAAAGTACTTAAGATAATTTTCAGTTTTAATATGGATGCAATAGCGTTTCCTAAATTCTTCTAGTTACTAAGGACATTTTGTTTTGTTGTCAATAGTAACATTGTTTTCAATAAATTCACTTCGTTTTTGTTTTGAAAAAGTCGACATTAGACGAAATGCGTCGGCTAATAATACAGTTTTCCTATTGTCTTTTACTTTTATTCACACACACACACAAATATATATATATATATATATATACAAATAAGAGATAGAACAGATGGAGTTTAAAATCCACAGTTACTTTTTACTTTTTCAAAAAAAGTGTTCAATGCAAAGTAGAACAAAATATTAGAATAATTTTTTAATAAATTATAATAAAAACATTTTACATCGCTACAAAACTGTGAACTGTAAAAAGAAATCATTAACTCTTTTTGGAAGAGGTTACCAGTTGTTTTAACCTGATATTTTTCAGCCTGGTAAACACACACACACACACACATATATATATATATATATATATATATATATATATATATATATATATATATATATATATATATATATATATATATAAAATAATAATAATTACAGACAATCCTTAAAAATCCATGTCGGTTATAAATTATTTCATGAATATATTTAAATATTAATCTCTTCAGACCGAAGGCTTTTTAGAAATGAAATATGAGGGTAAAGAAATATAGAAAATTAAAAAGAAATTTTTCATAATGAAAGAAGAAGAAAGAAAAATAAAAATTTCATTAAATTATATCACTTAGCATCATCCATAATTCACCTTGACTTTTCAGTTAGCCTGATGTGTATTTATGAACGATTCTTAAATTTAAAATTTTGAAAAACCAACAATATTTTAAAATTTGTTTAAAATATTTACTGCATATGACGAAACGCCTCGGCGGCTAAGAAAAGTTTTC
>OZ010615.1:24736396-24783896 GCA_963932145.1 Acanthosepion lycidas | reverse complement strand
CTATATATATAATTTGTTTTGTAATTTATTGAGTATAAAGATATTTATCATTTGATATAAGGCTTAATAATGGATTTTGGTTGCCAATTATCTGGAATTTCTAACACGAAGTAAATCAACGTCATTAGTGATGAAATTAAATAATTTTTTTAATTATCAAAACAGATGAGAAATGACACATTTCTCGGGAAGTCAGTTTGACCTTAATTAGTGCGATTGATTGGCGGTTTAATAAGTAAATATTTGTCATTAACTCGTGCTTAGTACTTTAATGTGATGTCTATAACAGGCTAATTTCTATCTATCTATCTATCTATCTATCTATCTATCTCTTTTTCCTCATATCTATCTATCTCTTTTTCCTCAAATCTATCTATCTATCTATCTATCTATCTATCTATCTATCTATCTATCTATCTCTTTTTCCTCATATCTATCTATCTATCTATCTATCTATCTATCTATCTATCTATCTATCTATCTATGTCTCGGATAAGATTTAAAAATATTTAAAAAAAAATTTTTAATGATGTTTTTTTTAATAATGTGTCTTGGGTACATTATTTAGGCAATTTCATTTAAATTCTTTTTGTTTCCATCATCTTTGTCATAAAATATCTCTCCGTGTGGTAATAGAACATTGTGCCAATAATGTCAAATGTTGCAGAAACCTGGGCGCAAATTTACTGTACATACACACACACACACACAAACACAGAGAGAGAGAGAGGTGCGCGCGCACATACAAGCACACATACACACATATATATATATTTAAATAAGGTTTTTGTGGTACAGAATTTAATAATAGCTAGAAAATGCTAAATTTATGACGCATTTTTTTAAAAAGTTAAAAAAAAAAAAAATAAAGCTAAAAAAATCAACCTGCTTCGTCCCAGGACTTAGTTTATTTTTCTTGGTATAAAAAATATAAAAGCGTGTAAATAAAATTAATGAATGGAATGGAAAAAAAATATTAATTTGAAGAAACTAGAGTCCAATAAGATTCAGGCCCAGTAAGCATTCCCTCTGTTATTTTTCGGCGAATGTTAGGATAATATTTGTTACCCTTCCTGTTTTCTCTTCCATTCGTAAGGACGTCCTCCCTCACCATCATGTTAATTCAGTGATTTGTCAATATAATTCTAGTCGTGCACTCGACTACATAGGGAGCGCGTCCCAGCGTTTGGATTCGAGAATAAAACATTTGAATCCGTCTGGCAGGAAGAGCCAGCTAACCAATACTTCTGGCTCTGCTATTGCTGAGCATGTAATAAATAAGCAGGAAATGTGTGGTTGAATTTAGTGTGGACCGTTTCTTTAATTTTATCTAGGTCTCATTCCGCATATCATCTCAAGGTTCTAGAGTCCTTGAATATCAGATCCCGTGAGCTTTCCCTTTGTAAAAAGAGGGAATGCTTACTGGGTCTGAATGTTATTGGACTCTAGTTTCTTGAAATTCATTTTTTTTCCATTGCATTCCTTAACTTAATTTACACACTTTTATATTTTTTATTCCCAGAAAAATAAACTTGATGAGTGCTGGGACGAAACCGGTTGTTTTTTGTTTTTTTGTTTTTTTGTTTTTCTTTTTCTAGCTTTTTAAAAAAATGGCTTATAAATTTTGCCTTTTTCTAGCTATTATATATATCTATCTATCTATCTATCTATCTATCTATCTATCTATCTATCTATCTATCTATCTATCTATCTATTTTTTCTCATATCTATCTATCTATCTATCTATCTATCTATCTATCTATCTATCTATCTATCTATCTCATTCTCTTCATATCTATCTATCTATCTATCTATTTTTCCTCATATCTATCTATCTATCTATCTATCTATCTATCTATCTATCTCATTCTCTTCATATCTATCTATCTATCTATCTATTTTTCCTCATATCTATCTATCTATCTATCTATCTATCTATCTATCTATCTATCTATTTTTCCTCATATCTATCTATCTATCTATCTCATTCTCTTCATATCTATCTATCTATCTATCTATCTATCTATCTATTTTTCCTCATATCTATCTATCTATCTATCTATCTATCTATCTCATTCTCTTCATATCTATCTATCTATCTATCTATCTATCTATCTATTTATCTATCTATCTATCTATATATATATATATATATATATATATATATATACATATATATATATATATGCCTTACTTATCACAATGCATATATATATATATATATATATATATATATATATATATATATATATGCATTGTGATAAGTAAGGCGAAAATTCATCTAACACGTAAGCGGTTACTGGACGTGAAAGAAAACAAGATGACTTTAGGAGAGGGAAGCGAAACCACAAACTTAAACCAAAAACAAGAGGTAAACTTCTTCTGTTCCTAAAGACGAGAAAGGATTTGAACCGGGCCACAGGCGAATTTATCTACTTCTAAAAATTGCGTTAAATATATAACGATACTTTGTGAAGCTTTCTGTATTTATGGAGAAAGAGTGCTTAGCATCGATAATAGAGCCTATGAAGATGTAAACAATGTAGACTTAATGATCAACATTGTATAGTGAATGGCAGTGTCACGCCTTAGACCATTATCAGACCGTGAGTAGATGATCTCTATAAGAGAACACGGTAAATATTGGATAGAAGAGAAAAATACTGCTTCTACTACTACTACTAATATAAATAATTATAATAAGACTATCAAAATACAAGGACCTTGAAATCGAATTCTAGAAAATTTAGAAAGTGAAGACATCTATAATTCCAGTTGTAGTTGATGTCCTCAGCTTTGCTGGAAAATGTTCCGCTAGACTCAGTGAAGGGATTCCAGGTTGTCTAAGCCATAAAGAAATATAAAGAAAATTTTATTCACAAGTAGAGCTTAAGAAGGGATTTATCTGTGTAAAATGTGTGATCTTTGCTCGTATTTTTTTTTTTTATTCTTAAAAAATGTTCATTGGAAAACGTCATGATGCCATTTCTGATATTAGGTCTCTGGTTTCGGCCAAGAAATAAATGAGTACACACCAGAAATCGTAGGAAATAAATACATAAATAAATAATAATAATGGTTCATGGGAACATAAAAAATGACTGTTGTAGTTGAAGCCCTTCATAATTATTTGATATTATTTCTTCATTTTTTGTCTTTCTGTCTTCTCACTTCTTCATTAAACTCTTCTTCTTTCTTTCTTTCTTTCTTTCTTTCTTTCTTTCTTTCTTTCTTTCTCCAATTACTAACTGCCTCTCTTTTTTTTCTTTCTTTTCCAATTCTATTTTCTTTGTTTCTTTCATTCTTTCTTTCTTTCATATTGTATGATTTTTCTTACTTCATCTACTCTCTACTCTTTGTTTCATTTTTTCTTTCTTTGTCTTCTTGCTTTTCATATTTCTCTTCTTTCTTTCTTTCTTTCTTTCTTTCTTTCTTTCTTTCTTTCTTTCTTTCTTTGTTCCTTGCCTTTCTCCAATTACTTTCTTTTTCTCTATTTCTTTTCCCATTCTTTCTTTCTTTCTGTCTTTCTTTCTTTCTTTCTTTCTTTCTTTCTTTCTTTCTTTCTTTCTTTCTTTTTTATTGTAACCTTTTTTCTTTATTTATCTATTCTCTACTCTTCGCTTCAGTTTTTCTTTCTTTGACTTTTTTTTCTTTTCACATTTCTCTTCTTCTTTCTTTCTTTCTTTCTTTTTTCTTTCTTTCTTTCTTATTGTATGATTTTTTACTCTTTATCTACTCTCTACTCTTCGCTACATTTTTTCCTTCTTTGTCTTCTTGTTTTGCATATTTCTCTTCTTTCTTTCTTTCTTTTTTTCTTTCTATCTTTCTTTCTTTAATTATTTACTTCCTCTCGGTTTCTTTATTTATTTTCACATCCTTTTTTCTTTTTTTCTTTCTTCCTTCTTGTCATTCTTATTTCATTCTTTCTTTCTTTCTTTCTTTCTTATTGAATGATTTTCTTTCTTTATCTAATCTATATTCTTCGCTTCATTTTTTCTTTCTTTGTTTTCTCGCTTTTCATATTTCTTTTTTTCTTTCTTTCGTTCTTTCTTTTTCTTTCTATCCTTCTTTATTTTGTTCTTTCTTTGCTTTTCTCCAATTATTTACATTCTTTTTTTTCTGTAATTCTTTTCCCATTCTTTCTTTCTTTCTTTCTTTCTTTCTTTCTTTCTTTCTTTCTTTCTTTCTTTCTTTCTTTCTTTCTTTATCTTTACTTACTTACTTTCTCTCTTTCTCTGTATTTCCTTTCCCATTCTTTCTTTCTTTCTTTCTTTCTTTCTTTATCTTTACTTACTTACTTTCTCTCTTTCTCTGTATTTCCTTTCCCATTCTTACTTTCTTTCTTTCTTTCTTTCTTTCTTTCTTTCTTTCTTTATCTTTACTTACTTACTTTCTCTCTTTCTCTGTATTTCCTTTCCCATTCTTTCTTTCTTTCTTTCTTTCTTTCTTTCTTTCTTTCTTTATCTTTACTTACTTACTTTCTCTCTTTCTCTGTATTTCCTTTCCCATTCTTTCTTTCTTTCTTTCTTTCTTTCTTTCTTTCTTTCTTTCTTTCTTTATCTTTACTTACTTACTTTCTCTCTTTCTCTGTATTTCCTTTCCCATTCTTTCTTTCTTTCTTTCTTTCTTTCTTTCTTTCTTTATCTTTACTTACTTACTTTCTCTCTTTCTCTGTATTTCCTTTCCCATTCTTTCTTTCTTTCTTTCTTTCTTTCTTTCTTTCTTTCTTTCTTTATCTTTACTTACTTACTTTCTCTCTTTCTCTGTATTTCCTTTCCCATTCTTACTTTCTTTCTTTCTTTCTTTCTTTCTTTCTTTCTTTCTTTCTTTCTTTCTTTATCTTTACTTACTTACTTTCTCTCTTTCTCTGTATTTCCTTTCCCATTCTTACTTTCTTTCTTTCTTTCTTTCTTTCTTTCTTTCTTTCTTTCTTTATCTTTACTTACTTACTTTCTCTCTTTCTCTGTATTTCCTTTCCCATTCTTACTTTCTTTCTTTCTTTCTTTCTTTCTTTCTTTATCTTTACTTACTTACTTTCTCTCTTTCTCTGTATTTCCTTTCCCATTCTTACTTTCTTTCTTTCTTTCTTTCTTTCTTTCTTTCTTTCTTTCTTTCTTTCTTTCTTTCTTTCTTTCTTTATCTTTACTTACTTACTTTCTCTCTTTCTCTGTATTTCTTTTCCCATTCTTACTTTCTTTCTTTCTTTCTTTCTTTCTTTCTTTCTTTCTTTCTTTCTTTATCTTTACTTACTTACTTTCTCTCTTTCTCTGTATTTCTTTTCCCATTCTTACTTTCTTTCATATTCTATGATTTTTCTTTCTTTAACTCCTCTCTACACTTCGCACATTTTTTTCTTTCTTTGGCTCCTTGCTTTTCATATTTCTCTTCGTCATCTTTCTTTCTTTCCTTCTTTTTTCTTTCTTTGCCTTTCTCCAATTATTTACATTTTTCTCTTTTTCTGTATTTCTTTTGCCATTCTTTATTTCTTTCTTTCTTTCTTTCTTTCTTTCTTTCTTATTTTATGGTTTTTCTTTTTTGTCTCTTTTTCTGTATTTCTTTTCCTATTATTTCTTTCATCTTTCTTTCATTCTTTCTTTCTTTCTTTCATTCTTTCTTTCTCTCTTATTGTATGGTTTTTCTTTCTTTTTCTACACTCTACTCTTCACTTCATTTTTTCTGTTTGTCATCTCGTTTTTCATATTTCACTTATTTCTTTCTATCATACTTTGCCTTTCTCCCATTATTTACTGTCTCTCTTTTTCTTTCTTTCTTTTCCCATTCTTTCTTTCTTTCTTTCTTTCTTTCTTTCTTTCTTTCTTATTGTATGGTTTTTCTTTCTTTCATTATCTACTCTCTTCTCTTGGCTTCCCTCTTTTACTTTTCTCTTCTGATTTCTTGACCTTTCTTTCTTTCTTTTTTCCTGATTGTATGATTTTTCTTTATTTCTTTATCTACTCCCTTTTCTTCTCTTCTTTTTGCTTTCTTTGCTTTCTCTCTTTTCACGTTTCTCTTCTTATTTCTTAATCTTTCTTTCTTTCTTTCTTTTCTCATTATTTACTTTTTTTTCTGTATTTATTTTTCTCATTTTTTACTTTCTTTCTGTTTTTGTCTTTTTCTTTTTTTTACTTTTTTTTTCTGTATTTCTTTTTCACACTTTTTAATTTCTTTCTTTCTTTCTTCTTTCTTTCTTTCTTTCTTTCTTTCTTATTGCATGATTCATCTTTCTTTCTTTATCTACTCTATTCGCTTATTTTACTTCATTTTCCTTTCTTTCTTTCTTCTTTCTTTCTTTTTCTATTCTTGCATACTTTCTTGTTTTCCTTGTTTTTCATTCTCCCTCTTACTTTTTCTTTCTTTCTTTTTTTCTTTTTTTCTTTGTTTCTTTCTTTGTTTCATTCTTATCTACTCTCTAACGTCTAGTGATAGATGAAAACGGTTATTTTAAATTATTCTACCGCCTACTGTTTAGATGCAGTTATGGGTTATAAAGCAATCGTTTGTTCTCTACTGTACATGGCCGTTTATTAACATTTCAATCTCTTTTATCTATAATCAATTCCTTCAGTGTATATTGTATTCAGTTTTTAATTATTGGCTACTGATTATTATAATCTCTATAGCATTTGGCATGCGTGAATGCTACCCATAATGCCCTAATGATATATAAAGAGGGGAGCCACTATCAAATATGGCCTGAAGATTGCGTTCACGCATGAAATAAACTGGCGCCAAACAGTATTGAACTGTGTCTACATAATCATTTAGATTTTAAACGAAAGTTGACAAAACATTAAAATTCATCGAATAAATTCTACACAGAGAATAATAAAAATAATAATAAATAAGTTTTAGTGGCTCGAAAATATGGAAACCGTAACAGCGAAGCATAACAACAAATAATTAACAAATATAAAATTATAAAATAATGATATCAAAAATAGCAGTAATACTACGAATAAGTAATATAACAATAGCATTTCATGGAAATGTAGAAATAAAACAAAATGCCGTCTAGATAATATAGGCTTACATAGTAATATCATGTATAAAGCTAAGTAACAATCAATATTAATGCAAAAGAAATGCATATTGGAGCAAAAAACAACAAAAAAAGATATTATAACAAATAAAAAAATCAGTCGAGAGAAAGATATGCTAACATTGCTAGACTTTCTAAATATATGTGGGGATAAAAAGAAATATATCTCCAACAAGACTAAATGGGGAAAAATCATAAAATGCAATGCTGACAGCAAAAACTGTTGACTATCCTCCGGTGTCTCATTCCATAGTACAATATTTCGGTACACCAAAGCTAACTAGCATAGTTCCAGATCTTTAACTGTGAATCTTTCCCTCTTAATATTGTTAAACAATAGAGCATGCAGGACGGCCTCCCTAATCTCTGTTTTGTAATGTGACAATGTACTGCAACAACAGCTCACCGTCACCATCTCTGTTATAGAGAGCAGTATAGTAAGATCCATACTGCATTTAGGACTGACAGTAATCAGTGCATGACAGTATTGGAAAATGAAAAGAATAGTTCTGCTCAGGAAGCCAAACCAAAGTTGAAGATAAAAGATTTGGTTCCCATCTTTGTCAGAGTGAGCCACCACATTACACTTACACTCTCAGTAATCGAACTATCCTGGCCTTAAATTTCTTATGGGCTAAAATATTAGGTTGGTGCAAAAATAATGACGTAATAATGTCGTTTTTTGACGTATTTTTTAACGTCAAAAAACGACATAATTACGTCATTATTTTTGCACCAACCTAATATTATTTCTTCCTCTTTTACTCCCCCTCCTTGATCCTTTCTCCTTTTTCTCTGCTTGTCATACCTCAAACGCTTTCTGGTGTTTATTGATAGAGCCTTTCCTACCTCTTCCCCTTTCATTATTTTTACCGGCTTGTTGACCAGATTGGACGGCATTACAGGCACTATTTCTGCTTCTTCCACCACTATTTCACAAAAAGCCACCGCTTCTTCTTCAGGGCTATATTTCTCTACAGAGGTTATTTGAAAAAAAAATCATTTCCCCAATTTTCCTTTTGTTACCAGCCTACCTCGAGCTTTTTACACCCCAAGCAAATCATTAAAACCACTGAGGCACAAGTGGTTATTGGGCGTGAGAGAATTAGAAAACAGAAACATTACTAAGAAGCGAGTGCAGAAGGGAGAGTAATCCTGAATGACAGCGATTGACATTGCATTTAAATTTATGACGTTTAAACTTGGCCGCTAAGCATCGAGCCAGAACAATGTTCCGGAAGCGGAAACTGCGAGTAAGTAAACTCGTAGCATAGAACTTACAGGTACATTTCGTCAACTCAGCTGTATGTCTTTGAGACCATTTTGCAGGATTTGAGGGAATTAAAGGATTGGTTTGATGCTATAATTTGTAGGTACATATGGGGTAATAATATCACTGAGAAATGTTGACATTTGGTATATGGGGGTTGGTATCTGTGAAATTATGTCTTAATGGCTATCCGGGTTTGTGAATTTTAACATTTCCATTTAGGTATCCTAGTTGCTAATCTCCAATAATTTTATTGCTTTCCAAAGATGCTACATAAGCGTTATTGGATGTTATGAGTTTGTCGGATGATTTTTTTAGAAT
Source organism: Acanthosepion lycidas (assembly GCA_963932145.1). Taxonomy (NCBI): domain Eukaryota; kingdom Metazoa; phylum Mollusca; class Cephalopoda; order Sepiida; family Sepiidae; genus Acanthosepion; species Acanthosepion lycidas. Next base: position 24,775,266 of record OZ010615.1, on the reverse strand, counting down.
GCCAGTAGTGTTTTTACTTATTTTTGCTAAATTAGATCGATCATCGATGAATTGCTATAATTTTCTGTAATCATTCAAATTGTCCCAAATTATATATATTGGATTTATCGGCTCTTCTGATGCCGATATTAGGATTTTTTTTTTAGTTCTTTTACAGCGGTTTTTTTTTTAGTTTTGTTGGAATGTTGTTATAGCTGTTGTGTAGAGAATGATATTTTAGACCATCTACCCCTCTTTGAGGTTTGAATGGATTTTTATTAATTTTTATTAATTTGTCATTTTCCAGTTGAGACTGGTGAAAGTTAATGACAAGTTTAAGTCTTTTTTGTCAGGAGGTTAAATTTAGTCTGCAGATAGCAGTTAGGTCCTAGATTTAAGAATTCCTTCTTGTCATCTGTTAGTTTATTACTGGGTAGGTTTATATATTTATCACTGTTGTTGGAAGAATAATATTTACTCGGAATAAGTGGCAAAGCTTTTTCGTGTATTATTTGTCTGTAGTTATTAGAACCTTGAATAAGTTCTCGCTGTTTTCCAATAGATGGCCTTTCCAGAACTGTGTGCGCGTAGGTGCAGATGGTAATGTATCTATAAGGAAGAACTATAAGCAAGCTTGAAATTCAGTGTATGTCATTTCGCCGAAGTGTAAACAACTTTGTTTTCATAGCGTTATACATGTTGGATTTCGTGCCAAAGAAAGTTTATTTGCAGGGAATTTTACTGCACTACTTTATTCAAAAGAAATCTGCAGATGAAGCATACAGAATTCTTGTTGAGACTTACGGCGACCATGCTCTGCCGGAAACAACATGCAGAGATTGGTTTAGACGCTCAAAAATTAATGATTTTGATGTCGATGGTACAGAAAGCAACTAAAAGTTTGAAGACTCATGTCAGGTGCAAGCTGAACTTGTAGAATCATTAGAAGTTGATCATACAACAGTTTTAAAACGTTTGAAAGCATTAGGCATGATTCAAAAGCAAGGACATTGGATGCCGTAGTTGTTGAAGGCGAGAGACTTGTCACGTGTGAACAGCTGCTTCAATGGCAGAAATGGATAGTTTTCTTTTGCATCGTATCGTGACTGGCGATGAAAAGTAAATACACTACGATAACCCTAAGCCTCGAAGATCGTGGATTACGTACGGTCATGCATCAATGTCACCGGTAAAGCCGAATATCCATGGTCCGAAGATTCTGCTCTGCATTTGGTGGTATCATCTGGGTATAGTTTATTATGAGCTGTTCAACCCAGGCGAAACCACCACAGGGCATCGCTATCGACTACAATTAATGCGTTTGAGCCGAGCATTGAAGAAAAAACGACCGCTATACGAGCAGAGACAAAGCAAAATGATTTTGCAACATGACAACGCTCGGCCACATATTGGGTGAAAACCTACATGGTAACGCTTAAATGGGAAGTTCAACCCCATCCGCTGTATTCATCAAACATTTCCCCGTCCGATTATCACTTGTTCCGATCGATGGCACATGGTCTGGCTGAGTAGCACATTCATTCTTATGAAGATGGAAAATAATAGGTTAACTCGTGGTTAGACTGAAAAGAGGTGCCGTTTTTTTCCCACGTGGAATTCAAATACTACCAGAAAAATAGGAAGATGTAGTGGCTAGCAATGAACAATACTTTTAGTGACGTGTTTCTTACTAATTTTTGTTAATAAAACATGAAAAATGACCTAGAACTTATTCAAGGTCCTAATATATCAATTTAAATGTCATTTAGAAAATTGTATCACTGATAAAAAAGTCATTACGTACATTGGCTTTACTACAACGATGCTAACAAAAAGGCTTACATTTCGTTTGGCTGAGCATAGTTCAATATCTCAGCCTTTAAAGAAACACTCATGCCTACTCTCACAGATTAGACGGATATTATTAGCTTTTTCGTAAAGAATTTTCTGTATTTAAGTTCACCATTATTAATACTTAATGTGATATTGGACTTCATTATTTTTTGGTGGTTTTAAGCGTCACATATTTTGGGATGTCATTATTTAAATGTTGGATTTAGTTGTTGTTATTTGTTGTCAAATAAGTTTTTCCAGAATCCCGTAGTATTACTTAACTTGTTGGCTGCCCGGTCATGTAATTAAAAAGAAAATGTGTATTTGTGCAGCATATCGTAGCGTCTCCCTACTCCACTGATATCCTGTCTCATCGAAAGAACTCTTTATATGAGACCTTGAACACTATTTATATTATTCGGACTATTATCGTCATCTTTGTTACTATATTTATCACGTTTCGGCCTTCTTCAGGTGGTTGGAATGCCGAACTGAACCCTTTATTTCGCTCGCTAGTGTAGACTGTTCTAGCTCCACGTGCCATGTCAAATGGATGTCAGTTTTCAGTTATCTTTTGTTAATTCCCCTCTCTAAGTCCTCCACCGCCTTAACCAGGTATTGAACTCACACTCTGTGGATCCTATAACTGGATCTAACCAATACATTTATCAACTGTGCCATGTGTCCTTGAAGACACCCGTGTATAATTTTCTGGTTATTATAAACCTAATGTCTTCAGCAATTATTTTTATCAGTGTTCATATTGCAATTTTTGCTGGTATCATTGCATATTTTTTTTTATCTTCCATATCTGTTTATATTTCTGAAGTGAGGTGTTATGCACACTATTTAAATTATTCTGACTTCAATACCTGCTTAAGGCGGTGGAGAAATTGGAGAGCAGAATTAATGGGGCATATCTGATAACTGACATCTTTTAGACATGGCACATGGAACTAGAACAGTCTACTACAGCGAGCAAAATAAAGGGTTCAGTTTGATATTCAAACCACCTGAAGAAGGCTGGAGCGTACAACGACCGAAACGTTGTGATAAACATGGCAACAAAGATGAGGACAATAGCCCAAATAATGTAAATAGTGTATATAATAACTCATCTCTGAAATATAAACAGATACTGAAGAATCGGTTAAATATGGCAACAAAGATGAGGACAATAGCCCGAATAATGTAAATAGTGTACATAATAACTCATCTCTGAAATATAAACAGATACTGAAGTATCGGTTAAATATGGCAACAAAGATGAGGACAATAGTCCGAATAATGTAAATAGTGTACATAATAACTCATCTCTGAAATATAGACAGATACTGAAGGATCGGATAAATATGGCAACAAAGATGAAGACAATAGTTTGAAAATAGTTTGTAAATAATGTACATAATACCTCATCTCAGAAATATAAACAGAACTGAAGGGCCGAAACTTTTAATAAATATGGCATCAAAGATGAAGACAATAGTCCGAATAATGTAAATAGTGTACATAATACCTCATCTCAGAAATATAGACCGATACTGAAGGGCCGAAACGTTGTAATAAATATGGCAACAAAGATGAGGACAATAGTCAAATAATGTAAATAGTGTACATAATACCTCATCCGAGAAATATAGACAGATACTGAAGGGCCGAAACGTTGAAATAAATATGGTAACAAAGATGAGGGCAATAGTCCGAATAATGTAAATATTGTACATAACACCTCATCTCATAAATATAGACTGAGAACTTGAACAGTTTGTTCAAATTTAGTAAGTCTCTCCATCGCTTTGAAAGATATTTGACTATGGATAGATAAAACAAATACTATTTGTCTTCTTTTTGTAGTATAATTCATAACATAGAGCGTTTTTATATTTTGTATTAGTTGGAGATAGTTTTGTTAACACCGTGAATGTTGTAACATCTTTATGCTATAAGCACAGAAACGATCAGCAACTCGGGGGATGGTATCTCGTCAACGAAAACGGTGCTCCGTTCATGACTGTCAAACACTACGGTGAGGAACTCGGACGAAGCTTTTCAAAATGTTTCGTCTGGGGAAGTAGACAGGCCCTGAACCTATTTATACGGGTTCAACAGGTTATATTTTTAGCCGATCCTACGGGCTCGGAGAACCCACGCTAAACCGGCCTTTAATAGCATCTCGTCAACGTTAAAGGGTGATCCTACTACCGTAGTTGATTCCTCCTAGCCGACAGTTTTTCCAGGAAGGTTTTAGCGATCCTGTTCTTTCTAGGGCAGTATACTTCCTATGTCTTCTACGCAGATAATCTGCTCTGGTTTAACTCTTTTGAACACTGACTGATTTAGGGATTTATATACCAACCGCTGCCCTCTCATTAGCAACGTTATAGGAACAGTTTTCATTATCAGCGCTACAAGAACTGTATTCTGGAATTCATTTTAGCGCTACCAACAAAATCCTATTCTTGTCCTTCATTTTGTATCACCACCTACTGTTTTTCTCGGGACTTTTAAACTTCCTTATTTGTTTGAAAATTTATTATTATGTACAAATAATGTTTGCCATTTTATCTAAATTCTTCGCTCTTGTTATCTTTGCTTTTATTAAATCATTGTCTTCATTGACTTTCATTTGTCTTTAGTTTTAAATGTTTGTGGTTGCCATCTTATATAGACACTCATATGCCCGCAACAAGAAATAAAATAAAATATTCCTATGGCTCTAGATACACACATAAACGTTTACGGTAGACGCTGTTAAATGTACAATTCAATACTTATTACCATAGTTTGTGTCCCCACGTATTCTGTCTCAACAAGGCGACGATAAACAGCATCAAAGGTTAGGTGACTCGGCCGCTTTCGGTCTGAAAACAGAATCTGTTACAGCCGTGTTACCTCGCATCCATTACGTGGCTGTATGTAAAAATCAGATCTGCCTGATCCCGATATGAATATCCTGCCAATTTTAAATGTAACACTTCTCAATTAACTCACACCTACAGACGTTGAAAGTTGAAGACAGGCTTTCTCTTGCCGAACTCTCTGCTTCCGATCAGTGAGCTACCCTGACGGAGTTATGCTGAAGGGCAGTATCGTTTGGAGAGGTTGACAAAGCCGACCCCGTGTATACGGGATTTACGGACAATTCTTGCCCTAGCCTACGGGCTCGGAACACCCCCACGTTAAAAATTGGCCACATATTGCCTTGTGAGGAGGTTAGTAAACAGAGACAGATTAACCAAAAATGTACACGAATAACAAATGTAACCTAGTCCATATAGTAACACAGCGTCATCTACTGTAAGCTTTCTTTAAATTTAATAACTCAAAAACGAAGGATGTTTATATGGACGTCTGTCCCGGTTTTTGGTTTGAGAAACCAGCCCCTAAATTTTTAAAAGTATTTTTCATACAACCTGTCTATCTATGTATGGATTATGCAGTCGAGAACGACAGATGAGGGTTCAGTAAATTCTAAGTTTTTACTTAGTTTTTTTTTTTTAAGTGAATAGTTTGAAGTGTCCAATTCCTCTGCTGGACAATGGACATTATTGCCAATATTTTCTCTATCATAGCGCCATGTCTTGTACTGGTACATTTTATGCTACATACCAGATGATGCCTTCATTCGTATCTCACCACACCCATCGTCTTTTTTTTACTGCACTTTGGTCTCCCATAGCTGAAACTGTTCTTCACGCGTCAAACGTTTCATGAATTTTCTAATTGATCTCTTTAGCTCTAAGTTGAAATGATAATCCCTCTTCTTATTGTGATCTACTGATGAAGATTTCCTTTCTACTGTTCCCTCTTTTTAAAACTTATTGACCGTTCTCTTGATGGTTTTTGAATTGACTTTGAATATGGAATCTAGAGTATGAATTTTGGTACAGTTACTGAAGACCTGAATGATCTTTTTCTTCTCACCATTGCTCAGTTGTGAAAACAGTGCGGCTGACACAAAACTATTTTAACCTGTTCTCTTTTCAGCTGAATATCTCTATGGTTTTTCAGTGATTCTTTCGACAAATGGTGTCAAGATGACTAGACGTCTTATCTGATATCTCTAAAGAACTCAGTTTAGTGTTTTTTTAGATATTAATGTGGGATGGATAAATTATGCTGTTACACAGATTTGGACAATTTTGCTTGGAAAAATGTTGTAGGTGAGGAGTAAAGCAAGAGTTGGAATGTAAGGGAGGATATATATGTATATGTATGTAAATGGGTGTATAACAATGTAATATAAATACATATACATGCATGTGTGAATAATTGTAGAAAATATTCTTTATATATATATAATTGTGTGTATGTATGGTGGTATGTATATATATATATATATATATATATATATATATTCTTTTTATATCTTTTTTGTATGTAGGTGTTTTGTTCTTATATATGAATGTATATGTATTTAAGGGTGTGTATGTGTATATGAGTATGTCTATATATATGTATATATATAGATGATTAAATGGTTAGATAAATTGTTTGATATATAGATTTGTATATAGATATATGAATTGTATATGTATGTATATGTGTATATATATATGTATATATATATAGATGTATATGTGTGTGTGTGTATGTATATATGTATATATATATATGTATGTGTGTGTGTGTATGTATATATGTGCATACGTGTATGAATTGTTTTTAAATGAAATATTGGGTCTTTCTAATGACATTTTAAATTTACTATTCTTAATTTGTAATATCCTTCTCTTGTAATATTCTATAATTTAAATTTTGTTATCTTCTGAAAGGAGTTTCATTTCTAAATTGATAAATTAAATTTAAATATACCATTCTTTAACTATTAATAATAGTAATAATATTAGCTAAATTCCTTTAAAATGAGACACTTCCAAAATCACCTAAAATTAAATTTTAACTATGGAATCAAACGAAAATCTCTATATATTTCAAATATTAAAATATAGATAAAGATTGTAAAATGTATATATAGTTTATGTACGAGGATAAATGAATTTTTGTGTAAATTATCTCATGTGTTTCTATGTGTTTTTTTGGACTTGTTAATTATCGTATGTATTAGGGATTCACATGAATACATTTGTGAGACATATATGAATAAATGAAAATTAATATTACCCTCAAATACGATTAAATAATGAAACCTAATCTTTAATTTAGTTTACCAATATAATAAATAAAAATTACATTCATAAATTAATTTTAAATATTAAAATAGATGTTATTGTTACTGTTTTTTCTTTATATATTGTGGAAATACAATTAGTTGGGTGAATAAACTATTAAAATTTGAAATATTTCTTTATGTCCTAGATAAATATGTTTATTACAATAATAGTTATATTTAGTCCCGAAACTATTTACTTAAAAAATTAAAGATTTAAGTTAATAACAAAATTTTTTTCAGACATCGAATTTTCTATAAAACATTGTAAGCTATCTTTTACATAATTTTGTTAAAACAAAATTATAACAACTCCATCTCTCTTTCCCCCTCCTCCTATCTCTCTCTTTACCGTAAGACTCACTTGTATACATTTTCTACATTTCATTTCCGTTTTGTTAACCATCTAAATAGGTCAAGGTTCTGTCACTCCTCCTACTCCAATATAAAACATACTTAAGAGAGATATAAAATTAACCCCTCCCTATACTTTATATTGTCTGTTTAACTGCCACTCTCAACCCCCTCTATTAAATTACAAAAATTACACTACCCACCAATTTCTAATCCCATTTTTCCTCTGAATTCGTTGTTGGAAGTTTTACCTGATGATCCTGAATCCTTAAAAAAGGATTTAGGTGAAATAAATTATCGTAATGGTACCTTAAAGTGGTTTGTTTTTCATTACATTATATATATATATATATATATATATATATATATATATATATATATATAGAGAGAGAGAGAGAGAGAGAGAGAGAGAGAGAGAGAGATCGATTGGTGAATTGGTCAAACGCAACTTTGCCAACTTCTCACCTTTCTACCGCTGGTTCCATGTGAAATTCTCCGATGAACACCATTCGTTAGTTCCTCAACTTAAGACTTTTACAAGTAGGATATGTCATTCTATATATGCGGAACCGAATCACCCTCATATCCCCCATGCACCTAATGTAAGCATATGTTCCATTTATCTTTTTCGCAAAAATTGCACCAGCGAACAGGCGTCTCCGTGGAAGCTTCCTTTAACACGACAATCTATAATTTTAACCGGTTCAAGTCAAGGGTCAATCATTATCTATCCTCCTTATCCTCACTATTAACGTCTCCTGATTTATTCATACCACATTACATTAATCATAATCCTTTTAACAATAACGCTTTTGCTTGGGTCACTCTCAAGCCTTGTGTTTCGGAAAACTTTAGTATGAAAAACTCTGTCTCTTCCGAGAGCCATTTGCTGCTGCGTGTTATACAATGATAATTTTTTTAATACTTGGACTTAAGCGTGCATGGCTCTCCACATTTTCTTATCCTTCATTATCTGGTAATATCCATTCTTTCTTGGCAAAGATAGTGTAGTATTTTGTCACTGAGTTCTCCATTACTAATTCATTTACACTTCTCTGAGAATGGTTACCCCCCCCCCCCGAGCAATCTCTGTTCTACAGTTTAAGACATAACTGGTGAGCTGAGTATAAGAGGTGGGTTCTTGTCTTTCAAAATGGAATTTGTGAGAAAGTGAACGCAACAGACTAGGCTGGAATTTGAACTTGGATCGCCAACCTCGATGTAAATAAAGCTTATTTAGTATAAATACCAATCTGTCTCAATTCCTTTCGGATAAGAATTTTCTATCTAAGAGATAGAAAATTCTTACATGCATACTGGATGTTGGATGTTGGATTCTTTAAGAAGCTCATTCGCCCTTTGTCAACCCTTTCCAGGATGGTTTGAATTCAGAGTTTTCTTTCTCCTAAATTGATAGTTAGGTAAGGTTAAATGACTGTCCTGCTATTTACCTATGGATGGGTGGAGAAGAAGAGATGGAATCATATTTTTCCCAAGGGCATTTTCGCGTAATTGGATATATCGAACTCAATTGAAATTTGAACGTTGTTCTTCGATTTCTCATGTCTATTTATTACACCGACTACACATTCAAACTTATCGTATAGAAGACCGAGGGGAAGGTGAAGATGAAAAGAAAACACGTGCGTTTATATTTCCTGCTTGAATTAAGTCTTACTGAAGATAAAGAAGAAAACAAGACCGATATATATATATATATAAACAAATATATGTATTAAACAAAACAATTTTACAATGGACATAGACAATAATATTTGTGTGTGTGTATGAACGTTTGTGTCTGTTCTTTGATGAATGTTCTGATTTGCGTGAATGTTTGTATTTTGGTGAATGTTCATATTTCGGTGAATGTTCGTACCTCTGCACCTCTCAATCTCAGTAATTTTAGATAAAATTACTGAGATTGAGAGGTGCAGCTAAACCCTAGGCGTCAGTTTGTATGAAGTTGTGTTCGTTGTTTATTATTACACTGTCGCCGTTGTTTTCTTCGTTTGCTAAAGATAGTTTATTCTACCAAACAAAATAGTTTGGTCGTATATAGATTTAAATGTCAGTGTGACGCTGACTATATAGTGTGGACCAATCAGCGCCTTGAAACGCGGATTGCACACATGCGCCTGTTAATGTTAGAAAATGTATTGTTACCCATAATACACGTCTTACCCATCGCTACAGGATTCTGCAAAGGTCAGCACCTTTTTGACTCCGCAGAAAAATATACGGAATCGCCGTTTGCCATTTTGGGCAAACGGACGGTCGAAAAAGTCTCTGCGTGTTTTGGAGGTGGTCTATGTCAAATCAACTGGCCATCTTTGCGTCCGACGGAAGAGAATTTGTCTTTTCTTTACTAGGAGGCTTGTGAGTCCGGATTTTTTCCTTTTTGTACACACTGGAACTATTTTTTCTGAATTTTGCATTTTTCTAAATCTCTTTTTTCTTTCCCTCCCATTTTAATAATAAATCGTTTTCTCCTCGCATTTCCTCGATTTCTCCTAGACTGTTTGTCACTTTGCGAATTTCGTTAATAATGTGTTGCCAACGATTTTTCTGATGAGGTATTGGCCAAATAGGCTACCTTAATGGAAAATATGTGGTTTTATTTGTTATTTGATTTTTTTTAGATATCAATTTACACGATTTGGAAAATGTGCTGTTACACACGGTATATATATATATATATATATATATATATATATATATATATATATATATATATATATATATGTATGCATGTATATGTATATATATATATATATATATATATATATATATGTATGTATATATATATATATATATATATATATATATATATATATATATATATATATATATATATATTTCAATGAAGGTGCAATTAATTTACAATCATGAATTATTCATACATAAAACAAATACAAAGGTTAATGAATAAATGGCGATAAATCCATCTTCGCGAACAATCAATAATATACAAAAACCCCGAATCTGTTTATGAATGAAAAGATCCTGTTTTATAAATTTCCGTTGCATTAGATCTTTTTATTTTACAAGCTTTCGTCTGTTCCTACAGACATCCTCAGGTATGAAATAGATTGTGTTCTTGTTTTTACTCTCAGTAATAAGTGGACAAACGAAAACAAGGTTGTAATCGGAAAATGCTATGAGAAATGTGTGTTATTGTTTTGGAACGTGCAGTCGCAACGCTGAGTTTGAATTTAAATTTTAAGGTTACGGTTCTGCGTTTATGTACAAATGTAGTGATAAGAGAATTCTTTTTTACTGGTAAAAACAAGAACACAATCTATTTCATACCTGAGGATGTCTGTAGGAACAGACGAAAGCTTGTAAAATAAAAAGATCTAATGCATATATATGTTATGAAAAACTTCCCAAACTGTCTGATGATCCAGGGTATTTAAAAGGTCTCTGGTGAAATAAACTATTACAATGGAGCCTTAAAAATCTCTCTATATATAAATATAGTGGATTATCAGTTATAGTGAAGTGTCTGAATGTTGAAACAGATTAGTTTGATTTGGCCTTGTTAGTTAGATAGCCCACCATAAGAGGGGTATAAAACAAGAAAATCAAATTGTAAAGTGAAACAACAAATTTATATACATATAAATCAATTAAGGTCTCTACAAATAAAATGAATGTATTTGGTTGATACAAAGTTGTCAAAATGTTCGTAGTAGTCCTTGCTAGAATGAGTTTATGTGTACGTAGGCAGGAACGTTTGCGTGGATGTATGTATGAATAAGAGTTATCGTAGGGTAGGAATGTCTTTGAGGTAATCGCTCAGTCTTAAAAAATTCCTTTCGTTTTTCAAGTATAAAAGAGGTGAGGTAAAGATAATAACGATCGCGTGACGTTTGTCAAGGGACGTGTTACTACGCTCGTCTCCCTCCTGGTGAAAGTAGCTTCAGTATCTGTCTATATTTCTGAGATGAGGTATTTTGTACACTATTTACATTATTCGAACTATTGTCCTCATCTTTGTCGCCCGTCTTTTATTTTTTGTGGAGTTTGAAAGGTCATTTGGGAATTGACTCCCGGATATGATTCGGGCCTTTCCATTGGACGACGAGCCAATTTTGCGTCGGCTCGCGAAAAGGTCCGTAAAAGAATTTGTTTCTGAGAATTGAAAATTATTTGAATTTTGTTTTTAAATGTTTACTAGTTTTCGATTGGACGAAAGTTATGTTTTGGATTCGCTTTTGCGTGTGTGTTAAGCAAAGTTTGCAAATTTGAGTCTTTTTAATTTCTAACAAAATCAATGAGTCAATGCTTATCATTTGAATTTTGAAATCTAGATCTTGTTTTGGTCACTATATATATATATAATCATTTTCAATGTTATTTTTAGTGGATACACGTATTTGTGTAGACGTCACGTTTATTTATTAAACTAGATTTATTTGTTTTCGTTTACCGGCCTGATTATTCGAGAAATCTTACTAAATTAAAGAGAGTATATCTATCGTTGCAAGCTTCTCACTGTTCAACCCCTATTTTCAGTTGAGCATCATTTACAGCTAGAACATGCCATGCTAAATCTGCGGAGCTGAATCACCGTCATTTCCCCCGTGCGTTTAATGTAAGTATAAGATTAATTTATCTTTTTCTCAAGAATTGATCCATTGGAGAACAAACATGGACGATACCCTTGATACGACAATGTATAATCAAGGATCAATCATTTTCTATCCTCCTTATCCTCACTACTAACGTCTCTTGTTTTACTCATAACACATTACATTAATCATAATCCTTTTAACAATAACGCTTTTGCTTGGGTGACTCTCAAGCCTTGTATTTCGGTTAACTTTTGTATGAAAAACTCTGCCTCTTCCTAAAGCCATATCAGTTTTCTTAATACTTGGGCATAAGTGATCAAGGCTCTCCACACTTTCTTATCCTTCATTATCTGTGATTATACATTCTTTCTTAGCAAAGATAGTTTAGTATTTTCCCATTGCCTTCTCTACGGTTTCTAATTCAGTTTCACTTCTCTGAGAATGGTTGCCCTCACTAGAGCGCTCACTGCTCTACTAAGGGTCATAGCTCTCCACATTTTCTCTTCTTTCTTGGCAAAGAGAGTGTAGTATTTTCCCATTGCATTCTCCACGGTTTCTAATTCAGTTTCACTTCTCCGAGTATGGTTACCCCCACTAGAGCCCTCTCTTCTCTGCTATGGGTTCATGGCTCTCCACATTTTCTCTTCTTTTTTGGCAAGTAACGTCGTGTTTTCCCATTGCCTTCTCCGCGGTTTCTAATTGTTTCGCTAGATCACTCTCTGCTCTTCTGCTTTGCACATAGCTACTGGAAGGAGTATAACAGACGAGTTCATGCCTTTTACAATGGAATTTCTGAGAAAGTGAACGCAATAGACTAGGGTGGAATTTGAACTCGGATCGCCAACCCCAATGTTAGTATAAATACAAATCTGGGACCAAAATGCTGAAACTGTAAGTCGATAATCATTTCATTGGAAGGCAAAACAAAACACAAAGACAAACAGTGAATTTTATATCTTTATTGCATTAATTACAAAAAAGATTTCTGCAAAGACCTACTGACGAAATATTCGATTATCTAATTAAAATAACGCCAATGTCTAATAAAAGAATTTTACACTATTTCTAAGCAAGTTTATCACGATTTAGCTAACTTCATCCAGAGGACGCAATTTCGCGATGTTTTATTCCTAAAACGATTCCATTTCAATAGTAATGGTTAAAGTAACGCTGGTTCCACCATGGATCCATATAGTGTCCATGGTTATCCATCCAACGTCCTTGGAAGTCCATCTGCCAGTTGGAGTAGTCCCTTCCGGGGTAGTTCCATCGGCCGTACCAATAGTAGTTCTGGTAGGGGTAGTACATGTGCCTACCGTGCCAGTTGTACCAGTAAGGGTTGCTGTGGCGTCCCTGCATATCCATCCAGCGTCCCTGCATATCCATCTGCCAGTTGGACATATCAAAATATCTCTCAGGGTAGTACATATGCCAGTTGTAGTGGTAGTTATAGTAACCGGGGTGGTTCCAATAGCGATTCCAGTGGTTGTAGAAGTGAGAGAACGGGTTGCAGTGACGTCCCGATCTGTCCATGTAGCGTCCTTGCATATCCATGGAATAGTTGGACATATCCATCCATCTTTCAGGGTAGAACCTGTTGCCGCCGTAATGGAAGCCGGGATAATAACCATGTCTGTGGTGCCACCAATGACGGTACGGGTTGCAGTGGCGTCCGTGCATGTCCATCCAGCGTCCGTACATGTCCATCTGGTAGCCAGACATGTCCATGTACCTCTCGGGGAAGTCCATCCAGCGATAGTACCTGTTGTACCTGTCACCGTCCATCATCCAGCTGTAATTGAACATGGGTCTTCCGTAGTAACGGTCATAGTCGTTCCATCTTCCGTAGTAGTCGTAGTATCTGGGGTCGACCATTCTGCCCTGGGAGTCCATGTATCGGCCTTGGAAGTCCATGGTCATTCTAGACATCGGTTCCATCATACCCCTGTATCTACCCCTGTACATGTTGTTGTGCATGGGACGCCATTTGTTCATGAAGCGGTTCATGATGATTTCGTAAGTAGTTGTGAGAGCTGAAAAAAACCCAAAAAAACACAGGTATTACAATCCGTTTGTTAGAAATAATTTTCGTTTTTCCTTATCAACTTTATTCTTCGGAAGATAAACTATATTGACATTCGAGTATAATGGATTCTTTGAAATTGGGAATTCTGCCAGGTTATATGTTTTCTATAGAAAATGTAACTAAAGGTAACTTAGACAATTTCCATTGTATAAATAACGGGCTAAGCTCTACGGGTCTTGAAGAAACACATATATTCCTGATTAGGGACACTTGGAATTGGAAGATGTGAAGTAGATATCCGAAATTGAAAAAGTCGTTTTCATGAAACTCAGCAAAGGATTAAGAAAAAGGAAAATTTCGTTAGAAGCAAAGAAAACAGTGCTGAATTGCTAAAATGGGACGGCGAAAAGGGAGAAGCAGTTTCATGCCTTTCTCTAGATCAGTCCTCCAAAATGAATAATGTCAACCACCGACATCGAGCAATAGCAGAGAACTTAGGGAGAAGTGAATTCATGTTTTTCTTAAGATCGTTACAATCAGTAACAACCATCCTGCAATGGGAGAGAACACATTTCATGGTTCTACCAAGCATACAACTGCCGAACACCGAGAGGGAATATAGGGAAAATGAATTCATGCCTTTCCAACGATCATTACTGCAAAGTGATTATATTCTCCAAACCTAAAAATGGGTTTGTGCCTTTCCACCTCCTGCAATATGATTAAAATCAGATTCAGTCATCGAGCAATGAGAGAATACACAAGATGATATGGTTTCATGCCTCACCAAAAAATAATCCTACAAAATTATTATAGTCTCATTTGATGAGCAATGAGAAAGAACACAGGGAGAAGTGAATTCATGCCTCTTCTGAAAATAATCCTGCAAGGTGATTGCAATCACCCTCAGCCAATTATTAATGGGTGACAAGCGGTTTCATGTCTTTCCCAAAACTGCTGCTGAAAAAGAATACAGGGTGGGCTTGTTTCATGCCTAACTAAATATTACTCCTGCAAGGGAAACTGAACTCATGCCTGCCGTAAAGTCTGCTCATACCTGTTTCATATCTATATACACGCCTATCGACTGCATTCTTTTTATATTTACTTCTTAGTTGTTTGGTGCTCAGAACTTGAAGTTCCACTGATTTATTGGTTGCGGTAATTATTTTTTACGGCTTATCAACCCTATGTGTCTTATCTAAAGCCGAACCATATTTGGAATTTATAGAATAATACATCTTCTTTAAAGTGTATATTGCATTAAATAAATAACGATGATATTTCAAGATACAAGTCTTATTATTTAATCCGTAGCTGGGGGGAGGTGATGGATTAATACGTTTCCCAGATGAATGTAACGAACTCGACTGTAGATAACAGTAGATAACGATTGACATTGCATTTAGATTTTTGCAGATTAAAGTTGGCTGGAAAGTATGGAGCCGGAAGAGAGTTCCACAAACGTGAAGTATGGGAATAGAAACTGTTAGTCTAGAATTTACGACTATATCTAACGAGCATAACTGTACACTGATGAGATCTCAAGTCCAGTGTGGTACTGCGCTTAAATTTGAAAACATCTAAGTACCATGGAGGATAGCTCACCCGAAACAAATTCCTTGAAAGTATTTAGAGAAAAGACACGGCGAGGCAACCGGGGGGGGAGAATGACTGAAGCTGAGCTGCCAGTTCACGCCCAATAATATTGCTGATTCTTCTTTGGATTTCATTAAGGGGCTTATATTAAATATCAAGAGCTCAGGACAATGTGTGTCAGTAATATTCTAAGTGTGGACGAATGGTAGACTTATAGATATGTAAGATAGATTGTGGAGAGAAAAATTGTCTTGCACGACACAGTGAACCAATTTTTTTTAACAGCAATGGATTCCAACTGCTGCTTTATGGAACAGACAGCCAGCAGACTAATGCATAATTAATTTTAATCTAGTCTATAGCATGTCTACCTTTTTTACTCCAGTTTAAACCAGTCCTAAGTCTAATATATTTCATGTCTTAACATCTTCTGCGGATAAAGCAGATTGATTTGCTCGTAAATTCTCTTCTAATACTTCTTTTGTGTTATCAGATCTATGTTTAGTTTTTTGACTAAATCAGAATATGTGTACTTTTTTTTTATTCTAGTCTAAACCAGACACCTTTGCGACTATAGTCTAAGCCAGACCTAAGTCTTCCCGTTGCAATCTAGTCTGAAAAATAAGTATATCTACCTTTTTAAGGTACTCTAAACTAGACGTGTCGCCACTTTTTTGAGTTTAGTCTAAACCAAACTCGTGTCTAAATCAGGCCTATGTCTCCAGTTTTGAATCAAGTCTAAACCAGAATTATTGTTACCTTTGTAAATACTTGAAGTTGAGGTTTCATGGTTATTTTTCCTACATAACATGAATGGATGACTACATGAATGAGGCACAGTATAGCATTAATAAATTTGATTGCCATGAATACTGGCGGCTCTATAATAGTCTCTTTCTCTCTCTCTCTCTCTATCTACTCTCTATCTATCTATCTCTCTTTTTCGCCCTGTCTCTTCCATTAATTTGAGGTATTAACATCTGCGGATGACGCAGAATGATGTGCGAGAAAAAACTGTTAGCATAGAATTTATGGCTATATCTAGCCAGCTCAACTGTACACTGATGAGACCTTAAGGCCAATCTAGTACTGCGCTTAAATTCAAAGGTTCTAGGTATCATGGTGACTCTGTAATAGTCTCTCTCTCTCTTTCTGTCTCTCTTTAGGCTTTTCTCATGCATCAATTTGAGGTCTTAACATCTTCTGTGGATAAATAACATCTAGATGAATGACAGAGGGCATAAGACCATATGCAGCAGCAATATTCTAAGCATAGACGAATGGTAGACTTATAAATATGTAAGATAGATTCTGGAGAAAAAAATTGTCTTGCGCGACACAGTGAACTGGCTTTTTAAGAGTATTACTATCTAGATGTATTGGCCCCTTGTGGTGACGTAAAAACGCATTACAGACAAGATAGTTTCATATGCAAACCCACTGACCGTTATATATTCATCTGATTATGTTAAATTAACGGCAGCGCCCAGTATCTTGCGAAGAGTAAGAATGTCGAAACGGAGTAGATTTTACAAGAATACAACACACTCAAGATTACCACCGTTATAAATGCCAGTTTGTCAAGAATCAACTCACCTGAAGAGGAACGGCAACTGGTTGGTTACAATCGCGTCGGTTCTCGACTGACACGTCGAACGCTGTGAACACCAACATTTTATAAGATTTGTGCTGAGCGAACGGCTAATGTTCTGAATTAGTGTCTGACAGTTTACCTCCCCGACAACAACATCTTAATCTCCCCACCATTTCCTCGTGACTTCTCCATTTGATTCCCTTAATACCAATTAAGACTCATAATGTTAATACCTGCTTTATCAAGTGAAAAGTGTTTGTTATTTTCTATTACGTACCTTTTACATCGTTAATGATGTTTGCAAATGCTTTCTAATAAATCTGTGTGATCAAGGATTCCTACTTGATAATCAGTTTGCTAATCTTTCTTCTAATTAAAGAACCACATAAGTTAATATCATTGGGGTCAATAAAATATCTCAGAGAAACATTATTATTATAGCTCACGGGTAAGAGCAGTGAACGGCAACTTAAAAGATCCAATGTGTGCTAGACAGTACATCGAGTTCGGCCATCAAAATTTATCGATAATTTTCTTCTCCATCTAGGTGCCATATCCCTTCAGGACGTTGGCAATCATCACTCTCCACCATTTCCTGTCCTTTGTAGCTCTTAGTAAAATTTGTCTTTTCACCATATATATATATATATATATATATATATATATATATATATATATAAAGAAATGTACTCTTAAGTTGTGCTATATTTATGAAATAAAGTGCTCAATATCAGAGATAGAGCGTGTGTAAATATAAAAGTAAGCATTGAAGTCAACACTTAGAGGCGACTGGCTGTTTCATACTAGACGTAGTCGTCAGGCCTGACGATTGTGTCTAGCATGAAATAGCTTGTCGCCTCTAAGTGTTGACTTCAATGTTCACTTTTATATATATATATATATATATATATATATATATAATGTTAATGGTCAGAATTGAATCAGACCAGAAAACACTGGCAGTACAATTTGTCTTTTCACCATGTATACTTTTTAATGCTGTTTTGTTATTATTTAAGCAAATAACCGACTTTAAAATAATGTCAAATCAGCATTAAAAAAATTTAAAATAATAGCAATTTTTACCTACCATAGACTTACACAGGCCCTATCATACGTATCTACGTGTGTGCGAGAAAACATTAAAACTTACTTTTACACAAGTTTGGGTGTTAACCATTTGCCCATAGCTGGGACCCTAACAGGTGCTACCACTCCGGGTCAGGGTGGACCTGGAAACACCACAAATTAAGAGGTGTTTTCACGCTCCCCAAAACCTTCTGATCAGAGGCCTTGCTGTTGGACATAGTTTATAATCTTACTCAGGACGCGGATGTAGTTTATCGTCATACCCAGGATGGTAATATCATTTGGCTGAATAAAATATAGCAGAGTCGAAGTACTTTACTAGTTTAATCTTTAGAGTTGCGAACGCCTGCTTAGAAGATTCATGGTGACCAAGAGGGCACATCGAGATCGGCTATCAAAATTCAGCGATAATCTTTTTTTCCATGTACCGAGTCCCTTCATGATATTGGCGATCGTGTCCCTCAACAACTTCCTGTCTTTATTATCTCTCAGTGTATTTTCACTTTTCGGCATCCCACCCCCAAATCATTTCCCGCCATATATGCATGCTTGGTCGTTGCTCTCCAGTATCTCTCCTACATTCAATCTGTTCTATGGGTACGAAAGCTTCCAAAACCTTCTTCCTGTGTCTCAGAGATTTCAGTTCTCTCTTCTTCACATTAAGTGTAAGTGTCGATTTTAGCTGGCAACAAAAACGATACTTATACTGAACGTGAGGAAGAGACAGCTGAAATTCCTGAGACACAGGAAGAAGTGCTTGGAAACTTTGGTACTCACAGGACAGATTGAATGCAAGAGAGACAATGGAAAGATTCGGACAAGCAAATTGTATATTCATTAACCATACTAATTGCTGTACATTAACATAAGATGATTGTAAGAAATCGGTTTGCATGGTTGCCAGTAAAAGGGGCAGCACAAAGTGTTACATGTCGGGAACGTTAAAATAAAGCGAGGGCTGACATTCGACTATTCATTTGTCTGATTACGTATGTTCAGGATGCAGGAGCCGCTTGGTTCGCAAATAAAATTTTAAAGATGCTTTTCAAAAGCTGAGTAAAATATTAAAAAAAGGAAAATATAGTTAGAAAAAAGAGAATAGGATTGAACTGTTATAATATATATATATATATATATATATATATATATATATATATATATATATATATATATATATATATAAGAGGCTTGAAGTAATATCAATTGGGTTTTACAGAAGGATATTGAGAATTTCA
Source organism: Acanthosepion lycidas (assembly GCA_963932145.1). Classification (NCBI taxonomy): domain Eukaryota; kingdom Metazoa; phylum Mollusca; class Cephalopoda; order Sepiida; family Sepiidae; genus Acanthosepion; species Acanthosepion lycidas. The sequence goes on along the minus strand of OZ010615.1, from coordinate 24,755,807 downwards.
TGGATCTAACATGTGAAAAGGAATATATATAGTCCTCCTATATGACAGTGAATGCTGGGCAATTTCCTCACAGTTGAAAAAGAGACTTGAAGCAACATCAATTTGGTTCTACAGAAGGATACTGAGAATACCATGGATCTAAGATGTGAGCAACATCAAGTCTTGGAGATAATGGCAATAAAAAAGAACACTTATGGACTTAAAATCAGGAAGAGACACTGAAATTTCTTTCTTTTTTTTTAGGTTTTTGGAAGATATGGAGAAAAGTGTAAATTTAATGAGGTCTAAAAAGGACAGGGAATTATTATGATCCATCATCACTAACCACATGAAGGGCCACGGTAGAAAGAAGAAGAAGAAGAAGAAGAAGAAGTAGAAGAAGAAGAAGAAGGTGATGATGAAGATGAAGAAGAAAAAGAAGATGAAGAAGAAGATGATGAAGAAAAAGAAGAAGTAGATGAAGAAGAAAAAGATAAAGAATAGAAGAGGAAGATGAAGAAAAAGATGATGATGAAGAAGAAGATGATGAATAATAAGAAGTACATGAAGATGAAGAAGATGAAGATGAAGAAGAAGATGATGATGAAGAAGAAGAAGAAGAACATGAAGAAAAAGCTGGTGAACAAGAAGAAGATGAAGAAGAAGTATATGAAGAAGATGATGATAAAGAAGAAAATAAAGATAAAGAAGAAGAAGATGGAGTAGAAGAAGATGATGAAGAAGAAGATGGAGAGGAAGATGATGAAGAAGAAGAAGAAAAAAAAGAAGAAGATGAAGAAGATGATGATGATGATGAGGAAGAAGAAGTACATGAATAAGAAGAAGATTATGAAGAAGAAGATGAAGATGAAGAGGAAGACAAAGACGAAGAACAAGAACATGAAGAAGAAGTAGTAAATGAGAAAGAAGAAAATGATGAAGCAGAAGAAGATGATGAATAATAATAAGAATAAGTACATGAAGAAGAAGAAGATGAAGAAGAAGAAGGTGAAGGTGGTGATGAAGATGAAGAAGAAAAAGAAGATGAAGATGAAGAGGAAGAAGAAGATAAAGAAGACGAAGTAGATGATTAAGAAGAAGATGAAGAAGAAGAAAATAGTGAAGAAGAAGATGAAGGAAAAGAAGAAGGTTAGTGTTGAACTTTGATAGCCGAAATCGATGTGTCCTTGAATGTTCTGAGTAGGCGTTCGCTATCCTAAAGACTGAGTTAATTAAGATCCTGTGATTTTTATTACCCATCATCACTAACGACATGAAGATGATGATGATGATGATGAAGAAGAAGAAGAAGATGAAGAAGAAGAAGAAGAGTTGAAACATAATAATAATAATAATAATAATAATAATAATAATAATAAGAAGAAGAAGAAGAAGAAGAAGAAGAAGAAGAAGAAGAAGAAGAAAATTATCATTGAATTTTGATACCCGAAATCTAGGGTACGTTGAATCTTCTGAGTAGGCGTTCGCTACCCAAAAGACTGAGCTGATAAATTACTCTACCTCTCCAATATTTTATTCACGCCAATGACATTAACTTCTGTGTTTTTTTAATTAGAAAAAAGATTAGCAAATTGATTACCAAGTGGGATCCTTGATCACATGAGTTTACTAGAAAGCATTTGCAAACATCATTAACGATGTAAAAGGTACGTAATAGAAAATAACAGACACTTTTCTCTTGATATAGAATCAATTAAAACCCTAAGTGTCAATTGATATTAAGAAATCAAACGTAGGAGGGGGCAATAGGAGAGGGTGGAGAACAAGATTTTGTTGCCGTGGGGGAGGCAATGCATCATACACTGACTCAGAATATTGACCGTTTGCCCGGCACAAGTTCTATAAAAAGATCGCGTGCACAGTGTTCGACGTCTCAGTCGAGAACCGACGCGATTGTAACCAACAAGTTGCCGTCCCTCTTCAGGTGAGTTGATTCTTGACAAACTTTTCAAACTGATATTTATAACTGCGTACTCTTGAGTTTGCTGTATACTTGTAAAATCTTTTACTCCGTTACGATGCTCTTATTCTTCGCAGGATACTGGGCGCTGGCGTTATCATAAATTATTCAGATGAATATATAACAATCAATTGGTATGCATATGAAAATATTTGGGGTGTAATGCGTTTTTACGTCATCACAAAAGTCCACTACATATAGATACCTCTAGACTTACCTTATATCCAGCTGAAGAAAGAACAACAACATTACAAATAATGCTGTTTTCATCATTCGCCTCTTTTCCTACAAGCGAAAAACCTTTGTGTTTGTTGTTTTACTAATGCAGGTTTTTCGTAAAATCAAATTCGCATTCTTCTGTTTCCCTCTCTCTCTCGCACTTTTTCTCTCCATCACTCTCTCTCATTCTCTCTCTTTCACACACACACACACATTGTTAAACACTCATTAGGTTCTATAGTGTTTCAGTATTTCGTGGATTACGGTTCTCCACAACGTCATGTCTTATTTAATAATATTTATCTCAATGTTCACATAACGGCTCAACATTCCGTCTTGATCTCTTCGAGTCAAAGATAATTCGTTATAAAATCTTTTATATTCAGAGATCCTAGTACAAATTTCAGTCGGGTTCATTATATTACGCTTAGGAAATGTTGGAAGCTTATTTTCTACCCAGCTTTGGTTTGAATAACAGAACAGACAGGTCCCTATAGCCTTGATTGGCAAACAGTTTGCCACATAGATAAACGGCAGGTTACTGTGAAAAAGAATGCTTAGTATGAAATGAATCGAAAAAGAATTGATCGCCCGAGCGTTTTTTTTTTCACGGAATCAAATTTGTCTCTTTGTATTCCATTTGTAGGGAGGAAGATTTCCATAAGTACTGCTAATTTGTGGAACAAGCCCCTGAACATTCCGTCTTGATCTCTTCGTGTCAAAGATAATTCGTTATCCACCCTTTTATATTCAGAGATCCGAGTTCAAATTCCACTCAGGTTCGTTATATTTAATTTCGCCGAAATTTTCTTTGAAAATGTTGGAAGCCTAACTTCTACCCAGCGTTGGTTTGAATAACAGGACAGACAGGTCCCTATAGCCTTGATTGGTAAACAGTCTACCAAATAGATTACTGTGAAAAAGAATGTCTAATCTGAAATGTATCGAAAAAGAATTGATCGCCCGAGAGTTTTTTTCTTCCGAAAACCGAAGTAGATTATTTAAAAGCAACGGATAGAGGCATTCCCGAAATGTTCCCATTGGTAAAACAGTTGCCCCTCTTGCAGAAGTGGCGTTGGCTGGTGCATGTCATGGATAGTGGCTGCGAAGGTTTTTGATTCAGTAATATTTATCTCCATTTTCACATAGCAGTCAGACATTCCGTCTTGATCCTTATCGAGTCAAAGATAATTCGTTATCAACCCTTTTATATTCAGAGATCCGAGTTCAAATTCCAGTCGGTTTCCTTATATTCAGAGCTTTCATTTAAATACGTCGTGCAAAAAAACAGTTGCATGCCTATGACTACAATATCGTTCTTTCCATGGCAAATGTTCAGATTAGCTCCATTCAAACAGTTCAGACATTTACAATTAATACAGGACACGACAATCCACGGAATCGGATTTAGTCTCATTTCCTCTGTATTCAATTTGTAAGGAGGCAGTTCCACTCAGACGGCTTTTTCCATAAATAATACTCTTCAAGTCAATGATCAAACGTTATCTTCTCTTTTATATTCAGAGCTGGAGGGCACCTCGAGGTGGTGTGATGGTTAGCAAGCTTGTCTTCTTAGAATAATTACGACTGAGTGATGAGTTCGATTCTCAGTGGATGCCCCGTACTTTCTTTCGTGTACCACATCTAAGTTACACTTGGAAAAACATTATATTCAGCGTTGGATATATTTAAATATGTTTTCAAAATTTGGAGTTTCGTTGACCATGTTGTTAAAAAACTTTAGTGATCACTATGTACAATTCTACAATGACTTTGCATTTGGTCGCGTCTTTATGGATGAGGGGGTGGTGTAATTGATAGTAGCCGGGAATGAGAAGCCGGAGAGCTGGGTTCGAATTCCAGTCGAGTTCGTTACGTTCATTCGGGAAAGATATTATTAATCCATCTCCTACCCTCCATCTCCTCCCCCCGGCAAGAATCTGCATCTCCCTTGTTATCTTCCATTGATCGACGGCTGACTTTGATTGCAATCCCCTTGCAAATAACTTGAGAAAGGCCTGAGACCATTTCATCCTGTGCTTTGTCTCATTGATGAATGGCAGTAATGATCTTGGGAAAGGCTTGAACTCACTTATTCCTCTGTTCTCAACTACTTCTTGACTGTTGAGGCTAAAAAGACTTACAGGGGTGATCTTTAGTGAGGCATGAGTCTACTTCTTCCTGTATTCTAGCACACTGCTCAAAGGCTGCGACTGTAATTGCTACGGAGGAGCGGTTTTGACAGAGGCATGAAACCACTTCTCACCCATTGACCATTCACTTTGCAGAATCTGTTCCCTTCTCCCTATATTCACACTCATTGCTCGACAGCTGAGACTATAATAACCTCACAGGAATAGTTTTGGGCGAGGCATGAAACCACATCATCCTGTATTCTCTCTCATTGTTCGATGACTGAATCTGATTTTAATCATATTGCTAGAGGTGCCATGTGAAAGGCATAAATCCATTTCTCAATGTGTTCTTCCCACTGCTCCACAGCTAATTGGAACCAGACTGCAGGAGTAGGCGAAACAAAGGCATGAAACAATTTGTACATGTCCTCTTTCCCATTCCTGGGTGACCGAGGTTGAACTTAATCCCATTGTGTTAATGATTTGGGGAAAGGCATGAATCTACCTCTCCCTGTGTATTCTACCACTTCTCGACAGCAGTGACTGATTGCAATGACCTTGCGGAAATAACGTTGGCTGAGGCATGAATCCATTTAAACCTGTTTTCTTTCTCATTGCTGGAAAGCTGGGGCTGTAATCATCCTGTAAGGGGGGGGCTTGGGGAGAGGCCTGAAACGATTTGTTCTAGGGATCTGACAGCTGATGGTTAATATAATCTCTTAAAGTAATCTTAGTAAAAGCATGCATCGACTTCTTCCGGTATTCTCACTCATTCCTCGATGGCTGTAGTCCCCTTCTATGAGTTTCTAGGCATGAAACTCACACTTCCTTTGCTCTTTTCCATTTGTCGGCGCTTTACAGAATAATTACCTTGCAGTAACAATCTTTGGAAAGGCATGGATTCATTTTCCCCGTGTTCCCTCCCAAACCATTTGTACATGTTCTGTGTCCCATTGCCAAAGTATAACGTAATTCCATTGTGTTAATGATTTGGGAAAAGGCATGAATGTACCTCTCCCTGTGTATTCTACTACTCTTCGACAGCTGTGACTGACTGCAATCATCTTGCAGAAATGGCGTTGGATGAAGCATGAATATACTTCAACCTGTGTTCTTTCTCATTGCTGGAGAGCTGGGACTGTAATCACCCTGTAGGGATGGCTTGAGGGGGGAAGCATGAAATTAATCATTCGAGGGTTCTGACAACCGATGGTGAATGTTATCTCTTGAAGCAATCTTAGTAAAGGCATTAATCTACCTCTCCCTGTATTCTCACTCATCGCTCTATGCCTGAGGTTGATGTAGTCACCTTCTAGAAGTGGTTTTCGTAAAGTCATGAAATTAATCCTTCCTTTGCTCTGTCCTGTCTCTCGACGGTTTAGATGAAATAATTAACTTACAGTAACGATCTTTGGAAAGGCATGTATTCATTTTTCCCTGTGTTCCCTCCCAGTACTCGGCAGCTGAAGCTGTAACCTATTTGAAGATAATGGTTTTAAGAAAGACACTCTTTTCCTTGTTTCTAACGAAATTTTCCTTTCTTTTAATACTTTGCTTGGTTTCCAGAAAGCATCTTTCTCAATTTCGGTGCTCCTTCGGATTTCTGCTTAAGATTTTCCAATTCCAAGTGTCCCTGCTCAGGCATATTTGTACTTTTGCACTACACATAGAGCTGACAGGTGGTTTGTACAATGCAGCTTGTCTAAGCAGACTTTAGTTGTAGTTTCTCATTATCAACTCTATGAGATTGTCTCCCTGCCACTTCTTGGTTCCTCGTTTCTCATTCACTTGACTTGAGGTGGAACAACAACATTGAATCAATAGCTTCATCTACTGCAAGGAAAGTTGTTTCTTCGTGTCGCGCCGGAAGGTTTTTTCTCGCCTTAAGTCCATCCTTCAAATCTATAAAACCTACCATCCGTCCTTCCATTGAATCCTGTTGCCATATCTGTTCCTCGACAAAATCCAGAGACGAATATGAAATATGATAGATCCTGATCTGGCATCTCGTCTACAGTCGCTTTCTCACAGTCGTGATGTGGTTTCCCTCGGTCTTTTCTACAAATATTTTTTATGGCAACTGTTCTGACGAGCTGCTTTCACTGGTGCTCCAACTGCATGAATTTAAGTGTGCTGCTGGGTTGGCATCTCGGTCCCGCTCTCTTACTGCCGAAACAGTTAAATATAACAGCCTCTCTTACTCTAACAGTTTTTTCTTTCGCACTTCCCGACAGTGGAACTCCCTTCCTCTTACTTGCTTCCTTAATAGCTATATCTTCAAATATTCAAATGTAAAGCCAATCGACATCTTCTGATGCATTGATGCTGATTCCCGTCCTTCTCTTTATCCTTTCCTCAAACACCCACTTTTTATACTTACTCTCGCTCACTGCAACAACTTTCGTGCTAGTTGCATTCCCTCTTTGCTCGGGATGAAAGGCTTAAAAAATATAAGTATAATTTATTTTCTGGAGAATAAAGTTGATAAATAAATACGGAAATTATTTATGACACAAACCAATTTTTAAAATACCAACGGATATTAATATCTGTGTTTTTCATTTTCAGCTGTTCGTGGGAAAGTCATGAAACTATTTTCCCCTTTGCTCAGTCCCATTATTAGTTTTCGAGAGATTAATTATCGTGAAGTAATGGTGTCTGGAAAGGCATGACTCCACTTATCCCTATTTACTCTGCCATTGCTCAATGCCTGAAGTTGATTTTATTCACCTTGAAGGACTGGTCTCAGAAAGGCATGAAACTATTTATCCTTTTTCTCGGTCACATTTTAGGAGATAAACATGTTTTGTTTCAAACGAAATTTTGCTCTCTCTCTTAATACTTTGCTTAGTTTCATGAAAACAACTTTTTCTAAGTGAACTTCTGGGAGAAAGCATATAACCGCACGTGATCACCAATTTCAACTCGGTCATTACGCCCAAATGTCAATATTGCTTATTTTCTTATGTTAGAGAAAAACCGAAATTATTTATGCCTCAAATTAAATTACAATTTACGGACGGACATTAACATCTCTGTCTTTGTTTTTCAGCTTTTCGCAGCTACTTCCGATACCATCATGAACCGCTTCATGAACAGGTGGCGCCCCATGTTCAACAACATGCACAACAACTACTACGGTAGGTCCATGTTCAATTACGACTGGATGATGGACGGTGACAGGTACAACAGGTACTATCGCTGGATGGACTTCCCCGAGTGGTACATGGACATGTCTGGCTACCAGATGGACATGTACGGACGCTGGATGGACATGCACGGACGCCATTGCAACCCGTTCCGTCATTCGTGGCATCAAAGACATGGTTATTATCCCGGCTTCCATTACGGCGGCAACAGGTTCTACCCTGAGAGATGGATGGACATGTCCAACTATTCCATGGATATGCAAGGACGCTACATGGACAGGTGGGGGCGTCACTGCAACCCGTTCTCTCACTTCTACAATCACTGGAATCGCTATTGGAACCACCCCGGTTACTATAACTACAACGGGCATATGTACTACCCCGAGAGATACTATGATATGTCCAACTGGCAGATGGATACGCAGGGACGCTGGATGGATATGCAGGGACGCCACAGCAACCCTTACTGGTACAACTGGCACGGTAGGCATATGTACTACCCCTACCAGAACTACTATTGGTACGGCCGATGGAACTACCCCGGAAGGGACTACTCCAACTGGCAGATGGACTTCCAAGGACGTTGGATGGATAACCATGGACACTATATGGATCCATGGTGGAACCAGCGTTACTTTAACCATTACTATTGAAATGGAATCGTTTTAGGAATAAAACATCGTGAAATTACGTCCTCTGGATGAAGTTAGCTAAATCGTGATAAATACTTGGTTAGAAATAGTGTAAAATTCTTTTAGTATACATTGGCGTTATTTTAAGTATTAGGTTGGTGCAAAAATAATGACGTAGTAATGTTGTTTTTTGACATTAAAAATACGTCAAAAAACGACATTATTACGTCATTATTTTTGCACCAACCTAATAGATAATCGAATATTTCGTTAGTAGGTCTTTGCAGAAATCTTTTTGTAATTAATGCAATAAAGATATAAAATTCAGTTTTTGTCTTTGTGTTTTGTTTTGTCTTCCAATGAAATGATTATTGCCCAACAGTTTTAACATTTTTGGTCCCGTATGAACAAAAGATCGCTTCACTTGAACTACCAAAAAATTAAGTCAGATTTGTATTTATACTAACATTGGGGTTGGCGATCCGAGTTCAAATTCAACCCTAGTCTATTGCGTTCACTTTCTCAGAAATTCTATTGGGAATTGCATGAACTCATCTGTTATACTCATTGCAGCAGCTATTTGAAAAATAGAAGAGCAGAGAGTGCTCTAGGGGAGGGACAACCATTCTAAGAGAATGGATACTGAATTATAAACCGTGTAGAAGGCATGGGAAAACACTACACTATCTCTGCCAAGAAGAAGGGAAATGTGGAGAGCAATGAACCATCAGTAGAGCAGAGAGGGTTCTAGGGGCGGCAAACATTCTCAAAGAAGCAAAACTGAATTAGAAACCGCGTAGCCAACGCATTTATCCTCCGTACCATGTGTCCAAAACAGTGTGAATTTAATACCCGGCTAAGACAGTGGAGAACTTGCAGAGGGGAATTAACAGGGGATAACTGATAACTGACATCCATAAAAAACATGGCACGTGGAACTAGAACTGTCTACGCCAGTGAGCGAAATAAAGGGTTCAGTTCGACATTCCAACCACCTGAAGAAGGCCGGAGCGTATAACGGCCGAAACGTTGTAATAAATATGGCGACAAAGATGACGACAATAGTCCGAATAATGTAAATAGTGTACATAATATCTCATCTCAGAAATATAGACCGATACTGAAGGGTCGAAACGTTGTAATAAATATGGCGACAAAGATGAGGACAATAGTCAGAATAATGTAAATAGTGTACATAATACCTCATATCAGAAATATAGACAGATACTGAAGGGCCGAAACGTTGTAATAAATATGGTGACAAAGATGAGGACAATAGTCCGAATAATGTAAATAGTGTACATAATACCTCATCTCAGAAGTACAGACAGATATCTTAATCATATAAACAATTAAAAGCTTTTCTGATTCAATAATATTTTAGCGTTTTGCATACTTTATTTTATAATTCAGAGCAGATTTTCCGTAACAGGGGCTCGTGTTTTACAAAACGAAATTGATGTTTTAAATTCTCCAGGAAGCTCTGCTTTTAACTAAATTTAATTTCTCGATATTTCATAAAATTAAATGATTGTAAGTGAAGTGGTTAAGCGTTGTAAAAATATTTCTATAAAAACCTTAAAAAAAACTAAAATAATCTAATTTATTTGTGAATAATTTCTGAAAGTTTCATTAAACAAAGGCAAAAAAGAAAGGGAAAAATGAAAAAATGAAAAAGAAAAAAGAGGAAAAGAAAAAAAAGAAAAAATGGAAACAAAGGAAAAAATGGAAACGATACAGGAAAAGAAACAAAAAGGGAAAAGAAAAAAGAAAAGAAAAAGGAAAAGAAACAAAAAGGGAAAAGAAAAAAAGAAGAGAAAAAGGAAAAGAAAAAGGAAAAAAAAGAAAAAAGAAAAGAAAAAGAAACAAAAAGGGAAAAGAAAAAGAAAAGAAAAAATAAAAGAAAAAAGTAAAAGAAAAAAGAAAAAAAAAGAAAAAAAGGGAAAAGAAAAAGAAAAAGAAAAGAAATAAAAGAAAAGTAAAAGAAAAGAAACCAAAAACAGAAAAGAAAAAAGAAAAGAAAAAAGAAAAGAAAAAAGAAAAGAAAAAAGAAAAAGAAAGGAAAAAAGGGAAAAGAAAAAGAAAAGAAAAAAGCAAAAGAAAAAAGAAAAGAAAAAAGGAAAGAAAAAAAAGGGAAAAAAAGAAAAGAAATAAAAGAAAAGGAAAAGAAACAAAAAAGGGAAAAGAAAAAGAGCAGAAAAAAGGAGAAAAAGGAAAAAAAAGAAGAAAGGGAAAGAAAAAGGAAATTAAACAAAAAGGGAAAAGAAAAAGAAAAGAAATAAAAGAAAAGGAAAATAAACAAAAAGGGAAAAGAAAAAGAGCAGAGAAAAGAAAGAAAAAGGAAAAAAAAGAAAAAGGGAACGAAAAAAGAAATGAAACAGAAAGCGAAAAGAAAAAGAAAAGAAAAAGAAAAGAAAAAAGAAAAGAAAAAGGAAAGGAACCAAAAGGGAAAAGAAAAAGAAAAGAAATAAAAGAAAAGGAAAAGAAACAAAAAGGGCAAAGAAAAAGAGAAGAAAAAAGAAAAGAAAAAGGACAAAAAAGGGAAAGAAAAAATTAAACAAAAGGATAGAAAAAGAAACAAAAAGAGAAAAAGAAAATGAAAAGAAAAAGGAAAAGGAAAAGGAAAAGCAACAAAAAGGGAAAAGGAAAAGAAAAGAAAAAAGAAAAGAAAAAGGAAAAGAAAAGGAAAAGAAACAAATAAGGAAAACAATCAAAAAAGAAAAAGAAAATAGCAATTAAAAACTTTTCTAATTAATAATTTTTCTTGAAATTTTTACGATTCAGAGCAGATTTTCGGTAACAGGGGCTCCTGATTTACAAAACGAAATTTATGATTTAAATTCTCAACGGAAAAAAAGCGGGAAAAATTTTTTTTCTCCACATTTCATAAGATTAAATAATTGTAAGTGCAGTAGTTAACCGTTGTAAAAATATATTTCTACGAAGACTTTCGAAAAAAAATCTCAGAGAGCGTATGTAAATATAAATATAAAAGTGAACATTGAAGTCAACACTCAGAGGTGACAGGCTGTTTCATGCTAGACGCAATCGTCAGGCCGCGTGATGTTTGCGTCTAGCATGAAACAGTCTGTCGCCTCTGAGTGTTGACTTCAATGTTCACTTTTATATTTATATTTACATACGCTCTGTCTCTGATATTGAGCACTTTATCCCATAAATATAGCACACCATAATACAATATTTCTTCACACACACACACGCACACGCATACACACACACACATAAACACACACACATATACATATATATATATATATCGAGAGACAGTGAAATAAAAGTAATTCAACAAACTACTCTCTCTCTCCGTACTCGGTGCCAGGGTAAAATAAATTGGTATGCCACACCCCCTGTGATACATTTCAATTGAGTGTCACAAACCATTAGGGGAGGGCATCGGTTCTTTTAAATTGCTTAAAATCAGTTCATATTCTTATATTATTTACTTTTATAATGAATAGCTTTTTATTATGCTCATTTTGTCGCCATATTTGTTACAACGTTTCGGCCGTTGTACACTCCAGCCTTCTTCAGGTGGTTGGAATGTCGAAGTGAACTGGGGTAGATTGGTGGTTGGAATGTAGAACTCACTGGGGTAGATTGTTCTAGTTCCACGTGCCATGTTTAATGGATGTCAGTTATCAGTTATCTCCTGTTAATTTCCCTCTGAAAGTTCTCCACTGCCTTAAACGGGTATTGAAATCACACTCTTTGGGTCCTGTCACTGGATCTAACCAACGCCTTTATCCACTGTGCCATGTGTCCTTGAGGACATCTGTGTATGAATTTCTGTTTATTATAAAACTAATGTCTCAGCAAGCATTTTTACCAGTGCTCACATTGCAACCAGCTGAAGAAGGCTGGAGCGTACAACGGCCGAAACGTTGTGATAAATATGGCAACAAAGATGAGGATAATAGTCCGAATAATGTAAATAGTGTACATAATAATAACTCATCTCAGAAATATAGACAGATACTGAAGGGCCGAAACGTTGTGATAAATATGGCAACAAAGGTGAGGACAATAGTCCGAATAATGTAAATAATGTACATAATACCTCATTTCAGAAATATAGACAGATACTGAAGGGCCGAAACGTTGTGATAAATGTGGCGACAAAGATGAGGACAATAGTCCGAATAATGTAAATAATATACATAATACCTCATCTCAGAAATATAGACAGATACTGAAGGGCCGAAACGTTGTAATAGATATGGCGACAAAGATGAGGACAATAGTCCGAATAATGTAAATAATGTACATAATACCTCATCTCCGAAATATAGACAGATCCATTAGTTTTTTTATTTTAAAAAAAATCTGGGAAAATTTTAATCTTTTTGCAAAAACCAACAGCATTTCCATGACTAAATTTTACTCGAAAAATAAATATAAGTCGTAAATTTTTCTGTTTCTATAAAGATTAATTACCGACGCATCTCCGTTGAAAAAAAGAAAAGTTTTACAAAGATTCCAACACAACACAAACAGGATTGTCTTAAAAATTTGTTTTAAAAACAGTATTTCAAATTTCGGGAAAATTTTTCATGTGTTGAAAACTTTAAACATTTTAATTTTTTTATCCCTCATTTTTTCGTTTTTATCTTCCTAGAAATGCAAACAAATAGGGACTAGAAATTTTATTTTAATTAATAGCCGTGGATTTCTGGTTGGTAGTACCATAAGTAAAAAAAAAAAAAAAATAAAATAAAATTCAGAGATTCTTCTTACCGAGATACATTACCTTCTTTATTGATTTACAAGAACTGTTCAGAAAAAAAAAATCAGAATATAAAAAAAGCACTACTGAATATTAGCGCTTCTGCCCCCAGCTCCCCATTAGGCATAAGGCCCACACGCGGTTGAGAAGTTTGGGGTAGTAAACACCGGTCCTGTCGATTATTGACGGTTGATGATTGGCAATATAATATAGGTACAAAAAATACCCCCCCCCCAAAAAAAAAACAGTTGATGATTGATAATATGACATAGGTAGAAAAAATACAAAAAGCAAAAAAAAAAAAAAAAAATACGATGCGGAAATTAGCTATTTTGGGGCTCGTCGGGGGTTCCTGCGTAGTACGGCTATGAGGATACATTTTTTTAAAATTTTTTTAAGATTTTCACCCCAAGCAAGGCGTGATGCCACTAGGACATGATTTATATTATTACTTGATGACTGACAATATAACGTCAGTTTAAAAATAATTTCTAAAAATGGTGGATGGTCAAAAAACAGTGCTGAAAAAATGGCATAAGTCACAATTGGCACCCCCAAGACGCACCCCGCGCTAGTCGGGAGTTTTAGGGGTAAGACACGCAGTTCTAGGTGGACACCAAAAACTAATGTACTTTTAAAGAAACTTGTGCTTAACTCCGATGTAAAGCGCAAATTTCAAAACTGTAAACCACAGCTAAATAACATAGCAACTATCTGGAAGAGTTGAAATTAATGTATCCAAGATTTCACAACTCCTTCATAGTCAGCCTATGAACATTTCAGCCCTCTCTTGTACCTGGAAAGAAGCAATGCAGTTATTTATGAGAAGAATTGAAATTAATGTATACAAGATTTCATATCTCTAGCATCACTCCTTCATAGTCAGCCTATTAACATTTCAGCCCTCTCTTGTACCTGGAAAGAAACAATGCAGTTATTAATGAGAAGAGTTGAAATTAATGTATCCAAGATTTCATAGCTCAAGCATTACTCTTTCTTAGTCGGCCTGTGAACTTTTGAGTTGACCCTAATACATGAAAATAAATGTAATTTTTAATATGAAGAGTTGAAATTAGTGCATGCATTATTTCATAGCTACAGCTTCGTTCCTTCCTAGTCAGCCTATGAACTTTTCAGACCACCCAAATACCTGGAAAACAATGTAGTTATTAACAAGAAAAGTTGAAATTAATGCATAAAAAGATTTCACATCTCGACATCACGCCTTCATAATCAACCGATCAACTTTTCAGCCCACCTAGTTATTAATAAGAACATTTTAAATTAATGCATGTTAGGTTTAATTGCTGTAGTATTACTCCTTCATAATCAGCCAATGAACCTTTCAGCCCGCTCTAATACATGGATAGCTGAAATGAATGCATGTAAATTTTCATAACTCTAGCATCATTCCTTCCTTGTCAGACTATATGAACGTTTCAGCCAACGGTCGTATTTAATAAAGTATTTATAGAATGGAAACTAGGATTCTGTAGCAGAGATACTGGAAACACACTCGCAACGGATTCCGGATCAGTACGCACCGCCGAGACCTACATTGAGGGTGGAAGCCTTCTGCCTCTTCAACGATCGCTTGCCTTTTTTATACGCTATTGCCAAGTTTTAGAATTTGCATATTGAGCACGCTGCCAGCCTCGATCTGACTCAGTGACGCATGCGCCTTGCCATTCAAGTGCCGATGCTCGGACGGTTTGGCTCGGTAGCAATTCGCTCGTCCTCTAAGCACATTTAGGCTACGTTACTCTTACCCTCTTGGACCTCTGGGGTAATTTTCCAGGATAGCATCATAACTTCATTCGATTTATCTTTATTGTTTACTTTTACAACAAATTTGTGCTTAACCCCGATGCGCAAATTTCAAAACTGTAAAGCACAGCTACATGACATCGTAACTATCTGGACAAGATGGTCTCAAAGTCAGCAACATATTCTTTCAACATGTGCCAACAAAAATTACAAATATCCTTTACAATTACTACTACTATGGTCATCAGGCCAGCAAATTTCTGTCTTAAATTAACCCTGTCTTTCTCTTAAGCACAATCGGCCCCGACTACTGTCTCCAAAGGGAGACATCACGTATTTCTTTTTCACTAAACGAAAGATAACACACTCCTCTTACATCTCTGAAGCACACAAAACACATTTCATTTTCTCCAAGGATACTTCCCAGAATTTACAAATAAACTTACGCGGACCACACGAGAAAATACCGCTCAAACAAGACTGAGTCAATTTCTCTCTCCGCTAAACAGAAAAACTACAGACTCTCCCAGGCTTAACAGAAAAAAAAAAGATGTGAACAAGAGAAACTAAGACAACAGGAAGGACGATTTTATAATACATGGAAGATAGCTGCACCTACGAGAAAAATCGACAGTAATACCAGATATCTTCAAAATTGTAATTAATGCATACTAGATTTCATAGCTTTAGCATATCTTCTTCATAGCCAGCCTATGAACTTTTCAGCCCACTCTCATATCGGGGAAATTAAAAAAAAAATATGCATTTATTTATAAGAAGAACTGAAATTAACGAATGCAAGACTTCATAAGTCTAGTATCACTCCTTCATAGTCAGTCTATGAACCTTACAGTCCGCCTTAATACATGGAAATAAATAATGCATGAGTTGAAATTAACGCATGTAAGAATACATAAGTCTAGTATCATTACTTCGTAATCAGCATATTACCTTACAGCCCGCCCTAATACCTCGAAAGAAACAATGCAGTTATTAATAAGAAGAATTGAAATTAATATATGCAAGATTTCATAGTATCTTTTCTTTATAATCAGCCTATGAACTTTTCAGCCCATCTTAATAATTGGAAATAAACAATGTAATTATTAATATTAAAAGTTGAAGTATCTTTATAGACCATTATAAATATATCGGAAATATCTTTATTATTTAGTAAAAATGTTCTGATACATAGAAATTTATATACCATATTCCGTATTGAGATCAACATCAATTAGAACCAGACAGAATGATAGAATAAGGAACAAATAGGAAACGTATACAAATCTGACATATTTCGCTTTTATTAAAGCTTCATCAGAAAATAAAATATTGATGCGAAAATAAAAATTCTGCCAGTTTTAATTTTCATGTCGTTTGTTTCTTATTGGTTAAGCAGACCTCACATAAATCTTTCTTGTTTGGCAGCATTTGTGTGCCTAATCCATTTGTATATATATGTCTTATTCACCTAACTTTGAAATCCAAATTACAACAAATCCTCATGCTATCAGCTAAATAAAATGATAGACAATTCAAAACGTATTTTTCTAGAATGTGTAATTTGAAGTAGCTGTATTACCTTTAGTTATTGATAATTTTGAAGAGTTTAAACACTGTAAGAATAAACCATGAGGGACGGGGTTTCAGAAATTTTATATCACACTGTACACAAGTTATTCAACAAAACACGATAAAAATCAGGTACTGTTGCAGCGAGAACATGGCACAAATAACAAACAAGTACAAGAGGAAAACAACCAAAAAAACCACCCGCACAAATTAAACCCACGTGTGACTTCAGAACAAAAAACAAATGTCCCTTAAAGGGCAAGTGCTTGCAGGACAATGTAATATACCAAGCCACTATAAAATCAGGAGATATCGAAAAAAATAGGAATAATTGAAGGAGCCTGCAAACAAAGAAAGTACACACACAAAACATTATTTACAAATAGGAAATACGCGAACAACACAATGCTTTCTAAACATATCTGGGAGAATAAAACCGAATAACACCAAAAATATCATGGAAAATAAGGAAAACAACATCAGCCTACAACAAAAAAATCCAAAAAGTTTAAAATTTGCCTGAACGAGAAAACATCTATTATTACCTTCTGAGACCAAGAGAAACTACTAAATAAACGATCAGAACTTCTCTAAACGAAAACGAATTTTTACTAGTTGCTTAAAGATAGAAAACTAAAAAAGGAAGAAAAAGAAACAGAAATAAATAAATAAAAAATAAAATAAATAAAAATAAGTAAAATAACTGAATCCCAAGCAATAAAGAAATAAATAGACTAATTAATTACGAAAGAAATTAACAAACCACGAACGCCGTCATAAACAGCAGTAAACGTAATAATAACAATGAACAATAAATTAATCAATAATAAATAAATAAAAGTTAAGAGACAATACTATATAATAGCCACAAAAGGTCATCCACATCCACAATTATTTCCACTCAATAGCCCTTAGAATAATTCTGAATATAACCGTTACTGCTCATCAAAATAACCGTTAAAATAATACAATCGACGATGTAAACTGAAACTTGTCGAGCAAAAATATAACGCATATGGCCTGACGATTGCATTTAAGCATGAAATAAACTATCGCCTCTATGTGCTGACTTCAATGTCCACTTATATATATATATATATATATATATATATAGATAGATAGATATAGATATAGATATAAATATATATAATTATATTACATCGTATATATTAATATTCACAACCCTAAAATCATTTTTACAAATATATATATATATATATATATATATATATATATATATATATATATATATATCCCATTTATTTTAAATGCCAAATATATTTTTTTAAAGTTAAAAACCTGTAATAACAGCATAGTGTATAACTGTGCCGATATTACAATAATTAGATATTTTTATTACAATTTAAATTACGTCAAGTGTGTCAAACTGGCGGCTGCCGTGCCGCATATGACCATTTAAATACATCTTGTCGGCCCTCACAAAGTTTCCTATAGCCGTAGTATATCAAACATTTTGTCTATGTTGTTAATGTGACTTATAAAAAACAGTGAGATTTTTTCCAATTGGTATGATTACATTGTTTATTCTATGTCAATGTTCTTTGATTTCGAATGTCAGTGACTATTTTTGACTTCCGGTTAATCACGTGATTACCCTTGACAACTAAATAAGAACAAATGTAAAGTGAAAATGTTCGTAATTTTGTGATACTTCATCTCGTAAAAAGAGAAAGTTATCTGAAGAAGGGTGTGTGTTTCAAGAAAAGTGGGAATTACAGTACTTATGTACCACTGTTAATGGAAAGCTAAACTGTTTGATTTGCAACCACTGCATTGCAACGCCAAAAGAATATAATGTGAAAAGACATTATGAAACAAAACCATGATGAATATGAAGAAGATATGCAGATTTCAAAATGATCGTCATCAGTGGAAAATCTTACAGTAAAGGAAAAACAGTTGAAATTGTATGTCCAGAGAAGTCACATTTATTTCAAGACATTTCATCAAGCAGGAACACTTTTCAGTACCTGTCTATATTTCTGAGATGAGGTATTATGTACACTATTTACATTATTTGGACTATTGTCCTCATCTTTGTCACCATATTTATCACAACGTTTCGGCCTTTCAGTATCTGTCCATATTTCTGATATGAGAACAACGTTTCGGCTGTTGTACGCTCTGGCCTTCTTCAGGTGGTTGGAGTGTCGAACTGAACCCTAGGCCACAAGAATCTCCTGAGCCGACCAAGATAAGAAATGAATAGAATATGGGAACCACTAATAAGGAGTGCCAGAGAAAAGCGATAATAACAACAAAAATTGCAATATGAGCTATGGTAAAAACATATAATGATAACAGCAAAAATTACAATATGAGCACTGGTAAAAAATGATTGCTGAAGACATTAGGTTTATAATACCCAGAAATTTATACACAGTTGATAAAGGTGTTGGTTAGATCCAGTGATAGGACCCAAAGAGTGTGAGTTCAATACCTGGCTAAGGCTGTGGAGAACTTGGAGAGAGGAATTAACAGGAGATAACTGACATCCATTAGACATGGCACGTGGAACTAGAACAGTCTACCCCAGTCAACTTATAACTGACATCTATTAAAAATGAACAGTCTACCCCAGTGAGCGAAATAAAGGGTTTAGTTCAACATTCCAACCACCTGAAGAAGGCCGGTGCGTACATCAGCTGAAACGTTGTAATAAATATGGCGACTAAGATGAGGACAATAGTCCGAATAATGTAAATAGGAACACTGTTGCTGAAAGGATTGATGAAATGGCAGGTGATTTGAGCCGACAGTTGATGACTTTATCATCAAGTTATAAACATTTTTCTATTGGTCTCGATGAGACTGTTGCATAACTGGAATAGTACAGCTCGCCGTTTTCATCAAGTCTTGTGACAATGAATTTCAAATTTATAAAGAACTGATTGAACTGTTTCCAATGCATGATAATGCAACAAGCCAGGACATTTTTGAGAAAGTTGAACAGCTTCTCTATGAGTATGGACTTGCTTTGAGAAAACTTGTTTGTTTATTTACTGATGGTGCTGGCAATATGGTTGGGAGACATAATGGTGCTGCTGCCAAATTAGGTACAAAAACAGAAGACATATAACCAGATTCAACATTCAAGCCTTTTCACTGTATAATCCATCAACAGAACTTAGGTTTTAAGATTTTAAATTTAGATCATGTGTTGATTTTTGTCAGAAAAATAGTGAACTATATCAGAAGACGTGCTTTTCGTT
>OZ010615.1:24698896-24731396 GCA_963932145.1 Acanthosepion lycidas | reverse complement strand
TGATCTTGGGAAAGGCTTGGACTCACCTATTCCTTTGTTCTCAACTACTTCTTGGCTGTTGAGGCTAAAAAGACTTACAGGGGTGATCTTCAGTGAGGCATGAGTCTACTTCTCCCTTGTATTTTCGCACATTGCTCAAAGGCAGCGACTGTAATTACTTTGCAGTAGGCACTTCTCCCTGTATTCCCTCTCATTACTCGAGAGCTGAGACTATAATAAATTTGTTGGAGTAGTTTTGGGTGAGACATGAAACCATACCATCCTGTGTTCTCTCTCATTGCTCGATGGCCGAGACTGATTTTAATCATATTGCTAGAGGTGTCATGTGAAAGGCGTAAATCCATTTATCCCTGTGTTCTTCCCACTGCTCCACAGCCGATTGTAACCAGACTGCAGAAGTAGGCGAAGCAAAGGCATTAAACAATTTGTACATGTTCTCTGTCCCATTGCCAAAGTATAACGTAATTCCATTGTGTTAATGATTTGGAAAAAGGAATGAATGTACCTCTCCCTGTGTATTCTACTACTCCTCGACAGCTGTGACTGCCTGAATTATCTTGCAGAAATGGCGTTGGATGAAACATGAATATACTTCAACCTGTGTTCTTTCTCATTGCTGGAGAGTTGGGACTGTAATCACCCTGTAGGGATGGCTTGGTGGGGAGACATGAAATTAATCATTCGAGGGTTCTGACAACCGATGGTGAATGTTATCTCTTGAAGCAATCTTAGTAAAGGCATTAATCTACCTCTCCCTGTATTCTCACTCATCGCTCTATGGCTGAGGTTGATGTAGTCACCTTCTAGAAGTGGTTTTCGTAAAGTCATGAAATTAATCCTTCCTTTGCTTTGTCCTGTCTCTCGACGGTTTAGATGAAATAATTAACTTACAGTAACGATCTTTGGAAAGGCATGTATTCATTTTTCCCTGTGTTCCCTCCCAGTACTCGGCAGCTGAAGCTGTAACCTATTTGAAGATAATGTTCTTAAGAAAGACACTCTTTTCTTTGTTTGTAATAAAATTTTTCCTTTCTCTTAATACTATGCTTGGTTTCCAGAAAACATCATTCGCAATTTCGGTGCTCCTTCGGATAACCATAGAGCTTACTCGTGCTTTATACAATGCCTTTAGATAGGCATGAATCCACTCCTCCCTAGTTTCTCTCCAATTGTCACGATGCCTAAGGTTGATTTTATTCAGCTTGCATGAGAAAGGCATGTAAATATTTTTCTGTTTGTTTCAGTCCCATTATTAGATTTCGAGAGAGTAATTATCGTGAAGTAATGTTGTTTGGCAAGGCATGAACCCACTTGTATCTATTTACTCTGCTATTGCTCAAATGCTGGAGCTGATTTAATTTACTTTGGAGGACTGATCTCAGAATGGCATGAAACAATTTCTCCCTTTTCTCGGTCACATTTTAGGAGTTAAACACGTTTTGCTTTGGCCATTACGCCCAAATGTCAGTATTGCTTATTTTCTGAAGAATAAAATTGATAAAGAAAAACTGAAATTTTATTTTACTAGGTTGATTTTATCCAGCTTGCAAGATTGCATGATGCCATTTCATCATGTGCTTTGTCCCACTGATGAATGGCAGAAACTGCTGGAGTTGTTTCAAAAGAGGCATGAATTCACTTCTCCCTGTGTCCTCTCCTAATATTCGACAGCGGAGATTATAATCACTTGCCAAGAGCGCCGGTTTTGGTAAATGCAAGCAACTATTTCTTCTTTTGTTCTGTCTAATTCCTCAACGGTTTAGAGAAAATAAATACCCTGTATTAATGATCTTTGGAAAGGCATGAATTCATTTCCCCTGTATTCACTGATTGCTTGGAAGCTGAGGAAGTAACTTCCTTGCAGTTATAGAAGCAGAAAGCCCTTTTTATTTGTATTCTATGCCATTGCCTGATGGCAGTGTGAATGTGATGATCTTTAGAAAGGCATGAATCCACCTCTCTGGTTTCTCTCCTATTGCCACGGTGCCTAAGGTTGATTTTATTCAGCTTGCAAGAATGGTCTTAAGAAAGGCATGAAACAATTTCTCCCTTTGCTCAGTCTCATTATTAGGTTTCGAGAGTAATTAGCTTGAAGTAATGGTGTTTGAAAAAGCATGAATCCACTTATCCCTATTTGCTCTGCTATTGCTCAATGCATGATGTTGATTCTTTTTCACCTTGGAGAAATTATTGCAGAAAGGCATGGAACAATTTCTTCATCTTCTCGGTCACATTTTAGGAATTAAACACTTTTTGATTCAAAGGAAATTTTCCTCCTTCTTAATACTTTGCTTAGTTTCATGAAAACAAATTTATGACTCAAATTCAATCTCAATTTACGGACGGGCATTAACATCTCTGTCTTTGTTTTTCAGCTTTTCGCAGCTACTTCCGATACCATCATGAACCGCTTCATGAACAGGTGGCGCCCCATGTTCAACAACATGCACAACAACTACTACGGTAGGTCCATGTTCAATTACGACTGGATGATGGACGGTGACAGGTACAACAGGTACTATCGCTGGATGGACTTCCCCGAGTGGTACATGGACATGTCTGGCTACCAGATGGACATGTACGGACGCTGGATGGACATGCACGGACGCCATTGCAACCCGTTCCGTCATTCGTGGCATCAAAGGCACGGTCATTATCCCGGCTTCCATTACGGTGGCAATATGTTCTACCCTGAGAGATGGATGGATATGTCCAACTATTCCATGGATATGCAAGGACGCTACATGGACAGGTGGGGGCGTCACTGCAACCCGTTCTCTCACTTCTACAACCACTGGAATCGCTATTGGAACCACCCCGGTTACTATAACTACAACGGGCATATGTACTACCCCGAGAGATACTATGATATGTCCAACTGGCAGATGGATATGCAGGGACGCTGGATGGATATGCAGGGACGCCACAGCAATCCTTACTGGTACAACTGGCACGGTAGGCATATGTACTACCCCTACCAGAACTACTATTGGTACGGCCGATGGAACTACCCCGGAATGGACTACTCCAATTGGCAGATGGACTTCCAAGGACGTTGGATGGATAACCATGGACACTATATGGATCCATGGTGGAACCAGCATTACTTTAACCATTACTATTGAAATGGAATCGTTTTAGGAATAAAACACCGCGAAATTGCGTCCTCTGGATGAAGTTAGCGAAATCATGATAAATTTGGTTAGAAATAAATTTCTTTTATTGGACATTCGCGATATTTTATTTAGATTATGGAATATTTCATTGGTAAATGTTTTCAAAAATCTTTTTGTAATTAATACAATAAAGATATAGAATTCAATGTTTGTTTTTTGTTTTTGTTTTGGCTTCTAATAAAATGATTACAAACCAACAGTTTTATCATTTTTGGTCACGTGTGAACAAAAGATCGCTCTCCTGTAATCAATCTCTGGAAAATGAGTCATATCTATATTTAAGCTAAATAAGCTTTTGTGTAATGGATACCGGCGAGTAAAGTGGAATCGACGATCCGAGTTCAAATTCCAGCACAAATGCCATTGCCAAAGGCATAAATCCAAATCTACCTTCCATGTGTTGTACATTGGGAACGGCATTGCTAGTTCAAATTCCAATCTAGACTGTTGCGTTCACTTTCTCACAAATTCTTTGGGAAAGGCATGAATCCTCCTCTTGTACACATTTCACCAGTTACATGTTAATTAACAGAGTAGATAGTCGTCTTTTGTGACAACCATTCTAAGAGAAGGAAAAGTGAATTATCAATCGTGGAGAAAGTAACAGAAAAATACTACACTATCTTTGCCTAGAAAGAAGAGAAAATATGGAGAGTCATGAACCCTTAGTAGAGCAGAGAAGGCCATGGGGTGGAGCAACGATTCTCAGAGAGGAGAAACTGGATTAATACCGTGGAGAAAACAATGCAAAATATTACTCTATCTTTGCCAAAAAAGAAGAGAAAATGTGGAGAGCTATGAACCCTTAGAAGAACAGACAAGGCTCTAGTGGGGGACAAACATTCTCAGAGAAGCGAAACTAGATTAAAACCGTGGAGAAGGCAATAGAAAATACTACACTATCTTTGCCTAGAAAGAAGAGAAAATGTGGAGAGCATAGAAGGCCCTAGGGTGACCATTCTCAGAGAAGCGAAAATATATTAAAACCGTGGAGATGCGATTGGTAAAATACTACAGTTCTATTTGCCAATGAAGGATCGAAATTCACAGATAATGAACAGATTCGGAGAGATGAACGTTTTTGTTCTGGTATTCAAATTCCAGAACAAATGCCATTGGGAAAGGCATGAATCCAAATCTACTCTACTTTCCATGTGTTGTGCTCTATGGTGGCAACCATTGTCAAAGAAACGAAACTGAATTAAGCATTGTAGAGATGGCAACGATAAAATACTTTGACAAGAAGGATGCAAATTCACAGATAATGAACAGATTCAGAATCACGAACCCTTTTGTTCTGGTATGTTACAAAATTATTATTGTACAATACGAGCGACGAATGGCTTTATGAAGAGCTTTCGCTTTTCCTACTAAAATTAACCGAAATATAAGGCTTGAGAGCCACACAAGATAGAGGGTTACTGTTGAAATAATTATGATGAATGTCATGAGATATGAGTGAAATAGAAGATGTTAGTAGTGAAAATTTTGAGGATAAGAAAGATAGATAATGATTGACCTTTGATTTGAACAGATTAAAATTATAGATTGTCCTGTTAAGGAAAGTTTCCAAGGAGGAGTATGTTCCTCAAGGCATCAGTTCTTGAGCAAAAGATAAATGGAATTTATACTTACATTAAGAGCGCGGGGGAAATGAGGGTCATTCTATTCCGCAGAAGTAGCATGGCATGTCCTAGTAGTGTTCATGGTAACATTTCCCATGGGAGTAGCGGTAGAACTGTGAAAAGTTGGCAAAGTTGCATCCGACGCCCACCACCCGCCACAAGATAACGGAAAAAATTTTAAACACAACAAAAGCTGGAAATTTTGGATTCAGCAACTCCAGCCGATATGTGGCTGCAATTTTCAGTTTTTCAATCTTTGCCGGTTATTTAGAGTAGAAAAGCAAATTTTGATTGTTAAATCTTTTCACATAATAATGTTTTACTTGTTCATGACTTACTATTTGACCCATAGATTTGAGAAGAAGATGTGAATTCATAACTAATCGGAATTTGATTTAAAAAAACAAAAACAAGAAATTATAATGACGATACAAAGTGAGGGATCAATTGATCAATTCTATAATACAATCAATATATTAAGTGATCCCTCACTCTGTGGCCGCGGTAGTAGCTATACATTTGCATTCCACAGTATGTAAGAAAATGAATGACTGTATAGGGTGATTCGATTCCGCAGAAGTAGCATGGCATGTCTAATCTGTAAAAGTCCGAAGTTGAGGAACTAAAGATTGGTGTTCATGGGAACATTTGCTATATGAGGAGCGGTAGAACTGTAAGAAGATGGCAAAGTTGCGTCCGACACCCCCCGCCCACATAACATTACGGAAAAGATTTTAAACAGTATAATGGCTGGACATTTTTGACTGAGCAATTCCGGGCGAGATATGGAGGCAATTTTTGGACAGTTTATTCGTTTTCTGCGGCGTAACAAGAGCCAAGAAATTATAATGTGGTTATAAAGTGAGGGATCCATTCTACATTACAATCAATATATAAACTGAACCCTCAATTTTTGGCCACGGTAGTTGCTATACATTTGTCATCCAGAGTATGTAAGTAAATCTAAAAGACATGCCTCTATAGCTAATTAGTATTTCATTTATTGATTCGTTTTCTGCGGCTTATTAACAACCAAGAAATTATAAAGTGGTTATAAAGTGAGTGATCAATTCTACATTACAATCAATATATAAACTGAACCCTTAATTTGTGGCCACGATAGTTGCTATACATTTGTCATCCAGAGTATGTAAGTAAATCTAAAAGACATGTCTCTATAGCTAATTGGTATTTCATTTATTGATTCGTTTTCTGCGGCTTATTAACAACCAAGAAATTATAATGTGGTTATAAAGTGAGAGATCAATTCTGCATTATGATCAATATATACACTGAACCCTCAATTTGTGGCCACGGTAGTTGCTATACATTTGTCATCCAGAGTATGTAAGTAAATCTAAAAGACATGCCTCTATAGCTAATTGGTATTTCATTTATTGATTCGTTTTCTGCGGCTTATTAACAACCAAGAAATTATAATGTGGATATAAAGTGAGAGATCAATTCTGCATTGCAATCAATATATAAACTGAACCCTCAATTTGTGGCCACGGTAGTTGCTATACATTTGTCAGCCAGAGTATGTAAGTAAATCTAAAAGACCTGCCTCTATATCTAATTGGTATTTTATTTATTGATTTGTTTTCTACGACGCCCTTTTTTTCTACAGCCATTTTTAGGTTAATTAAAACGAGAAAATATCTTTAATTGGTAAGAAACTTTTTTTCAGATGAAAATATTTTGATGATAAAAGTCATGATATATGGTCATCCACAGACAGACTGTTTCACTGTGTCACAGCTCATCAGTGTGGCAAGACATCCGATTGCGTCAAGCCTGAATCGAAACACGACTGATTAGGCATAAGTCGGAGATTTTTCCACTAAGAACTCAGCTCTTGGAAGGAAGATAAATTTACGCATTTATTTTTGAATAAACACAGCGGTAACTCCGAGTGTTCGATTATATATATATATATATATATATATATATATATATATATATATATATATATATATATATGGGAAAATTATATAACAAAGTATAAAAAGTTTTATACAATTTCCCCAATACTATTCTTGATATATATATATATATATATATATATATATATATATATATATATATATATATATATACATATATATATATATAAAATATATTAGGCACCATATATTCTATATATAAATAAATAATCATTCATAGAATGTTATGTATGATTATTTCTTTATATACAGAATATATATATAATATATATATATCGTTATCTCCTATGTGTGTATATATATATACATAAGGACACACACCCAGGTATATGCATCTATCAGACCCTTTTTGCATTATTTTTGAATAAACATAGCGGTAACTCCGATTGTGCGATTATATATATATATATATATATATATATATATATATATATATATATATATCCTTAAACAAAACGGACGTCATACCTAAGGTACCTTTCGGCCAACATTTTTTCAAAGGTATTCGTTGACAATATTAAATTCGAATGAATGATTTAATAGTACGATAATGAATACTTTGCCAAGCAAGGGAATGCCGCTCAACAGAAAGCGTAGAATATTCATTAGCTAATTCCAAGGTTTGCAGACGCGGGTCTAACAACATGTTCCCGCCTATTTGCGTTCTGATAGTCTTAACCAGCCTATAAGAAGAACTACTCAGTCAGTCCATGAGTCTGCAATAGCTCAATATTTGCTTGCCAACCATGCTTGTGGCTCTAAATACGAAGACACGTGAAATACATCATCTTCGAGTCTCGGGAGCTCTTTTCATTAAGTGTCAACAGCCTAGTCTGTGTCGACAAAAAGAACATTTTTTTACGTTCCTTATGTCTGTTGGAGGGTTTGTGAGTTGCATTTTTTTTAATTTTATACTCTTGTGGAACTATTTATTTTCATCCCACCTTATTCAATTTTAATTTTGTGTAATTAAAATTTGTCTTTTAGTCGAGTTCCACCTTCCCCTCCGCATTTACGTTATTAAATGTGTCTTTGTATTCATTTATGTTTAATATTGCCAACGAATATCTTTGAAAATGTGTTGGCCGAAAGATACCTTAGGTATGATGTCAGTTTTGTTTAAGGATATATATCGATTCTGTGGGTACAAATCTCTGTTTATTTATATATATATATATATATATATATATATATATATATATATATATATGTGTGTGTGTGTGTGTATGTATGTGTGTGTGTGTGAAAAGTGTGTGTATATAAATATAAATTAATATTTATATATATATATATATATATATATATATATATATATATATAATTATTTATATATTATACGCGCGGTACTGTCCACATATATTTATATATGTATGAGTCCCGACGGACGAGCAAGTGTGTATGTATGTCTGCGTACCTCATCGGGTGTACGGACATGCATCTATGTTTGCGTTAGTATGATGACATCACTACGACGATTCCGCACACTCTCATAATAACAGCAATACACGCAATCTACATAAACCCAAATTTTTTAAAAAATTAATCAGTTTGTTTGACGATCGCAAAAGCGTGAAACCCATTGTCACAAACTGACATCAGTCCAACCAAATATATATATATATATATATATATATATATATATATATATATATATATATATATATATATATATGCAGCAATCTGTACACGAGTTAGTCGTTGTTTTGAAATTTTTCACAGACTATCATTAGTGTTCCGTGTATTGGTTGATATATTGAAAAGTAATTGTCATCTTTGACAATGGCTTATGTAATCCGAAAGCTTAGATTGGATTTAAACATGTATCAATATGGTAATTTCCTTTCGTCCTTCAATGATAATGTTATTAAGCTTATCAGGCAATATGAAAGGAACTTACTTAAAAACTTGTCTATATTATTTAATGAAACATGCATCAATATATATATATATATGTGTGTGTGTCTGTGTGTGTGTGTGTGTGTGTGTGTGTGTGTTTGGACCTTTTGAAATTTACAAGCCGTTTTTTTGCTCATGTAGCAGTTAGATCTCGTTCAGAGAAAAGGTCAGCGGGAATACTGCGCCCATTTTGCGGAGGACCTCTTTTTAAAGCAGATTACTCATTCCACAATGAAATTATCTCCAATGTTGAAAACTGGTTCATAGTGAAAGTCATTGTAAATCAAAGAAAAGAAATGTAAAAAAAAATAATTCCTTAAAATTTGTATTGACAATAAAATCGGAATGAGGTTTACAACACAAAATTTATGACGGTTAAGACGAATAAAGTTTCAATTGGACACCGGCATCGACTAAAATTCGTGGCAAAACTTAGAAAAGCCAAAAATATGGCAACATTCGGAACACTTACAACAATTTTTTCCAGTGAATGGATGATGGTTTCAACCTCACTGAGAAGAAATGCTAATCTTTCACGGTCAGTATAAAATACTTGGGGTTAATATTGATGCAAATGGCTACAGACCAGGCCCATCAAGGACGAGCGCTATTAAAAATATGCCTTTACCTCACAAACTTTGGTACTTTTTCAATCATTTCTAGAGCTGGAAATGGTCTGATGAAATTAATATTTTGTAGACATAAAGAAAATTTTAACATCTAAATTAACGTTAATGCATGACAATCCTGATATAGAAATAACACCGGTCAACAACAAAAAAATTGAAATGGTGTCGAGACACCAAACCTTTTTTAGCTAAATTGAGGGCACTGAATCTGAAAATGACCTTACTTTTCCCGAGAGGTACATCGATATGTCTGGCTACCAAATGGACATGTACGGACGATTGATGGACATGCAGGGGCGCCATTGCAACCCGTTCCGTCATTGGTGGCACCAAAGACACGGTTATTATCCCGGATTCCATTATAGCGGCAACATGTTTTACTCTGAGAGATGGATGTCCACCTATTACATGGACATGTCTGGCTACCAGATGGACATGTACGGACGCTGATCGTGTTGACTAGTATAATTGAAACCGTTATTTGCTACAAATTCACGGATGGTAAAATAAAAGCAGTTGTCCATGAATCTAGTATGCTAATAGGGGTTGAAAAATATAGTCAAATCCAAAAAAAAAA
The DNA here is from genome assembly GCA_963932145.1 of Acanthosepion lycidas. Lineage (NCBI taxonomy): Eukaryota > Metazoa > Mollusca > Cephalopoda > Sepiida > Sepiidae > Acanthosepion > Acanthosepion lycidas. Next base: position 24,721,547 of record OZ010615.1, on the reverse strand, counting down.
AAAAAATAAACGCTATCGCTTGTCGTCCACAAAAACTGACACGACTCACTTTTCGAACATCTTTAATTCTGTGACGTCTTCTAAGAGTCCATCTTCTTTTACAAGATGTGCGTAACTCTTGCCTTTTCTAAGAAATTGGTAATGTTAATTACACAATTCGGTGCCGTCTTAACTAGTGCCTCCGTTTCAATTGCCACATTCTTGTTATTACCTTGTTTCCTGTTTTTGGTGTTTTCAGAGCTACTATTGTTTGTAGCCAGGACATTATTCCTTTTGACTGTTGAATATTAGCTAGTTTGCCAGAGGTTTAGCACACAAGTAGGCAAATGTAGCCAAAGCCAAAACTGACTTGAGTCATTTATGAAGAAATATATAGCTGAATAAAGACCCCTCATGCAAATGTATTGGGAAGGTCCATTCTAGCAAAATGGACCAACCCAACTGGTGTATTAGGCGCTCTCCTATAAAATAAGGTAAAATCAGCTGGCTTGCCTTTTACAAGAAAATAGAAGGAGGCAGCCATGTTGGCAGGTAAGTCACTTGACTTCTACAGACTTGAGATTTTGAGGTTGCTTCTACCCGTCCCCCACTTTCATATAATCAAGTGGGTCCGCTATAGCTGCAGACTCGTAAAGGTCCTTTCTTACAGTCTGATTATTTTTGTCGGACATCCTGGGAAAATTTAAAATCCAAATCTCAAAACTGTTTATGAAGAAAATTTACAGTTACATTGGAAATATATCTTCTACACTTAAATGTTTCAGGTCATTTTGAAAAACGTTGTCGACACAATCAAGTAATACGCATCGTACAAATGTCTTGCGCAAACAACATGCAATCTAGACCAAGGTTTATTAATATTCGGCCAGGATTGATAATTTACAGGTGGTAATTCGGCCACTAGAGCATAACCTCTGCATCACTTAACAAAATTTTGAATATGCTGGACTACTTTAGGTCATCATTCGGGATGTAGTATGGACTTGGACAAATAGGGGCAGCTCGGCTACTAAAATGCGTTCTAGCAAGCTCGACCAAGTCTTATTCAGGACAGGCAATGTAGGGTTCTTAGGGTGTCCAAGTTTCAATTATATAGCTTATTCGGAGCATAGGCTTGTTCGGGTCCGTGTAAACTTAAATGAGCCTAAGGTTATGATAGCTGAATACTGGAAATTGAACTCTTCATTATTTGGTGAGCAAGATTTCCGGGACCAGATGCTACAAATGATACAACAGGAACTGGAGGGGGCTATGGTTGAGAATGCCTGGTGCGATAATTTAAAATCCCAAATTAGAATATTTGCTGCTGATTTTATACGTCGGCTCAATCTAGAGAGATTACCGGTGCAAATGGTTTCATCGGGCAATATAATCCCGTGATACTGGGGATGTAGCCTTAGCCAGGGCAGAGTTAGCCTCCTTGCTTATCAAGAAGGATCAAGCTCTGTTAGGACCAGGTTAAAAAGCATGTCCTCTGAGGCAACGAATATGGCCGATGAATTGCGTGCAGAGGAGGTTCGGAATACATTTCAGCGGCATATCACGTGTGTCATACAACCGGATAAACGGGCTGTGACTAGAAACGCGGGAATATGTGAGGCTTTTCCTGATTACTTTCAGGAACTTTAGACCAGAGACCCTGGTCTAAGCTCTGCTCAAATCGACGACTATTAAGCCAACTTGCCCTGCCTTGAGATAGATGAAGCGATTAGGTGCCAGGGTCCCATAACAAAGTTGGAAATCTGGGAAGCGCTGAAACAGGTTGGCCTGGACAAATCTCCGGGGATAGATGGTTTTTCCTTACGAAATGTACTTGAGGCAGTCGACGTTTTTGTTCGCTTGCTGGAACTGATTTTCGGCAAATGGATGAAGCAGAGATCTATACCTCAACGCTTCACCACGGGTGTGATCAAGTTGCTACGTAAAAACAAGAACGGGGGGGATGGGTTAGATTAACCTTCGCCCTTTAACTATGTGAAATACAGCACCTGGATCTGGCTTCTGTGTGCGATTCCCGATGCGCTGGTGCAAGTGAATGGGGTACGATCGGAGCCTTTCATATTTTCTCGCTCCATTCATCAACGATGTCTCCTTTCGCTTTTGCTGTACGTTCTTGCGTCGGAACCTTTCTTTCGCAAGTCAAAGACGAATCCTATTCTACGTGGAATTTCCCAATCTGGTTCTACCATCTCGGCCAGGTATTCTGCCTATGCTGATGACGTTTTGGTTATTGTGTCGAGCAGAGCCGAGATTGACGAATTCAGCAAAGAAATCAGTGGGTACGAGATGGTGACAGAGACCAAGATCAACTGCGATAAATCTGTTGGCTTGCGGTTGGGTGCGTGGAAGGGATTTTCTCTTCCCATACCTTTCCTCTGGTTTGGTCCTGATATTACACATTTACCCGATTCACCTTTACCGACTCTGTGCTTCCCCTTCTGTATACAACACTAATGTCATTAGTAAGGCACTTGTTCTTGTCGGGAGGCAAGGCCGCTTGGATATCTCGGGAGATCTGTTGCCTCCACTAATCTGAAAGCGGTCTGCGTATGCCTAGCATTGAGAATCGTCAATATATGCTTCATTTCGCGTTCCTAGATCGAATGTGTCACGATTCGAATGAGGAGGATGCCACATGGGCTTCGGATGGCCTCTCCAACGTCCAGGCATTGTCTTGTAGGGCATTATATCAGGTGTTTGTTAGAGGGTTTGTCTGTGATGAGCTTTGACGAGCTCGGTCTTACGAAGCAGGAAGCTCTCTCAATATGTGAACCATGAGACCTTCAACACACTTGCACAACGGTGTTACGACCCTGCCCTCCCTATCACAGCGTCGGCAGTTTTGAAGATTTCTCCAAGCCCGGCGAACAAAGTCTTGGCGACCCAGATGGCCACACGAATAACAAGCCAGGTGAGAGATGACTCATCGTTATAAAGGCATTTCAACCCGGGCGATATTGAGAGAGCTTCCTGCTTCGTAAGACCGAAACATCAACTTAAAGCCAAGATTAGGATGGAAAAGCGAATTTGGCAAAAGGTGGGTGAATCTTGCGCGTTTGTGCCGAATAAAAGGGGCTGACCTAGAGTGGCATTTTGATGATGGTTAGGCATCCGCATATCGTTCTTCCTGGGTTGAACTTAGGCAACACCAACCGAAATTGAGCTAGTTTAAGGTTCCGATTTGTCATTAGTTTCTTAATTCTGTGTTAGTCAGGGGGTCCGTTCATGATGATCTGATTGACGAGCTCGGTCTTTCGAAGCAGGAGGTCGCTCAATATCGCCATGGGTACCCGGGTTGAAATGCATCACTCACCTGACTAGTGATTCGTTTGGCCCTCTGAGTCACCAAAAGACTTCATGCGGCGGGCTTAGAGAAATCTCCAAACTGCTGACGCTCGATGGAGAGGTCGAGACTTTGGATCACGCCTTCTTTCATTGCAGGGTCGTAGCGCCGTTGTGCAAGTTTATTGAAGGCCTTATGGTTCGCATGCTACGCGGAAAGTTCTCTGTCCTTCAAGCCAGTTTTGTTTATGGCAATGTGACGCCACCGTTGACGAAGGCTGAACACTATATGTTCTTTTGCTTGCTAGGTGTCAGGAGAGTCGTGATTTGGACAACACGTCAGAAGGAATTCTATGGAGGCAAAAAGTTCACTTCTTTCCACCTTATCTTGTACTTTAAGCCTCAGCTTAAAGCTAAGATTAGGACGGAAAAGCGGCGGCTCTCTTCATCAAAATTTGACAAAAGGTGGGTGAATCTTGCGTGTTTGTGCCGAGTGAGAGGGCCTAACTTGAAGTGGCACTTTGATGCCGTTTAGGCATCAGGATATTGTTCTCCCTGTTTTAGGCTAGTTTAAGGTTTCGTATTTGTCCTTAGTTTCTTCCTTCAGGTTAACGTAGCTAGGGGATGTATGCTCATTGGTCCATTTTATTTCTGTCCCTATTTGTCTTTTGTTTAATTTCCCCTTTCCTCGCGCTTTAGGTGAACAGAGATGTCAGTATTTCGGCTATGAGTTTCGTATTAGTTGTGTTTTGAATGAGTGTGTATTTGATTGAGTGTTTGGACGAATGAATTTTTTGATTAAGTTTAATTTCCCATCCCTTCCCTCGTTAGGTGGTCAGTGATGTCAGTTCTCTGGTGGATGCGGGGCGTCTTTCGTTTCGTGTGCGTGTTTTCGTATTTGTTGTTGTGTCTGAATGAGTGCATATTATAGTCCCGCATTGATTTCGTCCAGTTAACTGATGTTTCTGCCACATTTAAGACTTGTGGCGGTTTTTATTACTAACATTATTTTAATTGGTTTCTTGTAAATATTTTTGTTTTCTTAAGTAAATACTCATTGGGGCTAGTTTTTAAATTGTTATTTTATTCCACTCCGCCACAGACAATGAATTTTACATATGGGGTCTAGTTAGGAATGCGTTGTTTCGGTGTTAGGAATGTTGTACATATGGGGACTACTTAGAATTTTCATAGAGACAATGAATTATGGTGAATGTAGTAAGAAAGGTAAGTAAGAATGTGTTGTTTTGGTGTTAGGAATATTGTCGTATGTTTGGGTCAGTGTTTGTGGCTAGGGAAGACAGAAAAAGGCCGACCTTTTCTCCATTCCTCATTTTGGCCTTGTGCCACATTTTGTAAGTAATTACAAATAAATATCACTTTTTTGTCTATCCACTATTCCTATACGTTCATTCTCTCTAGTACTATACGGATTACGATTCTCTTTTTATCATTATACTATTTGGCAATTACTACTTGAACAAGTATTACTAGTGCGAATATTATTGGAAGGCGTTACTAGGTGGAACTGTTCCCGGAGTGTTTTCGGACGAAGGCAATACCGGGGCTATTTTGTTTGCGTCGTACCACTCGGGCCACAGCTATCTTGCAGTTGTGTGTCTTGGTTGCTGTAGGACGGATCGAGTCTACATCCAGGAGAGTCCGGAGGTACATAGTCAGCGAGGAAATCTCCGCCAGTCGTTTTCTGGCCAATCGGTGCTCCATCTTTTTCGCCGATTCGAGGTTGGAAGTCTCGAAGAGACATTTCAACGCAGGCCTTGGCTCGATGTGGTAGCGATCTATGTCTATCGTATTATGTTCGTTGTGCACGTAGGCGTTTATGTGTCTCTTCCAGATCGTTAGTCACATGAGCGGGCTGAGCTCGATTTTGCCTCATTCTTTAAGTTGTATCATGGGGCTCCTCGTCCATGGTGGTGCAACGGTTCAATAAGGCCTTCTTGTCTCCCAGGACGTGTCGCCAAGGCTCCTCGTACGACGTGCTGATGCAAGGTGTTCGTCTTAAGATCTTTTCGTTCTGATGTTTGACGTTGACATATATATTTCGATGCCCTCGAGGATGCATTTAGCCTCCTCTATGTTATTCGGCGTAAACCACATCTCGTCCGTGTAGATCAGAGTTTTGTGCATGCAACTACCGAACATGAAGTTGTCAGAAGCCTGGCACCCTCATTCGTCCGCAATTCATCAGACCGTTTTTTATTGATCTCAAGACGTAAGGTGCAGGCTGTTGATATTCGGGGAGATCTTGTGACACACGTCGAACGTGTCCGTTGCGAATTTCCCCACGTCGATCCGATGAGGCTTTTGCAGATCGACCAGTAATAATTCTTTTTCTGCTGAAAAAATTCTGCCCTCGCCCATAATTGTTCCCATATTGGACACACCTTAGTCTCCACGTGACAGTCTGTTGGGGCCAGCGGCGATGATGATGTTGAGATTGGGAATGTTCAGATCAATCGACCCCCAAGTCTTCCGGTATTGTTCGTTTTGAGTGTTCTTACAGTACAACATGATGTCGGCCACGTCTATGCTGTTACATTTTTTCATCATCATCTTTATGGAATCGTATTTTCTGTCGTCTTTCTCTCTTCCAGGTCGTTGTCTTCGTCGGATGCTGATCTGCCGGCGTTCTTTTGTAAGCAGCGATCCGTCGACTTACGTAACATGTCGCGTTGTCCCGTCGTGGCGATGATATCGGCCGCCACAACGTATTTTTGACTGGGATCTTGCGTTAGGTATGTGCACGGTCCGTGTGGCTTGTACGCCTTTCTGTGCAGACACTGTGTACGGATAGCTGCCCCTCGTTTTCAGCAGTTTTTTAAGATGTTAAAGGAATGCACAGCCACGTCACCATGTGGAAATGGTCGACGTCGCTGCAGTTTTTCAGCTTGCTGGGCCGGCTCTGTGGTACACCAGGATGTTTGGGCAGTTCTCCAGCACGTTTAGGAGATATCTCTTCTCTTCATTCTCTTTGCCCTTTAGAGCCGACTTTGCTGCTAAGAGATTGTTTTCTTTCGGCAGGTTGATCACGAATTCGCTCGGTGACTCCCACCTGTATCCCACGTGAGTTTCTTTTCACCGTATCTCTCGTCCTCCAGAACTGATTTGTTGAATGCCTCTCGTTCGCTGTGGCTGCTACCCTCGGCGATCGTTCTAGGTGTTTCGAACGCGGTGATCCTGTCGGAAGTTTGCGCCTCTTCTCTGTAGTCGTTGAAGAATCTGTGACTGTGTCTGAATTTTCTACCCTTTATATACTATTTACTTGTTGACGAATTTGCCGCTTTTCACGCCCACCGATTTCTTATCTGCGACGTTTGTGAATACCATATCGGTCCTTCCATGGACCAACACCTTCGGTATCTGTCCGTGGAAGTGTCTGATGGACAGTACTATCAGCGATTGGACGTAATGTATGTCAGGCCCCACCGCCGCCTCTGTGTAGACCTTGTTTGTTACTGGAACTTTCTGGGGATGCTGCAGGCTTTCGTGGAAGCATTCGACCGCCAGCATGTAGCTCAACGCGAAAGTAAAGTAGAGCGTCCCCGATTGGCTGTTAGGCCTTAGAATCGGTGGTACGTGTATCAGCACCATCTCTGGGCTATCTTCTGAAGTGTACAGGATTTTGTTTATTGCTGTCCTGTTAGCCACGCAGAAGGAAACCGATACGTATTAGAACAAATTCTTGTATGTGCTTGATGTCGGTACGCTCTTATCCCTGACTGTCTCTTGAAAGTCGTAATTTATGTCTGCTATCTCGGTCATCGCTATGTCCTCCTGGTCGTTTGCTCTCATTCTCTTTCTGTTCGCCCCGTGCATCCAGTTTGACTCAGCGTCTTTTGCTAGTCTTCCGAACTTCGGCCCTGTTGCAACCTCGAATCCAGGCTGTCGGGTAACCGGCTTGAATCTCCGAAGAGATTAGGTGTGCCTCAGCCATGATGGCTTCCATTACCGTGTATTGGTCTTGCACGTATATGTTTGTCAGCGGCCTTCTGAGTAGGCTCGGGTTATTCCATATGTGTGTGAATGTGTCTCCCTGTCTAAGCTTCACTATGTCGTCCATCTCCATCCAGTCGTGTAAGACTATCATCGGAATATCCATTTGCAGGTTCGATAATGTTATTTGCGATGCGCTGTTCAGTATTTTATTTAGTAAATGTATCGGACAACTGTACGAGTATTTGTACTTTGGCAGTTCCTCGACCGTATCTCTCATCCGCTGTATTTCTGAAAAATGTTTGTTCGGAACGAACCCCTGTTATTTCTTGCAAGTTCCCGTAACCTATGCAAATTCCCTTGTCTACGTAAAGTAGGAAGTAAGGTAGCGGGTTTGGAACGAATACTTCCTCGTTGTTCTTTGTCATCCATTTACCCGCTATGATAGTGTCTATCTTGAATCCCTGTTTCGTTACTCTGTACGACGCTCCTTATCGTTACCTCCCATTTCGGGGGAGTTACCTACGTCGTTAGGAAGTACGGAACGATGTAATCAGCCGATTTGGGCTGTGCCCATGCGTAGTGGCCGATCGAGTTTATTGGTTCTATGTTTCCACTCGGAGCAGTCCGTCCCTGATATTTTGTGAATGTACCCGTAACGCTATTCATCGTTTTTATCATATTTTTTAAATGTTCTGTTAAAGCAGTGTTGCTGTATGTAGTTCGAGCTCGGCGGTGGAAGCCTTTTACCTATAACTGTGGCTGTCCAACCGTTACCGTCTGTCCTCTCTGACGAATTCTGCCTCGACGAACCTCCGATCACCCTATTTTTAAATTACGTATAGAATCAGTAACGTCACTGTCAGCGTTGCCGTCGATACCACCTCTGAAGTAGTAGTCAATCCAAGAGCTCCTTGATTACGATTCTCGTGAGTCCAACGAATCCTGTTCACTCTGTATCCTTGAGGAATTTATCATCCGAGTCCTCTGTAGTTATGTTCGGATTTGTGTTCTTTTGCCGCTTGATTTAACTTCTTAATTGCCGGACAGTATTTTAGTCTTTTTAGGTCTGTACCCGGGCCTAGGAAAGTGTATCCAGGGACGGTAAACTCGACGAGCTTACGTTTTTTTTCCCTCTCTTTTCTTCTCTTGAAGGAGGCGCCATCTTCTTCCGTTTCCGGTTTACTATTTATAGTAATGATGTAATGATTACCGGATTATCTCCTCTGAATAAATTCTTTCTTTATCAAAGGCAGGTGATAATAAACTAGTATGGGCAATATTTCTTTTCTGTCACGGGTACGGTGCAGGGAAATGGTTAGGGGTACTGTAACGTTACAGTACCCCTAACCCTTTCCGAAGTCGCGAATATAACGTGCATTTTTGCTTGACATAGCAAAAGTGACAAGTGAAGCCATCCCACATCATAAAAGCTATATAGTCATTCTTTTTAGATATATACTCTGGAATGCAATGTATAGCCACTACCGGGTTACAAAGTGAGTGATCACTTAATATATTGATTGTAATATAGAATTGATCACTCACTTTATATTTTGATTATAATTTCTTGTTTTTAATATCAAATTCTGATTAGGTATGAATTCACCTATTTTCCTCAAATCTGTGGCTCAAATAGCAAGTTATGAACAAGTAAAACTATATGTGAAAAAATTTAACAATCAAAATTTGCTTTAAATAACCTGAAAAGGATAGATAAACTGTCAGATAAGACCAAAAACTGCTTCCATGTCTCGGCTGGAATAGCTCAATCCAAAATGTCCAGCTTTTATAGTGTTTAAAATCTTTTCCGTAATCTTGTTGGGGTGGAGTGTCAGACGCAACTTTACCAACTTTTCACAGTTCTACCGCTACTCCCATGGGAAATGTTCCCATGAACACCATTCTTTAGTTCCTCAACTTCTGACTTTTACTGCTTGGACATGCCATGCTACTTCTGCGGAATCGAATCACCCTCATTTCCCCCGCGCTCTTAATGTAAGTATAAATTCCATTTATCTTTTGCTCAAGAACTGATGCCTTGAGGAAGATACTCCTTCATGGAAACTTTCCTTAACATGACAATCTATAATTTTAATCTGTTCAAGTCAAAGGTCAATCATTATCTATCTTTCTTATCCTCAAAATTTTCACTACTAACATCTTCTATTTCACTCATATCTCATGACATTCATCATAATTATTTCAACAGTAACCCTCTATCTTGTGTGGCTCTCAAGCCTTATATTTCGGTTAATTTTAGTAGGAAAAGCGAAAGCTCTTCATAAAGCCATTCGTCGCTCGTATTGTACAATAATAATTTTGTAACATACCAGAACAAAAGGGTTCGTGATTCTGAATCTGTTCATTATCTGTGAATTTGCATCCTTCTTGTCAAAGTATTTTATCGTTGCCATCTCTACAATGCTTAATTCAGTTTCGTTTCTTTGACAATGGTTGCCACCATAGAGCACAACACATGGAAAGTAGAGTAGATTTGGATTCATGCCTTTCCCAATGGCATTTGTTCTGGAATTTGAATACCAGAACAAAAACGTTCATCTCTCCGAATCTGTTCATTATCTGTGAATTTCGATCCTTCATTGGCAAATAGAACTGTAGTATTTTACCAATGGCATCTCCACGGTTTTAATCTATTTTCGCTTCTCTGAGAATGGTCGCCCTAGGGCCTTCTCTGCTCTCCACATTTTCTCTTCTTTCTAGGCAAAGATAGTGTAGTATTTTCTATTGCCTTCTCCACGGTTTTAATCTAGTTTCGCTTCTCTGAGAATGTTTGCCCCCCACTAGAGCCTTCTCTGTTCTTCTAAGGGTTCATAGCTCTCCACATTTTCTCTTCTTTTTTGGCAAAGATAGAGTAATTTTTTGCATTGTTTTCTCCACGGTATTAATCCAGTTTCTCTTCTCTGAGAATCGTTACCCCACCCCATGGCCTTCTCTGCTCTACTAAGGGTTCATGACTCTCCATATTTCTCTTCTTTCTAGGCAAAGATAGTGTAGTATTTTCCTGTTACTTTCTCCACGATTGGTAATTCACTTTTCCTTCTCTTAGAATGGTTGTCACAAAAGACGACTATCTACTCTGTTAATTAACATGTAACTGGTGAAATGTGTACAAGAGGAGGATTCATGCCTTTCCCAAAGAATTTGTGAGAAAGTGAACGCAACAGTCTAGATTGGAATTTGAACTAGGATTGCCGTTCCCAATGTACAACACATGGAAGGTAGATTTGGATTTATGCCTTTCGCAATGGCATTTGTGCTGGAATTTGAACTCGGATCGTCGATTCCACTTTACTCGCCGGTATCCATTACACAAAAGCTTATTTAGCTTAAATATAGATATGACTCATTTTCCAGAGATTGATCATAGCAGAGCGATCTTTTGTTCACACGTGACCAAAAATGATAAAACTGTTGGTTTGTAATCATTTTATTAGAAGCCAAAACAAAAACAAAAACAAACATTGAATTCTATATCTTTATTGCATTAGTTACAAAAAGATTTTTGAAAACATTTACCAATGAAATATTCCATTATCTAAATAAAATATCGCGAATGTCCAATAAAAGAAATTTATTTCTAACCAAATTTATCATGATTTCGCTAACTTCATCCAGAGGACGAAATTTCGCGATGTTTTATTCCTAAAACGATTCCATTTCAATAGTAATGGTTAAAGTAATGCTGGTTCCACCATGGATCCATATAGTGTCCATGGTTATCCATCCAACGTCCTTGGAAGTCCATCTGCCAGTTGGAGTAGTCCATTCCGTGGTGGTTCCATCGTCCGTACCAATGGTAGTTCTGGTACGGGTAAAACATATGCCTACCGTGCCAGTTGTACCAGTAAGGGTTGCTGTAGCGTCCCTGCATATCCATCCAGCGTCCCTGCATATCCATCCAGCGTCCCTGCATATCCATCTGCCAGTTGGACATATCATAGTATCTCTCGGGGTAGTACATATGCCCGTTGTAGTTATAGTAACCGGGGTGGTTCCAATAGCGATTCCAGTGGTTGTAGAAGTGAGAGAACGGGTTGCAGTGACGTCCCGATCTGTCCATGTAGCGTCCTTGCATATCCATGGAATAGTTGGACATATCCATCCATCTCTCAGGGTAGAACATATTGCCACCGTAATGGAAGCCGGGATAATGACCGTGCCTTTGATGCCACGAATGACGGAACGGGTTGCAATAGCGTCCCTGCATGTCCATCCAGCGTCCGTACATGTCCATCTGGTAGCCAGACATGTCCATGTACCACTCGGGGAAGTCCATCCAGCGATAGTACCTGTTGTACCTGTCACCGTCCATCATCCAGTCGTAATTGAACATGGACCTACCGTAGTAGTTGTTGTGCATGTTGTTGAACATGGGGCGCCACCTGTTCATGAAGCGGTTCATGATGGTATCGGAAGTAGCTGCGAAAAGCTGAAAAACAAAGACAGAGATGTTAATGTCCGTCCGTAAATTGAGATTGAATTTGAGTCATAAATAATTTAGCAAAATTTGTTTTCATGAAACTAAGCAAAGTATTAAGAAGGAGGAAAATTTCCTTTGAATCAAAAAGTGTTTAATTCCTAAAATGTGACCGAGAAAATGAAGAAATTGTTCCATGCCTTTCTGCGATAATTTCTGCAAGGTGAAAAAGAATCAACATCATGCATTGAGCAAAAGCAGAGTCAAATAGGGATAAGTGGATTCATGCTTTTTCAAACACCAATACTTCAAGCTAATTACTCTCGAAACCTAATAATGAAACTGAGCAAAGGGAGAAATTGTTTCATGCTTTTCTCAAGACCTTAGGCACCGTGGCAATGGGAGAGAAACCAGAGAGGTGGATTCATGCCTTTCTAAAGATCATCATTACATTCATACTGCCATCAGGCAATGGCGTAGAATACAAATAAAAAGGGCTTCCTGCTTCTATAACTGCAAGGAAGTTACTTCCTCAGCTTCCAAGCAATCAGAGTGGATACAGGGGAAATGAATTCATGCCTTTCCAAAGAGTATTATTACAAGGTGATTATTTTCTCTAAACCGTAAATTTTGTCATAAATCATTTCGCTTTTTCTTCATCACATTTGTTGTTCAGAAAATAAACTATACTGATATTTGGGCCTACGTGAAACTGGTGATCACATTAGGTTATATGCTTTCTCCCAGAATATGTAACTAAAGTTCACTTATATAATTTCCATTATATAAACCACGGCTAATCTGTACGGGTCTTGAAGAAACGCAAACATTCCTGATCAGGGATACTTAGAATTAGAGACGTGTAATTGGAAGATGTGGAGTAGAAATCCGAAAATGCAAAAGTTGTTTACAGGAAACTAAGCAAAGTATTAAGAGAGAGGAAAATTTTGTTTGAATAAAAAAAGTGCTGAATTGTTATAATGTGACCGAGTAAAGGGAGAAATTGTTGCATGCCTTTTTGAGATCAGTCTTTCAACGTGAATAAAATCAACATCATGCTTTGAGAAATAGCAGGGAAGTAGTTAAGAGCAGCAGGGGTGTCCATTCAGTTTCTACCCGTCAACAGTTGGGACATGATGAAATGGCATCATGCAATCTTGCAAGCTGGATAAAATCAACCTATTAAAATAAAATTTCGGTTTTTCTTTATCAATTTTATTCTTCAGAAAATAAGCAATACTGACATTTGGGCGTAATGGCCGAGTTGAAACTGGTGATCACTTCCCGCCTTCTCCCAGAAACTCTAACTAAAGTCTATTTAGATATTGTATAAACCACGGCTAATCTCTATGGGTCTTGAAGAAACGCAAATATTCCTGATCAGGGACATTTGGAATGAGAGACTTGGAATTGGAAGATATGAAGTAGAAATCCCAAAATACAAAAGCTGTTTACATGAAACTAAGCAAAGTATTAAGAGAGAGGAAAATTTCGTTTGAATCAAAAAGTGCTAAACTGCTATAATGAGACCGAGAAAAGGGAGAAATTGTTACATGCCTTTCTGAGATCAGTCCTCAAACGTGAAAAAATCAACTTCAGTCACTGAGGAATAGCAGAATAATTAGGTATAAGTGGATTCAAGCCTTTTCAAACACCATTACTTCACGATAATTACTCTCTCGAAAGCTAATAATGGGAGTGAGCAAAGGGAGAAATAGTCGTCTTGAAACCAAGCAAAGTATTAGGAGAAATGAAAATTTCGTTAGAAACAAAGAAAAGAGTGTCTTTCTTAAGAACATCATATTCAAACGGGTTACAGCTTCAGCTCCAGCTGAGAGGGAACACAAGAAAAAAAATTAATCCCTTTCCTCAGATCCTTACTGAAAGGTAATTATTTTCTCTAAACAGGGAAATGGAACCGAGCAATGGAAGAGTTAGTTTCATGCCTTTACGAAAACCAAATTTATAAGGTGACTACATCAACCTCAGCCATTGAGCAATGAGTGAGAATACAGGAAGAAGTAGATCCATGCCTTTACTAAGATTAGTTCAAGATAGTATATTCACCATCAGCTGTCAGAACCCTAGAACAAATCGTTTCAGGCTTCTCTCCAATCCACCCCTAAAGGGTGATTACATGCTCAACTCCCCAGCAATGAGAAAGAACACAGGTTAAAGTGGATTCATGCCTCAGCTAACGTCACTTCTGCAAGGTGATTGCAATCAGTCACAGCTGTCAATTAGTGGTAAAATACACAGGGAGAGTTAGATTCATGCCTTTCCCCAAATCATTAACACAATGGGATAACGTTCAAACTCGGCCATCCAGGAATGGGAAAGAGGACATGTACAAATTGTTTCATGCCTTTGTTTCGCCTACTCCTGCAGTCTGGTTCCAATTAGCTGTGGAGCAGTAGGAAGAACACATTGATAAATGGATTTATGCCTTTCACATGGCACCTCTAGCAAAAATCAGATTCAGTTATCGAACAATGAGAGAGAATACAGGATAATATGGTTTTATGCCTCTCCCAAAACTACTCCTGCAAAGTTATTATAGTCTCATCTGTCGAGCAATGAAAGTGAATATAGGGAGAAGTGAACTCATGCCGATCCTGCAAAGTGAATGGTCAATGGGTGAGAAGTGTTTTCATGCCTGTGTCAAAACCGCCCCTCCGTAGCAATTACAGTCGCAGCATTTGAGCAATGTGCGAGAATACAGGGAGAAGTAGACTCATGCCTCACTGAAGATCACCCCTGTAAGTCTTTTTAGTCTCAACAGTCAAGAAGTAGTTGAGAACAGGGGAATACGTGAGTTCAAACCTTTCCCAAGATCATTACTGCACAGGATCTTCATTCAGCTTCTGCCATTCATCAATGAGACAAAGCACAGGATAAAATGGTATCATGCCTTTCTCAAGTTATTTGCAAGGGGATTGCAATCAAAGTCAGCCGTCGATCAATGGAAGATAACAAGGGAGATGCAGATTCTTGCTGGGGGGAGGAGATGGAGGGGAGGAGATGGATCGATAATATCTTTCCCAATTGAATGTAACGAACTCGACTGGAATTCGAACTCAGATCTCCGGCTTCTCATTCCCGGCTACTATCAATTACACCACTCCCGCATCCATAAAGACGCGACCAAACGCTGAGTCATTGCAGAATTGCGCATTTTTTAACAACTTGGTCAACAAAACTCAAAATTGTGCAAACAGTTAAATATATCCAGCTCTGAATATATAAGAGATGATAACGATTGATCTTTGACTTGAAGAGATCAAGACGGAATGTTCAAGGTCTTGTTCCACAAATTAGTAGTGCTTAGGAAAAACTTCCTCCCTACAAATGGAATACAGAGGAAATGAGACAAAATTCGATTCCGTGGATTGTCGTGTCCTGTGTTAATTGTAAATGTCTGAACTGTTTGAATGGAGCTAATCTGAACATTTGCTATGAAAAGAAAGATATTGTTGTCATATACATGCAACCGTGTTTTTGCACAACATATTTAAATGATCTCTGAATATGAAAGGGTAAATGACGATTGATCTTTGACTCGAAGAGATCAAGACGGAATGGTTTACTGTTATGTGCAAAATGGAGATAAATATTACCACAAAATACTGAAACAATATAGATCCTAATGAGAAAGAGAAAGAGAGAGAGAGATAGAGTGAGAGTGAGGGAGAGAAGCAGAGAGAAAAAAGACAGAGACAGACAGACAGAGGCAGGCACACAGAGAATTGTTTTTACGAAAAACTTGCATGAGTAAAATAAATACATTGGATTTTCGCTTATAAGAAAAGAGGCGAATAAAGAAAACATGTTTTGTGTTGTTGTTGCTGTTATTATTTTTCCTCAGCGTGCTGTTCAGTGGTAAGTGTGTTGCTTTTTATATGTAGTGGACTCTTGTAGTGACGTAAAAACAGAAGAGTGTCATATGCATACCGATTGACAGTTACGTATTTATCTGACTAATTTATTATAAACCCATCGCCCAGTATCTTGCGAAGAGTAAGAACATCGTAACGGAGCAAAATATTTTACAAGTATACAACACACTCAAGTGTACCGCAGTCATAAATGCCTGTTTGAAAAGTTTGTCAAGAATCAACTCACCTGAAGAGGGTCGGCAACTTGTTAGCTACAATCGCGTCGGTTCTCGACTGAGACGTCGAACGGTGTGAACACAATCTTTTTATAGGACATGCGCCGAGTGAACAGCCAATATTCTGAGTCAGTGACACATTGCCTCCCACACGACAACAAAATCTTACTTCCCACCCTCTTCTCCATTTTATCCCCTTAATCTCAATTAAGACTCATAATTTTAATTGATTCTATATCAAGAGAAAAGTGTCTGTTATTTTCTATTACGTACCTTTTAAAATGTCAATGATGTTTGCAAATGCTTTCTAGTAAACTCATGTGATCAAGGATCCCATTTGGTAATCAATTTGCTAATCTTTTTTCTAATTAAAGAAACACAGAAGTTAATGTCATTGGCGTGAATAAAATATCGAAGAAATAGAGTAATTTATCAGCTCAGTCTTTTGGGTAGCGAACGCCTACTCAGAACATTCAACGTACCCCAAAAGGTGCATAGATTTCGGTTATCAAAATTCAATGGTAATTTTCTTCTTCTTCTTCTTCTTCTTCTTCTTCTATATACCGTGGTCATTCATGACGTTAACAATTTCCTGTCCTTTTTAGCTCTCAACAACTAACCTGTGCGATGTTTTCCTTCGTCTCTCTTGTCTTCAATCTGTCCTGTGCGTACCAAATTTCCAAACCCTTCTTCTTGTGTTTCAGAGATTTCATCTGTCTCTTTCTCATGTTAAGTAAAAGTGTTCTTTATGCTGACATTGTCTCTAGGAAATCGTTTTTACTCACATTTAGGCACATGGTATTCACAACATCCTTCTGTAGAACCAAATTTATATTGCTTAAAGCCTTTTCCTTGGCTGCTAAGAAAATTGTCCAGCATTCACACCATACAGGAGGAGACTGATATTACATAACAGTTCACTACTCTTCCCTTTGTTTCTAACGACATTTTCCTTTTTTTAACATTTTGCTCAGCTTTTGGAAAGCATCTTCAAAATTTTATTAGCATATCAAACGCCGCCTGCATCCTGAACATACGTAATCAGATAAATGAATAGTCAAATGTCGGCTCTAGCTTGATTTTAACGTCCCCGATATGTAACACCTTGTGCTGCCCCTTTTACTGACAACCATGCATTTCGTTTTCTTACAATTGTCTTATACTAATCTACGAGAAGACATTAGTATTGTTAAATTATATCTGGATTAAAGGCTATTTCTCAGATTAAAATAGAATATAGGTTCTGTTCTTGAGGAGGGGCATTGGTAGATAACATAATGTGATTTTTATTTAAGCAAGTTTACCTTCTAAATATAACGTTTATCGTAAAGGTAACTTTAACTGATTCTTTATATTCAGTATTCATGAACCAAACAGGCATTGCTATTCAAAATTATCAGAATGGGATCAAAATGTAGTATCGGTTCTTCACGTTTCTTTTAAAAAAACATTTGGCAATCAGTGCTATCGACGGATGATTTTTTCAGGAAATTTGTTTTCACAGTTAATGACATCTTAGAAAAAAGAAAATAGAGAAGGGATTAAGAAGAATTAACAGCTACAGATTCTGAAAAAAACTTTGTTGCCACAAGCTATCATTATAGCTGATGGAGTTTGGGAGGTGCCCGCACAAAAACCGATTGATCTGTCTAGGGTATGTGGGTACGAACCTACTAGGAGGCTGAGAATGAAACCTACATTGATTTTGATAGAGCTACCCCTAAAGTGTTTAGAATTGTGGATATCCCTCTCCTTACCCCAGTATTACCAGACCAAAGCGAAATACGAAGAAAAAGACTCAGTTATAGGTATAGTTGACAAAAGCCTATGTCATTACATAGAATTGTGAGGGCCGGTAATAAGCGATATTACTAAAATTACACTGGCTTCCTCTTTACCCGATCTACAGGTGATGTGTTTACGGCCATCACTGAAACTGTCTACCAAGCTCTTCAAAATAATGGGGAAGTGCCGTGGCCTTAGACATCTCCAAAGCGTTTGATAGGGTTTGGCATGCCGGCCTTCTTCGCAACCTCCAGGGTTCGATTGTTTGACCTAATACAATCATTCCTGTGAAACCGTGAAATGAAGATCGTTCTCAACGGATTCTCCTCCAGTTAATATCCCACAAACGCAGATGTTCCCCAAGGCTCCATCCTAGGCCCCACTCTATTCCTTATCTACATAAATGACCTTCCTGACGCCATAAATTCCCAAGTTGGCATCTACGCGGATGACACCACAATTTGCTCCTGCCTCAAAAACAAATCTAGTGTCGCTAACAAAACTAACCTGGCCATGCGTCTCGAAAAGGACCTCCAATCGGTTGTGAACTGAAACAGGAATTGGCTGGTCAACTTTAATGCCTCAAAAACAAAACTATTCTCTATTAATCACCACAGAGATCCTTCCCTGCTCTCCATTAGAATGTCTGACGCTCAACTTTTCGAGAGCAACTCTCTGCGGCTGCTCGGTCTGAAGTTGACTGCTGAACTTGGATGGAACAAATACATTGAGTCAATTGCTTCGTCCACCACAAGGAAAGTTGGCTCCCTGTGCCATGCCAGGAAATTTTTCTGCTCGAAATCGACCCTCCAGATCTACATATCAACAATTCGCCTTTGCATTGAGTATTGCTGCCATATATGGCCTGGAGCCCCTTCTGTTTGCCCCGGGGTTCTTGATAAGATCCAGAGGCGGATATGCAATATAATTGGCCCTGATCTGGCATCTCGTCTACAGTCACTATCTCACAGACGCGCCTCTCTCTGTCTTTTTTACAAATACTTTCATGGCAATTGCTCCGAGGAGCTGCATTCGCTGGTTCCCAGACTTCATGGGTTCAAGCGCTCGACAAGGCTGGCATCCCGCTCTCACCCTTTCACTGTTGAAACTATTAAATGTAGCCGCCTCTTCTACTCCAATAGCTTCATGTCTCGCACTTCTCGTCTGTGGAACTCCCTACCTTATTCCAGTTTCCCTGAGAGCTATAATCTCCAACTATTCAGTTACCTTGATCTATCTACTATCCTTCTCCTCATCATTTCTTTTATCACTCCTATATGATCTTGCTCCAAATCTTCTGTAACCCCTTGCGTCCTAGTGGTTTTCGTCTTGTTTGGGGTGAAACGCTTAAAAAAAAAGATGCCAGAGTTATTAAAGCCGATAAAGAGGATTGATATGAATGGATTAAACGGAAGGTTAAGTGATTTGGGAAGAGGAAGTATGGTTTGGACAAATAGAAGGATTATGACAATTGTACTACCGCGATGGACGCCATGTTAATCATTGCTGCAATAGCAGCAGCGATATTGAAACTTAGAAATTATAGAAAGAAATCGATTAATGATGTTTTGGTGATTAATGATGTTTTAGCGAGTATGCAACGACCAGAGAAAGGAATTACGATCAGTGATCTTTACCCAAAAGGGTGAAATATCGATGAGGAAGGAGCCGAATCGAATTCGTCAGGAGTAAAAATGGAGCCAATATCTGTTGAATAAGAACCAAAACATCCCGGAGAGAAAAATGTGGCCCAAGTAGAACACACCATAAAACACAACCACATACACCACACAAGAGAAACATAAAAAACCTGCATGAAAAGAAGAAAAACTTTTATAAAAAGTTGTATGACCAGCAGAAATGCTGATAAATAAAACTTATGTAGCAGAACCAGTAGAAACATTGTATGACATAGAATCGTTGCATGAAAATTATTCTAGATCTATTACTACTGCATGATTTAATGTGCATGACAAATAGTATAATAGTATATTTGGGTTTGAGATGTCATTTACTAGTAAATGACAGAAAAATATCGGAGGAATGTGATATCAACAGAAAGAGTCATGTGCTGGGAGACATTGAAACGAGAAGGGTTTATAGCAACAACCCGTGGGAAAATTTGAGGATTTAATTCACACATAACCGAACTGAATTTTATGTCGAGCAGTTTGAACAATGCAAAAGTAACACAGACTTAGGAATAACAGTCTCGATTAAAACTAATGAATGTGACGATGTTCTTCCCCAATGTTGTTCTGTTGTTTTTTTTGCTTCGAGCCCGCTCCATTCCGGCGGCAAGCCACCGTTCCTTCTTTCCTCGATCCAGCGTGAGCGAGATTTGGCTACGACTTACATGTGTTAACATACGTGCAGAAAGCACTGGAGGGCCGTTTCGTCCTATATTTGGGACTCATCAGCAGTGCGCATCCACTACCGTCATACCAACTGTTCCAATGGGCCTCGGTGACGAAGATGTAGCAAATTAGACTCAATATAGCGCCGCTCGCTCACATATTCCGTTGAGGTTTCTAGACTCGATGAATTACTTAATTATAATTATCAAGTCCTCCTAATAATTTCTATCATTTATATATATATATATATATATATATATATATATATATATATATTGTGTTGATTTAGGCAGCATTTTTTCATCCATACATGTTTCATTAAATAATATAGGCAAGTGTTGTCTGTTTATTTTTTGTAAATTCTTTTCATATCGTCTGACAAGCTTAATAACATTATCATTAAACGAAGAAAGACAATCAAAATATTAATACATCTGTTTATCGTTGCTTGGAAATCATCCATGTAAACAGAAACAGGCTATCATCACTGTGTTTTCCGTGTATTGCTTAATAGATTGTACTGTAATTGTCATCTTTGATAATGGCTTATGTAAGCCGAAAGCTTAGATTGGATTAAAAAATATGTATCAATATTGTGATTTTCTTTCTTCGTTTAATGGTAATGTTATTAAGCTTATCAGACGTTATGAAAAGAATTTACATAAAATAAATAAACACTTGTCTATATTATTTAATGAAACATGTATGAATATATATATAACCAAGTGTATGTGTGTATGCATATATGTATGTGTATATATATGTATATATATATATATATATATGTATATATATGTGTGTGTGTATATGTTTGTATGTATGTGTATGTATATATATGTATATATGTGTGTGTGTGTGTTTTCTTATGTAGGTTTGCAGTTGTATATATGTATGTTGACACCTACTATATATGAAATTGTTTATGTGTACGTGTAGGTAGGGAAACTTGGGTATGTCATTACGGCCACATGAGTTAGTATATATGTGTGTATATATGTTTATTTTTGTGTATTGCTGTGTATATATGCATTTATTTGTAAGTATGTGTACACATATTTGTGTGTATATTTGTAGGTACATATATATATATATATATGTGTATGTATGTGTATGTGTACTTGATGCCATGGAAATGTATACGTATGTATATGTTTATGTATGTATGTGTAGATATTTCGGTGTGTATGTATGTATGTATATTTATGTATATGTGTGAGTATGTGTGTATGTGTATGTATATATGTATATGTATGTGTATATGTATGTGTATATGTATATATATATGTATATATGTGTGTATATGTATGTATATATGTGTATATATATATATGTTTGTATGCGTATATATGTGTGTGTATGTGTGTGTGTGTGTATATACTTATATGTATATGAGGTGGACATCGTAGTTACTGATGGATGTTGACTTTAATGTCCGGTTTTTTTTTTTGGTTTTTTTTTTACATACACTATTTTAATATATTAAATAATATTAATTTTAATCATTTTTATCTTTGTATATTTACTCGCTTAAGTTAGATTTCAATAGGTTGTTAACATTCATGCAATGACATTTTCTGTCTTAAATATTTATCGGTTGGGGTATCCAACTGTCTGGGTCAATGTCTGTGGATGTGTGTGCATGTATTTATATGTATCTATGTGTATGGAAAGTGCATCCACTTTTAATTATGTATGTATGTACGTGTGTGTTGGTTTCCCTTCTCCCATTCCCCCCCCTTTTTTTTTTCATGACAGACCGTGGAGATGTTCTCTGTCTTGTCCCTTTTGTGTGTGTGTATATGTCTTGGTGCTTATGTATTACAATCTGACTGCGTTTGTTTTACGCGTGAGTTTGGGACCCCATTTACACATCATGAGGATTAAAATGTATACACTGTAAAAAGACCGGATATTAAATATAGCTAAAGTAACTTCAATGAAAAAATAAATTGAATAACATATATATTTCTTCTTTTCTCCTCAGTAATTTTATAGTTGTAAACTTGATAGCGAATAAATGTTAAATTTTGATTTTGTAATTAGCAGTTTTAAATTTTAATATTAAATTTTATCATATAATTTAGTAATTATTCGTTGGAATAAATTATTTTTTAATACTAAACATCTGAATAGATATTATAACATAACTTCATTATCGAGCTTTTTGAATTTTCCTGTACTTGTGTTCTGATTGGTCCATCTAGCCTTTGTAACAACGTTTTCCCCTTGCGTAGAATATTAATTAATTTGAAACTTTTAAAACCATTTATTTTACATTCAACGTCATCACTTGATAAGACACCGAGGGTGTTGAAACAAAATGGCTATTTTTGTAGTGATTTTATAACATATTTATGTTATAAATTTTTTTTTTCTTTAAAAATAAATAATTATAATTATGAATATATAAAAATGAAAACAGATTATTACTGCAACACCAGGATAGAATGATCTTTAAAAGAGGGATCATATTTTATTTATAAAAAAAGGATACTAAAGTATCTCAACAATCAAAATTTAAGAACCTTTCGACCGATACATCTTCAAAAAAAGTATCGTCAGTAAATAAGACGAAGTGGTTGAAAAGAAAAACTATTTTCAAAGCAAAACAGGGGGAAAACACACATAACGCACATCGGCCTTCCTATCGTAGGACCATCCGAAAATGGGACCGAGACTTTCAAGTCAAACCGTAGACATGAAGAGGATGTGAGACGTGCA
>OZ010615.1:24668896-24696396 GCA_963932145.1 Acanthosepion lycidas | reverse complement strand
CTTACTCAAGATGATCTTTGCCCTTTCTCATGTTCTATATCGATTTTGCCTCCTCCTCTCTTACATTCCAACTATTCTTGCTTTACTCCTCCCATTAACCGTAATCCCCGTTGAGAATTTTTTTTAAAATAAAGAAAGCCTTCGGTAACTACTATTACCCTCTACAGCCTGAAGATACCGTACCGGTGGAAACCATGGTATCGTGAGTGGTTAGTACTCCTTGACTTATTTAATAGCTCTGCACATTCGGTTTTGCTTTCTTTTTACATTGTGTATTGAGCACTATTTAATTAACCGTTTTCTGCACAAATCTATCTTTGACCGGAAAAAACCCTCATTGATTATTTAACGAAACCTGCTTGAATACAAATATGCTGTTTAAATATACATACATACATCTATCTCTCCCTCTCTGTCTCTCTGTCTTTCTCTATCTATCTATCTATCTATCTATCTATCTCTTTCTCTCTCTCTCTCTCTCTCTCTCTCTCTCTATATATATATATATATATATATATATATATATATATATATACTGAATCCGGACGCCAAGAAAATCAACTAATTAATACTTCTGGTTCTTCAATTGCAGAGCATGTTATAAATAGTAGAAATTGTGTTTTTGATTTTAGAGTTGACCGTTTTTCGATTTTATCTAGGTCCCACTCCTCATATCACCTCAAGGTTTTAGAGTCTTTGTATATCAGATTCTGTGGGCCTTCTCTCTGTAAACGGAGGGAATGCTTACTGGGTCTGAATGTTATTGGACTCTAGCTTTCTTGAAATTCATATTTTCCCACCATTCGTTATCATTAATATCAATTACACGTTTATTTTTTTATATCCCAGAAATAAACTTGATTGTTTTTTTAGCTTTTAAAATACATATTAAAATGCCATATAAATTATGCTTATTACTAGCTATCCTTAAATTTTGTCCTACAAAAAACTTATATATATATATATATATATATATATATATATAGCAAATACAATCAAAATCGAGATTTTGTGTTGATTGATTTTTATGTTCGACTTTTCCAAGTTACGAATAATCCTTCTTAGACAAGGAGGAAATTCTGTCAGGAACTGTAACACCTCGCTTACGTCACAACAGTCTCTGTCTCCGTCACAACATTCATCAGTTCTTAGAATCTAGACACAAAAATCTACTCCACACGTTTTCATAACATATGTCTAACAACTTATACTAAATAGTAACATTGTTACACCATTTTGAAATTTTACTAAACTCACCAATTGTCTCTACCTACCCTGATGATGACTGATGAAAACATGGACTATATCTCCGGTAATTTTCTACCGAAATGAACTTTTGAATTTTTTCTTTGTCTGGGAATGATTACTCCTGACTTGTAAAAGTCATTAACTAATATATATATATATATATATATATATATATATATATATATAAAGCAGGATTCGTTAAATAATTTAGACATGTTTTGTTTACATATTCTCGAAAATATCCTTTCATACTTACGAATGAGCTTTTTTGTGTTATTTTTTTTTGGGGGGGGGGTTATTGAAAGATGAATAGAAAACACCGTCTTGGTTCATATTATATTTATTCTCCGAGTACTTTCGATGTATCATAATATCGTTGAAAGGGTAGGGTGAATTAGAGGATAGTTATTCTACTGATCTTTGCTGTGAAAAATAAAATTCCATTCCTAAGTATGAAAGGTTCCTATCGAGAATAAGTAGACAGATCACGTTTAAATTATTTTACGAAACCTGCCTTAATGAAAAAAATGACCAGAAATATACGCATATATATATATATATATATATATATATATATATATATATATATATATATATATATATATGTATGTATGTATATATATATATATATATATATATATATATATATATATATATAGAGAGAGAGAGAGAGAGAGAGGAAATGGTTAAATTCTCTCCATTTTATATTTTATATTTTTAATTTCCCGCATGCGCGTTGTTTGTTTTTATATTGTCGTCTCCACAGTATAGGAAACTCATTCGGGCACCGTATGTGAGAAAAATACCACTCTAACGCAATTCACTCCTCCCGAAATTTAAAAACGGCATGCTGTACTACTTGGCATTCGCGCCGGAATTGGCAGGATCACTAGTGATGCAAACGTTATTCCTCTATTCTTCCTTCCACAGGGCCACAGAGGCCTACATCAAGTTCTTTGAAGAGGTAGTGCTGCCCTGAGTCAAGCGGATGGCTTCTGAAATATCCTATGTAATGCAACAGGACACTGCACCATGCCACACAAGCAGAGAACCCAGTCATGACTCTCAGACAATTTCTGCGACCACATCACCCATTGCATCTGGCCATCTATATAACAAAACCGCCAGACCTTTTAATATTATCTTTGGGGCGCAGTTTGATAACACTCCTTGTAACATCGAAGATGAACTGAAGGCAGCATTCACCTACTTATCAAGGAGATCTTCCGGAAGAATTGCAGAGGATTCCGAAGTCGTCCGAAAGCCATGGTTAGATCCAATGGCGATTTTATTGAATAAATTTACTCTTTAATATTTCAAGATATTTCTCCGTAATTTTGATAAATATATCTGCTAAAAATCGATGGCAATATTATTTTTAAACGACAATTTATCCATCGAACTCTGTCTACATAAAAGTATTCGGATCAATTTCTACTCAATAAACTCGATAATAATTCGAAATATAACATTATTAGTATATTGTTATGAGTATAATATCAGTATTAGTATAATACAATCGACTTTATTACCCATAATGCACCACAGACCAGCGTATATAAATAGTAACAATACTAACATCTCTTTCACTTACAGTAATCATAAAATGTATCACCTTGATTGTGTTTAAAATTGTTTGCATAGCCGAGTGGGGATGGCATCTCAGATGCAACATTGCAAACTTCTCGCTGTTCTACCGCTAGTTCCATGGGAATTGTTCCGATTAGCACCAATCTTTACTTCCTCGACTTCAGAATTTTGCAGCTTGGACATGTCATGCCACATGTGAGGAGCCGATGTAAGTGCTTTTACCTTTTCCCCCAAAACTGGTCCATTGTGGAATTAAACCGCCTACGGATTTTTCTATGAAAACTACGATCTATAATCCTAACACCTTCAAGTCAAACGTCAATCATTGTCTATCCTCCTTATCCTCATAATTTTCGTACTAACGTCTCCTGTTTTACCCATACCACATTTCATTCATCATATTTTTAACAATAACATTTTCACTTGGGTGGCTCTCAAGCCTTGTATTTCGGTTAACTTTATTATAAAAATTTCTCCCCCTTCCGAAAGTCATTTTAATGCCTGGACATAAGGGTTCATGGCTCTCTATAATTTCTTTTCCTTCTTTATCTGTGAATATCCATTTTTCTTGGCAAATATAGTGTAGTATTTTCCCCTTGCCTTCTCCGCGGTTTCTAATTCCGTTTCGCTTCTCTGACAATTGTTGCCTACATTAGAGCTCTGTTGCCCCTGCTAAGGTTACATGGCCCTCCACATTTTCTCTTCTTTCTTGGCAAAGAGAGTGTATTATTTTCTCATTGCCTTCTTCACAGTTTCTATTTCAGCTTCGCTTCTCTGAGAATGGTTGCCAGCCACTAGAGCCCTCTCTGCTCTGCTAAGGGTACATGGCTCTCCACATTTTCTCTACTTTCTTGGCAAAGATAGTGTATTATTTTCCCATTGCCTTCTCCACGGTTTCTAATTTAGTTTCGCTTCTCTGAAAATGGTTACCCTCCTAGAGCCCTATCTGCTCCACCAATGGTTCATGGCGCTCCCCATTTTCTCTTCTTTCTAGAGCCCTTTCTGCTCTACAATGGTTCATGGCTCTCGAAATTTTCTCTACTTCCTTGACAAAGACAGTCTCTTATTTTCCCATAACCTTCTTCACAGTTTCTAATTCAGTTTCGTTGCTCTGAGAATGGTTGCCACCCACTAGAGCCCTCTCCGCTCTACTAAGGGTTCATGGCGCTCCACATTTTCGTTCTAGAGCCCTCTCTGCTCTACTAAGGGTTCATGGCTCTCCACATTTTGCTCCATACTAGAGCCCTCTACTAAGGGTTTTGGCGCTCCACATTTTTTTCTTCTTTCTTGGCAAAGATAGTGTAGTATTTTCCTATTCATTTCTCCACGATTGGTAATTCATTGTCCTCCTCTGAGAATCGTTGGCACAAAAGAGCACTATCTACTCTGTTACTTAACACGTAATTGGTGAATAAAAGAAGTGGATTCATGCCTTTCCCATTGGAATTTGTGATAAAGAGAACACAACGGACTACAGAGGAACATGAACTCGGATCTCTGCCGCCAATGTACACAAAACTTATATACTATATATACAAATCTGACGCAATTTTTTGGTAGTTCAGAGTGGAGAGATCTTTTGTTCATACGGGAGCAAAAATGCTGAAACTGTTGGCCGGTAATCATTTCATTGGAAGACAAAATAAAAACAAAGACAAAAACTGAATTTTATATCTTTATTGCATTAATTACAAAAAGATTTCTGCAAAGACCTACTAACAAAATATTCGATTATCTAATTAAAATAATGCCAATGTCTAATAAAAGAATTTTACACTATTTCTAACCAAGTTTATCACGATTTAGCTAACTTCATCCAGAGGAGGCAATTTCGCGATGTTTTATTCCTAAAACGATTCCATTTCAATAGTAATGGTTAAAGTAATGCTGGTTCCACCATGGATCCATATAGTGTCCATGGTTATCCATCCAACGTCCTTGGAAGTCCATCTGCCAGTTGGAGTAGTCCATTCCGTGGTGGTTCCATCGTCCGTACCAATAGTAGTTCTGGTAGGGGTAGTACATATGCCTACCGTGCCAGTTGTACCAGTAAGGATTGCTGTGGCGTCCCTGCATATCCATCCAGCGTCCCTGCATATCCATCTGCCAGTTGGACATATCATAGTATCTCTCGGGGTAGTACATATGCCCGTTGTAGTTATAGTAACCGGGGTGGTTCCAATAGCGATTCCAGTGGTTGTAGAAGTGAGAGAACGGGTTGCAGTGACGCCCCCACCTGTCCATGTAGCGTCCTTGCATATCCATGGAATAGTTGGACATGTCCATCCATCTCTCAGGGTAGAACATGTTGCCGCCGTAATGGAAGCCAGGATAATGGCCGTGTCTTTGGTTCCACCAATGACGGAACGGGTTGCAGTGTCCTCCCTGCATGTCCATCCAGCGTCCGTACATGTCCATCTGGTAGCCAGACATGTCCATGTACCTCTCGGGGAAGTCCATCCAGCGATAGTACCTGTTGTACCTGTCACCGTCCATCATCCAGTCGTAATTGAACATGGACCTACCGTAGTAGTTGTTGTGCATGTTGTTGAACATGGGGCGCCACCTGTTCATGAAGCGGTTCATGATGGTATCGGAAGTAGCTGCGAAAAGCTGAAAAACAAAGACAGTGATGTTAAAATCCGTCAGTAGATTGTAAATTAGTTTAAATCATAAATAATTTCGGTTTTTCTTTATCAATTTTATTCTTCATAAAATAAGCAATACTGACATTTGGGCGTAATGGCCGAGTTAAAACTGGTGATCACTTTCTGCTTTCTCCCAGAAACTGTAACTAAAGTATATTTAGACAATTTCCATTGTATAATTTGTATAATTTCGTTTGCAATAAAACCTGCTTAACTCCTAAAATGTAACCGAGAAAAGGGAGAAATTGTTTCATGCCTTTCTGAGATCAGTCCTCCAAGTTGAATAAAATCAACTCCAGACATTGAACAATAGCAGAGTAAGTAGTTATAAGTGGGTACATGCCTTTCTAAACACCATTACTTCAAGATAATTACTCTCCCGAAACCTAATAATGGGACTGAGCAAAGGGAGAAATAGTTACATGCCTTTCTCAAAACCAGTCTTGCAAGCTGAATAAAATCAACCTTAGGCATTGTGGAAAGAAAAAGAAACTAGGGAGGATTGGATTCATGCCTTTCTGAAGATCATTACTTTCACATCATTACATTCACACTGCCATCAAGCAATGGCATAGAATACAAATAAAAGGGCCTTCATGTTTCTATAACTGCAAGGTAGTTACAGCCTCAGCTTCCAAGCAATCAGCGTGAATACAGGGGAAATGAATTCATGCCTTTCCAAAGAGTATTATTACAAGGTGCTTATTTTCTCTAATCAGCTGAGAAATTGTGCAGAACAAAAGTATGAATAATTTAATGTCTTTACCAAACCCGGCACTCTTGGCAGTTGATTATAGTCTACGCTGTTGAATATATAGAGAGAACACAGGGAGAAGTGAATTCATGCCTCTTTTGATACAACTCCAGAAAGGTGATTCCAGTCACCTGCAGCTAACGACCAATGGTTGAGAACTGGTTTCATGTGTCTCTTAAAACGGGGAGATGGATTAAATTTACCTTTCACAATTGAACGTAACGAACTCTATAGAAAAGATCAATCAATATTGAAACGACATAGACGACACTGGATGGACGATAATCTATCATCCTCCAACTCAGACAACTCTCCCCAAAAACACCTATTTTCAAGTCAAAGACCAATCATTTTCTATTCTTTCATATTAATTGCTAGTTATATTTTTCATAATCAAGGCTGATGACGTATTATTACTTTCATGCCTCGCCTTCCAAACTTTATGGACTTAAAGAAAAATTAAAATAATCATGTAATAGTGCAGATGAAAAAAGCAATAAGTGATCGAACGTTAATTGTAAGAAGAAAGTTTTTGTTTTTTGCTAACAAAAGGAGCAACCTGAACTGTTACATAACGGCCTTGTCAAAATGAAGCCAGCCTAGAAAACAATTATCTGGGCAGTGTAGTCAATGATAACAGAACGTATAGCCTATAAATTTGAATTTGTATTTGAAGAACGAAAACTGGTTTTCAGAATGTGTATTCATTGTTTGAATAGGCAGTACTATTTTCAGTATAAAATCGTAAATTTTTTCTCTTGAATGAATTTTTCAGAAAAATAGGGTATTACGACTATATCATATTTACAAACCGGTTCTCATACGTAATCCAAGGAAGAGAGAGAGAGAGAACGAAAGAAACGTTTTATCAATGTGGAAATTCCTGTAATATTTCAAGAATATTATAAGAATTCAACGCACCCAAGAGCACCAATGTAATAAATGCCACTCATAAGTGTTTGTCAAGAATCAACTCACCTGAAGAGGGACGGCAACTGGTTGGTTACAATCGCGTCGGTTCTCGACTGAGACGCCGAACACTTGGCACACCATCTTTTTATAGGACTTGTGCCGGGCAAACGGCCAATATTCTGAGTCAGTGTATGACACATTGCCTCCCCCACGGCAACCAAATTGTACTCACCACCCTATCCTTTTCGTGATTCCGCCATTTGATTTCTTTAATCTCAATTAAGACTTATAATATTAATTGTTTCTATATCAAGAAAAAAGTGTCTGTTATTTTTGATAACGTATCTTTTACATCGTTAATGATGTTTGCAAATGCTTTCTAGTAAAGCCATGTGATCAAGGGTACCCACTTAGTAATCAATTTGCTAATCTTTTTTTCTAATTTAAGAAATACAAACGTTAATATCATTGGGGTGAATGAAATATCGCAGAGGGTACAATACTTTATTAGCTCTGTCTTTAGGGAAGCGAACGCCGACTAAGAAGATTCAAAGTACGCAATAGGGAACATCAATTTCGGCTATCAAAATTTCAAGAATGATATTCTTCTTCTTCTTCTTCTTCTTCTTCTTCTTCTTTCATATACCGTGGCCATTCATGACGTTAGTGATCATGGGTCTTAACAATTTCCGTTCTTTTGAGCTCTCAACGGCTAACTTGTGCGATGTTTTCTTTCGTCTCTCTTGTCTTGTGCGTACCAAAGTTTCCAAACCCTTCTTCCTGTGTCACGCTGATTTCACCTGTCTCTTCCTCATGTTAAGTATAAATGTCCTTTATGCTGCCATTGTCTCTAGGACATCGTTATTACTCTCATGTTAGGCAAATGGTATTCTCAACATCCTTCTGTAGAACCAAATTTATATAGCTTCAAGCTTCTTTGCCTGTGAGGAAATTGTCCAACATCCACGCCAGATAGTAGGGCTGATATTACATAACAGTCCGCTACTCTTCTGTATGTTTCTAATATTTTTCCTTTTCTTAATATTTTGCTCAGCTTTTGGAAAGCATCTTCAAAATTTTATTATCATATCAAACGCCCCCTTCATCCTGAACATTCGTAATCAGATAAATGAATTGTCGAATGTCAGCCCTAGTTTGATTGTAACGTTCCCGATATTACGTTTATCGTAACTCTATATTCAGTATTCATGAAAGAAACAGGCATTGCTATTCGAATGTCTTCACTCGCTGTTCATCAGGATGGGATCAAAATGTAGTATCTGTTCTTCTCTTTTCTTTAAAGAAGACATTTGCCATTCAGTGACAAAGCAATCACTGTCAACACATTTTTTCAGAAAATTTGTTTTCTCCGTTCATAACGTCGTACATAAAAATATGTTTTCAAAGCAGTGAAAAAAAGTTTACCTACTAAATATAAATTTTATGGTAATCGTAAGATTAGATGTTTCCTTATAAGGAAACTTTCAGTATTTATGAAGAGCCAACCCATTTTATTTAGTTTTTATTTAGTTTCTGCATTCCCAGCGGCTTACACGTTCCACATATATAGAAAGAATCTCCGATTCACATTCGTCAATTTGAGAAAAATCAAAACTCGCCGTTTTCCGTTCGTGGTATATGTTCTAACCGAGAATCCGGTCCGTTTGAAACCGGAGTCCTAAACTTGACTTCACCAGACCCCGACAACCGATAGAGAAGACCTATTTCATTGGCGGAGGGAAAAATGTGACGTCATCATATTGAGTGCGACTTTCAAGAAGCCTGTCGTTTGTTTTGTGTATCAGTTTTTTTACGGCGGTATTTTAAAATTATTTATTAAGATTTTCTTTCAAATATTGAATTAATTTCAATCAAAAACAATGCCTTATAGATGAGTTGTACCAAATTGCAAAGGGAATTATAAAAACGATCCTGAAGTACATGCATTTTCTTTCCCTAAAGATAAAGAATTATCTGATGTTTGGATTCGTACAATCAAAAGAGATCATTTTTCACCTATTAAATTCAAAATAGTGAGTATTTTTGTATTAAAAAAGAAATAATTTTTATTGAAACTTTAATGATAAATTAATACCATGTCTTTTTAATTCATAACATAAAGTTAAAACATAAATCTAGCGAGAAAGTTTCGACATTCATTCTCGTACGTGTTGTTTTTAAAAGCTAAAATCTCATTTATTTAAAAAGTAAAGATTAAAGAAATTTTCGATATGAATTCATTCATGAATTGCTAAAGGAATATTTTATATGCATAAAAAATAATTCTAATATTTTTAACGATTTTTAGAATTGTTTTATTCGTGACTAAATGAAACTTTAATTGAATTAATTTTATGTCTGTGATTCACAACACATTTTAAACAAAGTTTTGCTTTAAAAAGTTATTAAACTCAATTGAAACTTTGAGGATTAAAGTAATTTCATATCTTTATAATTTACAAAACATTAAAAAGAAAGTTGCGAAAGTTTTTAAAAGCTGAAATCTAATTTTTTTAAAAATAAACTTTAAAGAAATTTTCGATATAAATTCATAAACGAATCTTTTATAGGCATAAAAATAATTCTAATAATTTAATAATTTTTTAGAATTGCTTTAATCATAAAAACGTTTTTGTTTTATTTATCATTTTCAAAATTAAAAAATGAATAAACGTAGGAGTATCTCTATATCATATTTAAGATACTTTCCTCAATTTGTCTTCAGACTCTGTTTGCTGTGTAAGATATATATGATATTTTTCTCCGCGTAGGACACAACGTATACAGGTATATATAGTTTCGTGTATGTTTTAGTGGTATAAAATCCTTTCTAATAACAAAGCATGTATGCTATTGTTTTTCTTTTCGACCATCCTGTTGCTTCGTTATTATATCATGGATATTTAACGTCCATAACGGGGAAAAATGGGAGATTAAACCATTGTTCAATAGCTTTCTCCCGTTCCAGGTGTTTTCACTCAGGGGAACTTATATTTTTCTTAATATTTTCACCTTTTAAGATGTATTTTATTTTTTGTCTTGTTTTGAATCCTAGTGGGAGCGTTTATTCCGAGCCCTCGCGTGTTACGCGTGACTGGAAATCGAGTGACATTTTTCTCTTTACAGAAAAAAAGAAACGTTTAAAAATCCATTCCACTGTTACAGAAGATGAGGTTGAAGATATACAGTAGAAACCCTCATATCCGGAATCCCTCATATCCTGACATGATTTTGATGTGTATATTTAAACTATTTGGGTTGAAATTTCTATTTTTCAGAAAATTTACTTTGCATTTATTTCAACCTAATGGCATGTATCGGTGCAAAAGATGATGGGAATAAGAGGAAAAGAACAACTTTGGACTTATCGCAAAAAGTGGAAATTTTAAACAGACTAGACGCTGGTGAATGTACATTGTAACTAATGGCTGGGTTCAACATAGGAAAGTCAACATCGCATGATATAAAATCTTCCAAAGAAACTTTTCTGCAGCGCTCACACTGTCGCAATGAACGAGGAAATAAAAAATGATTGTGATGAAACCTGAACTGAAAATGAAAAAACTTTTTGTGAAGGTTGTCAGTTTTATGGAAAGAAAGCCAGCATTCAGCTATGACGATTACAATAAGACACGCAAAGTTAAAAATTGTATTTCGTTTAAAACATTTCAAAAATAAAAGCAAAACGAAATACGGAAAAAGTTGTGAATGACATTAGAAGAGAAAGAATCATCATACAACAGCAATTAAAAAATCCTCGTTACATTATTTGTTTTGCGTACTTAATTTAATGTATTTTCATTGAAATTACATAATTTATTTCTTTTTCCTTAAAATCAATTCCGTTATATTTCACTCGCCATTAGCTTTTTTTGTTTCATATAGAACATTGAAAAAATGTTATACCTGTTTCAGTTCTTTTATATTAATCTAAATATAACCCCCTCATATCCGGAAGGCCTTCTTAGTCCGGTTGTCAGGGATTCTGCTGTATATCTCGCTAAATGTGGCATCCGTTGAGAGACTATGGATCTACGCACAAAAGTTATGCTTCGTCTGCTGATGGCGCGCGACGTCTCTTATGACTCCACAGTCCTATACAGGAGTGACAGCCGCGATTAAAATAAATGCACGTGCTGACGCTGTTTCCTTAATGTTGCTCTGTTGTTTTCTTTGCTTCGATTAAGCTCCACCCCGGCAGCAAGCCTCTTTTCCTTATTTCCTCGCTCACGCTGAAGCGATATTTGGCTACGATTTCTCACCTCTCTGTGTTCATCACACACATGACACTTTCGGAGACGTCATTGAAGCGACGACAAGATCACGCTCCTACGCTCTAGCTGGTAGCCCGTTTCCCATACAAAAGGACATTTGTAACCCTGCCATTACTAGACTGTTGCTTCCCATGTTTCGTATATATTACCTTATATTACCATACATCTATCACCTTTTATTAACTTACATATATGTTTACATACGTATATATATATATAAATAAAAGTGAACATAGAAGTCAACACAGGCCTGACGATTGCATCTATCATGAAACAGAATGTCGCCTCTAAGTGTTGACTGCTATGTTCACTTTTATATTTACACACGCTCTATCTCTGATATTGAGCACTTTATCCCATAAATATAGCACACCTTAAGACTATATTTCTTCATATATATATATATATATATATATATATATATATATATATATATATATATATAAAAACACACACAGTTTTTTATACAATTTGTCATGCGATCTAAGAACTTTTTTTCGAGTGATAAATTATATAAAAACAAGCCGAATGTTGTTTTTTTTTTCCGAGCGCTTTCGGCTCTACATTTAGCCATTTTCAAATCTAAAATATTTTATCAGTAAAATAAGAAATAGTTTGTTGCATGTATGTATTTATATAATGTTTTCATTTTTTCAAAACACGGATCAAGATATTGTGTCCATGTTAAAAGTTAATATCATTAAGTGTTGGTTTTTTTGTTTTTATTAATAAGACTACCATTATTTTTAGCCTTGTTTTTGCATGTAGATGATTCTATTATATTAGTGTTGCCAACAAGTATGTTATGAATAGTGTCTGGTAGGTCTCCATGAATATTTAAATCAGATCTAATTGAGCTATGGTCAGAAAGGTGTAGAGTTAATCTTCATGTCAAACATGTAGTAGTTTGGCCTATATAATTATTTACGAATTTTGATTTATCAGGAATACAATTCCTTAATGAGCATTTAAATTTGTAAATAATATTTGCCTATTTAATTTTGTTCTAGGAGGTGAAATATTATTTTTTAACTATAAGGTTACAGGATTAATTTTTTTGTAACAAATAATCTGTTTTTTTTTTTTTTGCTATTGTCAACTGGTGATGTGCACTTTTTATAATGTTCATAATTCTACTTGTTTATAATTTTCGTTTATTTGATTTTTATAAATACATTAATGTTATTGTTTATATTATTCTCTGTTATACACACACACACACACACACACACACACACAAACACACACACACACACACATGTATTCCGTGGACTGCAAAATCGTATTACCCTATGTATTGCTAATGATGGAGGACATGTGGAAACTTAAATAAAATTTTAATAAAACCTTAAAAAATATAGATTTACTTCTGTGTAATCCGTTTTACAAATTATTTCTATCGCAAATACAAATAAAGTTTTAATTTTTTAAAGTGAACACGAATTTTATGGACACCCTCTCTCTCTCTCTCTCTCTCTCTCTCTCTCTCTCTCTCTCTCTATATATATATATATATATATATATATATATATATATATATATATATATATATATATATATATATAAAACTGCCATAATGAGACAAAAGTTAATTTTATTATTACCACTCATGATGATAATAAAATGTAAATATGAAAAACGGGCTAGCGGACCGGTTTCGAACCTCGATCAACAGAGAAGGATTTAATAATAGAATATAGATGGCCTCCAATACTTTTAGGTGTTAACTAGAGAGTATTGGAGGCTATCTATATTCTGTCATTGAAGCCTTCTCTATGTAAACAGAAAGACTTTGTATTAGGCCTCCAACTAATTACCATCTAATTCCCCCCCCCCCGCGCTATACACTTTGTACATTTTTGTTTTTAAATAATTTTCTTTATTAAGTTCGATTTAGCTCTATTGAGCGAGGTTCGAAACCGGTTAGCTAGCTCGTTTTTCATTTTTCATTTTTATTATTTTATGTTCCGGTTCCTTGTACCACGGTGTTAGTCCAAGGTAGAACCAATAAAGAAGAACTCGAACACAGGTATGGAATAACACAGATATATTACAAACAGGAATATATACAGAGAAGTAGAAAGTGTTAGTATGAACAATCAGGTTTAGTAGAGAGAACAATGTAGTCTCGACTAGTATCACTATTCCAATGTCTTGCAGTAAATGTCTGAACGC
Organism: Acanthosepion lycidas; assembly: GCA_963932145.1. Taxonomy (NCBI): domain Eukaryota; kingdom Metazoa; phylum Mollusca; class Cephalopoda; order Sepiida; family Sepiidae; genus Acanthosepion; species Acanthosepion lycidas. Next base: position 24,682,795 of record OZ010615.1, on the reverse strand, counting down.
GACTCTGTTTCGGACTGCCTCTGACTCGACTCTTCACTCAACTGGAACTACTGACTCGACTTGATCTACTCCTGAGGCGCATTATTTATTAAGTATGGAATAGTCCATTATTATTATTATTATTTGTAAGGTCCCATAACAATTATCATCATGAGTGGTAATAATAAAATTAACTTTTGTCCGTTTATGGCAGTTATAACGTTTTGTATAAATAAACATATCTTTAATATATATATATATATATATATATATATATATATATATATATATATATATATATATATATATATATATATATATATATATATATTTGAAAAGATTCTTACAGGTACAAAATTTTATTATAGCAAGGAATAAGCGGAATGGAAAGGACATAATTATGAAAACTAAGAACTAAAACAAACAACCGGTTTCGTCCCAGTACTCCTCAGGTTTGATACACTGGGATTATTTATTCATAAACTTAAAAACAAAAAACTATTCAATGAGTGGGGAGGGCAAGAAAAAAAATATATGATAGAAAGAACTAGATCCCAATCACATTCAAACCCAACAAGCAATCTCTCTGCTTACAGAGAGACGGCCTGGTGGATTTGATGTAAATGGACTCAAGAACCTTCAAATGTTATGCGGAGTGTGACTTCGCAAGAATGGAAAAACTGTCAACACTCAAACCAGCAACACATTCCCTGCTAGTTATAGCGTGTTCAGCTATAGATGACCCGGATGTATTCACCAGTTGGCTTTTGTTAGCGGCCGGATTTAAAATTCTGTGGGGGGGGGGGGGGGTAAATGTTGTTTAATTCTAAAATTCAAGCGCTGAGACGTTCTGCCCATGTAGTCACATCCGCAACCACATTTAAATTTATATATAACAGAATTAGTATGAAATGTAGGCAGAAAATCCTTACGCCTGGAAGAAAGAATTGATCGAGTAAAAAAATATTACTCGCACATTAGCAGCTTAAAATACTTACTAATGGAATGTGAAATTCGTCTTGCTAAATTTTCACCTTCTCTGCCATTGTAAGGAAGTCGTAAATAAATTGGAAATTTCTTAACAACATACGGTCTATCCCTACTAAATTTATCAATGACATCATGCATAATGGAATCAAAAATGTCCAAAGGATACCCATTTTTAGAAAGAGTCATTTTTATAAAGTCCAATTCACCGTAGAGGAAGGAATTTGAGCAAATTTTAAGAGCTCGAAAGGTCAACGTTCTAATTAAATTAATTTTTCGTTGACGTGGACAAAAAGAGTCCCAACGGACATATAAACCTGAAAAGGTAGCCTTCCTAAATACTGAAGTCAAGTAGCCATAATCACCTCTATGGACCAAGACATCCAAAAAGGGAAGACAGCAATTAGACTCCTTTTCTACGGTAAATTCTAAGGACGAATGAACAGAATTTAATACAGAGAAAACTGTATTGGCTTCACCCTCATTATCAAAGAGTCAGAAAATATCATCAACATACCGATGATACATCAGAGGTCGATTAATTTGTGAAAATAGTAAAACCTCATGAAAACCAACAAAAATATTAGCAAGCGTAGGACCCAAAGGCGATACCATCGCAACCCCGTCTATTTGACGATACATAATATCAACAAAGCTAAACTCTACAGACGTGGTGGCGAACTTCATAAGTTCTCTAAATACACCCTCAGAAAAATCCGGAGGACGTAGAGAAGAGCGATATAACATATCACAACAAATCTCCATTGTCTCTAACAAAGGGACACAAATAAATAAAGATACAATATCAAAAGAGCACATGAAACCACAGCTAAAATATAGTTTTAAGCTATTCAATATTGATGTGTTAAAGTGCTAATAATATTATGTTTTTCTGTGATTTATTTTTTTTTATTTTCCAGATATATTTAGAAAATATTATGCGTATTTACTAATTGTAAAGGATATTTTGTGTGTGTAGGTGTTGTCTCCAGGATTACTTAGTTATTATTATGAATATATTTTCTTCGTTATTTGCTGATTATACAGCAATTTACCAAGTCACTGTAAGTTCATAAGCTAATTATCATGGAGAGATGTTATCGCTATGAAAGCTATGAAAGCTTGCATTTTCAACTCTTTTATATTTATAACTGCTTTGTTTCTTTCCATATAAACTGATATCTGACTGTTCAAAGAATTCTTTAAATGTAACTAGCAGCGACTTCCCCTAATAATCGATTGAATTTGCCCTCATAATGTTATATAGTACCAGCAGAAAAAAGGGTTTAGCCCCAAAGAATTTCACGGGTACATGGTTGCTACATTAGTCCATGACACTTCAGCTTTATCTACTAAAGTTGACCAAATGTCTAGATATTCTGCAACAGTCACCAGTAGAAATATAACAGACGTCGTTGCGAAACTCCTACCAACAATTCGAACTATATCGTGGTATATTTCCTCCCCTGGGAATCCGGCCCGTTTGGAACTGGTGTCCCAAACATGACTTCTCCAGACACAGGACTATCTCCATATTATATCTAAAATGCTTCCAAACAGGTACTAAAATCGGATCTCAGTGAGACGCTTGCCCCCTCCACCACGACAATCAACGACCATCGGACGTCTCTCTCCGGCATTGATGCTACCACCTTTGAACAATTCACCCGATGGTCAGGAATTCATCTCATTCGACTCCCTCGTATTATCCTGTTTTGTGAGCTCACATGACGCAAGAGTCTACGCGGAGGCCCAAAACGACACTTTATGAATTTTCCTTTATTAATCCGAGATATATTTTATCACATTATTTTTTCCAGATACTCATATTTGAGTAGACGTTCCGTTTATATTTCAAAAAGAATATTTTTTCTGCCAGGCGGGTTAGTCATGAAATCTTTTTAAAGAAATATGCGCCTTCCGCCTGGATTGGAATCAGAATAATCCTCTTTAAGGATTGGCATATATCGACGTCGTCTTTCGTGGGTGAGTCGGTTAAAAACTCGCCGAATATACGACGGTTGTAATATATATATATATATATATATATATATATATATGAGATAACGATATACATTTTTATATGTAAAACAAATATTTAGGAAATTGTAAATTGTAAACAGTTTACCTGTGACGCGTTTTGTCCTGCAGGACTTCATCGGTTTAAATTTGGAATGTTGGTACGATGACACATTAAACTGAAAAAGCAGTACTGGGTATATTAGAAATATTTTTTCCATTTTGTGATAAAACTTCCCCATATATATATATATATATATATATATATATATATATATATATATATATATTTTTTTTTTTTTTTCAAGTACAAATCTTTTTACTGCTCTTTGGTCTCCCATAGCTGAAACTCTTCTTCAAACATCAAACGTTTTATGAATTTTCTAATTGATCTCTTTAGCTCTAGGTTGAAATGATAATCCCTCTTCTTGCTGTGATCTACGGATGCAGTTTTCCTTTCTACTGTTCCCTCTTTTAAAATCCTATTCACCGTTCTCTTGATGGTTTTTGAATTGACTTTGAAGATGGAATCTAGAGTATGAATTTTGGTACAGATTCTGGTGGCCTGAATGATCTTTTTCCTCTCACCATTGATCAGTTGTTAAAACACTGGGGCTGAAACAAAACTATTTTAACCTGTTCTTTTTTCAACTGAACAGCTCTATTTTTTAGAGATACTTACGACAAGACAAAATGGCTAAAACATGGTTAAATTATCTTGTTACACGACTTCGTCAATTTTGCTCGGAAATTATTGAAGGTGAGGACTAAAGTAAGCGTAGTAATTTTATAGGTGGAGGATATATACATACATATATATATATATATATATATATATATATATATATATATATATATATATATATATATATATATATAGATAGATAGATAGATAGAGAGAGAGAGAGAAATTGGTAAATTTGTCAAACGCAACTTTACCAACTTCTCACCTTTCTACCGCTGATTTCATGGTAAATTCTCCGATGAACACCATTCTTTAGTTCATCAACTTCAGACTTTTACAACTAGGATATGTCATTCCACATCTGCGGAACCGAATCACTCTCATATTCCCCGTGCACCTAATGTAAGTATTAGTTACATTCATCTTTTTCGCAAGAATTGCACCATCGGCGAAAAGGATCCTTCGTGGAAGATTCCCTTAACGCGCCATTCTATAATTTTAACCTATTCAAGTCAAGGATCAATCATTATCTATCCTCCTTATCCTCACTACTAACGTCTCATATCAAATTATATTAATCATAATCCTTTTAACAATAACCCTTTTGCTTGGGTGACTCTCAAGCCTTGTATTTTTGTTAACTTTAGTATGAAAAACTCTGCCTCTACCGAGAGCCATTTGCCGCTGCCTGTTCTAGAATGATCATTTTTTAATTACTTGAATTCAAGCGTGCATGGCTCTCCACATTTTCTTATCCTTCATTATCTGTGAATTTCCATTCTTTCAAAGTTGGCGTTGTAATTTCCCATTGCTTTTCTCTACGATTTCTACTTCAGTTTCTAAGAATGGTTGCCACTATAGAACCAGCTCAACTCTATTAAGCATTTATGGCTCTCCACGTTCTCTCCTCCTTTTTAGCAAAGAGAGTCTAGTACATTCCTATTGTAGTTTCCACAGTTTCTAATTCAGTTTCGCTTGTCTCTTGACAAAGATAGTGTAGTATTTTTCTATTCCTTTCTCCGCAATTCGCAATTCAGTTTTCTTTCTCTGAGAATCGTTGGCAAAAAAGATCACTATCTACTCTTTTACTTATCACGTAACTGATAAAAATATGAAAGAGAGGTGGATTCATGCCTTTCCCTATGGAATATGTGAGAAAGAGAACGCAAAAAACTAAAGTGGAATTTAAACACTGATCTCTGTCCTCAATATACACAATGCTTATATATTATACAAATCTGACTCAATTTTTTGGTAGTTCACAGTGGAGCGATCTTTTGTGCACACAGGACGAAAAATGCTAAAACTGTTGGGCAATAATCATTTCATTGGAAGACAACACAAAACACAAAGACCAACACTGAATTTTATATCTTTATTGCATTAATTACAAAATAGATTTCTGCAAAGACCTACTAACGAAATATTCGACTATCTACTTAAAATAACGCCAATGTCTAATAAAAGAATTTTACACTATTTCTAACCAAGTTTATCACGATTTAGCTAACTTCATCCAGAGGAGGCAATTTCGCGATGTTTTATTCCTAAAACGATTCCATTTCAATAGTAATGGTTAAAGTAATGCTGGTTCCACCATGGATCCATATAGTGTCCATGGTTATCCATCCAACGTCCTTGGAAGTCCATCTGCCAGTTGGAGTAGTCCATTCCAGGGTAGTCCCATCGGCCGTACCAATAGTAGTTCTGGTAGGGGTAGTACATATGCCTACCGTGCCAGTTGTACCAGTGAGGATTGCTGTGGCGTCCCTGCATATCCATCCAGCGTCCCTGCATATCCATCTGCCAGTTGGACATATCATAGTATCTCTCGGGGTAGTACATATGCCCGTTGTAGTTATAGTAACCGGGGTGGTTCCAATAGCGATTCCAGTGGTTGTAGAAGTGAGAGAACGGGTTGCAGTGACGTCCCCATCTGTCCATGTAGCGTCCTTGCATATCCATGGAATAGTTGGACATGTCCATCCATCTTTCAGGGTAGAACATATTGCCGCCGTAATGGAAGCCAGGATAATGGCCGTGTCTTTGGTGCCACCAATGACGGAACGGGTTGCAATGGCGTCCGTGCATGTCCATCCAGCGTCCGTACATGTCCATCTGGTACCCAGACATGTCCATGTACCACTCGGGGAAGTCCATCCAGCGATAGTACCTGTTGTACCTGTCACCGTCCATCATCCAGTCGTAATTGAACATGGACCTACCGTAGTAGTTGTTGTGCATGTTGTTGAACATGGGGCGCCACCTGTTCATGAAGCGGTTCATGATGGTATCGGAAGTAGCTGCAAAAAGCTGAAAAACAAAGACAGAGATGTTAATGTCCGTCCGTAAATTTAAATTAGTTTGAGTCGTAAATATTTTTTCTTATCAACTTTATTCTTCATAAAATTATCAATACTGGCATTTAGGCATAATGGCTGAGTTGAAACTGGTGATCACTTTCTGCTTTCTCTCAGAAACTGTAACTAAAGTCTTTTTAGACAATTTCCATTGTATAAACCACGGCTAATCTCTATGGGTCTTGAAGAAACGCAAATATTCCTGATCAGGGACATTTGGAATTAGAGGCTTGGAATTGGAAGATGTGAAGTAGAAATCTGAAAATGTTGTTTTCATGAAACTAAGCAAAGTATTAAGAGAGAGAAACATGAAACAAAACGTGCGTTAACTCCTAAAATTTGACCGAGAAAAGGGAGAAATTGTTCCATGCCTTTCTGAGATCAGTTGAATAAAATTAACTTCAGGCATTGAGCAATAGCAATGTGTTCATGCCTTTGCAAACACCATTACTTCAAAGTAATTACACTCTTGAAAACCAATAATGGGACTGAGCAAAGGGAGAAATAGTTTCATGCCTTTCTCATGACCAGTCTTGCAAGCTAAATAAAATCAACATCAGGCATGGCGCAATGAGAGAGAAACTAGGGAGGAGTGGATTCATGCCTTTCTGAAGATCAGTACATTCACACACCCTTACATACAGGGGAAATGAATCAATACCTTTCCAAAGATTATTATTACAAGGTGATTATTTTCTCTAGACCGTTGAGGAATTGGACAGAACAGAAAAAGGAATAGTTCCTTGCATTTACCAAAATCGACTCCCTTGGCAAGTGATTATATTCTCCGCTGTCAAATATTAGAAGAGGACACAGGGAAAAGTGAATTCATGCCTCTTTTGAAACAAATCCATCAAGGTGATTCCAATCACCTGCAGCCAACGGCTAATTGTTGAGAACTGGTTTTGTGTGTCTTCTAAAACGGGGAGATGGATTGAAAATACCTTTCCCAAATGAAAGGAACTCGACTGGAATTCGAACTCTGCTCTCCGGTTTCTCATTCGTATCCACTATCCATTACATCACCCTCGTATCCATAAAGACACAGAATCAATGGAGAATTGTACGTAGTGATCGCTGCTGGTTTTTAACAGCATGGCAAACAAAACTCAAAAGTTTGCACAACGTATATAAATATATCCATCTCTGAATGTAAAAGAAAATATAACGATTCATCTTTCACTTGAAGAGATCAAGACGGAATGTTCAGTGGCATGTTCAACTAAATTATTACGTATAGAAAAAGAGCCGTCTGAGTGGAACTGCTTCCTTACAAATGGAATACAGAAGAAATGGGCAGAAATTCGATTCTGTGGGGTTGTCGTGTTCTGTGTTAATTGTAAATGTCTGAACTGTTTGAATGGAGCTAATCTGAACATTTGCCATGGAAAGAACGATATTGTTGTCACAGAGATATGCAACCGTGTGTCAGTGAGAAACAAGGTGTAGAGGTAAAGATAAGTCACACCCACCCAAAAGACTGCATTAATGGCATTAACTCTATAAAATTTGGAAGGCGAGGCATGAACGTCACCAGCCTTGCTTATGACAAATATAACTAGCACTGCATATGAAAGAATAGAATATCCTTACTCTTTGATTTGAAAGTAGCAGTTCTTGGGGAAAGATGTCTGAGAGGAACTGCCTCCTTACAAATGGAATATAAGGGAAATGAGGCGAATTCAGCCTTCTTATTAATTCGATTGCATTGAGGTAGCGTGTCCTCTCCGAACTGTTGAAATGTATTTTATCTGAATATTTGCAATGCAAACACCAACAGGGTAGTGATGCGTGTGAAATTGAGTGTGTCAGTAAGAGACAGGGTGCAGACTGGACAATATATATTCCCCCGTACACAAGGCTGCATAATGACTCTAACTCTATAAGGATTTAAAAGTGAGGATTGAATAGCGCCAGCCCTGATATGACAGGAATACTACATAACCAGCTTTGTTTATGAAAACAAGAAATAACCAACCACCGGGTTGATGCAAAACTACCGGTACGACCGATAATTTCAAAATTAAAAGTCACTCGTTGGAAATAATATATACATTTTTACGGGTGTGGCTGAAATATCGTTAATGCCATTGATGAACAGGTCACCGCCTGTTAAGTTGAATAGGTTAGTTGAGTTCGAATTCTGTGTTTTACAATATTGAATAGACGTAAGATATGAAAATCTGTTTGTTGATTCTATAGAGAGGGTCTATCAGGAATGAAACGACGCTGACGATACTGGGTGGGTGGTAGATTCAGAAGAAAAACTATGAGACAAGTTAGGCGAGAAAAGCAATAAATGATCGACAATTAATTGTAAAAAGAGAGAATGTTTGTTATACAATATGAAATGGGCGTAAGATGTCCCTGGTAGAATATGGAATCTGTTTATTGAATCTATAGAGAGGACCTATTAAAATTGAAATGGAATGGACGACACCGGATGGACGATAATCTATCATCCTCCAACTCAGACAACTCTCCCCAAAAACACCTATTTTCAAGTCAAAGACCAATCATTTTCTATTCTTTCATATTAATTGCTAGTTATATTTTTCATAATCAAGGCTGATGACGTATTATTTCTTTCATGCCTCGCCTTCCAAACTTTATGGACTTAAAGAAAAGTTAAAATAATCATGTAATAGTGTAGATGAAAAAAGCAATAAGTGATCGAACGTTAATTGTAAGAAGAAAGTTTTTGTTTTTTGCTAACAAAAGGAGCAACCTGAACTGTTACATAACGGCCATGTCAAAATGAAGCCAGCCTAGAAAACAATTATCTGGGCAGTGTAGTCAATGATAACAGAACGTATAGCCTATAAATTTGAATTTGTATTTGAAGAACGAAAACTGGTTTTCAGAATGTGTATTCATTGTTTGAATAGTCAGTACTATTTTCAGTTTAAAACCGTAAATTTTTTCTCTGGAATGAATTTTTCAGAAAAATAGGGTATTACGACTATATCATATTTGCAAACCGGTTCTCATACGTAATCCAAGGAAGAGAGAGAGAGAGAGAGAACGAAAGAAACGTTTTATCAATGTGGAAATTCCTGTAATATTTCAAGAATATTATAAGAATTCAACGCACCCAAGAGCACCAATGTAATAAATGCCACTCATAAGTGTTTGTCAAGAATCAACTCACCTGAAGAGGGACGGCAACTGGTTGGTTACAATCGCGTCGGTTCTCGACTGAGACGCCGAACACTTGGCACACCATCTTTTTATAGGACTTGTGCCGGGCAAACGGCCAATATTCTGAGTCAGTGTATGACACATTGCCTCCCCCACGGCAACAAAATTGTACTCACCACCCTATCCTTTTCGTTATTCCGCCATTTGATTTCTTTAATCTCAATTAAGACTTATAATATTAATTGTTTCTAAATCAAGAAAAAAGTGTCTGTTATTTTTGATAACGTATCTTTTACATCGTTAATGATGTTTGCAAATGCTTTCTAGTAAAGCCATGTGATCAAGGGTACCCACTTAGTAATCAATTTGCTAATCTTTTCTTCTAACTTAAGAAATACAAACGTTAATATCATTGGGGTGAATGAAATATCGCAGAGGGTACAATACTTTATTAGCTCTGTCTTTAGGGAAGCGAACGCCGACTAAGAAGATTCAAAGTACGCAATAGGGAACATCAATTTCGGCTATCAAAATTTCAAGAATGATATTCTTCTTCTTCTTCTTCTTCTTCTTCTTCTTCTTCTTCTTCTTTCATATACCGTGGCCATTCATGACGTTAGTGATCATGGGTCTTAACAATTTCCGTTCTTTTGAGCTCTCAACAGCTAACTTGTGCGATGTTTGCTTTCGTCTCTCTTGTCTTGTGCGTACCAAGTTTCCAAACCCTTCTTCCTGTGTCTCGCAGATTTCACCTGTCTCTTCCTCATGTTAAGTATAAATGTCCTTTATGCTGCTATTGTCTCTAGGACATCGTTATTACTCTCATGTTAGGCAAATGGTATTCTCAACATCCTTCTGTAGAACCAAATTTATATAGCTTCAAGCTTCTTTGCCTGTGAGGAAATTGTCCAACATCCACGCCAGATAGTAGGGCTGATATTACATAACAGTCCGCTACTCTTCTGTATGTTTCTAATATTTTTCCTTTTCTTAATATTTTGCTTAGCTTTTGGAAAGCATCTTCAAAATTTTATTATCATATCAAACGCCCCCTTCATCCTGAACATTCGTAATCAGATAAATGAATTGTCGAATGTCAGCCCTAGTTTGATTGTAACGTTCCCGATATTACGTTTATCGTAACTTTAACTGTTTCTCTATATTCAGTATTCATGAAACAAACAGGCATTGCTATTCGAATGTCTTCACTCGCTGTTTATCAGGATGGGAAATATGTTTTCAAAGCAGTGAAAAAATGTTTACCTACTAAATATAAATTTTATGGTAATCGTAAGATTAGATGTTTCCTTATGAGGAAATTTTCAGTATTTATGAAGAGACAACCCATTTTATTTAGTTTTTCCAGCGTTCGCAAGTTTGGTGGTAGTAATGGAGTACACAAATGATCCATAATGTTCAATATCCCAAACGCTTTCATCCAGTTCCTTAGCCATTTTAACGGCGTGTATTGATACAGAATTCGCTTATCTCCCTTTGCTGGAGATGTAATAATATTTATTGTTACCGCGGTAAAATAAAACCTAATAGAAAGTGTTATGTGCTGAAAGACATTGAAAGGGAAGTCTTAATACGAAAACCATTGTGAAAATTTGAGGATTTAATTCACACATAAACGGCTGGAATTTTATGTCAAACAGTTTGAACAATGGAAAAGTGACCCAGACTTAAGGATCAATGCAAGCTGTAAAGGGAAAATGTCATTTTACATAAACACCGAATTTGGAATTGATGCCCCTGGTTGAAAAATGAGTTGAAATACCAGGAGGATGTCGATAAGCCACCCATGCTCACTGAGGAGATTCTGTGAGAGATTAATAAGATGAGTGGAAGAAGTGTGTTCCCCAGACTTATCGAATTCTATTACTTGGCCCGTTTGGGCAAATGTCAATAAATACGAATGCCCAAAGCGTATTCAGCAGACGAGTCGCAGAAGAGACGGTGACGAGACCAGAGTCAGGAGAGAGACTCACGTGATTATCTGTTGATGAAAGCTTCCGACTTCAGCCATTTGCCAAACTTTACCAAAGCAGAAAACCTAAACTTTGTCAAGTCAACAGCAATATCATTTCCGATTTAGACGTGAGTTGGGCTGATAATTAATTGCATGCGAACTATTATATAAACCAACTATTGCATAAACGACTGATATAAACAAAGTATTTAATTTTGTTCAATTTATTCGAGTGCTGTTTTTCCCTGTACTTGTTCGCCCTGCTTGGACCAACCCAACACGAAGAGACCTGCGACGATTCGATCTCGACTACCTTAGGTTTAAACTTTAATCCCAACGTGGATTAGTAGGTTAGCTCTGGATTGAAGCGGTCACTTCAGCAACCAGCAGCGATGATGGAAGTCTTGGACGACCGGCTAGGGTGTTGTTGTACGATGTGGATGACATGACTACCGCTTAGTGACATCACTCCATATAGTGACAAAAGCGCCAGTAAAATTGTGTTCCTTATACAGCAGCCAAAACGAAGTCTTGCATTATTTACCACGGATCCCAACTCAATGGCTCTAGCGGAGAATAATTCTGCATTCCCAGCGGCTTACAGGTTCCACATATATAGAAAGAATCTCCGACTCACATTCGTCAATTTGAGAAAAATCAAAACTCGCCGTTTTCCGTTCGTGGTATATGTTCTAACCGAGAATCCGGTCCGTTTGAAACCGGAGTCCTAAACTTGACTTCACCAGACCCCGACAACCGATAGAGAAGACCTATTTCATTGGCGGAGGGAAAAATGTGACGTCATCATATTGAGTGCGACTTTCAAGAAGCCTGTCGTTTGTTTTGTGTATCAGTTTTTTTACGGCGGTATTTTAAAATTATTTATTAAGATTTTCTTTCAAATATTGAATTAATTTCAATCAAAAACAATGCCTTATAGATGAGTTGTACCAAATTGCAAAGGTAATTATAAAAACGGTTCTAAAGTACATGCATTTTCTTTCCCTAAAGATAAAGAATTATCTGATGTTTGGATTCGTACAATCAAAAGAGGTCATTTTTCACCTATTAAATTCAAAATAGTGAGTATTTTTGTATTAAAAAATAAATAATTTTTATTGAAACTTTAATGATAAATTAATACCATGTCTTTTTAATTCATAACATAAAGTTAAAACATAAATCTAGCGAGAAAGTTTCGACATTCATTCTCGTACGTGTTGTTTTTATAAGCTAAAATCTCATTTATTTAAAAAGTAAAGATTAAAGAAATTTTCGATATGAATTCATTCATGAATTGCTAAAGGAATATTTTATATGCATAAAAAATAATTCTAATATTTTTAACGATTTTTAGAATTGTTTTATTCGTGACTAAATGAAACTTTAATTGAATTAATTTTATGTCTGTGATTCACAACACATTTTAAACAAAGTTTTGCTTTAAAAAGTTATTAAACTCAATTGAAACTTTGAGGATTAAAGTTATTTCATATCTTTATAATTTACAAAACATTAAAAAGAAAGTTGCGAAAGTTTTTAAAAGCTGAAATCTAATTTTTAAAAAATAATCTTTAAAGAAATTTTCGATATAAATTCATAAAGGAATCTTTTTATAGGCATAAAAATAATTCTAATAATTTAACAATTTTTTTGAATTGCTTTATTCATAAAAACGTTTTTGTTTTATTTATCATTTTCAAAATTAAAAAATGAATAAACGCAGGAGTATCTCTATATCATATGTAAGATACTTTCCTCATTTTGTCTTCAGACTGTGTTTGCTGTGTAAGATATATATGATATTTTTCTCCGCGTAGGACACAAGGTATACAGGTATATATAGTTTCGTGTATGTTTTAGTGGTATAAAACCCTTTCTAATAACAAAGCATGTTTGCTATTGTTTTTCTTTTCGACCATCCTGTTGCTTCGTTATTATATCATGGATATTTAACGTCCAAAATGGGGGGAAAAATGGGAGAATAAACCATTCTTCAATAGCTTTCTCTCGTTCCAGGTGTTTTCACTCAGGGGAACTTACATTTTTCTTAATATTTTCACTGTTTAAGATGTATTTTATTTTTTTGTCTTGTTTTGAATCCTAGTGGGAGCGTTTATTCCGAGCCTTCGCGTGTTACGCGTGACTGGAAATCGAGTGACATTTTTCTCTTTACAGAAAAAAAGAAACGTTTAAAAATCCATTCCACTGTTACAGAGGATGAGGCTGAAGATATACAGTAGAAACCCTCATATCCGGAATCCCTCATATCCGGAATCTTTCATATCCGGACATGATTTTGATGTGTATATTTAAACTATTTGGGTTGAAATTTCTATTTTTCAGAAAATTTACTTTGCATTTATTTCAACCTAATGGCATGTATCGGTGCAAAAGATGATGGGAATAAGAGGAAAAGAACAACTTTGGACTTATCGCAAAAAGTGGAAATTTTAAACAGACTAGACGCTGGTGAATGTACATTGTAACTAATGGCTGGGTTCAACATAGGAAAGTCAACATTGCATGATATAAAATCTTCCAAAGAAACTTTTCTGCAGCGCTCACACTGTCGCAATGAACGAGGAAATAAAAAATGATTGTGATGAAACCTGAACTGAAAATGAAAAAACTTTTTGTGAAGGTTGTCAGTTTTATGGAAAGAAAGCCAGCATTCAGCTATGACGATTACAATAAGACACGCAAAGTTAAAAATTGTATTTCGTTTAAAACATTTCAAAAATAAAAGCAAAACG
>OZ010615.1:24303896-24663896 GCA_963932145.1 Acanthosepion lycidas | reverse complement strand
AAACTCGCCGAATATACGACGGTTGTAATATATATATATATATATATATATATATATATATATATATATATATATATATGAGATAACGATATACATTTTTATATGTAAAACAAATATTTAGGAAATTGTAAATTGTAAACAGTTTACCTGTGACGCGTTTTGTCCTGCAGGACTTCATCGGTTTAAATTTGGAATGTTGGTACGATGACACATTAAACTGAAAAAGCAGTACTGGGTATGTTAGAAATATTTTTTCCATTTTGTGATAAAACTTCCCCATATATATATATATATATATATATACATATATATATATATATATATATATATATATATATATATATATATATATATATATATATATTATTCTGGGATATTTTTCAAATTATTCAAGATGACATTTGCCCTTTCTAAAGTTCGCTATTTCTGTTCTGGATTCACAAGGGTCCTCACAGTTTTCAAGTACAAATCTTTTTACTGCTCTTTGGTCACCCATAGCTGAAACTCTTCTTCAAACATCAAACGTTTTATGAATTTTCTAATTGATCTCTTTAGCTCTAGGTTGAAATGATAATCCCTCTTCTTGCTGTGATCTACGGATGCAGTTTTCCTTTCTACTGTTCCCTCTTTTAAAATCCTATTCACCGTTCTCTTGATGGTTTTTGAATTGACTTTGAAGATGGAATCTAGAGTATGAATTTTGGTACAGATTCTGGTGGCCTGAATGATCTTTTTCCTCTCACCATTGATCAGTTGTTAAAACACAGGGGCTGAAACAAAACTATTTTAACCTGTTCTTTTTTCAACTGAACAGCTCTATTTTTAGAGATACTTACGACAAGACAAAATGGCTAAAACATGGATAAATTATCTTGTTACACGATTTCGTCAATTTTGCTCGGAAATTATTGAAGGTGAGGACCAAAGTAAGCGTAGTAATTTTATAGGTGGAGGATATATACATACATATACATATATATATATATATATATATATATATATAGAGAGAGAGAGAGAGAGAGAGAGAAATTGGTAAATTTGTCAAACGCAACTTTACCAACTTCTCACCTTTCTACCGCTGATTTCATGGTAAATTCTCCGATGAACACCATTCTTTAGTTCATCAACTTCAGACTTTTACAACTAGGATATGTCATTCCACATCTGCGGAACCGAATCACTCTCATATTCCCCGTGCACCTAATGTAAGTATTAGTTACATTCATCTTTTTCGCAAGAATTGCACCATCGGCGAAAAGGATCCTTCGTGGAAGATTCCCTTAACGCGCCATTCTATAATTTTAACCTATTCAAGTCAAGGGTCAATCATTATCTATCCTCCTTATCCTCACTACTAACGTCTCATATCAAATTATATTAATCATAATCCTTTTAACAATAACCCTTTTGCTTGGTTGACTCTCAAGCCTTGTATTTTTGTTAACTTTAGTATGAAAAACTCTGCCTCTACCGAGAGCCATTTGCCGCTGCCTGTTCTAGAATGATCATTTTTTAATTACTTGAATTCAAGCGTGCATGGCTCTCCACATTTTCTTATCCTTCATTATCTGTGAATTTCCATTCTTTCAAAGTTGGCGTTGTAATTTCCCATTGCTTTTCTCTACGATTTCTACTTCAGTTTCTAAGAATGGTTGCCACTATAGAACCAGCTCAACTCTATTAAGCATTTATGGCTCTCCACGTTCTCTGCTCCTTTTTAGCAAAGAGAGTCTAGTACATTCCTATTGTAGTTTCCACAGTTTCTAATTCAGTTTCGCTTGTCTCTTGACAAAGATAGTGTAGTATTTTTCTATTCCTTTCTCCACAATTCGCAATTCAGTTTTCCTTCTCTGAGAATCGTTGGCAAAAAAGATCACTATCTACTCTTTTACTTATCACTTAACTGATAAAAATATGAAAGAGAGGTGGTTTCATGCCTTTCCCTATGGAATATGTGAGAAAGAGAACGCAACAAACTAAAGTGGAATTTAAACACTGATCTCTGTCCTCAATATACACAATGCTTATATATTATACAAATCTGACTCAATTTTTTGGTAGTTCACAGTGGAGCGATCTTTTGTTCACACAGGACGAAAAATGCTAAAACTGTTGGGCAATAATCATTTCATTGGAAGACAACACAAAACACAAAGACCAACACTGAATTTTATATCTTTATTGCATTAATTACAAAAAGATTTCTGCAAAGACCTACTAACGAAATATTCGACTATCTACTTAAAATAACGCCAATGTCTAATAAAAGAATTTTACACTATTTCTAACCAAGTATATCACGATTTAGCTAACTTCATCCAGAGGAGGCAATTTCGCGATGTTTTATTCCTAAAACGATTCCATTTCAATAGTAATGGTTAAAGTAATGCTGGTTCCACCATGGATCCATATAGTGTCCATGGTTATCCATCCAACGTCCTTGGAAGTCCATCTGCCAGTTGGAGTAATCCATTCCGGGGTAGTCCCATCGGCCGTACAAATAGTAGTTCTGGTACGGGTAGTACATATGCCTACCGTGCCAGTTGTACCAGTAAGGATTGCTGTGGCGTCCCTGCATATCCATCCAGCGTCCCTGCATATCCATCTGCCAGTTGGACATATCATAGTATCTCTCGGGGTA
Organism: Acanthosepion lycidas; assembly: GCA_963932145.1. Taxonomy (NCBI): domain Eukaryota; kingdom Metazoa; phylum Mollusca; class Cephalopoda; order Sepiida; family Sepiidae; genus Acanthosepion; species Acanthosepion lycidas. Next base: position 24,661,255 of record OZ010615.1, on the reverse strand, counting down.
GTACATATGCCCGTTGTAGTTATAGTAACCGGGGTGGTTCCAATAGCGATTCCAGTGGTTGTAGAAGTGAGAGAACGGGTTGCAGTGACGCCCCCACCTGTCCATGTAGCGTCCTTGCATATCCATGGAATAGTTGGACATGTCCATCCATCTCTCAGGGTAGAACATATTGCCACCGTAATGGAAGCCGGGATAATGACCGTGTCTTTGGTTCCACCAATGACGGAACGGGTTGCAGTGGCGTCCGTGCATGTCCATCCAGCGTCCGTACATGTCCATCTGGTAGCCAGACATGTCCATGTACCACTCGGGGAAGTCCATCCAGCGATAGTACCTGTTGTACCTGTCACCGTCCATCATCCAGTCGTAATTGAACATGGACCTACCGTAGTAGTTGTTGTGCATGTTGTTGAACATGGGGCGCCACCTGTTCATGAAGCGGTTCATGATGGTATCGGAAGTAGCTGCGAAAAGCTGAAAAACAAAGACAGAGATGTTAATGTCCGTCCGTAAATTTAAATTAGTTTGAGTCGTAAATATTTTTTCTTATCAACTTTATTCTTCATAAAATTATCAATACTGGCATTTAGGCATAATGGCTGAGTTGAAACTGGTGATCACTTTCTGCTTTCTCTCAGAAACTGTAACTAAAGTCTTTTTAGACAATTTCCATCGTATAAACCACGGCTAATCTCTATGGGTCTTGAAGAAACGCAAATATTCCTGATCAGGGACATTTGGAATTAGAGGCTTGGAATTGGAAGATGTGAAGTAGGTATCTGAAAATGTTGTTTTCATGAAACTAAGCAAAGTATTAAGAGAGAGAAACATGAAACATAACGTGCGTTAACTCCTAAAATTTGACCGAGAAAAGGGAGAAATTGTTTCATGCCTTTCTGAGATCAGTTGAATAAAATTAACTTCAGGCATTGAGCAATAGCAATGTGTTCATGCCTTTGCAAACACCATTACTTCAAAGTAATTACACTCTTGAAAACCAATAATGGGACTGAGCAAAGGGAGAAATAGTTTCATGCCTTTCTCATGACCAGTCTTGCAAGCTAAATAAAATCAACATCAGGCATGGCGGCAATGAGAGAGAAACTAGGGAGGAGTGGATTCATGCCTTTCTGAAGATCAGTACATTCACACACCCTTACATACAGGGGAAATGAATCAATACCTTTCTAAAGATTATTATTACAAGGTGATTATTTTCTCTAGACCGTTGAAAAATTGGACAGAACAGAAAAAGGAATAGTTCCTTGCATTTACCAAAATCGACTCCCTTGGTAATTGATTATATTCTCCGCTGTCAAATATTAGGAGAGGACACAGGGAAAAGTGAATTCATGCCTCTTTTGAAACAAATCCATCAAGGTTATTCCAATCACCTGCAGCCAACGGCTAATTGTTGAGATCTGGTTTCGTGTGTCTTCTAAAACGGGGAGATGGATTGAAAATACCTTTCCCAAATGAAAGGAACTCGACTGGAATTCGAACTCTGCTCTCCGGTTTCTCATTCGTATCCACTATCCATTACATCACCCTCGTATCCATAAAGACACAGAATCAATGGAGAATTGTACGTAGTGATCGCTGCTGGTTTTTAACAACATGGCAAACGAAACTCAAAAGTTTGCACAACGTATATAAATATATCCATCTCTGAATGTAAAAGAAAATATAACGATTCATCTTTCACTTGAAGAGATCAAGACGGAATGTTCAGTGGCATGTTCAACTAAATTATTACGTATAGAAAAAGAGCCGTCTGTGTGGAACTGCTTCCTTACAAATGGAATACAGAAGAAATGGGCAGAAATTCGATTCTGTGGGGTTGTCGTGTTCTGTGTTAATTGTAAATGTCTGAACTGTTTGAATGGAGCTAATCTGAACATTTGCCATGGAAAGAACGATATTGTTGTCACAGAGATATGCAACCGTGTGTCAGTGAGAAACAAGGTGTAGAGGTAAAGATAAGTCACACCCACCCAAAAGACTGCATCAATGGCATTAACTCTATAAAATTTGGAAGGCGAGGCATGAACGTCACCAATATTAATTGCTAGTTATATTTTACATAATCAAGGCTGGTGACGTATTATTTCTTTCATGCCTCGCCTTCCAAACTTTATGGACTTAAAGAAAAATTAAAATAATCATGTAATAGTGTAGATGAAAAAAGCAATAAGTGATCGAACGTTAATTGTAAGAAGAAAGTTTTTGTTTTTTGCTAACAAAAGGAGCAACCTGAACTGTTACATAACGGCCTTGTCAAAATGAAGCCAGCCTAGAAAACAATTATCTGGGCAGTGTAGTCAATGATAACAGAACGTATAGCCTATAAATTTGAATTTGTATTTGAAGAACGAAAACTGGTTTTCAGAATGTGTATTCATTGTTTGAATAGGCAGTACTATTTTCAGTATAAAATCGTAAATGTTTTCTCTTGAATGAATTTTTCAGAAAAATAGGGTATTATGACTATATCATATTTGCAAACCGGTTCTCATACGTAATCCAAGGAAGAGAGAGAGAGAGAGAGAACGAAAGAAACGTTTTATCAATGTGGAAATTCCTGTAATATTTCAAGAATATTATAAGAATTCAACGCACCCAAGAGCACCAATGTAATAAATGCCACTCATAAGTGTTTGTCAAGAATCAACTCACCTGAAGAGGGACGGCAACTGGTTGGTTACAATCGCGTCGGTTCTCGACTGAGACGCCGAACACTTGGCACACCATCTTTTTATAGGACTTGTGCCGGGCAAACGGCCAATATTCTGAGTCAGTGTATGACACATTGCCTCCCCCACGGCAACCAAATTGTACTCACCACCCTATCCTTTTCGTGATTCCGCCATTTGATTTCTTTAATCTCAATTAAGACTTATAATATTAATTGTTTCTATATCAAGAAAAAAGTGTCTGTTATTTTTGATAACGTATCTTTTACATCGTTAATGATGTTTGCAAATGCTTTCTAGTAAAGCCATGTGATCAAGGGTACCCACTTAGTAATCAATTTGCTAATCTTTTTTTCTAATTTAAGAAATACAAACGTTAATATCATTGGGGTGAATGAAATATCGCAGAGGGTACAATACTTTATTAGCTCTGTCTTTAGGGAAGCGAACGCCAACTAAGAAGATTCATAGTACGCAATAGGGAACATCAATTTCGGCTATCAAAATTTCAAGAATGATATTCTTCTTCTTCTTTCATATACCGTGGCCATTCATGACGTTAGTGATCATGGGTCTTAACAATTTCCGTTCTTTTGAGCTCTCAACGGCTAACTTGTGCGATGTTTTCTTTCGTCTCTCTTGTCTTGTGCGTACCAAAGTTTCCAAACCCTGTGTCTCGCAGATTTCACCTGTCTCTTCCTCATGTTAAGTATAAATGTCCTTTATGCTGCTCTTGTCTCTAGGACATCGTTATTACTCTCATGTTAGGCAAATGGTATTCTCAACATCCTTCTGTAGAACCAAATTTATATAGCTTCAAGCTTCTTTGCCTGTGAGGAAATTGTCCAACATCCACGCCAGATAGTAGGGCTGATATTACATAACAGTCCGCTACTCTTCTGTATGTTTCTAATATTTTTCCTTTTCTTAATATTTTGCTCAGCTTTTGGAAAGCATCTTCAAAATTTTATTATCATATCAAACGCCCCCTTCATCCTGAACATTCGTAATCAGATAAATGAATTGTCGAATGTCAGCCCTAGTTTGATTGTAACGTTCCCGATATTACGTTTATCGTAACTTTAACTGTTTCTCTATATTCAGTATTCATGAAACAAACAGGCATTGCTATTCGAATATCTTCACTCGCTGTTTATCAGGATCGGATCAAAATGTAGTATCTGTTCTTCTCTTTTCTTTAAAGAAGACATTTGCCATTCAGTGACAAAGCAATCACTGTCAACACATTTTTTCAGAAAATTTGTTTTCTCCGTTCATAACGTCGTACATAAAAATATGTTTTCAAAGCAGTGAAAAAAAGTTTACCTACTAAATATAAATTTTATGGTAATCGTAAAATTAGATGTTTCCTTATAAGGAAACTTTCAGTATTTATGAAGAGACAACCCATTTTATTTAGTTTTTTCAGCGTTCGTACGTTTGGTGGTAGTAATGGAGTACACAAATTTCCCATAATGTTCAATATCCCAAACGCTTTCGTCCAGTTCCTTAGCCATTTTTAATGGCGTGTATTGATACAGAGTGCGCTTATCTCCCTTTGCTGGAGATGTAATAATATTTATTGTTACCGCGGTAAAATAAAACCTAATAGAAAGTGTTATGTGCTGAAAGACATTGAAAAGAGAAGGCTTAATACGAAAACCATTGTGAAAATTTGATGATTTAATTCACACATAAACGGCTGGAATTTTATGTCAAGCAGTTTGAACAATGGAAAAGTGACCCAGACTTAAGGATCAATGTTGACTGACACACAGCTGCAAATGCAAGCTGTAAAGGGAAAATGTCATTTTACATAAACACCGAATTTGGAATTGATGCCCCTGGTTGAAAAATGAGTTGAAATACCAGGAGGATGTCGATAAGCCACCCATGCTCAATGAGGAGATTCTGTGAGAGATTAATAAGATCAGTGGAAGAAGTGTTTTCCCCAGACTTATCGAATTCTATTACTTGGCCAGTTTGGACAAATGTCAATAAATACGAATGCGCAAAGCGTATTCAGCAGACGTGTCGCAGAAGAGATGGTGACGAGACCAGAGTCAGGAGAGAGACTCACGTGATTATCTGTTGATGAAAGCTTCCGACTTCAGCCATTTGCCAAACTTTACCAAAGCAGCAAACCTAAACTTTGTCAAGTCAACAGCAATATCATTTCCGATTTAGACGTGAGTTGGGCTGATAATTAATTGCATGCGAACTATTATAGAAACCAAATATTGCATAAACAAAGTATCAACTATTATATAAATCAACTATTGTATAAACAAAGTATTTAATTTTGTTCAATTTATTCGTGTGTTATTTTCCCCTGTACGTGTTCGCCCTGCTTGGACCACCGCAACACGAAGAGACCTGCGACGATTCGATCTCGACTACCTTAGGTTTAAAATTTAATCCCAACGTGGATTAGTAGGTGATCAGAGGTTAGCTCTGGATTGAAGTGGTCACTTCAGAAACCAGCAGCGATGTTGGAAGTCTTGGACGACCGGCTAGGGTGTTGTTGTACGATGTGGATGACATGACTACCGCTTAGTGACATCACTCCATATAGTGACAAAAGCGCCAGTAAAATTGTGTTCCTTATACAGCAGCCAAAACGAAGTCTTGCATTATTTACCACGGATCCCAACTCAATGGCTCTAGCGGAGAATAATTCTGCATTCCCAGCGGCTTACACGTTCCCCATATATAGAAAGAATCTCCGACTCACATTTCTCAATTTGAGAAAACTCAAAACTCACAGTTTCCCGTTCGTGGTATATGTCCTCATCCGGAATCCTGTCCGTTTGACACCGGAGTCCTAAACTTGACTTCACCAGACCCCGACCACTGAGAGAGAAGACCTATTTCACTGGCGGAGGGAAAAATGTGACGTCATCATATTGAGTTCGACTTTCAAGAAGCGTGTCGTTTGTTTTGTGTATCAATTCTTTTACGGTGGTATTTTAAAATTATTTATTAATATTTTCTGTTAAATATTGAATTAATTTTTAAAAAAAATACAATGCCTTATAGATGAGTTGTACCAAATTGCAAAGGGAATGATAAAAAAAAACTAATGTAAATGCGTTTTCTTTTCCTAAAGATAAAGAATTCAATCAAAAGAAATAATTTTTCACCTACTAAATTCAACATAGTGATTATTTTTTGTATTAAAAAAGAAGTAAATTTTATTGAAAATTTAATGATAAAATTAATACTATGTCTTTTTCATTGATAACATAAAATTATGACATAAAACTAGCAAGAAAGTTTAGATATTCTTTCTCGTACGTGTTGTTTTTAAAAGCTAAAATCTCATTTTTTCAAAAAATATTTTAAAAAATAAACTTTAAAGAAATTTTCGATATAAATTCATTCATGAATTCCTAGGTGAATTTTTTATATACATAAAAAAAAATTCTAATATTTTTAAAGATTTTTTAGAACTGTTTTATTCGTGACTAAATGAAACTTTAATTGAATTAATTTCATGTCTGTAATTCACAACACATTTTAAACAAAGTTTTGCTTTAAAAAGTTATTAAACTCAATTGAAACTTTGAGGATTAAAGTAATTTCATATCTTTATAATTTACAAAACATTAAAAAGAAAGTTGCGAAAGTTTTTAAAAGCTGAAATCTAATTTTTTTAAAAATAAACTTTAAAGAAATTTTCGATATAAATTCATGAAGGAATCTTTTTATAGGCATAAAAATAATTCTAATAATTTAACAATTTTTTAGAATTGCTTTATTCATAAAAACGTTTTTGTTTTATTTATCATTTTACAAATTAAAAATGAATAAACACAGGAGTATCTCTATAGCATATGTAAGATACTTTCCTCAATTTGTCGTCAGACTCTGTTTCCTGTGTAAGATATATATGATATTTTTCTCCACGTAGGACACGAGGTATACAGTTATATATAGTTTCGTGTATGTTTTAGTGGTATAAAATCCTTTCTAGTAACAAAGCATGTTTGCTATTGTTTTTCTTTTCAACCATACTGTCACTTCGTTATTATATCATGGATATTTAACGTCCAAAATGGGGGGGGAAATGGGAGATTAAACCATTGTTCAATAGCTTTCTCCCGTTCCAGGTGTTTTCACTCAGGGGAACTTACATTTTTCTTAATATTTTCACTTTGTAAGATGTATTTTATTTTTTTGTCTTGTTTTGAATCCTAGTGGGAGCGTTTATTCCGAGCCTTTGCGTGTTACGCGTGACTGGAAATCGAGTGATATTTTTCTCTTTACAGAAAAAAAGAAACGTTTAAAAATCCATTCCATTGTTACAGAAGATGAGGTTGAAGATATACAGTAGAAACCCTCATATCCGGAATCCCTCATATCCGGACACGATTTTGATGTGTATATTTAAACTATTTGGGTTGAAATTTCTATTTTTCAGAAAATTTACTTTGGATTTATTTCAACCTAATGGCATGTATCGGTGCAAAAGATGATGGGAATAAGATGAAAAGAACAACTTTGGACTCATCGCAAAAAGTGGAAATTTTAAACAGACTAGACGCTGGTGAATGTACATTGTAACTAATGGCTGGGTTCAACATAGGAAAGTCAACATCGCATGATATAAAATCTTCCAAAGAAACTTTTCTGCAGCGCTTACACTGTCGCAATGAACGAGGAAATAAAAAATGATTGTGATGAAACCTGAACTGAAAATTAAAAAACTTTTTGTGAAGGTTGTCAGTTTTATGGAAAGAAAGCCAGCATTCAGCTATGACGATTACAATAAGACACGCAAAGTTAAAAATTGTATTTCGTTTAAAACATTTCAAAAATAAAAGCAAAACGAAATACGGAAAAAGTTGTGAATGACATTAGAAGAGAAAGAATCATCATACAACAGCAATTAAAAAATCCTCGTTACATTATTTGTTTTGCGTACTTAATTTAATGTATTTTCATTGAAATTACATAATTTATTTCTTTTTCCTTAAAATCAATTCCGTTATATTTCACTCGCCATTAGCTTTTTTTGTTTCATAGAGAACATTGAAAAAATGTTATACCTGTTTCAGTTCTTTTATATTAATCTAAATATAACCCCCTCATATCCGGAAGGCCTTCTTAGTCCGGTTGTCAGGGATTCTGCTGTATATCTCGCTAAATGTGGCATCCGTTGAGAGACCATGGATCTACGCACAAAAATTATGCTTCGTCTGCTGATGGCGCGCGACGTCTCTTATGACTCCACAGTCCTATACAGGAGTGACAGCCGCGATTAAAATAAATGCACGTGCTGACACTGTTTCCTTAATGTTGCTCTGTTGTTTTCTTTGCTTCGATTAAGCTCCACCCCCGGCAGCAAGCCTCTTTTCCTTCTTTCCTCGCTCACGCTGAAGCGATATTTGGCTACGATTTCTCACCTCTCTGTGTTCATCACGCACATGACACTTTCGGAGACGTCATTGAAGCGACGACAAGATCACGCTCCTACGCTCTTGCTGGTAGCCCGTTTCCCATACAAAAGGACATTTGTAACCCTGCCATTACTAGACTGTTGCTTCCCGTGTTTCGTATATATTACCTTATATTACCATACATCTATCACCTTTTATTAACTTACATATATGTTTACATACGTATATATATATATAAATAAAAGTGAACATAAAAGTCAACACAGGCCTGACGATTGCATCTATCATGAAACAGACTGTCGCCTCTAAGTGTTGACTGCTATGTTCACTTTTATATTTATACACGCTCTATCTCTGATATTGAGCACTTTATCCCACAAATATAGCACACCTTAAGACTATATTTCTTCATATATATATATATATATATATATATACACACACAGTTTTTTATACAATTTGTCATGCAATCTAAGAACTTTTTTTCGAGTGATAAATTATATAAAAACAAACCGAATGTTGTTTTTTTTCCGAGCGCTTTCGGCTCTACATTTAGCCATTTTCAAATCTAAAATATTTTATCAGTAAAATAAGAAATAGTTTGTTGCATGTATGTATTTATATGTTTTCATTTTTTCAAAACACGGATCAAGATATTGTGTCCATGTTAAAAGGTAATATCATTAAGTGTTGGTTTTCTTGTTTTTATTAATAAGACTACCATTATTTTTAGCCTTTTTTTTGCATGTAGATGATTCTATTATATTAGTGTTGCCAACAAGTATGTTATGAATAGTGTCTGGTAGGTCTCCATGAATATTTAAATGAGATCTAATTGAGCTATGGTCAGAAAGGTGTAGAGTTAATCTTCATGTCAAACATGTAGTAGTTTGGCCTATATAATTATTTACGAATTTTGATTTATCAGGAATACAATTCCTTAATGAGTATTTAAATTTGTAAATAATATTTGCCCTATTTAATTTTGTTCTGAGAGGTGAAATATTATTTTTTAACTATAAGGTTACAGGATTAATTTTTTTGTAACAAATAATTAATCTGTTTTTTTTTTTTTTGCTATTGTCAACTGGTGATGTGCACTTTTAATAATGTTCATAATTCTACTTGTTTATAATTTTCGTTTATTTGATTTTTATAAATACATTAATGTTATTGTTTATATTATTCTCTGTTATACACACACACACACACACACACACATGTTTTCCGTGAACTGCAAAATCGCATTACCCTATGTATTGCTAATGATGGAGGACATGTGGAAACTTAAATAAAATTTTAATAAAACCTTAAAAATTATAGATTTACTTCTGTGTAATCCGTTTTACAAATTATTTCTATCGCAAATACAAATAAAGTTTTAATTTTTTAAAGTGAACACGAATTTTATGGACACCCTCTCTCTCTCTCTCTCTCTCTCTCTCTCTCTCTCTATATATATATATATATATATATATATATATATATATATATATATATATATATATATATATATATATATATATATAAAACTGCCATAATGAGACAAAAGTTAATTTTATTATTACCACTCATGATGATAATAAAATGTAAATATGAAAAACGGGCTAGCGGACCGGTTTCGAACCTCGATCAACAGAGGAGGATTTAATGATAGAATATAGATGGCCTCCAATACTTTTAGGTGTTAACTAGAGAGTATTGGAGGCTATCTATATTCTGTCATTGAAGCCTTCTCTATGTAAACAGAAAGACTTTGTATTAGGCCTCCAACTAATTACCATCTAATTACCCCCCCCCGCGCTATACACTTTGTACATTTTTGTTTTTAAATAATTTTCTTTATTAAGTTCGATTTAGCTCTATTGAGCGAGGTTCGAAACCGGTTAGCTAGCTCGTTTTTCATTTTTCATTTTTATTATTTTATGTTCCGGTTCCTTGTACCACGGTGATAGTCCAAGGTAGAACCAATAAAGAAGAACTCGAACACAGGTATGGAATAACACAGATATATTACAAACAGGAATATATACAGAGAAGTAGAAAGTGTTAGTATGAACAATCAGGTTTAGTAGAGAGAACAATGTAGTCTCGACTAGTATCACTATTCCAATGTCTTGCAGTAAATGTCTGAACGCGACTCTGTTTCGGACTGCCTCTGACTCGACTCTTCACTCAACTGGAACTACTGACTCGACTTGATCTACTCCTGAGGCGCATTATTTATTAAGTATGGAATAGTCCATTATTATTATTATTATTTGTAAGGTCCCATAACAATTATCATCATGAGTGGTAATAATAAATTTAACTTTTGTCAACGTTTTGTATAAATAAACATATCTTTAAATATATATATATATATATATATATATATATATATATATATATATATATATTTGAAAAGATTCTTACAGGTACAAAATTTTATTATAGCAAGGAATAAGCGGAATGGAAAGGACATAATTATGAAAACTAAGAACTAAAACAAACAACCGGTTTCGTCCCAGTAGTCCTCAGGTTTAATACACTGGGATTATTTATTCATAAACTTAAAAACAAAAAACTATTCAATGAGTGGGGAGGGCAAGAAAAAAAATATATGATAGAAAGACCTAGAGCCCAATCACATTCAAACCCAACAAGCAATCTCTCTGCTTACAGAGAGACGGCCTGCTGGATTTGATGTAAATGGACTCAAGAACCTTCAAATGTTATGCGGAGTGTGACTTCGCAAGAATGGAAAAACTGTCAACACTCAAACCAGCAACACATTCCCTGCTAGTTATAGCGTGTTCAGCTATAGATGACCCGGATGTATTCACTAGTTGGCTTTTGTTAGCGGCCGGATTTAAAATTCTGGGGGGTAAATGTTGTTTAATTCTAAAATCCAAGCGCTGAGACGTTCTGCCATGGTAGTCACATCCGCAACCACATTTAAATTTATATATAACAGAATTAATATGAAATGGAGGCAGAAAATCCTTACGCCTGGAAGAAAGAATTGATCGAGTAAAAAAATATTACTCGCACATTAGCAGCTTAACATACTTACTAATGGAATGTGAAATTCGTCTTGCTAAATTTTCACCTTCTCTGCCATTGTAAGGAAGTCGTAAATAAATTGGAAATTTCTTAACAACATACGGTCTATCCCTACTAAATTTATCAATGACATCATGCATAATGGAATCAAAAATGTCCAAAGGATACCCATTTTTAGAAAGAGTCATTTTTATAAAGTCCAATTATTTTATTTTTTTTTATTTTCCTGATATATTTAGAAAATATTATGCGTATTTACTCATTGTAAAGGATATTTTGTGTGCCTGTAGATTTTGTCTCCAAGATTACTTAGTTATTATTATGAATATATTTTCTTCGTTGTTTGCTGATTATACAGCAATTTACCAAGTCACTGTAAGTTCATAAGCTGATTATCATGGAGAGATGTTATAGCTATGACAGCTTGCATTTTCAACTCTTTTTTATTAATAACTGCTTTGTTTCTTTCCATGAAAACTGATATCTGACTGTTCAAAGAATTCTTTAAATGCAACTAGCAGCGACTTCCCCTAATAATCGATTGAATTTGCCCTCATAATGTTATATAGTACCAGCAGAAAAAAGGGTTTAGCCCCAAAGAATTTCACGGGTACATGGTTGCTACATTAGTCCATGAGACTTCAGCTTTATCTCCTAAAGTTGACCCAATGTCTAGATATTCTGCAACAGTCACCAGTAGAAAGATAACAGACGTCGTTGCGAAACTCCTACCAACAATTCGCACTATATCGTGGTATATTTCCTCCCCTGGGAATACGGCCTGTTTGGAACTGGTGTCCCAAACATGACTTCTCCAGACACAGGACTATCTCCATATTATATTTAAAATGCTTCCAAACAGGTACTAAAATTGGGATCTCAGTGAGACGCTTGCCCTCTCCACCACGACAATCAACGACCATCGGACGTCTCTCTCCGGCATTGATGCTACCACCTTTGAACAATTCACCCGATGGTCAGGAATTCATCTCATTCGACTCCCTCGTATTATCCTGTTTTGTGAGCTCACCTGTCGCAAGAGTCTACGCGGAGGCCCAAAACGACACTTTATGAATTTTCCTTTATTAATCCGAGATATATTTTATCACATTATTTTTTCCAGATACTCATATTTGAGTAGACGTTCCGTTTATATTTCAAAAAGAATATTTTTTCTACCAGGCGGGTTAGTCATGAAATATTTTTAAAGAAATATGCGCCTTCCGCCTGGATTGGAATCAGAATAATCCTCTTTAAGGATTGGCATAAATGGACGTCGTCTTTCGTGGCCGAGTCGGTTAAAAACTCGCCGAATATACGACGGTTGTATATATATATATATATATATATATATATATATATATATATATATATATATATGAGATAACGATATACATTTTTATATGTAAAACAAATATTTAGGAAATTGTAAATTGTAAACAGTTTACCTGTGACGCGTTTTGTCCTGCAGGACTTCATCGGTTTAAATTTGGAATGTTGGTACGATGACACATTAAACTGAAAAAGCAGTACTGGGTATATTAGAAATATTTTTTCCATTTTGTGATAAAACTTCCCCATATATATATATATATATATATATATATTATTCTGGGATATTTTTCAAATTATTCAAGATGACATTTGCCCTTTCTAAAGTTCGCTATTTCTGTTCTGGATTCACAAGGGTCCTCACAGTTTTCAAGTACAAATCTTTTTACTGCTCTTTGGTCTCCCATAGCTGAAACTCTTCTTCAAACATCAAACGTTTTATGAATTTTCTAATTGATCTCTTTAGCTCTAGGTTGAAATGATAATCCCTCTTCTTGCTGTGATCTACGGATGCAGTTTTCCTTTCTACTGTTCCCTCTTTTAAAATCCTATTCACCGTTCTCTTGATGGTTTTTGAATTGACTTTGAAGATGGAATCTAGAGTATGAATTTTGGTACAGATTCTGGTGCCCTGAATGATCTTTTTCCTCTCACCATTGATCAGTTGTTAAAACACTGGGGCTGAAACAAAACTATTTTAACCTGTTCTTTTTTCAACTGAACAGCTCTATTTTTTAGAGATACTTACGACAAGACAAAATGGCTCAAACATTTTTTCGGTGGATAAATTATCTTGTTACACGATTTCGTCAATTTTGCTCGGAAAATATTGAAGGTGAGAACTAAAGTAAGCGTAGTAATTTTATAGGTGGAGGATATATACATACATATATATATATATATATATATATATATATATATATATATATATATATATATAAGTATATATATATATATATATATATATATATATATATATATATATAGAGAGAGAGAGAGAGAGAGAGAGAGAGAAATTGGTAAATTTGTCAAACGCAACTTTACCAACTTCTCACCTTTCTACCGCTGATTTCATGGTAAATTCTCCGATGAACACCATTCTTTAGTTCATCAACTTCAGACTTTTACAACTAGGATATGTCATTCCACATCTGCGGAACCGAATCACTCTCATATTCCCCGTGCACCTAATGTAAGTATTAGTTACATTCATCTTTTTCGCAAGAATTGCACCATCGGCGAAAAGGATCCTTCGTGGAAGATTCCCTTAACGCGCCATTCTATAATTTTAACCTATTCAAGTCAAGGATCAATCATTATCTATCCTCCTTATCCTCACTACTAACGTCTCATATCAAATTATATTAATCATAATCCTTTTAACAATAACCCTTTTGCTTGGGTGACTCTCAAGCCTTGTATTTTTGTTAACTTTAGTATGAAAAACTCTGCCTCTACCGAGAGCCATTTGCCGCTGCCTGTTCTAGAATGATCATTTTTTAATTACTTGAATTCAAGCGTGCATGGCTCTCCACATTTTCTTATCCTTCATTATCTGTGAATTTCCATTCTTTCAAAGTTGGCGTTGTAATTTCCCATTGCTTTTCTCTACGATTTCTACTTCAGTTTCTAAGAATGGTTGCCACTATAGAACCAGCTCAACTCTATTAAGCATTTATGGCTCTCCACGTTCTCTCCTCCTTTTTAGCAAAGAGAGTCTAGTACATTCCTATTGTAGTTTCCACAGTTTCTAATTCAGTTTCACTTGTCTCTTGACAAAGATAGTGTAGTATTTTTCTATTCCTTTCTCCACAATTCGCAATTCAGTTTTCCTTCTCTGAGAATCGTTGGCAAAAAAGATCACTATCTACTCTTTTACTTATCACGTAACTGATAAAAATATGAAAGAGAGGTGGTTTCATGCCTTTCCCTATGGAATATGTGAGAAAGAGAACGCAACAAACTAAAGTGGAATTTAAACACTGATCTCTGTCCTCAATATACACAATGCTTATATATTATACAAATGTGACTCAATTTTTTGGTAGTTCACAGTGGAGCGATCTTTTGTTCACACAGGACGAAAAATGCTAAAACTGTTGGGCAATAATCATTTCATTGGAAGACAACACAAAACACAAAGACCAACACTGAATTTTATATCTTTATTGCATTAATTACAAAAAAAAATTCTGCAAAGACCTACTAACGAAATAGTCGACTATCTAATTAAAATAACGCCAATGTCTAATAAAAGAAATTTACACTATTTCTAACCAAGTTTATCACGATTTAGCTAACTTCATCCAGAGGAGGCAATTTCGCGATGTTTTATTCCTAAAACGATTCCATTTCAATAGTAATGGTTAAAATAATGCTGGTTCCACCATGGATCCATATAGTGTCCATGGTTATCCATCCAACGTCCTTGGAAGTCCATCTGCCAGTTGGAGTAATCCATTCCGGGGTAGTTCCATCGGCTGTACCAATAGTAATTCTGGTAGGGGTAGTACATATGCCTACCGTGCCAGTTGTACCAGTAAGGGTTGCTGTGGCGTCCCTGCATATCCATCCAGCGTCCCTGCATATCCATCTGCCAGTTGGACAAATCAAAATATCTCTCGGGGTAGTACATATGCCCGTTGTAGTTATAGTAACCGGGGTGGTTCCAATAGCGATTCCAGTGGTTGTAGAAGTGAGAGAACGGGTTGCAGTGACGTCCCCATCTGTCCATGTAGCGTCCTTGCATATCCATGGAATAGTTGGACATGTCCATCCATCTCTCAGGGTAGAACATATTGCCACCGTAGTGGAAGCCAGGATAATGGCCGTGTCTTTGATGCCACGAATGACGGAACGGGTTGCAATGACGTCCGTGCATGTCCATCCAGCGTCCGTACATGTCCATCTGGTACCCAGACATGTCCATGTACCTCTCGGGGAAGTCCATCCAGCGATAGTACCTGTTGTACCTGTCACCGTCCATCATCCAGTCGTAATTGAACATGGACCTACCGTAGTAGTTGTTGTGCATGTTGTTGAACATGGGGCGCCACCTGTTCATGAAGCGGTTCATGATGGTATCGGAAGTAGCTGCGAAAAGCTGAAAAACAAAGACAGAGGTGTTAATGTCCGTCTGTAAATTTAAATTAGTTTGAGTCGTAAATATTTTTTCTTATCAACTTTATTCTTCATAAAATTATCAATACTGGCATTTAGGCATAATGGCTGAGTTGAAACTGGTGATCACTTTCTGCTTTCTCTCAGAAACTGTAACTAAAGTCTTTTTAGACAATTTCCATTGTATAAACCACGGCTAATCTCTATGGGTCTTGAAGAAACGCAAATATTCCTGATCAGGGACATTTGGAATTAGAGGCTTGGAATTGGAAGATGTGAAGTAGAAATCTGAAAATGTTGTTTTCATGAAACTAAGCAAAGTATTAAGAGAGAGAAACATGAAACATAACGTGCGTTAACTCCTAAAATTTGACCGAGAAAAGGGAGAAATTGTTCCATGCCTTTCTGAGATCAGTTGAATAAAATTAACTTCAGGCATTGAGCAATAGCAATGTGTTCATGCCTTTGCAAACACCATTACTTCAAAGTAATTACACTCTTGAAAACCAATAATGGGACTGAGCAAAGGGAGAAATAGTTTCATGCCTTTCTCATGACCAGTCTTGCAAGCTAAATAAAATCAACATCAGGCATGGCGGCAATGAGAGAGAAACTAGGGAGGAGTGGATTCATGCCTTTCTGAAGATCAGTACATTCACACACCCTTACATACAGGGGAAATGAATCAATACCTTTCCAAAGATTATTATTACAAGGTGATTATTTTCTCTAGACCGTTGAGGAATTGGACAGAACAGAAAAAGGAATAGTTCCTTGCATTTACCAAAATCGACTCCCTTGGCAAGTGATTATATTCTCCGCTGTCAAATATTAGGAGAGGACACAGGGAAAAGTGAATTCATGCCTCTTTTGAAACAAATCCATCAAGGTGATTCCAATCACCTGCAGCCAACGGCTAATTGTTGAGATCTGGTTTCGTGTGTCTTCTAAAACGGGGAGATGGATTGAAAATACCTTTCCCAAATGAAAGGAACTCGACTGGAATTCGAACTCTGCTCTCCGGTTTCTCATTCGTATCCACTATCCATTACATCACCCTCGTATCCATAAAGACACAGAATCAATGGAGAATTGTACGTAGTGATCGCTGCTGCTTTTTAACAACATGGCAAACAAAACTCAAAAGTTTGCACAACGTATATAAATATATCCATCTCTGAATGTAAAAGAAAATATAACGATTAATCTTTCACTTGAAGAGATCAAGACGGAATGTTCAGTGGCATGTTCAACTAAATTATTACGTATAGAAAAAGAGCCGTCTGAGTGGAACTGCTTCCTTACAAATGGAATACAGAAGAAATGGGCAGAAATTCGATTCTGTGGGGTTGTCGTGTTCTGTGTTAATTGTAAATGTCTGAACTGTTTGAATGGAGCTAATCTGAACATTTGCCATGGAAAGAACGATATTGTTGTCACAGAGATATGCAACCGTGTGTCAGTGAGAAACAAGGTGTAGAGGTAAAGATAAGTCACACCCACCCAAAAGACTGCATCAATGGCATTAACTCTATAAAATTTGGAAGGCGAGGCATGAACGTCACCAGCCTTGCTTATGACAAATATAACTAGCACTGCATATGAAAGAATAGAAAATCCTTACTCTTTGATTTGAAAGTAGCAGTTCTTGGGGAAAGATGTCTGAGAGGAACTGCCTCCTTACAAATGGAATATAAGGGAAATGAGGCGAATTCAGCCTTCTTATTAATTCGATTGCATTGAGGTAGCGTGTCCTATCCGAACTGTTGAAATGTATTTTA
Source organism: Acanthosepion lycidas (assembly GCA_963932145.1). Taxonomy (NCBI): domain Eukaryota; kingdom Metazoa; phylum Mollusca; class Cephalopoda; order Sepiida; family Sepiidae; genus Acanthosepion; species Acanthosepion lycidas. The sequence goes on along the minus strand of OZ010615.1, from coordinate 24,643,882 downwards.
TCTGAATATTTGCAATGCAAACACCAACAGGGTAGTGATGCGTGTGAAATTGAGTGTGTCAGTAAGAGACAGGGTGCAGACTGGACAATATATATTCCCCCGTACACAAGGCTGCATAATGACTCTAACTCTATAAGGATTTAAAAGTGAGGATTGAATAGCGCCAGCCCTGATATGACAGGAATACTACATAACCAGCTTTGTTTATGAAAACAAGAAATAACCAACCACCGGGTTGATGAAAAACTACCGGTACGACCGATAATTTCAAAATTAAAAGTCACTCGTTGGAAATAATATATACATTTTTACGGGTGTGGCTGAAATATCGTTAATGCCATTGATGAACAGGTCAAGGCCTGTTAAGTTGAATAGGTGAGTTGAGTTCGAATTCTGTGTTTTACAATATTAAATAGACGTAAGATATAAAAATCTGTTTGTTGATTCTATAGAGAGGGTCTATCAGGAATGAAACGACGCTGACGATACTGGGTGGGTGGTAGATTCAGAAGAAAAACTATGAGACAAGTTAGGCGAGAAAAGCAATAAATCATCGACAATTAACTGTAAAAAGAGAGAATGTTTGTTATACAATATGAAATGGGCGTAAGATATCCCTGGTAGAATATGGAATCTGTTTATTGAATCTATAGAGAGGACCTATTAAAATTGAAATGGAATGGACGACACCGGATGGACGATAATCTATCATCCTCCAACTCAGACAACTCTCCCCAAAAAACACCTTTTTTCAAGTCAAAGACCAATCATTTTCTATTCTTTCATATTAATTGCTAGTTATATTTTTCATAATCAAGTCTGGTGACGTATTATTTCTTTCATGCCTCGCCTTCCAAACTTTATGGACTTAAAGAAAAATTAAAATAATCATGTAATAGTGTAGATGAAAAAAGCAATAAGTGATCGAACGTTAATTGTAAGAAGAAAGTTTTTGTTTTCTGCTAACAAAAGGAGCAACCTGAGCTGTTACATAACGGCCTTGTCAAAATGAAGCCAGCCTAGAAAACAATTATCTGGGCAGTGTAGTCAATGATAACAGAACGTATAGCCTATAAATTTGAATTTGTATTTGAAGAACGAAAACTGGTTTTCAGAATGTGTATTCATTGTTTGAATAGGCAGTACAATTTTCAGTATAAAATCGTAAATTTTTTCTCTTGAATGAATTTTTCAGAAAAATAGGGTATTACGACTATATCATATTTGCAAACCGGTTCTCATACGTAATCCAAGGAAGAGAGAGAGAGAGAACGAAAGAAACGTTTTATCAATGTGGAAATTCCTGTAATATTTCAAGAATATTATAAGAATTCAACGCACCCAAGAGCACCAATGTAATAAATGCCACTCATAAGTGTTTGTCAAGAATCAACTCACCTGAAGAGGGACGGCAACTGGTTGGTTACAATCGCGTCGGTTCTCGACTGAGACGCCGAACACTTGGCACACCATCTTTTTATAGGACTTGTGCCGGGCAAACGGCCAATATTCTGAGTCAGTGTATGACACATTGCCTCCCCCACGGCAACCAAATTGTACTCACCACCCTATCCTTTTCGTGATTCCGCCATTTGATTTCTTTAATCTCAATTAAGACTTATAATATTAATTGTTTCTATATCAAGAAAAAAGTGTCTGTTATTTTTGATAACGTATCTTTTACATCGTTAATGATGTTTGCAAATGCTTTCTAGTAAAGCCATGTGATCAAGGGTACCCACTTAGTAATCAATTTGCTAATCTTTTTTTCTAATTTAAGAAATACAAACGTTAATATCATTGGGGTGAATGAAATATCGCAGAGGGTACAATACTTTATTAGCTCTGTCTTTAGGGAAGCGAACGCCGACTAAGAAGATTCAAAGTACGCAATAGGGAACATCAATTTCGGCTATCAAAATTTCAAGAATGATATTCTTCTTCTTCTTCTTCTTCTTCTTTCATATACCGTGGCCATTCATGACGTTAGTGATCATGGGTCTTAACAATTTCCGTTCTTTTGAGCTCTCAACAGCTAACTTGTGCGATGTTTTCTTTCGTCTCTCTTGTCTTGTGCGTACCAAAGTTTCCAAACCCTTCTTCCTGTGTCTCGCAGATTTCACCTGTCTCTTCCTCATGTTAAGTATAAATGTCCTTTATGCTGCTATTGTCTCTAGGACATCGTTATTACTCTCATGTTAGGCAAATGGTATTCTCAACATCCTTCTGTAGAACCAAAGTTATATAGCTTCAAGCTTCTTCTTTGCCTGTGAGGAAATTGTCCAACATCCACGCCAGATAGTAGGGCTGATATTACATAACAGTCCGCTACTCTTCTGTATGTTTCTAATATTTTTCCTTTTCTTAATATTTTGCTCAGCTTTTGGAAAGCATCTTCAAAATTTTATTATCATATCAAACGCCCCCTTCATCCTGAACATTCGTAATCAGATAAATGAATTGTCGAATGTCAGCCCTAGTTTGATTGTAACGTTCCCGATATTACGTTTATCGTAACTTTAACTGTTTCTCTATATTCAGTATTCATAAAACAAACAGGCATTGCTATTCGAATGTCTTCACTCGCTGTTTATCAGGATGGGAAATATGTTTTCAAAGCAGTGAAAAAATGTTTACCTACTAAATATAAATTTTATGGTAATCGTAAGATTAGATGTTTCCTTATGAGGAAACTTTCAGTATTTATGAAGAGACAACCCATTTTATTTAGTTTTTCCAGCGTTCGCAAGTTTGGTGGTAGTAATGGAGTACACAAATGATCCATAATGTTCAATATCCCAAACGCTTTCATCCAGTTCCTTAGCCATTTTAATGGCGTGTATTGATACAGAATTCGCTTATCTCCCTTTGCTGGAGATGTAATAATATTTATTGTTACCGCGGTAAAATAAAATCTAATAGAAAGTGTTATGTGCTGAAAGACATTGAAAAGGGAAGGCTTAATACGAAAACCATTGTGAAAATTTGAGGATTTAATTCACACATAAACGGCTGGAATTTTATGTCAAACAGTTTGAACAATGGAAAAGTGACCCAGACTTAAGGATCAATGTTGACTGACACACAGCTGCAAATGCAAGCTGTAAAGGGAAAATGTCATTTTACATAAACACCGAATTTGGAGTTCATGCCCCTGGTCGAAAAATGAGTTGAAATACCAGGAGGATGTCGATAAGCCACCCATGCTCAATGAGGAGATTCTGTGAGAGATTAATAAGATGAGTGGAAGAAGTGTGTTCCCCAGACTTATCGAATTCTATTACTTGGCCCGTTTGGGCAAATGTCTATAAATACGAATGCGCAAAGCGTATTCAGCAGACGAGTCGCAGAAGAGACGGTGACGAGACCAGAGTCAGGAGAGAGACTCACGTGATTATCTGTTGATGAAAGCTTCCGACTTCAGCCATTTGCCAAACTTTACCAAAGCAGAAAACCTAAACTTTGTCAAGTCAACAGCAATATCATTTCCGATTTAGACGTGAGTTGGGCTGATAATTAATTGCATGCGAACTATTATATAAACCAACTATTGCATAAACGACTGATATAAACAAAGTATTTAATTTTGTTCAATTTATTCGAGTGTTATTTTTCCCTGTACGTGTTCGCCCTGCTTGGACCAACCCAACACGAAGAGACCTGCGACGATTCGATCTCGACTACCTTAGGTTTAAACTTTAATCCCAACGTGGATTAGTAGGTTAGCTCTGGATTGAAGCGGTCACTTCAGCAACCAGCAGCGATGTTGGAAGTCTTGGACGACCGGCTAGGGTGTTGTTGTACGATGTGGATGACATGACTACCGCTTAGTGACATCACTCCATATAGTGACAAAAGCGCCAGTAAAATTGTGTTCCTTATACAGCAGCCAAAACGAAGTCTTGCATTATTTACCACGGATCCCAACTCAATGGCTCTAGCGGAGAATAATTCTGCATTCCCAGCGGCTTACAGGTTCCACATATATAGAAAGAATCTCCGACTCACATTCGTCAATTTGAGAAAAATCAAAACTCGCCGTTTTCCGTTCGTGGTATATGTTCTAACCGAGAATCCGGTCCGTTTGAAACCGGAGTCCTAAACTTGACTTCACCAGACCCCGACAACCGATAGAGAAGACCTATTTCATTGGCGGAGGGAAAAATGTGACGTCATCATATTGAGTCCGACTTTCAAGAAGCCTGTCGTTTGTTTTGTGTATCAGTTTTTTTACGGCGGTATTTTTAAATTATTTATTAAGATTTTCTTTCAAATATTGAATTAATTTCAATCAAAAACAATGCCTTATAGATGAGTTGTATCAAATTGCAAAGGGAATTATAAAAACGGTTCTAAAGTACATGCATTTTCTTTCCCTAAAGATAAAGAATTATCTGATGTTTGGATTCGTACAATCAAAAGAGATCATTTTTCACCTATTAAATTCAAAATAGTGAGTATTTTTGTATTAAAAAAGAAATAATTTTTATTGAAACTTTAATGATAAATTAATACCATGTCTTTTTAATTCATAACATAAAGTTAAAACATAAATCTAGCGAGAAAGTTTCGACATTCATTCTCGTACGTGTTGTTTTTAAAAGCTAAAATCTCATTTTTTTAAAAAGTAAACATTAAAGAAATTTTCGATATGAATTCATTCATGAATTGCTAAAGGAATATTTTATATGCATAAAAAATAATTCTAATATTTTTAACGATTTTTAAAATTGTTTTATTCGTGACTAAAGGAAACTTTAATTGAATTAATTTTATGTCTGTGATTCACAACACATTTTAAACAAAGTTTTGCTTTAAAAAGTTATTAAACTCAATTGAAACTTTGAGGATTAAAGTGATGTCATATCTTTATAATTTACAAAACATTAAAAAGAAAGTTGCGAAAGTTTTTAAAAGCTGAAATCTAATTTTAAAAAAAATAATCTTTAAAGAAATTTTCGATATAAATTCATAAAGGAATCTTTTTATAGGCATAAAAATAATTCTAATAATTTAACAATTTTTTAGAATTGCTTTATTCATAAAAATGTTTTTGTTTTATTTATCATTTTCAAAATTAAAAAATGAATAAACGCAGGAGTATCTCTATATCATATGTAACATACTTTTTTCAATTTGTCTTCAGACCCTGTTTGCTGTGTAAGATATATATGATATTTTTCTCCGCGTAGGACACAAGGTATACAGGTATATATAGTTTCGTGTATGTTTTAGTGGTATAAAATCCTTTCTAATAACAAAGCATGTTTGCTATTGTTTTTCTTTTCGACCATCCTGTTGCTTCGTTATTATATCATGGATATTTAACGTCCATAACGGGGAAAAATGGGAGATTAAACCATTGTTCAATAGCTTTCTCCCGTTCCAGGTGTTTTCACTCAGGGGAACTTACATTTTTCTTAATATTTTCACCTTTTAAGATGTATTTTATTTTTTTGTCTTGTTTTGAATCCTAGTGGGAGCGTTTATTCCGAGCCTTCGCGTGTTACGCGTGACTGGAAATCGAGTGATATTTTTCTCTTTACAGAAAAAACGAAACGTTTAAAAATCCATTCCACTGTTACAGAAGATGAGGTTGAAGATATACAGTAGAAACCCTCATATCAGGAATCTTTCATATCCGGACATGATTTTGATGTGTGTATTTAAACTATTTGGGTTGAAATTTCTATTTTTCTGAAAATTTACTTTGGATTTATTTCAACCTAATGGCATGTATCGGTGCAAAAGATGATGGGAATAAGAGGAAAAGAACAACTTTGGACTTATCGCAAAAAGTGGAAATTTTAAACAGACTAGACGCTGGTGAATGTACATTGTAACTAATGGCTGGGTTCAACATAGGAAAGTCAACATCGCATGATATAAAATCTTCCAAAGAAACTTTTCTGCAGCGCTCACACTGTCGCAATGAACGAGGAAATAAAAAATGATTGTGATGAAACCTGAACTGAAAATGAAAAAACTTTTTGTGAAGATTGTCAGTTTTATGGAAAGAAAGCCAGCATTCAGCTATGACGATTACAATAAGACACGCAAAGTTAAAAATTGTATTTCGTTTAAACTATTTCAAGAATAAAAGCAAAACGAAATACGGAAAAAGTTGTGAATGACATTAGAAGAGAAAGAATCATCATACAACAGCAATTAAAAAATCCTCGTTACATTATTTGTTTTGCGTACTTAATTTAATGTATTTTCATTGAAATTACATAATTTATTTCTTTTTCCTTAATATCAATTCCATTATATTTCACTCGCCATTAGCTTTTTTTGTTTCATATAGAACATTGAAAAAATGTTATACCTGTTTCAGTTCTTTTATATTAATCTAAATATAACCCCCTCATATCCGGAAGGCCTTCTTAGTCCGGTTGTCAGGGATTCTGCTGTATATCTCGCTAAATGTGGCATCCGTTGAGAGACCATGGATCTACGCACAAAAATTATGCTTCATCTGCTGATGGCGCGCGACGTCTCTTATGACTCCACAGTCCTATACAGGAGTGACAGCCGCGATTAAAATAAATGCACGTGCTGACGCTGTTTCCTTAATGTTGCTCTGTTGTTTTCTTTGCTTCGATTAAGCTCCACCCCGGCAGCAAGCCTCTTTTCCTTCTTTCCTCGCTCACGCTGAAGCGATATTTGGCTACGATTTCTCACCTCTCTGTGTTCATCACACACATGACACTTTCGGAGACGTCATTGAAGCGACGACAAGATCACGCTCCTACGCTCTTGCTGGTGGCCCGTTTCCCATACAAAAGGACATTTGTAACCCTGCCATTACTAGACTGTTGCTTCCCGTGTTTCGTATATATTACCTTATATTACCATACATCTATCACCTTTTATTAACTTACATATGTGTTTACATACGTATATATATATATAAATAAAAGTGAACATAAAAGTCAACACAGGCCTGACGATTGCATCTATCATGAAACAGACTGTCGCCTCTAAGTGTTGACTGCTATGTTCACTTTTATATTTATACACGCTCTATCTCTGATATTGAGCACTTTATCCCATAAATATAGCACACCTTAAGACTATATTTCTTCATATATATATATATATATATATATATATATATATATATATATATATATATAAACACACACAGTTTTTTATACAATTTGTCATGCGATCTAAGAACTTTTTTTCGAGTGATAAATTATATAAAAACAAGCCGAATGTTGTTTTTTTTTCCGAGCGCTTTCGGCTCTACATTTAGCCATTTTCAAGTCTAAAATATTTTATCAGTAAAATAAGAAATAGTTTGTTGCATGTATGTATTTATATAATGTTTTCATTTTTTCAAAACACGGATCAAGATATTGTGTCCATGTTAAAAGTTAATATCATTAAGTGTTGGGTTTTTTGTTTTTATTAATAAGACTACCATTATTTTTAGCCTTGTTTTTGCATGTAGATGATTCTATTATATTAGTGTTGCCAACAAGTATGTTATGAATAGTGTCTGGTAGGTCTCCATGAATATTTAAATCAGATCTAATTGAGCTATGGTCAGAAAGGTGTAGAGTTAATCTTCATGTCAAACATGTAGTAGTTTGGCCTATATAATTATTTACGAATTTTGATTTATCAGGAATACAATTCCTTAATGAGTATTTAAATTTGTAAATAATATTTGCCCTATTTAATTTTGTTCTGAGAGGTGAAATATTATTTTTTAACTATAAGGTTACAGGATTAATTTTTTTGTAACAAATAATTAATCTGTTTTTTTTTTTTTTGCTATTGTCAACTGGTGATGTGCACTTTTTATAATGTTCATAATTCTACTTGTTTATAATTTTCGTTTATTTGATTTTTATAAATACATTAATGTTATTGTTTATAATATTCTCTGTTACACACACACACACACACACACACACACACATATATATATATATATATATATAGATAGATAGATAGATAGATAGATAGATAGATAGATAGATAGATAGATACACCTAGTGAGCCAGACAAACCTACCTAGGTTTCACCTAAACGGATCGTCAGTGAAAGTATGTCTTTGGAAACGAGTCTAGTTATATATATATATATATATATATATATATATACACACAGAGAGAGAGAGAGAGAGAGAGAGAGAGAGAGATTATTATTACAACACCAGAATAGAATGATCTTTAAAAGAGGGATCATATATATTTCATTCATAATAAAAATGATATAAAATTATATATATATATATATATATATATATGTGCATATTCTATTTGTGATAGAAATAATGTGTAAAAAATGTTATAAATTTTAATGTACCGAGTTTTAAGTATAGCTAAAATAACTAATGTGATTTCAGGCATTACTCTAAATCAGTTGGCAAATGTTTTCTGTGAACTGCAAAATCGTATTACCCTTTCTATTGCTAATGATGGAGGACATGTGGAAACTTAAATAAAATTTCAATAAAACCTTAAAAAATATAGATTTACTTCTTTGTAATCCGTTTTACAAATTATTTCTATCGCAAATACAAATAAAGTTTTAATTTTTTAAAGTGAACACGAACTTTATGGACACCTTCCCTCCCTCTCATTCTCTCTCACTCTCTCTCTCTCTCAGTATATATATATATATATATATATATATATATATATATATATATATATATGTAAGCAAATATATGGCTATAGAATCCGACAGTATGAAGAAAAATATACGGGAAAAAACAAACAAAAATCCTTATATGCAATAATGCTGTTTTAATGTTAATATGTCGACGTCGGACGTTTCGGTCAATAAACCATCTTCAGGACATATTCAATATAAAATATAAAATATAAATAACATTATCAAACTTAACATGACAAAAACGATGGACACAAGACATATCCAAACAGATAACTAAAAGTTTATGCGATCAGCGTTTAGTTTTAAACATGGTCACGTTGTCACCACGTTTGCGACGCTGTGAAAACGTATTCCTAAATTTGAATATTATGAAAGAAAAACGAAAGAAATTCTATTTGATCTAAAATTTATATGTATGCTTGTCGAGCCCACATATTTTAAGTCACAGTTTTTGTATGAGATTTGGTAGATGCAAGCATCGGATGTAATATGTTGTTTGCTGGTGCTATTAAATCCAAGTAGAGTTTGATGTAGTCAGGGAAATAAATTCTATTTGATCTAAAATTTATATGTACGCTTGTCGTGCCCACATTTTAAGTCACAGTTTTTGCATGAGACTTGGTAGATGCAAGCATCGGATGTAATTTAGGATTTTTGTTTGTTTTTTCCCGTATATTTTTCTTCATATATATATATATATATATATATATATATATATATATATATATATATATATATTGAGAGAGAGAGAGCGACACAGAGAGGGAAGGAGAGAGAGATTATCACTGCAACTCCAGGATAGAATGATCTTTAAAAGAGGGATCATATTTTATCTATAGCAAAAATGATACAAAATTATAGCAACGATTAAAATTTAGGCACTTTTCGACATATATATCTTTAAAGAAAGTATTGTCAGCAAATAATACAAAGTGGTTGAAAAGAGAAATTATTTTCAAAACAAACACACACAACTTTATTTCCTTGTTAGGCGTAGAATTGAGGACAGATTACCCGAAAAGAGTTATCTCTTGTTAGAATTCTCTCTGCCTACACTGGGCCGGACGTTGTAACTTAATAACAACGGACTCCAAGGTGTTAAGGTTGAGTCTGGCACGTGCCTTGTGCAAAACTGAGAAGAACACAAGAGAATAGTATGTCCTTCAAGCAACAGAATTTAATAAATGCTCGCCGATTGCGGTGTCATGAGTCTGAAAATACCAGGATGTTACAGGCTCATATCTACATAGTTGGCCCACAACATTCTGGACGATCAAAAATTTTAAATTTTAAATTTGCCCACATCGTCGATCTCACAAAGACATTTATATTGATAAACGACTATAATCCGCTGATGGACAGGTAGCAGCGAGACTAAAAAATATTATGCGAATCGAAATATGTGTTTTTTTTTAAAGTGTTATTGATAACGAATAAAAGCTTTTACAGTCCCATCGCTAAGGTTGATTTTTTCTGAAAATTTACGTGAGTGCATTTTTTGCTAAGATGGTAATTTGAGAATTTTTTATCTCCGTCAACGTGGCATGAAATAAATATTTAAATAAATAGAGTAATATCTGAGTTGTTATTCTGAAAATTTGCACGTCGGATCACTTCTTTTAAATCAAATATGTGGTGCAGTTCAATTTATATTAAATTACAATGAATCATGCATCCAAAAAGTTAATTAGTAAAGTTAATGATATAAAATGTCGAAATCCCTTCGCTAACAAAATTTTAAAGATGCATTAACCTACTAATCACACGATGAATGTTATGATCCTTGTTTTTTAAAATTATAAGCTATATATATATATATATATATATATATATATATATAAAGAGACAAAAGTTAATTTTATTATTACCACTCATGATGATAATAAAATGTAAATATGAAAAACGGGCTAGCGGACCGGTTTCGAACATCGATCAACAGAGAAGGATTTAATAATAGAATATAGATGGCCTCCAATACTTTTAGGTGTTAACTAGAGAGTGTTGGAGGCTATCTATATTCTGTCATTGAAGCCTTCTCTATGTAAACAGAAAGACTTTGTATTAAGCCTCCAAGTAATTACCATCTAATTCCCCCCCGCGCTATACACTTTGTACATTTTTGTTTTTAAATAATTTACTTTATTAAGTTCGATTTAGCTCTATTGAGCGAGGTTCGAAACCGGTTAGCTAGCTCGTTTTTCATTTTTCATTTTTATTATTTTATGTTCCGGTTCCTTGTACCACGGTGATAGTCCAAGGTAGAACCAATAAAGAAGAACTCGAACACAGGTATGGAATAACACAGATATATTACAAACAGGAATATATACAGAGAAGTAGAAGTATTAGTATGAACAATCAGGTTTAGTAGAGAGAACAGTGTAGTCTCAACCAGTATCACTATTCCAATGTCTTGCAGTAATCGTCTGAACGCGACTCTATTTCAGACTGCCTCTGACTCGACTCTTGACTCGACTTGAACTACTGACTCAACTTGATCTACTCCTGAGGCGCAGTATTTATTAAGTATGGAATAATATCATTATAATTATTATGGGTAAGGTCCCATAACAATTATCATCATGAGTGGTAATAATAAAATTAACTTTTGTCCGTTTATGGCAGTTATAACATGTAGTATCACTAAACATATCTTTAAATATATATATATATATATATATATATATATATATATATATATATATATATATATATATGATAAAATATAGTTTGAAGCTATGCTATATTTATGGATTAAAGTGCTAATAATATTATGTTTTTGCTGTAATTTTTTTTATTTTCCAGATATATTTAGAAAATATTATGCGTATTTACTAATTGTAAAGGATATTTTGTGTGTGTAGGTGTTGTCTCCAGGATTACTTAGTTATTATTATGAATATATTTTCTTCGTTATTTGCTGATTATACAGCAATTTACCAAGTCACTGTAAGTTCATAAGCTAATTATCATGGAGAGATGTTATCGCTATGAAAGCTATGAAAGCTTGCATTTTCAACTCTTTTATATTTATAACTGCTTTGTTTCTTTCCATATAAACTAATATCTGACTGTTCAAAGAATTCTTTAAATGTAACTAGCAGCGACTTCCCCTAATAATCGATTGAATTTGCCCTCATAATGTATAATACCAGCAGAAAAAAGTGTTTGGCCGCAAAAACTTTCACGGGTACATGGTTGCTACATTAGTCCATGACACTTCAGCTTTATCTCCTAAAGTTGACCCAATGTCTAGATATTCTGCAACTGTCACCAGTAGAAAGAGAACAGACGTCGTCGCAAAACTCCCACCAAACAATTGGGACCATATCGTGGAATATGTCCTGTCCTGGGAATCCGGCCAGTTTGGGCCAAGTGTCCCAAACATGACTTCTCCAGACACAGGACTTTCTCCATGTTATATCTAAGATGCCCCGAAACAGGTACTAAAATTGGGATCTCAGTGAGACGCATGCCCCCTCCACCACGACAATCAACGACCATCGGACGTCTCTCTCCGGCATTGATGCTACCACCCTTGATCAATTCATCCGATGGTCGGGAATTCATCTCATTCGACTTCCTTGTATTATCCTGTTTTGTGAGCTCACCTGTGGCAACAAGTCTACGCGGAGGCCCAAAACAACGCTTCAAGGATCAGATGACACAATCCAACATCGGCCCTGGGAATCTGGTGACGCAAACTGACCTTCATATCGTAGGACCATACGGGAAATGGGATCGAGACATTTGAGTCAAACCGTCGACATGAAGAGGATCTGAGACGTGCAGTAAGGAGGCCTCACATTCCTCTGTGACTCCTGCTCTCGACTCTTATAGGAAAAGGCTTGGCGTTCACATCTCCGCCAGTAGCACCAGAGAGTGGGAGTGGAGGAAGGGAATAGAGAGAGACGATGACAATCTCCATGCAGGGATCTGAGCGGATGCCAACGGCGTCTGCCTTTTAAGCCCATTCTTCGCGTTTAGATTGACCAAAGTTCATATCTGCTCAGTTTTGTATCCAAGGCAATTTCTAAAGAATTTATGAATTTTCATTTATTAATCCGAGATATACATTATTTTTTTTCCAGATACTCATATTTGAGTAGACGTTCCGCTTATATTTTAAAAAGAATATTTTTTTTTCTACCAGACGGGTTAGTCAGGAAATCTTTTTAAAGAAATATGCGCCTTCCGCCTGGATTCGAATCTGAATAATCCTCTTTAAAGATTGTAATAAAGCCAGTATAGAAGCTTATTTATTCGACGTCGTCTTTCGTGGACGAGTCGGTTAAAAACTCGCCGGATATACGACGGTTGTAATATATATATATATATATATATATATATATATATATATATATATATATATATATATATATATATGATAACGATATACATTGTCATAGGTAAAACAAATATTTAGGAAATTGTAAATTGTAAACAGTTTACCTGTGACGCGTTTCGTCCTGCAGGACTTCATCGGTTTAAATTTGAAATGTTGGTACGATGAGACATGAAACTGAACAAGGAGTACTGGGTATATTAGAAATATTTTTTCCATTTTGTGATAAAACTTCCCCATATATATATATATATATATATATATATATATATATATATATATAATTCTAGGATATTTTTCAAATTATTCAAGTGATATTTGCCCTTTCTAAAGTTCGCTATTTCTGTCCTGGAGTCACAAGGTGCCTCACAGTTTTCACGTACAAGTCTTTTTACTGCTCTTTGGTCTCCCATAGATGAAACTATTCTTCAAACATCAGACGTTTTATGAATTTTCTAATTGATCTCTTTAGCTCTAGGTTGAAATGATAATCCCTCTTCTTGCTGTGATCTACGGATGCAGTTTTCCTTTCTACTGTTCCCTCTTTTAAAATCCTATTCACCGTTCTCTTGATGGTTTTTGAATTGACTTTGAAGATGGAATCCAGAGTATGAATTTTGGTACAGTTACTGAAGGCCTGAATGATCTTTTTCCTCTCACCATTGCTCAGTTGTGAAAACAGTGGGACTGACAGAAAACTATTTTAACCTGTTCTTTTTTCGCTGAAGAGCTCTGTATTTTTAGTGGTACTTACGACAAGCTAAGATGACTAAACATCTTATATTAAATTTCTAAAAAAACTCAGTTTAGTGTAGTTTTAGATATTAAACATTTTGTGGGATGGATAAATAATGCTGTTACACGATTTCGACAATTTTGCCTAGAAAAATGTTGAAGGTGAGGAGTAAAGTAAGGGTTGTAATTTTATAGGTGGAGGATATATATATATATATATATATATATATATATATATATATATATATATATATATATATATATATAGATAGATAGATAGATAGAGATTGGTAAATTTGTCAAACGCAAATTCGCTAACTTCTCACCGTTCTACCGCTGGTTCCATGGGAAATTCTCCGATGAACATCATTCTTTAGTTCCTGAACTTCAGACTTTTACAAGTAGGATAAGTCATTCCACATCTGCGGAACTGAATCACTCTCATATTCCCTGTTGACCTAATGTAAGTATTAGTCCCATTCATCTTTTTCGCAAGAATTGCAACACCGGCGAACAGGCGTCTCCGTGGAAGCTTCCCTTAACATGCCATTCTATAATTTTAACCTGTTCAAGTCAAGGGTCAATCATTATCTATCCTCCTTATCCTCACTACTAACGTCTCCTTTTTAACTCATATCAAATTATATTAATCATAATCCTTTTAACAATAACCCCTTTGCTTGGGTGACTCTCAAGCCTTGTATTTTGGTTAACTTTAGTATGAAAAACTCTGCCTCTTCCGAGAGCCATTTGCTGCTGCGTGTTTTACAATGATAATTTTTTAATTACTTGAATTTAAGCGTGCATGGCTCTCCACATTTTCCTATCCTTCATTATCTGTGAATTTTCATTCTTTCTTGGCAAAATTGGCGTTGTAATTTCCCATTGCCTTTCTCTACGATTTCTACTTCAGTGTCTGAGAATGGTTGCCACTCTAGAACCCCCTCTACTCTATTAAGCATTAATGGCTCTCCACGTTCTCTCCTCCTTTTTAGCGAAGAAAGTCTAATATATTCCCATTGCAGTTTCCACAGTTTCTAATTTAGTTTCGCTTGTCTCTTGGCAAAGATAGTGTAGTATTTTCCTGTGTCTTTCTCCGCGATTGACAATTCAGTTTCTTTCTCTGAGAACGGCACAAAAATCCCCTTCTCTACTCTGCTACTTAACTGGTGAATATGTGTAGAAGAGGCGGTAACATGTCTTTCCCATTGGAATCTGTGAGAAAGAAAGCGCAACAGACTAGGCTGGAATTTGAACTCGGATCGTCGTCCCCAGTGTACACAAAAGCTTATTTAGTATAAATAAAATTCTCACTTAATTTTCTGGAAGTTTACACTGGAGCGATCATTTGTCAATACGTTACTAAAAACGCTGAAACTTTTGGTCGATAATCATTTCAAAAACAAAGACAAACATTGAATTCGATATCTTTATTGTATTAATTACAAAAAGATTTCTGCAAAGACCTACTAACGAAATATTCGATTATTTACTTAAAATAACGCCAATGTCTAATAAAAGAATTTTACACTATTTCTAACCAAGTATTTATCACGATTTAGCTAACTTCATCCAGAGGACGTAATTTCTCGATGTTTTATTCCTAAAACGATTCCATTTCAATAGTAATGGTTAAAGTAATGCTGGTTCCACCATGGATCCATATAGTGTCCATGGTTATCCATCCAACGTCCTTGGAAGTCCATCTGCCAGTTGGAGTAGTCCATTCCGGGGTAGTTCCATCGGCCGTAACAATAGTAGTTCTGGTACGGGTAGTACATATGCCTACCGTGCCAGTTGTACCAGTAAGGATGGCTGTGGCGTCCCTGCATATCCATCCAGCGTCCCTGCATATCCATCTGCCAGTTGGACATATCATAGTATCTCTCGGGGTAGTACATATGCCCGTTGTAGTTATAGTAACCGGGGTGGTTCCAATAGCGATTCCAGTGGTTGTAGAAGTGAGAGAACGGGTTGCAGTGACGCCCCCACCTGTCCATGTAGCGTCCTTGCATATCCATGGAATAGTTGGACATGTCCATCCATCTCTCAGGGTAAAACATATTGCCACCGTAATGGAAGCCGGGATAATGACCGTGTCTTTGGTTCCACCAATGACGGAACGGGTTGCAATGGCGTCCGTGCATGTCCATCCAGCGTCCGTACATGTCCATCTGGTAGCCAGACATGTCCATGTACCTCTCGGGGAAGTCCATCCAGCGATAGTACCTGTTGTACCTGTCACCGTCCATCATCCAGTCGTAATTGAACATGGACCTACCGTAGTAGTTGTTGTGCATGTTGTTGAACATGGGGCGCCACCTGTCCATGAAGCGGTTCATGATGGTATCGGAAGTAGCTGCGAATATCTGAAAAACAAAGACAGAGATTTTAAAATCCGTCCGTATATTTAAATTAATTTGAGTCAAATATTTTTTTTTTTTATCAACTGTATTCTTTAGTAAATAATCTATACTGATTTGGGCGTAATGCCCTCGTTGAAACTGGTGATCACGTTAGTTTTTATGCTTTCTCTCAGAAACTGTAACTAACGTCCACTTAGATAAGTTTCATTGTATAAACCACGGCTCAGCTCTATGCGTATTGAAGAATTGCAAATATTCCTGATCAGGGACACTTGGAATTAGAGGCTTGGAACTGGAAAATGTAAACCTAATAATGGGACTGAGCAAAGGGAGATATAGTTTCATGCCTTTCTCATGACCAATCTTGAAATCTGAATAAAAACAACATCAAGAATAGTGTCAATGGAAGCGAAACAAGGAAGGAGTGGATTCATGCCTTTCTGAAGTTCATTACATTCACACTGCCATCATGCAATGGCATAGAATACAAATAAAAGAGGCTTCATGTTTCTATAACTGCAAAGGAATTACAGCCTCAGCTTCCAAGCACTGAGAGTGAACACAAGTGAAATGAATTCATGCCTTTCCAAAGATCATTAATAGAAGGTGAATATTTTCTCTAAACCTTCCAGAAATTGGACAGAACAAAACAAGGAATAGTTCCTTGCATTTACCAAAATCGACGCCCTTGGAAAGTGATTATAGTTTCCACTGTCGAATATTAGGAGAGGACACAGGGAGAAGAGAATTCATGCCTCTTTTGAAACAACTCCATCAAGGTGATTCCAATCACCTGCAGTCAACGACTAATTGTTGAGAACTGGTTTCATGTGTCTCCTAAAACGCGGAGATGGATTGATAATCCGTTTCCTAAATGAATGTAGCGAACTCGACTGAAATTCGAACTCCGCTCTCCTGTTTCTCATTTGTATCCTCTATCCATTACATCATCCTAGCATCCATAAAGACGCGACAATACGCAGAATCAATGGAGAATGGTATATAGTGATCCCTAATGGTTTTTAACAACTTCGTAATCGAAACTCAAAAGTTTGCACAACGTATATAAATATATCCAGATCTGAATATAAAAGAGAATATAACGATTCTTCTTTCACTTGAAGAGATCGAGACGAATATTCAGTGGCATATTCGACTAAATTATTACTTATGGAAAAAAGCCGTGTGAGTGGAACTGCTTCCTTACAAATGGAATACAGAAGAAATGAGAATAAATTCTATTCTGTGGATTTGTCGTGTCCTGTGTTAATTGTAAATGTCTGAACTCTTTCAATGGTGCTAATCTTGATATAGGCCATGGAAAGAACGACATTGTCACAGGCATGCAACCGTGTGTCAGTGAATAACAGTATGCAGAGGGGAAGATAAATCACACCCACCCAAGAGGGCATCAATGACATTAACACTATAAAGTTTGGAAGGCGAGGCATGAAAGAAATACTAGACCACCAGCCTCGATTATGAAAATATTGATCTTTGTCTGGAAAGTAACATTTCTTGGGGAAAAGGAGCAGAACTGCCTCCTTACAAATGGAATACAAAGGAAATGAGGTTAATTCGATTCCGATTGTGTCAGTGAGACAAAGGATGCAGACTGGAAAATGAATATTGCTCCTTCCACAAGACTGCGTAATGACATTAACTCTACAAGGAATTGAAAGTGAGGATTGAATAGCGCCAGCCCGACATGAAAGGAATAATACATAGCCAGCTTTGTTTATGAAAACAAGAAATAACCAACCACCGGGTTGATGCAAAACTACCGGTACGACCGATGATTTCAAAATTATAAGTAACTCGTTGGAAATAATCTATACATTTTTACGGTTGTGGCTGAAATATCGGTGATGTCATTGATTAACGGGTCACCAAATGCTAAGTAGAATAGGTGGATTGAGTTCGAATTCTGTCTCATAAAATATTAAATAGGCGTAAGATATGAAAATCTGTTGATTCTATAGAGAGGGTCTATCGATTGAAACGACGCTGACGATACTGGGTGGTTGGTAGATTCAGTAGAAACAAACAAAAAGGACTATGAGACAAGTTAGACGACAAAGGCAATAAATGATCGACAATTAATTGTAAGAAGAGAGACTGCTTGTTATGCAATATAAAATAGGCTTAAGATAACCCTTGTAGAATATGGAATCCGTTTATTGAATCTATAGAGAGGATCTATCAAAATTGAAACGGCATGGACGACATTGCATGGATGGTAGATTGAGAAGAAAAAACTTAAATAACCATGACATAGTGTAGATGAAAAAAGCAATAAGTGATCGATCGTTAAGAAGACAGAAGGTTTTTTGTGTTAGCAAAAGGGCCAACCTAGGTTGTTACATAACGGCGATGTCAAAAACAGCTAGCCTAGAAAACAACTATCTGGTCAGTGTAGTCAATGATAACAGAACGTATAGCATATAAATTTGGGTTTGTATTTGAAGAACGAAAACTGATTTTCAGAAAATGTGTATTCATTGTACGAACAACCAGTGCTATTTTCAGTTGAAAATCGTAATTTCTTTCTCTTGAAACAATTTTTCAGAAAATAGGAGATTACGACCATATCATTTTGAAAGACAGGGTTTTATGCGTAATCAAAATGAGAGAGACAGAGAGAGAACGAAGGAAACGTTTTATCAATGTGGACATTTCTGTAATATTACAATTATAATACAAGAATTCAACACAGCCAAGAGTACCAATATTATAAATGCCATTTAGAAGAGTTTGTCAACAATGAACTCACTTGAAGAGGGACGGCAACTGAGACGTCGAATACTGTGCACAGCATCTTTTTATAGGATTTGCGCCGGGCGATGTTCACAGCTGTCAAGTTACTGTATGATGTATTACGTTAACCCTAATCCTAACCTTCTCACACGACAATAAAATCCTACCCCTAACCATACGAACATATATTAGAGACATAAATCAGCGTTTCTTTCACGTAATGAAAGAGAAGAGTGAGAGAGAGAGAGAGAGAAAGAGAGAGAATACTGTTTCGTCAATGGGAAACTTGCAGTAATAGCTATATCGTTAGGCTACCGTATATAAGTAGTTTATAGATGGGTGCCAACCAATGCTACAAGCTCCTGTCTGTCATGTTATTTCACCCATAGCTGAGGGGAAGAAAACACCGCTTCTCGTACATACTGAAAGGGAAAGAGAAACAGAGAGAGTGAGAGAGAGAGAGAGAGAGAGAGAGAGAGTCGGTAACGTTTGATCAGTGGGAAGGAATAACTCTATGTTCCGAAAAATACGTTTGGGCAATCATATGACTTTGGATTTCTGAGAGACGATTTTCTCGCACTAGGCTGCCGTTTATTTATGTGGTGAAGTTGTTGTCAACGAAGGCTATAAGGTCCTGACTGTGTTGTTATTTCACCCATAGTTGGGGAGAAGATATGGTTTTCGAACGCAATCTGTGCGAAAGTGAATGCTACGATCGCGATTGGAATTTGAACTCGGATCTCGTATTTTTAACTCTCAGCCGTTAAGTGAAAATGGAGATAAATATTATTGGGGACAGAACAGCACCGGACGTCGTGGAGAACCGTAATCCACGAAATACTGAAACAATATAGACCGTAATGAGTGTGTATGTGTGTGATAGAAAGAGAGAGAAGGGGAGAAAAAGAGCGAGAGAGACAGAGAGAGTTAGAGGAATACTACTTCGCTTTTACGAAAAACTTGTATTAGTAAAACAACCAAAAACAAAGGATGTTCGCTTATACAAAAAGAGGCGAATAAAAAAAACGGCATTTTTTGTGTTTTTGTTGTTATTTTTCTTCAGTGTGCTATTCAATGATAAGTATATTGCTATTTATATGTAGTGGACTCTTGTAGTGACGTAAAGCATGTTATACACAGAAGACTGTCATATGCATACCCATTGACAGTTTATATATACAAATGACTTATTTATGATAACGCCAGCGCTCATTATCTTGCGAAGAGTAAGAACAGTGTAACGGAGTAGAAGATTTTACAAGTATACAACAGACTCAAGAGTATGCAGTTATAAATGCAAGTTTGAAAAGATTGTCAAGAATCAACTCACCTGAAGAGGGACGGCAACTGGTTGGTTACAATGGCGTCGGTTCTCGACTGAGACGTCGAACACTTAGCACACCAACTTTTTATAGGACTTGTGCCGGGCAAACGGCCAATATTCTGAGTCAGTGTATGACACATTGCCTCCCCCACGGCAACAAAATTGTACTCCCCACCCTATCCTTTTCGTGATTCCGCCATTTGATTTCTTTAATCTCAATTAAGACATAATTTTAATTGTTTCTATATCAAGAAAAAAGTGTCTATTGTTTTTGATAACGTATCTTTTACATCGTTAATGATGTTTGCAAATGCTTTCTAGTAAAGCCATGTGATCAAGAGTACCCACTTAGTAATCAATTTGCTAATCTTTTTTTCTAATTTAAGAAATACAAACGTTAATATCATTGGGGTGAATGAAATATCGCAGAGTTACAATACTTTATTAGCTCTGTCTTTAGGGAAGCGAACGCCGACTAAGAAGATTCAAAGTACGCAATAGGGAACATCAATTTCGGCTATCAAAATTTCAAGAATGATATTCTTCTTCTTTTTTCATATACCGTGGCCATTCATGACGTTAGTGATCATGGGTCTTAACAATTTCCGTTCTTTTGAGCTCTCAACAGCTAACTTGTGTGATGATTTCTTTCGTCTCTCATGTCTTGTGCGTACCAAAGTTTCCAAACCCTTCTTCCTGTGTCTCACAGATTTCACGTGTTACTTCCTCATGTTAAGTATAAATGTTCTTTATGCTGCTATTGTCTCTAATGCTAGGCAAATAGTATTCTGAATATCCTTCTGTAAAGCCAAATTTATATACCTTCAAGCCTCTTCTTTGCCTGAGATGGGATTGTCCTGCATTCACTGCCATATAGGAGGGCTGATTTTACATAACAGTCCACTACTCTTCCCTTTGTTTCTAACGATATTTTACTTTTTTAACATTTTGCTCAGCTTTTGGGAAGCATCTTCAAAATTTTATGAGCATATCAAACGCCCCCTTCATCCTGAACATACGTAATCAGATAAATGAATAGTCAAATATCGGCTCTATCTTGATTTTAACGTCTCCGATATGTAACACATTGTGCTGCCCCTTTTACTGACAACTATGCATTTCGTCTTCTTACAATTGTCTTATACTAATCTACGAGAAGACATTAGTATTGTTGAATTATATCTAGATTAAAGGCTATTTCTCAGATTAAAATAGAATATAGGTTCTGTTCTTGAGGAGGGGCATTGGTAGATAACATAATGTGATTTTTATTCAAGCAAGTTTACCTTCTAAATATAACGTTTATCGTAAAGGTAACTTTAACTGATTCTTTATATTCAGTATTCATGAAACAAACAGGCATTGCTATTCGAATGTCTTCACTCGCTGTTTATCAGGATAGGATCAAAATGTAGTATCTGTTCTTCTTTCTTTCAAGAAGACATTTGCCATTCAGTGACAAAGCAATCACTGTCAAAACATTTTTTCAGAAAATTTGTTTTCTCCGTTCATAACGTCGTACATAAAAATATGTTTTCAAAAGCAGTGAAAGCAAGTTTACCTACTAAATATAAATTTTATGGTAATCGTAAGATTAGATGTTTCCTTATAAGGAAACTTTCAGTATTTATGAAGAGACAACCCATTTTATTTAGTTTTTCCAACGTTCGTACGTTTGGTGGTAGTAATTGAGTACACAAATGATCTATAATGTTCAATATCCCAAACGCTTTCATCCAGTTCCTGAGCCATTTTTAATGGAGTGTATGGATACAGAATGCGCGCTTATCTCCCTTTGGTGGAGATGTGATACTCTTTATTGTTACCGCGGTAAAAAAAAACCTAATGGAAAGCGTTATCTGCTGAGAGACATTGAAATGAGTAGGCTTAATACCAAAACCCTTGTGAAAATTTGAGGATTTAATTCACACATAAACGACTGGAATTTTATGTCAAACAGTTTGAACAATAGAAAAGTGACCGAAAATTAAGGAGAAATGTTGATTGCCACACAGCTGTAAATGCAAGCTGTAATTCAAAGATTTCTTTTTACGTAAACACCGAATTTGGAGTTGATTCTTGAAAAATGAGTTGAAATCCCAGGAGGAGGTCGATAATTCACCCATGCTCACTGAGGAGGTTTTGTGAGAGGTTAATAAGATGAGTGGAAGAAGTGTGTTCCCCAGAGATATCGAATTCTATTACTTGGCCAATTTGGGCAAATGTCAATAAATACAAATGGACAAAGCGTATTCGGCAGACCAGTCGCAGAAGAGACAGAAGATACGGTGATGAGACCAGAGTCAGGAGAGAGACTCATATGATTATCTGCAGATGAAAGTATACGACTTCAACCTTTTGCCAAAATTTACCAAAGCAGCAAAACTAAACAGCAATAATATCATTTCCGATTTAGACTTGTGTTGGGCTGATAATTAATTGCATGCGAACTATTATATAAACCAACTATTGCATAAAGGACTGATATAAACACAGTATTTAATCTTGTTCAATTTATTCGAGTGTTATTTTTCCCTGTACGTGTTCGCCCTGCTTCGGACCAGCCCAACACGAAGATACCTGCAACGATTCGATCTCGACTAACTTAGGTTTAAACTTTAATCCCAACTTGGAATGAGGTTACCTCTGGATTGAAGCGGTTACTTCAGCGACCAGCAGCGGTGTTAGAAGTCTTGGACGACGAGCTAGGGTGTTGTTGTACGATTACAGAGATATGTCATGTGGATGACATGACTGCCGCGTAGTGACATTACTCCATACAGTGACAAAAGCGGCAGTAAAATTGAGTTCGGTTTACAGCAACCAAAACGAAAACTTTCATTATTTAGCACGGATGCCACCTCCATGGCTCTGGCAGATGATAATTCTGCCTTTCCAGCGGCTTACACGTTCTCTATATACAGAAAGAATTTCCGACTCACATTCCTCACTTTGAGAAAAATCAAAACTCGCCGTTTTCCGTTCGTGGTATATGTCCTCACCCGGAATCCGGTCCGTTTGAAATTGGAGTTCTAAACTTGACTTCACAAGACTCCGACCACCGATAGAGAAGACCTATTTTATTAACGGAGGGAAAAATGTGACGTCATCATATTGAGTCCCACTTTCAAGAAGCCTGTCGTTTGTTTTGAGTATCAATTTTTTTACGGCGGTATTTTTAAATTATTTATTAAGATTTTCTTTCAAATATTGAATTAATTTCAAACAAAAACAATGCCTTATAGATGAGTTGTACCAAATTGCAAAGGGAATTATAAAAACGGTCCTGAAGTACATGCATTTTCTTTCCCTAAAGATAAAGAATTATCTGATGTTTGGATTCGTACAATCAAAAGAGATCATTTTTCACCTATTAAATTCAAAAGAGTGAGTATTTTTTGTATTAAAAAAGAAATAATTTTTATTGAAACTTTAATGATAAATTAATACCATGTGTTTTTAATTCATAACATAAAGTTAAAACATAAATCTAGCGAGAAATTTTCGACATTCATTCTCGTACGTGTTGTTTTTATAAGCTAAAATCTCATTTTCTTAAAAAATAAACTTTAAAGAAATTTTCGATATAAATTCATTCATGAATTTTTAAAGGAATATTTTATATACATAAAAAATATTCTGATAATTTTTTTAGAATTGCTTTATTCATAAAAACGTTTTTTTTTATTTATCATTTTCAAAATTAAAAAATGAATAAACGCAGGAGTATCTCTTTATCATATGTAAGATACTTTCCTCAATTTGTCTTCAGATTCTGCTGTGTAAAATATATATGATATTTTTCTCCGCGTAGGACAAACGGTATACAGGTATATATAGTTTCGTGTATGTTTTAGTGGTATAAAATCCTTTCTAATAACAAAGCATGTTTGCTATTGTTTTTCTTTTCAACCATACTGTCACTTCGTTATTATATCATGGATATTTAACGTCCAAAATGGGGGGGAAAATGGGAGATTAAACCATTGTTCAATAGCTTTCTCCCGTTCCAGGTGTTTTCACTCAGGGGAACTTATATTTTTCTTAATATTTTCACCTTTTAAGATGTATTTTATTTTTTTGTCTTGTTTTGAATCCTAGTGGGAGCGTTTATTCCGAGCCTTCGTGTGTTACGCGTGACTGGAAATCGGGTGACCTTTTTTTTCTTTACAGGAAAAAAAATGGGTTTAAAAATCCATTCCATTGTGACAGAAGATGAGGTTAAATATATACAGTAGAATCCCTCATATCCGGAGTGCCTCATATCGTGAATCCCGCATATCCGGACATGATTTTGATGTGTATATTTAAACTATTTGGGTTGAAATTTCTATTTTTCAGAAAATTTACTTTTCATTTATTTCAACCTAATGGCATGTATCAATGCAAATGATGATGGGAATAAGAGGAAAAGAACAACTTTGGACTTATCGCAAAATGTGGAAATTTTAAACAGACTAGACGCTGGTGAATGTACATTGTAATTAATGGCTGGGTTCAACATAGGAAAGTCAAAACTGTATGATATAAAATCTTCCAAAAAAACTTTTCTCCGGTGTTCAGACTGTCACACTGACCGAAGATGATTGTGATGAAACCTGAACTGAAAATTAAAAAGCTTTTTTGAAGGTTGTCACTTTTATGGAAAGAAAGCCAGCATTCAGCTATGACGATTACAATAAGACACGCAAAGTTAAAAATTGTATTTCGTTTAAAACATTTCAAGAATAAAAGCAAAACGAAATACGGAAAAAATTGAGAATGACATTAGAAGAGAAATAATCATCATGCAAAAGCGATTAAAATATCCTCGTTACATTGTTGTTCAATTAAATAAGAATGGATTAATTTATTCCATGTTCTTCCGTTCTGTTTGAGTCCATATAGTGACTTTTTAAGTTTCTATACATAATTATCACCTTCTTCAAAACCTTCTGGTGGTTCTATGTATATTTCATAGTCGATGGCAGCATTCAAATAAGCTGCTTTAACATCCATATGGTGTACATCCATACCATGTTCGGCCATTTGCATCAAAATTCTAATTGTTGTCATGTTTGTTGTTGGACTGAATGTTTCTACATAATCTTCCCCGTATATCTGCAAAAATCCTTTAGCTACAAAACGAGCCTTGTACAGTGGCGATCCATCCTCAGTACACTTTACAGTATAAACCCAACGGCTGCATATAATATTTTTATCATCCTGGGCCTTTTTCAATTCAAAAGTGTCGTTTGATACTAAAGATTTAATTTCTTTTTGCATGGCAGCTATCCACCGTTTGGAATTGACAGAATATATGGCTTCTTGATAGTTCTTTGGGATACATTGTACCGAATAGGAACAGTCAATGTCACAGATATTACATTGACCCATTCCAAAATAGTCTGGCTTTATTCTATTTCTGGTCGGATAACGCGGAATTTGTCCCCCCTCATCAGTTGTATTTTCTTTTAACTCGTGTTTTGCGTCTGGTTTTTCCTCGTCTACATCATCTGGTATAACACCTTCTTCTGATTGTTGATTTTGAACGGGTTTCCTACTTATAGGCCGATAATTAGGCCATACTAGTTCGTGTTGGACCAGCTCCTCGCAGTTAATGTTCTTTTCTTCATGTCCCTCCCCTGGCTCAAAGGAATCTGTAAATCTGACGCATCTGATCTTCCTTATCATTTTAGTTTGTGGGAAATAAATCATATAGGCTGGACTTGTCTTGTCATACCCAATAAATATACCCCTTTCACTTTTTGGATCTAGTTTTTCCCTGTGGTCGACATATGTATAGCAAATTGTACCAAAAATATGCATACCACTCACATTGGGTTTGAAGTTCGTATAAGCTTCGTAAGGAGTCTTTTTAATGTTACTATTATAGCAACGGTTTCTTATATATACGGCTGTATTTAATGCATAAACCCACAGATTTTTGCGTAACTTAGATTCTATTAGCAATCTAGCCATTTCCAAAAGCGTCCTCCAAATACGTTCAGCAACTCTGTTCTGGTGTGGAGAATAAGAACAAGTTTTCTCATGTTTAATGTCCTTCATTTATTAGGAGGTTTTCTTAAGCATCAGAAGTAAATTCTTCACCATTATCTGTTCTAATTATTTTTACTTTTCCATACGGGGAGATATCGGATAAATAGATTTTTGTAGCTTGCAGGGTATCAGATTTGTTTTTCAGAAAATGTATCATAAGTCCTGAATATTCGTCAACAAAGTTTAATATATATGAATAGGTGTCTATACCCATTGGGGAAGCTGGACCCGCTAAGTCGCAATAAACTCTGAACAAGATATCTGTTGATTTTGGGACCCGACCCTGATTTTTATATTTCGTCATTTTCCCTTTAATACACGTGTCACAATATTGTAAGCCCTTTGGAAATGTAATTTTCATTCCAGTGACGTGTTCTTGTAATCTTTTAGCATCAGAATTATTACAGTGGCCTAATATTTTATGCCAAGTCCTTAAGTCGTGCGTGGCTGTCTTCGCAGACTTAATACTTTTCAAAAAATACAAACGTCCATTTTGCTGTATATTAAATTCAGTTCCATCTAGATATATTAACTTTGAATTGTCTCGGTGAAAATTGACTTTAACACCAATTCTAACAGCAGACTCACCGAAAAAATATTTTGTTTAAATCTAGGAATATATAAAGCCCTTTTTAATAAACATTTACAAATATTTCCTTTAGTATCTCGTAATTAAATACAGGCATCGCCTCTTTTTAAAACTAAATTATTATCTCTAGTCCCGTCAGCTAACTCAATAAAATGTGAATCGGGCTCAAAATTGGGGTCAAAATTAATAAATTTTGTTTCATCTGTAATTACATGATTTTTCGCACCCGTATCGACTAGGTAAGAATTATAACTATTGGCTACAGTATCCAATCCAAACGAAAAGGCATATGTTCACCCATTCGAAAAAGTTTTTACATTTTCTCAAAAATCATTCCGTGTATAAAATTGACATTTTGCCCGCACATGGCCGACTTTACCACAACGGAAACAAACGATATTTTTTTTTTGTATTATTATTATTTGTCCAGTTCTTATAATAATTGTTTTTAAGCCCCTTGTTTTTAATATCATAATTCCTAGGTTTGAGGGCCTGGTTTTCTGAAGTTTTTAAATAACGTTCTCAGTTGCATTACGTTATTGCCTTGATTTTGTGGGGTACACATTTTTTCAGTTTCTTCATAACTACTTAACGCAATTTTAAACTCAGTGAAAATTAATTGTTTATCTTTTTGAGTTATAACTGTCGTGAATGGTTTGAATGTCGGTGGTAAACCCTTTAAGACCATAGCTATTAGCAGCCCATCGGATTTTTAAGGCATTTGTGACATTCTCAGCTCGTATAATATAATGTTACAGATTCATTTTCTCATTTCTTTAACGCGGTTAGTTCAGTATATAAAGCAATAATTTTAGGCTTACCTTTTGACAAGTAGTGTTCACGCAGAATTTGTAGAGCTCGCTGTCCATTGTCCTTGTCCTCTCTCATTATCAAAGACAAACTCCTGTCATCCAGGAATTGTATTAATTCAGCGAACACGTTTGCATTTTTTCCATAAAATCATCATCCCCCTTCTGGTCCTCTTCGCAAAGGATGATGTTATGGAGTTTTGTATTCTGAGGTGGCCTAAGAATTTTGTTTCCCATAATTCATATCTCGATTCATTCCCGTCAAAATATAGTTGTGGTCTGCGCTCATAACCAATGTTGTTCATGATGACGGTCGTCTTTGAGTATAGAATCCAGAGGTTAGCAGTGAATATTTCGAAGACAGTAGGGAAGCGTAGTTCAGGTTAGCAGTGGATATCCCGGTAAAGGTAGTTATTCCTTCTGTTCCTCTTCGCCTGACAAGCTGGCACTGAACATTCGTATAGAGTAAACAAAATGGCCGCCTTTATACACGACGGATTGAATATTCTACGTCTTCTGATTGGTTAACCTTCTATTGGTGAACTATAAAGTGAGTCAAGTCATTTGGCCTAGCCCACTAGTTGCATAATGTATCTACTCCATCCCGCTCTATATAGGTGTGTTAAATTAACATACCCCTCGGACGTTGGCGGAATAGTCCTGGATGGACGGATGACGTCGGAACTAGGTATAGGGAGCCTAGGACATTCCGTCGGGGTCCTTACCGCTGCAGATTTCCGCCGCGTATGTGAGTAGGTTTTTGCGCTGACTCTTTTTTCTATTTGCAGGCTTAGAAGATGTCTATTAAGATAGCAACTTTGAATGTGAGGGGCTTAAGGGATCGGGGTAAGGCTGCCCGCCTGCTCCGGGACCTTCTGTCCCTGGATGTGGATGTTGCCGCGATCGAGGAGACCCACTTTGTTTGCAGTTCCGATGCGTGTGTGCTGGACGATGACTTTGTCGTCTATTCAGCATATGGGGACCGTTCTGCCAGAGGAGTTTCTTTGCTTGTCAGGCGTACTCTCGATGCGAAGGTGGACCTTGTGCATACCGATGCCGAGGGCCGGTTGATCGTGGCCGATATTGCCGTGAAAAGTGGTTCGTTCCGAGTCGTTGCGGTTTATGCGCCAAACGACCGGGAGGAGCGGGTCTCGTTTTTTCGGCGGTTGGGGCCGTTCCTAGTGGATTCAACGCGCCTAGTTTTAATGGGGGACTGGAATGCCATCCTGGACCCCAAGTTAGACAGGGGGCGGGGAGCTAGCGGGAGAAGGGGCGTTCGTAGCCTGGTTGATCTGATCGACGATTATGGTCTCGTCGATAGATACCGGGTCGATCATCCCGGGGGGAAAATGTGGACGTGGGCTCTTAATTGGCCTTTTGACAAGGTAGTTAGCTACCTTGACAGAATGTTAGTTAGAAGAGCCGACATAGATCTACTTGATTGCCCTACGTTCCACTGGGTAGGCTATT
Source organism: Acanthosepion lycidas (assembly GCA_963932145.1). Taxonomy (NCBI): domain Eukaryota; kingdom Metazoa; phylum Mollusca; class Cephalopoda; order Sepiida; family Sepiidae; genus Acanthosepion; species Acanthosepion lycidas. The sequence goes on along the minus strand of OZ010615.1, from coordinate 24,614,814 downwards.
CGGACCACAAACTCGTTTGTGCCCGGGTGGCGTTAGACTGTAGGCCTAGAATGGCTGGTTACTGGAAGTTCAATCTGTCCTTACTGGACAGGGAGGACTTTCGGGAACAGCTAATTAGACTAGTGCAGCGGGAGCTAGTGGGGGCGGTTATCGGGAATAAGTGGTGGGAACGCCTTAAATGTAGGATTAGGTCCTTCACCACTAATTTCAGCAAACGGCTCGCTCTAGATAGAGCTGATAAGGTGAAGACGCTTAAAGCTAGTTACACCCGGGCGGTGGCTGGGGGGGATCCCCTAGAGATAGCCTTAGCTAAGGAGGCCCTGGATCGTTCGAATAGCGAGCGATACATGGGCCAGGTAATTGGACATAAGTTAAGCAAGATGTCTTCCGAAGCGGTGAACTTGGGCGCAGATCTGCGCAGGGAAGAGGTCCGTCGAGGTGGCGATCGTTACATTCGTGAAGTCGAATTCCCGGGCCACTGACGACATGTGCGAGGCGTTTCGGCGCCATTTCGAGAGCCGGTTTACCAAGGAGCCTGGTCTCCGTGAGCAGGAGTTTCGTAGCTATTTGGCTGACTTTCCTCGGCTTTCGCCGACTGAAGCGGCTAGCTGCGAGGGAGAGATCACGGAGGGCGAAGTCTACGCGGTTTTGAAGAAGGTCGGCAGAGGCAAGTCGCCCGGTCTGGATGGTTTGCCCTATGAATAGTACTTGAGGCTGTCGCACATCTTTGTTCCGATTTTGACTGCAGTGTTCAACAACTGGTTTCGGTCGGGGTCCATCCCCAATCGGATCACCAGGGGCGTGATCACTCTGTTGAAAAAGGGCAAAGGTGGTGGGGGGAAACTAGATGACTACAGGCCCATAACTCTGCTAAACACAGAGTTAAAGATTATGGCCAAGATCCTGCAGGAGCGTTTGCAGTCAGTTGCCGAGTCTCTGTTGGGACCTGAGCAGACTTGTTCTGTGAGGGGCCGAACAATTCAGAGCAACCTGCATCTGATCCGCACGATCATAGAGGGTGTAAAAGACGACGAGCAAGCCGCGCTGATCAATTTGGATCAGTCCAAGGCATTTGATAGGGTCGACCATCGCTACCTTGCTACTGTCCTGCAGGCCGCTGGATTCGCACCCAACTTCTGCCGCTGGATTAGCCTCCTGTATCGCTCCCCCAGTGCTGTGGTACAGGTGAACGGAAGGTTGTCGGACGCGTTCGTGCTGTCTAGGTCGGTTCGTCAGGGTTGTCCGCTGTCGCCTCTCCTTTATGCTTTCGCGTTGGAGCCTCTACTTCGCCGGCTGAAGGACGAGACCGGCAGTCCGGCCCTACGCGGAATCGCCGTTCCTGGAGGAGCTCGAGCCAGGGTTTCCGCGTACGCTGATGACGTATCTGCTTTCGTGTCGTCCCGGGGCGACATCGAGGCGGTACAGAAGGCGCTTGATCGGTACGAGAAAGTGACAGGGGCCAAGATAAACCGCGACAAGTCTTCCGGCTTGCGGTTAGGTGCCTGGAAGGGGGTCGCTCTTCCGGGCCGCTTCGGTTAGACGGATGGACCTGTCCGCATTCTTGGAGTGTGGTTTGGACCGGACCTCCAGCTGGAGAAGAATTGGTCTGAAGTACTTGCAAAGGTCGATTCTGCCGGCAAGACTTGGAATCGACGGCGGTTGTCCGTGAAAGGCAGGGCGGAGGTGTGTGCTACATACATTTTCCCCCTGATTCTTTATCGATTGTCTGTACTTCCTCTCTGTGAGACCCATTGGAAGGCGCTCGAGCGATCGCTATCCTCCATTTTATGGAGAGGACGCGTGAACAGGGTCGACAGACGAGTCTGCACTAAACGTCCGTGTCATGGGTGGCTGGGAATGCCGCACCTCTTGAGTCACATCCGTGCCTCTAGGTTGGCTTTCCTACGCCGCGCATTGACTGGGAGAGATCCGATTCTGGAGGGGATTGTTAGGAACGCCTTCCCTAGCCTTACCATCAGTCCCCCCATCTCGAAGGTTGAGCGCCGTTGTAGACCTCGGGACGAGTCGGATTTCATCCGCGAGTGTCGGTCGGCCTTGAAGGCCATTCCCCGGTCCAGTGACCTTTCACGGCCTAGGAAGGTCTTCTATCGTGGATTAGTGGGGGGGGGCCCGCGAAGGATTCCCTACGTGATACGCTCGGCTTGTCGGAGGAGGAGTATCGCTCCTACTGGTCTTGGGCGCCAGCGGCGGATTACCTCAGTAACCCTGAGTTTTCGCTTACCTGGCGATTGGCTCGGAATCGGCTGCCTCTCAACGACAAGGCTTTCATATGGGGTTTGGCGGATTTGCCAGACTGTGAACGGTGTGGTCTTGGCTTAGAAGAAACGGCTTCGCACGCCTTCTACCATTGCCCCCGGGTCCGCCCCTTATGGGACCATGTCGGCGAGCTGACGGCTCGTCTCGCTCCCGAACAGCTTGTGTCCATTGATCGCGCATACGCGTGTGACAATGTGTCGCCCCCATATTCCGGGGTGAAACGAATGGTGTTTCTGACGCTGCTGGCCACGGCTCGAATGGTGATTTGGACGTCGCGAAAGGAGGAAGTCTTGCGGGGCAACCGTCTTTCTCATCAGCATCTAATCCAATTCTGTGAGCATCAGCTCAAGATGAAGATTAGATCTGATAGAAAACGGTTGCATTCGAGCGAAAGGTGGGTAAAAGAGGCGAGCTTGGTTCGTGTGACCGGGGCTAGCCTTGATTTTCTCTTCTAGGTCAACCTATTGCACATCGGGGTGGCTTCCTGTGGAACCCTCCCCCTGGTTAGGTTAGACAAGCTTCAGTGTACCTAGTTAATGTGAGTAAGTGTTGTTCCTGGCCTGTAACCCGGCTACTCTTTGGTTATGATCCAAGTCGAGATTCCCAACCTCCCCAGTTTGTTTTGGCCTCCTTTTATCTCGACTGGATCAGTATTATATTTTCCCATTCCCGCATAATATTTTATCCTTTTCCCACCCCCTTAGCAAGAGTTGCCACTTGATTCTGTCCCCTCGGCAGAATACAGCGGCCTCTCTATTTTTAGGGTTGGACGGCTCCCTACTAACATATGTTATGTTTAGTTTGTATTTTGTGTTACTTTTCAGTTATTATTGGGTTCATCTCCCCTCCCCTCTCATTCTATCATTGTTAGAATTTTAATGTATAGCCTTTATATCATCATCAAATTTTTATGGTGTGGGGCGCGTTTTTGTAGGTTCCCCTTGAGAGGATGTGGTATTATGGTGGTTGGAGGTTTGTTTGGTGATGGACCAGTTCTTGTGGTGAATGGGTAAATTGTAAGGTATGAATGGGTCGTGAATCTGATTAGCTAGGTATAGGATAGTTAGTTTGGACCAGCCTCTACCCCTCCCCTTTTTTGGCCTTGTGCCGCAATTCTGTACATAGTACTGAATAAATCTCCTAGTTACTACATACACACCCTGAGTTGCTCTGTGTGATTATTTGTTGAGCAACTAGGAATACTAAGTTAAGTGTTGTGTTAGATTTTGATTTGTTTTTAAGGCCTGTTTGCATTTGATTTTCTGTTTGTTTTTCTTTCTTGACAACTTTTTGGCATTTTCTTTTGTTTTTCCCGCACCCCACTTTTTTGTTTATTCTTTTCTGTTTAAAGTCTAGAGAATTAATTTTGGTTTTGTTTAAACTTTGTTTAATTTTTGTTTATTTTGTTTTTGTGTTTATTTGTACATGCCGGACTCTAGTCCGGTTTTTATTTAAGACTGTTTTGGTTTTATGCATAACAAAAAATACATCCTGTAAAACACTTTTTTTTTTATTCTGTCGTAATAGTGCTTCAGCACTATTATGGCGGAAACCACAACACCGCCGGTGACAACTGAAAATGCCCCTCCAGTTAAGACGGCCTAGACGGAAAACAGGCCGAAAAAGAAAAAAGATAAGGGATACTATGCAGAATTGCAAAAAGTATTCGGCCAGTATACTAATGCCAGCGAACTGCTGACCATTAAACCAGCCTTGCAAGCAGTTAAAGCAAGAAAAATTTCCCTGCTGACAACCGACGTTAAAAGTCGGAATCTAATCGGTGTCAGCAGGGAAACGATGGAAGAAACGTTAAAAAGTCTGAAGATCGAGCCCAAGATCCTGGCCAGACGCTCGAGGGCAATGTGAGCTCTTGACGTCGGAGCAGGAAGCGAATAAGATGGCAGGAAACATACTGACATCAAAGACTCTTCACTTACAGACTGAATACATGGGCACCCGTAGAACGAAAGTAACCGTTCATGGGGTGCCCATAGATATCACGGAAGATCGGATGGGGGCCTTCTTTTTCCAATACGGAAAAATAGAGGAGGTCTACAGGCATGAAGAGTAAGGCCGGCATAGCAACGGGCGACATTGTCATAAAGATCACTCTGGGACGTCAGAATTTTCAGAACATACCGAATGTACAGACGTGAAGGGACAAGAGGATGCTGGTTGTGGTGGAAGACAGAAAGCCCTTCTGCTGGTCATGTGGTGTGTTGGGGCACATGACAAAGGCGTTCCGCGGCAAGAAGGTAACACCAAAACCAGAATCTACAGCAGTTAAAACCGCAGCAATAACAGCAACGTTAACAGTGACTGCTACCACAAGAGTCGAAACCGGCAAGCCTTCAAGTGATGGCTGGAAGGAAGTGGTGGCGAAGGGGCGAAAATCCAAAGCAAGCCCCCGTGAAGGAGGCCCCACCAAAGAAGCAGCAGCAACCACCTAGGGAGCAGCCGGACAAAGAACAGGCAATGGAGCAGAAACGAGGGGAGAAAAAGAAGTAGCGGCAACCACTTGTGGAGAAGCCTGACAAAGAACAGGCAATGGAGCAGAAAAAGAACCAGCCACAATCTAAACAACTAGAGACGCGGATGGAGGTGGAAGAAGTTCCTCCAATGCGGTCTTCCTCTCTAAAGAGGAACAGAGATCCAGATGCGTGTCCACCCCGGCATCCCCTGAAAGACTATTAGATGTGCCCATACCTAGGAGTCTCCCTGCTTCAATGTCTCGTTTCCCACTCCCTCCCACCTCTCCCACATCCACATAATCACTCACCCCCATACTGTCGGACTCGTCTCCTACCCACCCACCAATCCCTCACTGACATGCCCGGATAATGTTAAAAAGAAGAAAAAAAGAAGACACTGTTCAGAAAAAGTGAGGACATATGTAAAGTAGATAGGGAAGAGCTGGAATGTAGCCTCTCTTCCCGCAAAAAATCCCTTCTGGGTCCACTTTTTAACCTCTCCTCCGTTGACAATAAGTCCGTGGAGGGCCCACAGAATTTTCCAGGGGCCCCAGGGGTTATTGCCCTCATTAGAGATACAGGAAAGTATCTTAAGCTATGGACCCACATGTTTGAAACAAAGGAACCATTCCCGGGTCTAAGAATGGTGGAGTTTGGTTCCCCTGATCTCATCAAAATGCATAATTTCTGTGCAGGGAGGGTCCCGGTACGTCTCCACCCCTCGCTATACAGGGCTTAAAATTAACTTACCCTACGGGCGTCGGCGGAATTGTCCAGGGAACCTCGGACAATCCGTCGGGGTCCTTTCACCTGCAGTTTTCCGCCCCGTATGTGAGTAGGTGACTTCTTATTTTTCTACTTTCAGGACTTAGAAGATGTCAATCAAGACAGCGACTGTGAATGCAAGGGGCTTGAGGGATCGGGGTAAGGCTGCCCGCCTGCTCCGAGATCTCTTTGGTGTGGATGTTGCCGCGATCGAAAAGACCCATTTTGTTTGCAGTTCCGATGCGCGTGTGCTGGTAGATGACTTTTTCGTCTATTCAGCATATGGGGACCAGTTTGCCAGAGGAGTTTCTTTGCTTGTCAGACGTACTCTTGATGCTATGTAGGCTATTCGGACCACAAACTCGTTTGTTCCCGGGTGGCGTTAGAAAATAGGCCTAGAATGGCTGGTTACTGGAAGTTCAATCTGTCCTTACTGGACAGGCAGGACTACCAGGAGCAGCTAACTAGATTAGTGCAGCGGGAGTTAGTGGGTGCGGTTACCGGGAATAAGTGGTGGGAGCGACTTAAGTGTAGGATTAGGTCTTTCACCACTGATTTCTGCAAGCGGCTCGCCCTAGATAGAGCTGAAAAGGTGAAGACAGTTAAGGCTAGTTTTTCCCGGGCGGTGGATGGTGGGTCCTCTGGAGATAGCCATAGCTAGGGAGGCCCTGGATCGTTTGAATAGCGAGCATTACATGTGCCAGGGATTTAGACATAAGTTAAGCAAGATGTCTTCTGAAGCCGTGAATTTGGGCGCGGTCTGCGCAGGGAAGAGGTCCGTCAAGGTGGCGATCGTTACATTCGTGAAGTCAAGTCCCCGGAGGGGCGTACTCTGCGGGCCACTGACGACATGTGCGAGGCGTTTCGGCGTCAATTCGAAAGCCGGTTTACCAAGGAGCCTGGTCTCCGTGAGGAGGAGTTTCGTAGTTATTTGGCTGATTTTCCTCGTCTTTCGCCGACTGAAGCGGCTAGCTGCGAGGGAGAGATCACGGAGGGCGAAGTCTACGCGGCATTGAAGAAGGTCGGCAGAGGCAAGTCGCCCGGTCTGGATGGTTTGCCCTATGAATAGTACTTGAGGCTGTCGCACATCTTTGTTCCGATTTTGACTGCAGTGTTCAACAACTGGTTTCGGTCGGCTCCATCCCCAACCGGATCACCAGGGGTGTGATAACTCTGTTGAAAAAGGGCAAGGGTGGCGGGGGGAAACTAGATGATTACAGGTCCATAACTCTGCTAAACACAGAGTTAAAAATTTTGGCCAAGATCCTGCAGGAGCGTTTGCAGTCAATTGCCGAGTCCTTGTTGGGTCCTGAGCAGACTCGTTCTGTGAGGGGCCGAACAATAAAGAGCAACCTGCATCTGATCCGCACGATCATAGAGGGTGTAAAAAACGACGAATAAGCCGCGCTGATCAATTTGGATCAGTCCAAGGCATTTGATAGGGTTGAACATCGCTACCTTGCTACTTTCCTGCAGGCCGCTGGATTCGCACCCAACTTCTGTCGTTGGATTAGCCTCCTGTATCGCTCCCCCAGTGCTGTGGTACAGGTGAACGGTAAGCTGTCGGGCGCTTTTGTACTGTCTAGGTCGGTTCGTCAGGGTTGTCCGCTGTTGCCTCTCCTTTATGCTTTGGCGTTGGAGCCTCTCCTTCGCCGGCTGAGGGATGAGACGTGCAGTCCGGCCCTACGTGGAATCGGCGTTCCTGGAGGGTCTCGAGCCAGGGTTTCCGCGTATGCCGATGACGTATCTGCTTTCGTGTCGTCCCGCAGTGACATTGAGGTGGTACAGAAGGCGCTTGATCGGTACGAGAAGGTGACAGGGGCCAAGATAAAACGCGACAAGTCGTCCGGCTTGCGGTTAGGTGCCTGGAAGAGGGTCGCTGTCCGGGCCTCTTCGGTTGGACGGACGGTCCTGTCCGCATTCTTGGAGTGTAGTTTGGACCCGACCTCCAGGTGGAGAATTGGTCTGAAGTACAAGCAAAGGTTGATTCTGCCGGTCAGACTTGGAATCGACAGAGGCTGTCCGTGAAGGGCAAGGCGGAGGTGTGTGCTACATACATTTTCCCCCTGATTTTTTTATCGATTGTCCGTACTTCCTCTCTGTAAGACCCACAGGAAGGCGCTCTATGGCTTGCTATCCTCCATTTTATGGAGGGGACGCGTGAATCGGGTCGACAGACGAGTCTGTACTAAACGTCCGTGTCATGGGGGGCTGGGAACGCCACACCTGATGAGTCACATCCGTGCCTCTAGGTTGGCTTTTCTACGCTGCGCATTGACTGGAGGAGATCTGATTCTGGAGGGGATTGTTAGGGATGCGTTCCCTGGCCTTACTATCCCTCCCCCCATCTCGCGGGTTGAGCGACGTCGTAAACCCCGGGAACAATCGGTTTTCCTTCGCGAGCGTCGGTCGGCCTTGAGGGCCGTTCCCCTGTCCAGTGACCTTTCACGGCCTAGGAAGGTCTTCTATCAAGAATTAGTGGAGGGGTTCGCGAAAGATCCCTTACGATATACGCTCGGATTGTCGGAGGAGAAGTATCGCTCTTACTGGTCTTGCGCGCCATCGGCGGATTACCTCAGTAACCCTGAGTTTTCGTTTACCTGGCGATTGGCTCGGAATCGGCTACCTCTCAACGACAAGGCTTTCATATGGGGCTTGGCGGATTTGCCAGACGGTGAACGGTGTGGCTTTGATTGAGAAGAAACGGCTTCGCACGCCTTCTACCATTGCCCCCGGGTCCGCCCCTTATGGGACCATGTCAGCGAGCTGACGGCTCGTCTCGTTCCCGAAAAGCTTGTGCTCATTGATCGCGCATACGCGTGTGACAATATGTCGCCCCCGTGTTCTGGGGTGAAACGGATGGTGTTTCTGACGCTGCTAGCCACGGCTCGAATAGTGATTTGGACGACGCGAAAGGAGGAAGTCTTGCGAGGCAATCGTCTTTCGCATCAGGATCTAATCCAATTCTTTGAGCATCAGCTCAAGATGAAGATCAGATCTGATAGAAAACGATTGCATTCGACAGTCTTTAGCGAAAGGTGGGTAAAAGAGGCAAGCTTGGTTCGTGTGAACGTGGCTAGCTTTGATTTTCTCTTCTAGGTCAACCTACGGCACATCGGGGTGGTTTCCTGTGAAATACTCCCCTTTGTTAGGTTAGACAATCTTCAGTGTACCTAGTTAATGTGAGTAAGTGTTGTTCCTGGCCTGTATTCCGGCTGCTCTTTGGTTATGATTCAAGTCGAGATTCCCAACCTCCCCAGTTTGTTTTGGCCCCCCTTTTTCATCTCGACTGGGTCAGCTTTACATTTTCCCATGTCCGTATAATATTTTATCCTTTTCTCACTCCCTTAGCGAGAGATGCCTCTTGATTCTGTCCCCTGGGCAGAATACAGCGGTCTCTCTGGTTTGAAGGTTGGACGTCCCTACTAACATCAGTTATGTTTAGTTTGTAATTTTGTTAATTTTTAGTTTGTTGTTGGGTTCATCTCCATACCTTCTCATTCTTCATTATTAGAATTTTATGTATATTGTTTATTCATCGTCCAATTTTTATGGCATGAGGCGCGTTTTTGTAGTTTCCCCTTGAGAGGATGCGGTATTATGGTGAATGGAGGATTGAGCGGTGACGGATGAGTTCTTGTGGTGAATGGGTAAATTGTAATGTATAAATGGGTCGTGAATCAGATTAGGCTGCGTATAGGATAGTTAGTGGGGACCAGCCTCTATCCCTCCCCTTTTTCGGCCTTGTGCCACAATTTGTATTTCATACAAATAAATCTCCTAGTTACATAATGCATCCAAAAATTGTAACATACATTATTTGGTTTGCGTACTTAATTTAATGTATTTTCATTGAAATTACATAATTTATTTATTTTTCCTTAAAATCAATTCCGTTGTATTTCACTCGCTATTAGCTACGTATATATATATATATATATATATATATATATATATATATATATATATATATAAAGAAATATAGTCTTAAGGTGTGCTATATTTATGGAATAAAGTGCTCAATATCAGAGATAGAGCGTGTGTAAATATAAAAGTGAACATAGAAGTCAACACTTAGAGGCGATAGTCTGTTTCATGCTATATGCAATCGTCAGGCCACATATACTGTTATTTTTCTCGGCTATTAAATATATATACAAGTTAGTGGTGCATTGTAGGTATTCTATTATGGCGGTTATTTTACCGGAAGTCGTTTGTTTATTTATTTGGGTCAAATTATATTGCTTGTTTTTATTTATTTTTTTTTTGTTTCTTATTTTATTTATTTATTTATTAACGTAGTAAAAATTTCTTTATATCACTTATTTAACAGTTTTGTTTTGTTTTGATAATTTAATTAAAGCTATTTGTTCAATTTTGGGGTTGATTGTTGCAGTTCATTCTAAGTATTATTTTGGCGGGAACAGTTTTTAATTGATTATCTTTATTTGGGATTAGTTTGTTTATTTATTTACTTGGATGAATTTAGGTCAGTTTATTTTACTTGTATATTTTCTCTTTTCGGTTTTCGATTTTTTAGGTAACATAGTATTTATTTATGTTTTATTTCTATTTTTTTATTGTTATTTTGTTTATTATTATATTTATTTGTTTTTATTTTTTCCGTTTTTCATTTTTTAGGTTATGTAGTAAAAATTTATTTTCATGTCTGCATTTTGAGATGAGCTCGGATCTTTTGTTTAATAATTTATTTTGGTCGGGGAAAGTAATGATAGCTATTTTTTCCTCCAAGTTTTTGATTAGTTGTTACAACAACCAATCAAAAACTGATGATTTTTCCTTATCTTCCAAGATATTTTGGTGTGATGTGCGTTTTGTTTTTAATTTCCCAGATGTACTTAGAAAGCATTGTACTGTTCGCATATTTACTATTTGTGAAATATGTTTTGTGTGTATAATTTCTTTGTTTCGAGCGTCCTTCAGTTACTCCTATGTATACTTTTTCATCATTATCTGGTGATTTTATCGTGGTTTGGTATATTACGTTGTTTTGTAAACAATTTCCGTTTAAGGGACATTCGTTCTTTATTCTGCAGTTGCACGTCGGTTTAATTTGTTCGTGTGGTTTGTTGATAATTTTCCTATTGTGCTTTTTTATTATTTGGGCGATGCTCTCGGTGCAGCTGTAGCTGATTTTTACTGTGTTTTTGTTGAATATCTTGTGTAAGGTGCTTGATTCTGGGAAGTGTTTGTGTAAGAGTTTGAAGAATATTTTTCCTACGTTTGATTTTACGTTCTTGATGTACGGTTGGTTGAATCATATGATATTTCTTCTTCTGTTGGCCTTTTTTGTATTCTGTGGTGAGTATGTGAGTATTGCTGGGAATCCGCTATCTTTTAGGGCTGTTTCATAGTCTTTCTTAGCTTTGTTAAATAGGGATTCATTGGAGGAATTGTCAGAGAGCCTGCGGTTAATCGATTTTGGTATCTGTTTGATTATAGAAGGTGGATGGTTGGAAGATGTGTGTATGTAGAGTGGTTTGTCATTAGATTTTCTATATGGTTTATGTGTGCCTTCTCTTAGGTTGAAGGTAACATCTAGAAAATCTACTTCGTTTAGGTTAGTCTTTATATCTATGTCGAATCCGTTATTTTTAAAAATCTTTATTATTGCTTTTCTAGTTTTGTCTGTGTTTTGTTTGTTACAGTTTCTTAAGATTATGAGACCGTCGTCCCTGTTGATTCCTGTGTCATTTCTATCTATTATTTTGCTCAGTTCGTGTAGTAAGTAAATGCCTATGATTTCCCATGCCCTGCAACCATCAAAGCTTCCCATTGTAGTGTCAAATATCCCATCTTTCTTTATCCATGCTTCTTCATTGTGGAATAATAATGATTTACGGGAGTGCTTAATGATGTTGATTTCGCTTGGTTTTATTATTATTTGTTCCTGAGCTAAGTTGATGGCCTTATCTAGCATACGTTCTGTTATGGATGGGTAAAATTCTTTTATGTCTAATTGTAGGAATTGGCAGTTTTGTTTGTTATTTATGCTGTGGAACCAGTCAATAGTTGTTTTCGTATTTTTCCACTGGTTTACTCCTAATTTCTTCCTAAGTTTCTTCCTATATATATATATATATATATATATATATGTGTGTGTGTGTGTGTGTGTGTGTGTGTGTGTGTGCATATTTCATTGAATACTGTCGTAAATAAGAAATATTTTGTTGCATGTATGTATTTATATGTTTTCATTTTTTCAAAACACGGATCAAGATATTGTGTCCATGTTCATAGTTCATATTATTAAGTGCTGTTTTTTTGTTTTCATTAATAAGGCTTCCATTATTTTTAGCCTTTCTTATGCATGTAGATGATTCTATTATATTTGTGTTGTCAACAAGTATGTTATGAATAGTGTCTGGTAGGTCTCCATGAATATTTAAATGAGACCTAATTGAGCTATGGTCAGAAAGGTGTAGAGTGAGTCTTCATTTCAAACATGTTGTAGTTTGGCCTATATAATTATTTATGAATTTTGATTGATCAGGAATACAATTCCTTAATGGTCATTTAAATTTGTAAATAATATTTGCCTATTTAATTTTGTTCTAAGAGGTGAATTATTATTTTTAACTATAAGGTTAGAGGTTTTATATTTTTTGTAATAAATAATTAATCTGTTTTGTTTTTGTTTTTTGTTTTTTTTGTTTTTTTTTGCTGATGTGCACTTTTTATAATGTTCATAATTCTACTTGTTTATAATTTTCGTTCATTTGATTTTTATAAATACATTAATGATCTTGTTTATATTATTCTCTGTTATACACACACACACACACACACACACACACACACACACACACACACACACATATATATATATATATATATATATATATATATATATATATATTATTACTACAACACCAGGATAGAATGATCTTTAAAAGAGAGATCATATATATTTTATTTATAACAAAAATGATACAAAATTATCGTAAGGTAATAAATAATTAATGTTTTTTTTGTTTTTTTCTTTTTGTTTTTGTTATTTTGCCATTGTCACCTGTTGTGCATTTTTATATAATTCTACTTTCGTCTTGTTTATAATTTTTGTTCATTTGATTTTTATTAAAAAACATTAATGTTATTGCTTATGTTATATATATATATATTCCAATCTAATAGGAATATATATATATATATATATATATATATATATATATATATATATATATATATATATATATATATATTCTATTTGCAATAGAAATAATCTGTAAAAATGTTATTAATCAGTTGGCAAATATTTTCTGTGAACTGCAAAATCGTATTACCCTTTGTATTGCTAATGGTGGAGGATATGTGGAAACTTAAAATTTCAATAAAACCTTAAAAATATAGTTTTACTTCTTTTTTTACTTCTGTTATAGAACACGATTGGTCTATGAGATGGAAAACTCTTACACGAAACGCCTGCGGTATATTGTCTGCTTCATCTGTGGCATTTATATGCACCGACTAAGTGTATCAATAGTCCCGAAAATTGAGGATGGTTCTGCACAAGCCTTAACCACTTTAATCAAATCACTTTTGTGGGTTTTCTGGCGGTTTACCTTGATTCGTTCTTATCCACACAGTTCACTTGCAAGGACCGCTGGCGAGAGAGTGAAGGCGACGGGCTCAGGTAAAGGATATTACTGGAAGTCTCTAGCTGGACCTCTACACAGTGTCAGGCCCATGAGCAATTGTAATGTCCGTGTCTTCCATCGGCGACAAAGCAGCCCTAATTAGGATTGCACTGCTTTCCCTATTATGTGCGTGGGGGTGGCGATAAAAGGAGTCCTAAACATTACTTGCTCACACAGTGACTTGGCAGCCGGCTGAAGCTGTCTAGTTAACCAATAAAGCGTCAGCAAGGAATATCAGAATAAATATAAGAATTTCTATTATGGATCTTGGAATGTTCAGACTCTTCAGGACAATGATTCTGCATCAGAGCGTAAAACAGCTCTTGTTTCTTTCGAGTTAAAGAAATATAACATCGACATAGCGGCCATTACTGAAACACGTCTGGCTGGTAATTCTCAGCTTAGGGAAGAAAAAGGCGGATACGTATTTTTACAGGCTGGCAAGACTGAGAAAGAGCCACGCCAGTCTGGTGTTGGCTTTGCCATCAAGTCAGACCTTACTGGCTTACTGCCATCTTTACCTAAATGTGTATCCGATCGCATAATGGAAATAACCCTCAATCTGGACTGCAACACCCGTGTGACGATGGTTAGCTGCTACGCGCCAACCTTAGGTAGTTCAAATTAAGAAAAAGATTATTTTTTCTATCTTCTTCGGGATTTCATCTCCAAAGTCCAACATAAGGATAAATTAGTCCTTACAGGTGATTTCAATTTTCGTGTTGGCAATGATTATCATTCTTGGAAGGGCGTTTTACGTCGCCATGGTATTGGTCATGTGAATTCTAATGGATTACGCCTTCTCACTAGCTGCAAGGAATTTGACTTTAGTGTCACTAATACTTTCTACCAGCAACCCAACTGTCGTAAGACTACGTGGAAGCATCCTCGTTCGAAAGACTGGCATCTGATCGACTACGTGATCACCAAAATACGGGATATAAAAAATTTTAAGATAACGCGTTCATTCCACACAACATGCTATGTGTCAGATCACACTCTACTTCGAAGTAAAGCTACGCTGCATCTGCAAAAGCAAAGGATTATAAAATATACAGTTTCAAAGCGCATTAACTTACTGCCTCTTAAATCGACTGAAGCGAAAATTGAGCTCTCTAACAAACTTGATCCTGCACTCGATTCTGTAAATATTACCAATGATATCGAATCATCTTGGAAAGCTCTGCGTGATGCAACATATTCTACATCCCTGGAGGTTCTCGGTCTGCCATATCGTAAACATCAAGACTGGTTTGATGACAATAATACAGAAGTTCAGCAGCTTATAGATCAACTGCACTCTTCTCATAAAGCATGGATTGAGGACAAACACTCGTCCGATAAGAAGATTGCTTACAAGAAGTGCAAAAGTCAGGTATCTCTCAGGGCCATGAAAGACCGTTCGTGGTCTGAAAAGGCCACTGAACTCCAAGAAGCTTCAGATAGAAAGGATCTAAAGGCTTTCTATGCTGGCCTCAAGAGCATTTTTGATCCTCAGAAAAGTGGTGTTGCTCCTATCTCCACAGCAGATGGTGAAACTCTCTTGACGGATAAGTCAGACATTTTAGATTGCTGGAAAGAGCATTTCGAAACTGTGTTAAAAACCACTTCGTTTACTGATGAGGAAGCCATCACATAAATTGAGCAAAATACTGAAATTCCGGAGTTGTCTTTTGAATCTACTGATCAAGAGGTAATTGACTCCATCAAGCAAATCTCATCTAGAAAATCACCTAGTCCTAAGGATCCTATTCCACCCTAAGTGTATAAGCATGATGGCCAAAAGTTGGTAAAAAAGTTACATCTCCTTTTTGTGGAGATACGGAAGGCATAGGATTATAAAGACGCCTCTATCGAACACCGGTACAAAAACAAGGGTTCCAGGTGTGTCTGTGATAATCATCGGGAGATATCACTACTTTCAATTGCAGACAAAATCCTAGCGAGACTGATTCTAAACAGAATCATTATACACTTTGTTGACGACATCTATCCTGAATCGCAGTGTGGTTTTCGGTCGGGTCGTGGCACCATTGACATGATATTTTCTCTTCGTCAGGTTGCAGAGAAGGTTCCCGAGAAAAACCAGGATTTTTACATGATGTTTGTGGACTTGACGAAGGCCTTTGACACTGTGAATCGAGAGACTCTTTGGTAAGTATTGAGGAAACTCGGCATCCTTGAAAACATGCTAAAGGTCATCATCTCCTTTCATGAAGGAATGAAAGCTAATATCGTGTCTGATGGTATGATGTCGGAATCCTTTAATGTCACAAATGGCAGCAAGCAAGGTTGTGACATGGCCCCCGTCCTTTTTGCCCTTTTCTTCTCGGTGTTGCCGAAATATGTATTTGCCGACACAGAGAGTGGTGTCAAGTTTCAGTTTTGGACAACTGATGGTCTCTTCAATCATCAGCGCTTCAAAGTCAAGACCCACTTTCGTACGCAAAGTATTCGTGATTTGTTTGCTGATGATGCGGCACTTGTAGTGACATCCTTTGAGGAGGCCAAACATCTAATAAATCGTTTCTCTGCTGCATGTAAAGCATTTGGTCTTGCATAAAGAAAACTGAAGTTGTGCACCAACCTTGTCCTACTCCAAAGCAATTACGTGGTGAGAAAAAAAAACCGCCAGTCTACAAATTTCCAGAGAGACCATTGAACGTAGAAGACAAAGCCCTGAACTACGTAAAGTCTTTCACTTATCTTGGTAACAAAGTCAATTACAGTGGAACTTTATATGATGAAATCATGCATCTGATTGCTAAGGCTACCAGTGCTTTCGGCAAACTTCGCCATCGCTTGTGGAATGAGCAGGGTATTCGACCGGATACGAAAATTCGGGTTTACAGAGCTGTTGTACTTGGCATCCTTTTGAATGGCTCAGAGTCATGGACTTCATACAGGTACCATATATTCCAGCTAGATGTTTTCCATAAAAGCTGTCTGCGTGCAATCTGTGGAGTTAAGCTTCAAGATAGGATATCTAACGTAGACCTGTTTAATAGGTGTAATATTGAAGGAATTTTATCATACAGTCTTAGTTACGGTGGACTGGTTATGTCTTGAGAATGTTTGATGACAGGATACCCAAGATCCTAATGTACAGCCAGTTAGATCATGGCTACAAGAAAGTAGCACGCCCATGGCTAAGATACAAAGACAAGCTGAAAAGCAACTTGTCAGCAGTCAATATACCACATAACAGCCTTGGAGCGGGTAGAATGGAGATCAACGAGTTTTAGTGGACTCAGCAATTTTCAGTCTGCTTGTCTGACTCATCTTCAAGAAGCGAGAACAAGATCTAAAAGGTCAGCCAATCTAACAGCGATCTCATCTCACAATCATCACACTTACTCCACATGTGGCCTCCTTTGTAAATCACTAGCGGGTCTTAAATGCCACTTAAGATTATCGCAAAAAATTTCATAACTGAATCAATAAGCTGTCAGATCCTCATACGTCGAAACCGACGGGAGAGTCCATAATATATATATATATATATATATATATATATATATATATATATATATATATATACAGAGAGAGAGAGAGAGATTTGTAAATTGGTCAAACGCCACTTCACTAACTTCTCACCGTTCTCCTGCTGGTTCCATGGGAAATTCTCCGATGAACACCATTCTTTAGTTCCTGAACTGCAGACTTTTACAACTAGGATATGAATGCGGATGCGGAACTGAATCACCCTCATATCCCCCGTGAATCTAATGTAAGTATATGTTCCATTCATCTTTTTCGCAAAAATTGCACCAGCGAAGAGGCGCCTCTGTGGAAGCTTCCTTTAACACGAAAATCTATAATTTTAACCTGTTCAAGTCAAGGGTCACTCATTACCTATCCTCCTTATCCTCACTAATAACGTCTCCTGATTTACTCATACCACATTACATTAATCATAATCCTTTTAACTATAAACCTTTTGCTTGGGTGACTCTCAAGCCTTGTAATTCGGTTAACTTTAGTATGAAAAACTCTGTCTCTTCCGAGACCCATTTTATGCTGCCTGTTATACAATGATATTTTTTTTAATACTTGGACATGACTCTCCATATTTTCTTATCCTTCATTATCTGTGAATAGCCATTTTTTCTTGGCAAAGATAGTGTAGTAATTTCGCATTGTCTTCTCTACGGTTTCAATTTCAATTTCTGAGAATGATTGCCACTCTAGAGCCCTCTCTACTTTATTAAGGGTTCATGGCTCTCCACGTTTTCTCCACCTTTTTAGCGAAGAGAGATTAGTATTTTCCCATTGCATTTTACGGTTTCTAATTCAGTTTCGCTTGTCTCTTGGCAATGATAGTGTAGTATTTTTCTATTTCTTTCTCCACAATTGGTAAATCAGTTTTCCTTCTCTGAGAATCGTTGGCACAAAAGACCACTATATGAACATATGGAAAAGAGGTGGTTTCATGTCTTTCCCTGTGGAATCTGTGAGAAAGTGAACACAGCAAACTAGAGTGGAATTTGAACGCTGATCTCTTTCCCCAATATACACAATTCTTATATAGTATATATACAAATCTGACTCAATTTTTTGGTAGTTCACAGTGGAGCGATCTTTTGTTCATACGGGACGAAAAATGCTAAAACTGTTGGGCAATAATCATTTCATTGGAAGAGAAAACAAAACACAAAGACAAAAACTGAATTTTATATCTTTATTGCATTAATTACAAAAAGATTTCTGCAAAGACCTACTAACAAAATATTCGATTATTTACTTAAAATAACGCCAATGTATACTAAAAGAATTTTACACTATTTCTAACCAAGTATTTATCACGATTTAACTAACTTCATCCAGAGGACGTAATTTCTCGATGTTTTATTCCTAAAACGATTCCATTTCAATAGTAATGGTTAAAATAATGCTGGTTCCACCATGGATCCATATAGTGTCCATGGTTATCCATCCAACGTCCTTGGAAGTCCATCTGCCAGTTGGAGTAGTCCATTCCGGGGTAGTTCCATCGGCCGTACCAATAGTAGTTCTGGTAGGGATAGTACATATGCCTACCGTGCCAGTTGTACCAGTAAGGGTTGCTGTGGCGTCCCTGCATATCCATCCAGCGTCCCTGCATATCCATCTGCCAGTTGGACATATCATAGTATCTCTCGGGGTAGTACATATGCCCGTTGTAGTTATAGTAACCGGGGTGGTTCCAATAGCGATTCCAGTGGTTGTAGAAGTGAGAGAACGGGTTGCAGTGACGCCCCCACCTGTCCATGTAGCGTCCTTGCATATCCATGGAATAGTTGGACATGTCCATCCATCTCTCAGGGTAGAACATGTTGCCGCCGTAATGGAAGCCAGGATAATGGCCGTGTCTTTGATGCCACGAATGACGGAACGGGTTGCAATGGCGTCCGTGCATGTCCATCCAGCGTCCGTACATGTCCATCTGGTACCCAGACATGTCCATGTACCACTCGGGGAAGTCCATCCAGCGATAGTACCTGTTGTACCTGTCACCGTCCATCATCCAGTCATAATTGAACATGGACCTACCGTAGTAGTTGTTGTGCATGTTGTTGAACATGGGGCGCCACCTGTTCATGAAGCGGTTCATGATGGTATCGGAAGTAGCTGCGAAAAGCTGAAAAACAAAGACAGAGATGTTAATGTCCGTCAGTAAAATGAGATTGAATTTGAGGAATAAATAATTTCGCAAATGACGTTTTCATGAAACTAAGCAAAGTATTAAGAAGGAGGAAAATTTCCTTTGAATCAAAAAGTATTTAACTCGTAAAATGTGACCGAGAAAATGAAGAAATTGTTCCATGCCTTTCTGCGATAATTTCTGCAAGGTGAAAAAAATCAACATCATGCATTGAGCAATAGCAGAGTAAATAGGGATAAGTGGATTCATGCCTTTTCAAAAACCATTACTTGAAAGTAATTCCACCCTCGAAACCTAATAATGAGACTGAGAAAAGGGAGAAATTGTTACATGCCTTTCTCAAGACCATTCTTGCAAGCTGAAGACAATCAATCTTAAGCATCGTGGGAATGGAAGAGAAGTAGTTAAGAGCAGCAGAGTGTTTTTATTCAGTTTTTGTCCTTCATCAGCAGATCTCCGGAAATGCAAAAGCTGATTACATGAAACTAAGCAAAGTATTAAGAGAGAGGAAAATTTCGTTTGAAACAAAACGTGTTTAACTCCTAAAATATGCCCAAGAAAATGGAGAAATTGTTCCATACCTTTCTGAGATAAGTTCTCCAAGTTGAAGAAAATCAACTTCATGCATTGAACAATAGCAGAGTAAATAGGAATAAGTGGGGTCATGCCTTTCCAAACACCATTACTCCACGATAATTACTCTCTCGAAAACTAATAATGGAACTGATCAAAGGGAGAAATTGTTTCATGCCTTTCTCTAGACCCGTTTTGCAAGCTTAATAAAATCAACCTTAGGCATTGTGGAAAGAAAAAGAAACTAGGGAGGAGTGGATTCATACCTTTCTGAAGATCATTACTTTCACATCATTATATTCACACTGCCATCAAGCAATGGCATAGAATACAAATAAAAGGGCTTTCATGTTTCTATAACTGCAAGGTAGTTACAGCCTCTGCTTCCCAGCAATCAGAGTGAATACAGGGGAAATGAATTCATGCCTTTCCAAAGAGTATTATTACAAGGTGATTATTTTCTCAGCTGAGAAATTAGACAGAACAAAAGTATGAATAAGTTAATGTCTTTACCAAACCGGGCACTCTTGGCAGGTGATTATAGTCTACGCTGTTCAATATATAGAGAGAACACAGGGAGAATGAATTCATGCCACTTTTGAAACAACTCCATCAAGGTGATTCCAATCACCTGCAGCCAACGACTAATGGTTGAGAACTGGTTTCATGTGTCTCCTAAAACGGGGAGATGGACTAATAATTCCTTTCACAAATGAACGTAACGAACTCGACTGGAATTCGAACTCTGCTCTCCGGTTTCTTATTCGTATCCACTATCCATTATATCACCCTCGCATCAATAAAGACGCAGAATCAATGGAGAATTATACGTAGTGATCGCTGTCGGTTTTTAACAACATGGCAAACGAAACTCAAAAGTTTGCACAACGTATATAAATATATCCATCTCTGAATGTAAAAGAAAATATAACGATTCATATTTCACTTGAAGAGATCGAGACGGAATGTTCAGTGGCATGTTCAACTAAATTATTACTTATAGAAAAAGAGCCGTCTGGGTGGAACTGCTTCCTTACAAATGGAATACAGAAGAAATGAGCAGAAATTCGATTCTGTGGGGTTGTCGTGTCCTGTGTTAATTGTAAATGTCTCAATTGTTTGAATGGAGCTAATCTGAACATTTGCCATGGAAATAACGATATTGTTGTCACAGAGACAAGCAACCGTGTGTCACAGAGGCATGCAACCGTGTGTCAGAGGGGAAAATAAGTCTCACCCAACCAAAAGACTGCATCAATGATTCTAATTATAAAATTTAGAAGGCGAGATATGAAATACTAGGTCACCAGCCTTGCTTATGAAAAATATAACTAGCACTGAATATGAAAAAACAGAAAATCATTGATCTTTGACTTGATAGTAGGTTCTTGGAGAAAGTTGTCTGCCTCCTTACAAATGGAATACAAGGGAAATGAGGCGAATTCGATTCCGAACTGGTAAAATGAATTTTAACTGAATATTTGCAATGCAAACACCAACAGGGTAGTGATGCGTGTGAAATTGAGTGTGTCAGTAAGACACAGGGTGCAGACTGGAAAATAAATATCCCCCTCCACAAGACTGCATAATGACTTTATCTATACAAGGAATTGACAGTGAGGATTGAATAGCGCCAGCACCGATATGAAAGGAATACTACATAACCAGCTTCGTTTATGAAAACAAGAAATAATCAACCACTGGGTTGATGCAAAACTACCGGTACGACCGATAATTTCAAAATAATAAGTCACTCACTGAAAATAATCTATACATTTTTACGGATGTGGCTGAAATATCGGTGATGCCATAGATTAACGGGTCACCGTCTGATAAGTAGAATAGTTGAGTTGAGTTCGAATTCTGTGTTATACAATATTAAATAGGCGTAGGTATGAAAATCTGTTTGTTGATTCTATTGAAAGAGTCTATTTGGATTGAAACGACGCTGACGAAACCTGGGTGGGTGGTAGATTCAGAAGAAAAACTATGAGACAAGTTAGGCGAGAAAAGCAATAAATGATCGACAATTAATTGTAAGAAGAGAGAATGTTTGTTATACAATATGAAATGGGCGTAAGATATCCCTGGTAGACTATGGAATGTTTATTTAATCTATAGAGAGGACCTATTAAAATAGAAATGGCATGGACGACACTGGATGAACGATAATCTATCATCCTCCAACTCAGATATCTTTCCCCAAGAATTCCTACTTTCAAGTCAAACTTTATGGACTTAAAGAAAAATTAAAATAATCATGAAATAGTGTAGATGAAAAAAGCAATAAGTGATCGATCGTTAATTGTAAGAAGACGGAATGTTTTTTGTCAACAAAAGAAGCAACCTGAGCTGTTACATAACGGTCATGTCAAAATGAAGCCAGCCTAGAAAACTATTATCTGGGGAGTGTAGTCAATAATAACAGAATGTATAGCATATAAATTTGGGTTTGTATTTGAAGAACGAAAACTGGTTTTCAGAAAATGTTTATTCATTTTTCGAACAAGTAATGCTATTTTCAGTTGAAAAAACTTAAATTCTTTCTCTAGAAACAATTTTTCAGAAAATAGATTACGACCATAGCATGTTGAAAGACAGGTTCTTCTAGAAAGATAGCGAGAGTGAGAGAGAGAGAGAGAGAGAGAGAGAGAGAACGAAAGAACTGTTTTATCAATGTGGGAATTCCTGTAATATTTCAAGAATATTATAAGAATTCAACAAAGGCAAGAGTACCAATATTTTAAATGCCATTTGGAAGAGTTTGTCAAGATTCAACTCACCTGAAGAGGGATGGCAACTGAGACGTCGAATACTGTGCACAGCATCTTTTTATAGGATTTGCGCTGGGCGACGTCCACAGTTGTCAGCCAGTGTATGTTGCATAACCCTTACCCTAACCCTCTCACACGACAATAAAATCCTATCCCTACCCTTACGAACATATCTTAGAGACATAAATCAGTGTTTCTTGCACGTCATTAGAGAGAAGAGTGGGAGAAAGAGAGAGCAGACTGTTTCGTCAATGGGAAACTTGCAGGAAAGCTATATCCTTAGGCTACTGTATATAAATAGTGTATAGCCAACCAATGCTACAAGTTCCTGTCTGTCCTGTTATTTCACCCATAGCTGAGGGGAAGAAAACACCGCTTCTCCTATGTAATAAAAGGGACAGAGAAACAGAGAGAGAGAGAGAGAGAGAGAGAGAGAGAGAGAGAGAGAGTCGGTAACGTTTGATCAGTGGGAAAGAATAACTCTATTTTCCGAAAAACACCTTTGGGCAATCATACGACTTTCGATTCATGACAGAGAAGACGTATTTTCTCGCATTAGGGTACCGTTTATTTATATGGTAGAGTTGTTGTCAACGAAGGCTATACGGTCTTGGATGCTTTGTTATTTGACTCATAGACAGGGAGAGATATGGCTTTGTACGTTTTCCAACGCAATCTGTGCGAAAGTGAATGCAACAAACCTGACTGGGATTTGAACTCGGATCTCGGATTTCTAACTCTCAGCCGTTACGTGAAAAAGGAGATAAATATTATTGAGGGCAAAACAACACAGGACGCTGTGGACAAACGTAATCCACGAAATACTGAAAGAATATAGACCCTAATGAGCGTGTATGTAAGAGTGGGTGAGAATGCGAGAGAGAGGAATGCTAATTTGCTTTTACGAAAAACTTGCAATAGTAAAACAAAAAAAATAAAGGATTCTTGCTTATGCAAAAAGAGGCGAATAAAGAAAACGGAGTTTTTTGTGTTGTTGTTCCTCAGCGTGCTATTCAATGGTAAATGTATTGTTATTTATATGTAGTGGACTCTTACAGTGACTAAAAAACCTGTTGCACACAGAAGACTGTCATATGCATACCCATTGACTGTTATATATTCATCTGACTGAAGAGTTAGACTAAGAACATCATAAGTGGGTAGAAGATTTTACAAGAATACAACACGCTCAAGAGTACCGCAGGTACAAATGCAATTTTGAAAAGTTTGTCAAGAATTAACTCACCTGAAGAGGGACGGCAACTTGTTGGTTACAATCGCGTCGGTTCTCGACTGAGACGTCGAACGCTGTGCACGCGATCTTTTTATAGGACTTGTGCCGGGCGAACGGCCAATATTCTGAGTCAGTGTATGACACATTGCCTCCCCCACGGCAACAACATTTTAACCCCCCCACCCTCGCCTCTTCGTAACCCTCCCATTTGTGTCCTTTTATATCAATTAACAATTATAGTTTTAATTATTTCTATATCAAGAATAACGTGTCTGTTATTTTCTATTAAGTATCTTTTACATCTTTAATGATGTTTGCAAATGCTTTCTAGTAAATACGTGTGATCAAGGATTCCTACTTGGTAATCAGTTTGCTAAACTTTTTTCTAATTAAAGAAACACAGAAGTTAATGTCATTGGCGTGAATAAAATATCGCAGAGTCACAGTACTTTATTAGTTAAGTTTTGCGTACGCCTACTAAGAAGATTCAACGTACCCTAGAGGGAACACCGATATCAACAACAATAGTAATAATAATAATAATAATATTCTCCTCCTCTCCTCCTCTTTCTTCTTCTCCTCCTCCTCCTTCTTCACGGCCCCCTCCTCCTCCCCCTTCTTCTTCTTCTTCTTCTTCTTCTTCGTACCCTGGGCCTTCACCACGTTGGCGATTATGAGTCATAATATTTTCCTATCCTTTTAGCTCTCAGTAACTGTTCTCTTTTCACCATATCTCCCAGAAACCTTTTCTCGCCATGCATTCTCTCAAGCCCGCCAACTTGCTTGTGCAGAAATAAGTATGCAACCAGCTTTAGTTGCTCTGCTCCAAGCATGAAGTTTAAGACGAATGTCTATTCCGAATTACGCAACAAGTTGAAAAGTTTTTGCAATCAAGTCAAACCTCTGAACAATTCCAATGCTCACATAAGAGGACAGTATGGCGTAGTGTAATCGGTAAGCATGGTGTTATTAAGGCCATCTCAAATGGTCATCTAACGCTATCCCTTTATAGCGTGTTTGGTTCGGTTTATTTTGTTTTACGGTATATCAACTTCAATGAGTTATGTAATGCCGACAAGATTTTTCGGCTAGGTTCCTATGAATAGAGTATGAATATTTACCCTGGCTCCACACTGAGACGGGATGTGAAACAGGGTCGGGTTTCATGCGTGGAACCCGAGCGCATACACTCGGGCCGAGAACAAAAATTCCCCGAGCCCATGCAACCGTCGGTTGCAATGGCCTCGGTGCGAGCACCGATCCCTCTCTCTAGTAATAAGAGGATGCAACCTGGCGTATCTGTTCCCCAGGTCTGGGCACCTCAGAGTATAATTTTTCTCAGTTGCGCCTCTAACCTCCGCACCTGAGTCGCACTCTGCTCGAAGACAGAGACGCAAATGAGAGATGATAAAAACCTACTCGGCATAGAGTGTGTATTCTTTGTAAGGAATCAGTTTCTACATCAGGTTCCAATGACATATTTCATAAAGAAGGATTTTGTATCCCCACCCCGCCGTTGCGTGACATCAGTTACGTAGTGTTGTTTAAAGTTAGAATCGATAGGAAGTTGTGGAGAGCCATAATCGCCCACGATCTGAATACGTATGAGAGTGACGGTAAAGACGCAAACGTTGTTTAAAATTAGAAAGGAAAGGAAGTTGTGGATAGCCAAAATCGTCTACCGGAATATTAAAGACTTAAACGTTGTTTAGAGTTAGAAAGGATAGGAAGTTGTGGAGAGCCATGAAAGCCCAATTTCTGAATAAAGACTAGCGGGATAATAAAGACTTAAATGCTGTTTAGAATTAGAAAGGATAGGAGGTTGTGGAGAGCCATGATCGCCCACGACCTGAATAAGTTTGGTTTAGTTTAGTTTATTTAGTTTAACGTCATGTCACCCTCGAAGGGATATTTAATGCCGACAAGATTTTTATTGCTGGTAATATTTTGTTTTGTCAAAAATCTATTTCTGGTAATATTTTTCCTTCAAAAATCTTTTGCTGGTAATAGTTTTTTTTTCTTCAAAAATTTATTGTTGATAATAATTTTTTTACAAAGTATTTCTGATATTAAACTATTTTTCACTTTCATAGTGTTTTGACCCCAATTTACGGGTTAATTATATGCCCATAGCTAGGACCCTAACAGATGCTACCACCTCGGTTCAGGGTGGACCTGGAAACACCAGCAATTAAGAGGTGGTTTCACGCTCCTTAAAACCTCCTGATCAGAGGTCTGGACTTAGTTTATCGTCTTACCCTGGACGCGGACGTAGTTTATCGTCATACCCAGGACGGAGCGTGAATGGAAACCAGTTTAGAAACTATGTAGTGGTTTCACAGTGGAGGCTTGTATTTGTACTAAGTCGGTCCTAAAATAGGTTCGACGTACAAAACGTTAGGAACTTGATATAATAGGTAATGACGCAGTAATCTAGTTGGGGTGGCTGATACTTTAATATCCGACTAATTATCGTCCGACATCGACTGACTGACCAACTCCCTGAGTGACTCAGCGACTGCTACTACTCCTACTTATTATAGGTGGTAGAGTCTATTAACTATAGAATAGGTGTGTTCCACTCTAACAGAAACACTATCTTCCAACTTTCTGACCACCGTAAAACTAACTGAAGTCATCCCTGATCCACCCATTGTCGGCTTATCGATTATTTGATTGTGAAGTTTTCAACCAGGAAGACAGTAAAATGACTCGCTTTTCTCCATTTGGGAATGTTGGTCTTACCCTTGGTTAATACGGTTCAAGCTTAGATTCAATGTCTGGTTCGTAAAAACCGTACTACACCACCTCAAAGAATTAAACAACACTGACAACAGCAAGTTTGAAGATATCTCGGACAGTGCAGACATTGAAGGAATATGCTCTTTTTTCAAAAGTGCTGTATCACAAGAAACGCTTGGATGTGTCAAAAGGAAACATCAAAACTGGTTTGACTCAAATGATACAAGTGTTTTTCCGTGAAGAACAATGTAAAAACAGCTCAATGAATTCAAGAATGCCAGAAAGATATGTCAGTTTCAACTACGAAAAATGAAACAAGTATGGTGGCTCTAAACCCATCTTTACATCCGACGGCAACGATTCAAAGGACAAAAATGAAAATGGCAGAATATCTCCCAAATGAGCAAAACAAGAATTCAAATGTTGAGAATCTTATTGACATCATAACACAAATTCAAAGACAATCTGCAGGGATGCATCATCCGCTTTCTTTCTGGGAAAACAAAGCGTCAGACCGAAGAAGATGGATGTCTGGCTTCTCATCTATATAAAGGTATCAGTGAGGCCGACCTGAACGTTGAACATTTGGACAGCAGTGCCCAGTATTGCAGCCATCTTGATAAAAATCCAACTCGGGTTGGTAGGATATCTTTCCCATATGAGCAATAGCAGACTTTCAAAAAATTTCTCTTTGGCCTGTTTCTAAGAAGCTACTCAGTTGGAAAGCTATTCTGAGTTACAAAGACAACCTGAAGCGATGCAGCATCCTCTTTTCCTTCTGGGAAAACAAAGCGTCAGACTGATGGACCTGGCTGTCCTGTTTCTCATCTATATAAATGTTTCAGTGAGCCCGACCTGAACATTAAACATATTGAAATTGTACCACAATCTTGATAACAATCTAACTCGGGTAGATCTTTCTCGTATGAGCAGTAGCAAACTTTCAAAACCACTGCTCTTTGGCCAGTTTCTAAGAAGCCAGTCAGTTGGAAGGCCATTCCGAGTTACAAAGAGAAATAAGCGAGGCAGCATCACCTTTTCTTTCTGGTAAAACAAAGCATCAGACCGAAGGAGCTTGCAGTCCTGCTTCTCATCTATATAAATATTTGAGTGAGGCCAACTTGAACATGGAACATATTGAAATTTGACAGCAGTCACCAGTATTGAAGTCATCTCGATAAAAATCCAACTCGGGTCGGTAGTATATATTTCTCCTATGAGCAATTGCAGACTTTTAAAACAATTCCTCTTTGGCTAGTTTCTTAAAAGCCAGTTAGTTGGAAGGCTATCCTGTGTTACAAAGACAAACTGAAGCGATGCAGCATCCCGTTTTCTTTCCAAGGAAACAAAGAGTCAGACCGAAGGAGCTGGCTGTCCTACTTCTCATCTATCTAAAGGTTTAAATGAGGCCGACTTGAACATTGAACATATTGAAATTATGTTACAGTTCCCAGTATGAAGCCATCTTGTTAAAAATCCAAATCGGATCGGCAATAGCAAACTTTCAAAACAATTCCTAATTCACCTGTTTTATTTATTTCCATACCTGAGGATGCCTGTAGGAACAGACGAAAGCTTGTAAAAACTAAAAAAGACCTTATGCAACTGGAATTTATAAACAAGGATCATATCATTCATATACAGGTTCGGGATTAGTGTAACTTATTGAAATTGTTTGCGAAGGTTTATTCTAGCCATTTAACTCATTAACCTCTATATTTGTTTTTTTGTATAAATGATTCACGTAATTATATATATATATATATATATATATATATATATATATATATATATATATATATGCAAATTTTAAACATTTTGGATTTTTTGTAATTTACTATGTTGCTTTCCTTGTTTTCCATAATATTTTTGTTTTGATTTGGTTTTGGTTTTAATCTCCGAAATATGTTTAGAAAGCATTGTACTGGTCGTCCGTTTACTATTTGTAAATGCTGTTTTGTGTGTGTAGTTTCTTTGTTTGCAGGCTCCTTCATTTATTACCATGCATATTTTTTCTTTGTTATCTGCTGATTTTATAGTTGCTTGATATGCTACATTGTTCTGCAAAAAACTTGCTGTTTAAGGGACATTTGTTCTTTGTTACACGTGGGTTTGAACTGTTTGGGGGCGTTGTTGGTTGTTTTCCTGTCGTATTTGTTTGTTATTTGTGTCATGTTCCCAGGGAAACTTTAGCTGACTTTTTTGTATTTTGTTCGATATCTTGTGTACAGTCCGATATAAAATCTCTGAAACCTCCTTCCTCATACTTTATTGTTTAAACTTTTTACAAAATTATCAATAACTAACGGCAATACATCTAGTTCAAAAATATACGTTTTGAATTGTCTATCAATATATTTATCTCATACATTGAGTGAAGTGAATTTAAGTGAAGGCTAATATGATATAAATACACGTATGAGAATATAATGATATACATGCACGGATTATACAAACGAACACTGCCTATCAAGAAAGAGTCATGTGGGGTCTGCTTAACCAATAAGAAACTAACAACATAAAAATTAAAAATGGCATCAATATTTTATTTTCTGATGAAGCTTTAATAAAAGCGAAATATGTCAGATTTGTATACGTTTCCTATTTGTTCCTTATCCTATCATTCTGTCTGGTTCTAATTGATGTTGATCTCAATACGGAATATGGTATATAAATTTCTATATATCAGAGCAATTTAACTAAATAATACAGATATTTCCGATATATTTATAATGGTCTATAAAGATACTTCAACTTTTAATATTAATAATTTCGCAAGCTCCAGGATTATGGCATCACGGGTCGATTGTATAACCTAATACAATCATTCCTGTCTAACCGTGAATTGAAGGTCGTTCTCAACGGATTCTCCTCCAGTTCCTATCCCACGAACGCAGATGTTCCTCAAGGCTCCATCCTAGGCCCCACTCTATTCCTTATCTACATAAATGACCTTCCTGACGCCATAAATTCCCAAGTTGGCATCTACGCGGATGACACCACAATTTATTCCTGCCTCAAAAACAAATCTAGTGTCACTGACAAAACTAACCTGGCCTTGCGTCTCGAAAAGGACCTCCAATCGGTTGTGAACTGGGGCAAGAATTGGCTGGTCATCTTCAATGCTTCGAAGACAAAACTGCTCTCTATTAATCACCACAGAGATCCTTCCCTGCCCTCCATTAGAATGTCTGACGCTCAACTTCTCGAGAGCAACTCTGCGGCTACTCGGTCTCACGTTGACTGCTGACCTGAGATGGAATAAATACATTGAGTCAATTGCTTCATCCACCGCAAGGAAAGTTGGCTCCCTGTGCCGCGCCAGGAAATTTTTCTCTCCGGAATCGATCCTCCAGATCTACAAATTAACAATTCGCCCTTGCATGGAGTATTGCTGCCATATATGGTCTGATGCCCCTTCTTTTTGCCTCGGGGTTCTGGATATGCTCCAGAGGCGGATATGCAATGTAGTTGGCCCTGCTCTGGCGTCTCGTCTACAGTCACTTTCTCACAGACGCGCCGTCGCCTCCCTCTGTCTGTTCTACAAATACTTTCATGGAAATTGCTCCGAGGAGCTCCATTCGCTGGTTCCCAATCGTCATGAGTTCAAGCGCCCAACGAGGCTGGCATCCCGCTCTCACCCCTTCACAGTCGAAACTCCTAAATGTAGCCGTCTCTTCTACTCCAATAGCTTCATGTCTCGCACCTCTCGCCTGTGGAACTCCCTTTCCCTATTCCTGTTTCCCTGAGAGCTATAATCTCCAGCTATTCAAGTGTTATGTCAATCGACATCTCCATTTGCCTTGATCTATCCACTACCCTCCTCCTCATCTTTCTTCTATCACTCCTATCTGATCTTGCTCTAAATTTTCTGTAACCCCTTGCGTCCTAGTGGCTTCCCGCCTTGCTTGGGGTGAAATGCTTAAAAAAAATTACATTGTTTATTTCCAGTTATTAAGATGGGCTGAAAAGTTCATAGGCTGACTATAAAGGAAAGATACTCAAGTCGTGAAATCTTGCATATATTAATTTCAATTCTTCTTATTAATAACTGCATTGTTTCTTTCGAGGTATTAGGGCGGGCTGTAAGGTAATATGCTGATTACGAAGTAATGATACTAGACTTATGTATTCTTACATGCGTTAATTTCAACTCATGCATTATTTATTTCCATGTATTAAGGCGGACTATAAGGTTCATAGACTGACTATGAAGGAGTGATACTTGACTTATAAAGCTTTGCATGGATTAATTTCATCTCTTTTTATTAATAACTGCATAGTTTATTTCGAGGTATTGGGGCGGGCTGTAACGTAGATAAGCTGACTAGGAAGGAGTGATACTAGACTTATGAAGTCTTGCATTCGTTAATTTCAGTTCTTCTTATAAATAAATGCATTTTTTTTTTAATTTCCCCGATATTATTTTCATGTATTAGGGTCAACTCAAAGGTTCACAGGCCGACTAAGAAAGAGTAATGCTTGAGCTATGAAATCTTGCATATATTAATTTCAACTCTTCTCATTAATAACTGCATTGTTTCTTTCCAGGTACAAGGGAAGGCTGAAATGTTCATAGGCTGACTATGAAGGAGTGATGCTAGAGATATGAAATCTTGGATACATTAATTTCAACTTTTCTAATTAATAACTGCATTGTTTCTTTCCAGGTACAAGTGAGGGCTGAAATGTTAATAGGATGACTATGAAGAAGTGATGCTAGAGATATGAAATCTTGGATACATTAATTTCAACTCTTCTCATTAATAACTGCATTGTTTCTTTCCAGGTACAAGTGAAGGCTGAAATGTTCATAGGATGACTATGAAGGATGATGCTAGAGATACGAAATCTTGGACACATTAATTTCAACTTTTCTAATTAATAACTGCATTGTTTCTTTCCAGGTACAAGAGAGGGCTGAAATGTTAATAGGCTGACTATGAAGAAGTGATGCTAGAGATATGAAATCTTGGATACATTAATTTCAACTCTTCTCATTAATAACTGCATTGTTTCTTTCCAGGTACAAGTGAAGGCTGAAATGTTCATAGGATGACTATGAAGGATGGTGCTAGAGATACGAAATCTTGGACACATTAATTTCAACTTTTCTAATTAATAACTGCATTGTTTCTTTCCAGGTACAAGAGAGGGCTGAAGTGTTAATAAGCTGACTATGAAGAAGTGATGCTAGAGATATGAAATCTTGGATACATTAATTTCAACTCTTCTCATTAATAACTGCATTGTTTCTTTCCAGGTACAAGTGAAGGCTGAAATGTTCATAGGATGACTATGAAGGATGATGCTAGAGATACGAAATCTTGGATACATTAATTTCAACTCTTCTCATTAATAACTGCATTGTTTCTTTCCAGGTACAAGTGAGGGCTGAAATGTTAATAGGATGACTATGAAGGAGTGATGCTAGAGATATGAAATCTTGGACACATTAATTTCAACTTTTCTAATTAATAACTGCATTGTTTCTTTCCAGGTACAAGAGAGGGCTGAAATGTTAATAGGCTGACCATGAAGGAGTGATGCTATAGATATGAAATCTTGGATACATTAATTTCAACTCTTCTCATTAATAACTGCATTGTTTCTTTCCAGGTACAAGTGAAGGCTGAAATGTTCATAGGATGACTATGAAGGATTATGCTAGAGATACGAAATCTTGGACACATTAATTTCAACTTTTCTAATTAATAACTGCATTGTTTCTTTCCAGGTACAAGAGAGGGCTGAAATGTTAATAGGCTGACTATGAAGAAGTGATGCTAGAGATATGAAATCTTGGATACATTAATTTCAACTCTTCTCATTAATAACTGCATTGTTTCTTTCCAGGTACAAGTGAAGGCTGAAATGTTCATAGGATGACTATGAAGGATGATGCTAGAGATACGAAATCTTGGATACATTAATTTCAACTCTTCTCATTAATAACTGCATTGTTTCTTTCCAGGTACAAGTGAGGGCTGAAATGTTAATAGGCTGACTATGAAGGAGTGATGCTAGAGATATGAAATCTTGGATACATTAATTTCAACTCTTCTCATTAATAACTGCATTGTTTCTTTCCAGGTACAAGAGGTCTGAAATGTTAATAGGCTGACGATGAAGAAATGATGCTAGAGATATGAAATTCAACTCTTCTCATAAATAACTGCATAACTGCATTGTTTCTTTCCAGGTACAAGGGACGGCTGAAATGTTCATAGGATGACTATGAAGAAATGATGCTGGAGCTGTGAAATCTTGCATGCATTCTTGCAAGTTTTATTAATATCTCCTTTTTTAGCTCGCTGTAGTAGACTGTTCTAGTTCCACGTGCCATGCCTAATGTATATCAGTTATCAGTTATCTCATGTTAATTAACCTCTCCAGGTTCTTCACTACCTTAATCGGGCATTGGGTCCTGTCACCGGATCTAACCAACGCCTTTATCGACTGTACCATATGGAGAGAAAAAGGGAGATCACCGCCCTCTGTGGGATCAAGTTGAGATCATAGACAAAGAAACTCATTGGAAAATTTGTAAACTTAAGGAATCAGCACATATGCTAGGCCACAAAAATCTCCTGAGCCGACCAAGCATAGAAATGAATACAATATGGAAACCAATAATAAGGAGTGCCAGAGAAAAGCAATAATAACAACGGAAATTGCATTATGAGCACTGGTAAAAATGGTTGCTGAAGATATTAAGTTTATAAGTCCCAGAAATTCATACACAGATTCCCTTAAGTTAAGACCAATTGGTGGCCGTCTTTTCCATGCTTAAAATCAATCTTCACGTCATGTGTCTTGTGTTTTGGCTCGACTAGTTATATATGTTCTTCAGTGGTACATTCTAGGTAGCAAGGTTTTTTTTTTGTATTATATTTATTGGGTTGGCAGTAATTGTTACGTTTCAAATTATTCTAGAGGGTACTTATTAAAGATAATTGTGTGTCTGAATGCAGTTATTTTAATGCAATATATGTGAGAAAATGGGAATTTGAAAAAAAAACTCCTTCTTGCGAACCTGAAACGAACGCCTACTTGCGAACCTGAAACGAACGCACGACTCTTCCGAACGAACACTTTACGACAGTAAACGAGCAAACGGCACCCACGACTGCTGCCAACGAACGGACGACCGACTGCAACGGCTTTTGTCGCCCAAAAAACCGCCAAACAACTCGAGCGTCTTCTTCTTGTAGTCCCCGGTCGAGTCCATTATGGTACTCCAAGGCGTGCCCGGCGAAAACACATACACACAGTTCGAGGACGCTTCCGCACATGCTCGTTACACTCATCCCTGATCTCGAGATCACACAAATGGCAATGTGGGGCAGGCCGTTTCTGCCGTATCAGTGGTATGGTCTCAAGCGCTTCCTGAGTGGTGGTCTCTTCAGACGTCTCACTGAGCTAATCCCACATAGATTCATCAGGCGCGCTACACTCTGAGGTGTGCTCTTCCTGTGATTTTATATATATCATCGGGCTTCATCATTATCTGAAGAACTAACGTGGTCGCTGACGGAATAATCCTTCCCGCACGCTGGTCGCACATCTTTTATGTGGCGCGGTATTCCATCAACAGAGACGGAGTGTGGACTATTAATTTGTGTCACCGTACCCTTGTTGAACTGTGTCCGTACGGATTTTTCACGCAGACTGTCTCTCCTACCGTATAAGGATTGGCAACTCTGTCGTCACGCACCAAAGCTGCGTCGATACCCTTAATGCGGACCCTGTAGGTGTAGGTTGCATTCGCCTGTGCAGTTGAAGCTGTTTTATTGTTCTTTGGGGTAACGTTGTGCCAATATACAGCTTTCAAAACTGAACACCGTGTTCTCGTTGCGATGCGCTTTATTATACGATGGGATCTCTCACCTACCCCATTCCCTGATGGTACGTGGGCACAGCGAAATCGTACTTGTACATTTCACATCTTTGCAAAAGCGGCAAACCTCTCTCCACAAAACGCTGCGCCATTTTCCGTAAGCAGCTCAATCGGTGGCCCTCTTTCACAAAACCCTACTTCCAAGTGCTTGATGATGCTAGCAGAGTCTGGGCGGCACAAGGGCTTCCAAATGATAAAACGACTGGGGCCGCAGTCTATCATCGTCAGGTATAGTTGATGTCCGAAATGGGTTACATCCATTGCAAAACTTTTCCAATTTTCCACGACATCAAGGCTGCCCGGTTTCCAATGCACTGGGGCCGGGTCGATTGACTGGCATTCCTTGCATCCCCTAACCACCGCTCGCACCTCAGCTTTTGTTACTCTTGTATCGATAAACTTCACAAAATAGAGTGTTCTCTTTACACCAGGGTGTCCGCTGGATTGATGAATGGCTCGTACTTGAGCAACATCTCGCTCTTCAGCCACAGTGCACATAGGTTGTTTGGGTTCCGTTACTTTGCGCATTTCATTTAACCATCGCTGCAGTACTCTAGTAAGTTGGTCGGCTCTATTGTTGTACGACTTGAAAAGCTCTACATCAATGCCCAGCTCGTATTCTAAGGCCAACTTTTGGAGTGTGGCTAGCCGACATCTGATTAGCATCTCGGAGGCTGCCTTGGTGCGCACTCTCGTCCGTCCGGACAGAGTGTCAGCTACCCAGCGATGCACACATGCTGAGTCTGTCCGTAAATGAATGGTTTTAGCCTTCCATTGTAATGCAAGGTTGACACCTCACAACACAACACCGAGCTCAGCCAAGTTGATGTGCTTGTCTTCGTGCACCGGTCGGAGCCAGCTTGCGTCTTCTGCCACGGCGCCATTGCTCTCCACAACTACATCGGTGGCTAAGGAGCTTGCATCTACCCACACGGTTATATCTTGCTCACTGATGCACCAGTCACCTTTCATTGAATCGTACTGGGATAGTCTCTTAAAAATGTCGTCGATCATCTGGGATAGAAAAGGGTCCTACACTTCATCGTCCCATCCAGTGGTAACAGTGTTTGCCCTCCGCTTCACAAATGCCGTGGCGACACGTAACCAACCACATACCGGAAAATGACCAGTCAACTTCCCGCACAGCGAGAAGACAATTTGGAGGGTACGTTTATCGGGGACTACCGGAAGTTCACATCCACGACGCCATCGAAGTTTTCCTTGCCCCTCCTAGACATGCAATCCCAACACGCGTGTGCCAATTCTTAGCCGCTCCGGGGTCTTAATTGGCAGACCAAACTGCTCCAAATGTTCCTTGACACGGACCACAGAACACACACTCTCATTTACAAAAGCGTCGTCAATATAGGAGGACGAAGCTGCGTTGACGATCTCGTCCTGGCTCAAGACGGTATTAACAATGGCCTACATGATTAAAGGAGCAACATTGAGCCCAAATCCTAAGCGGGTTAGACAATACCTTTGTCCCTTAATCTCCACTGTTCGGAATGGCCAAAGGGACTTGTCGATGTGTACCTGCAGATAGGCCCGGCGTAGGTCCAGAACTGCAGCATTTGGTCCTTGCTGTCGCCATTCCCGTAATTTTTTAGAACAAACATCTGCGTTGGCCGCGTACGCGTCAACGTACTCATTGAGTTCCCGATAGTCCGTAACGGGCCGAACCTTCTGTTTGTTTTCCTGCAGAATGGCCATGAGAGGGATTAAACCCTTTGGGGGTCCGAGCTCCTCCTCCGGGTAAGGAAGCAATCAGCCGTTATCTATCCACATCTGGAGTTCCCGATCATGCTCCTCCCGAATTTGTGCGGGAGCTGGATATTCTGCCAGTCTATTTCTTAACGTACCTGGAGGTTGGTTGTCAGACCATTTCTAAGATGCGGTCCACCTCCGTGTGGTCTCATCGTATTCTACTTTAAAGTCGGGCTCGGTAGTGGTGATAGCAGCAACGACTGGTTCGACACACTGCGGAAACTTTACCTCACCGGCGCCAGTTACAGATATTCCTCCCAACTGTTTAATGGCGTCTAGTCCGAGCAGCAAGTCGAATCCAAGCAGGTCTCTGTCCACGACTAGGACTTCCATAGCGATGGACGGCTTTGCACCAACGCTAACATGTGCCACTCCGATTCCACAGCAGTCTACTGTAAGCACGCGAGTTGATTTTCTTTCCACATGACTTGCTGACTAGTGACTGTGTGCATCCTGTATCCACCAGAGCTGTACGTGGTATTCCATCGATACGAACTGTCACTACAGGTAATGCGCCATTTACAAGGGTTTTGGTGAGGAGATTGGCGCTGAATTCTCTCCCTCTTGCTCGTTTCCCGGACAACACCGAGCAATGTGCCCTTGCCGATGACATCGATAGCAAGTGATGGTCCGTCGGTGCTTGGTACCAGCACCTTTGGATGGTTCACGACACGCTCGCCTTATGATTGGGTCCATCACATTTATAGCACCTCGTGTGCACATCTGTTTCTTTCAACTGTGCAGCCACTGCAGCCTGCTCTGTAGAACCAGTGCACTTCTTCAAGATAGCGCGAGCTCGTGCCAGCACATGTGACAAATGCAGGTCTTCCATCTGGGATGACGCTCTTAAAAGCTCCTCTGCATGCTCAGGCAATCCAGCAACGAATGCACACTGCAAACACTTTTCTGATACGTCACCAAACTGAACCGCGAGTCTGCACAGTTCTGCCAAAAAGACGTCGACCGTCTCCCCTGGCTGAAGGCGACGTGCTGCAAACTGCTTCCACCCGGAGAAGGGGTCTAAGGCGAAGGCCGTGTATAACGCTTTCTTAACGCAATTGAAGTCTGCGCGCTTCTCCTCACTCAATTGCTGGTACACAGCATATGCGCCACCTGCCAAACGCATCAGGATAACACACTCAATTTGCTTCACACCGCTCAACTGACATATCAGTTCCGCCTTCTCCAACCATTCCACTGCCGACTGTCCAGAATCGCTTCCGCCGAACAGTGGTATCAGCTTCGAGTCGAAGGCCGTAACGCCGAAATAGATTGTGGGAACCTGAAACGAACGCCTTCTTGCGAACCTGAAACGAACGCACGACTCTTCCGAACGAACACTTTACGACAGCAAACGAGCACCCACGACTGCTGCCAACGAACAGACGACGGACCGCAACGGTTTTTGTCGACCCCCCAAAAAACGCCAAAGTAGTCCTCGGTCGAGTCCATTATGGTACTCCAATGTGTTCCCGGTGAAAACACACAAACGCAGTTCGAGGACTCTTCTGCGCATGCTCGTTACAATATATAGCGTATATATAATGTATAATATTAATATTATTATTATTACAATCATTTGTCTTTAAGTTTGCATTCGTATTTTATTAATTTGTTTATATCTTTAATTTTTTTACTTATTAATTATTTATTTAGAATTTTTTTTGTTTTGTTTTATTTCAGTTAATTATTGGATTATGTTTATTTATTTACTTGTGTACTTTTAATTGATTTATTTTTCCTATTCGTTTTTAGTTTTCTATTGTTAAGTAACTTAGTAAAATTTGTTTACCTGTCTACATTTTGAGAAAAGTTCAGCTGGTTTATTTAGTAGTTTGTGTTGTCTGGGGAGGGGGGTAATATAACTATTTTCTCCTCCAGGTCGAGTTTACCGGTTCGGGATTATTTTATTGTAGACATATTTTCCATGATATTTTTGTTTTTGGGTGATTTCGTTTTTGCTTTATATTTTATATTTTAAGAAAGCATTGTGCTCTTCGCTTATTTACTATTTATAAAGGATGTTTTTTTAGTGCACAGTTACTATGTTTCCAAGATTCTTCAGTTACTGTTCTCTGTCAAATATAATAACGTTTGAGATAATATATATATATATATATATATATATATATATATATATATATATATATATATATGTAATTATTTTTTTAAAATATGATTCCATCGCTACATAAGAGTTCTCATGTTACAAAAGCAGGAGCTGGAAACTTCAATGTAATTATAAAAATCAAATTGAAGTTTTTAGCTTCTGTTTTTGAAACATGAGAACTCTTATGTAGCGATGGAATCATATTTTTTAAAAATAATTATAATTTAGGCCTACCAATTTACTGAGCACTGTTTTTTAACAATAAAAACAAAAATACTAAAGAACTTCGGATTATTAACCTAACGTGTTCTTTTCTATTTTTCTATATATATTAACACACACACGCACACATATCTATATATATATATATATATATATATATATATATATATATATATATATATATATATATATATGTATCAATTAGATGTCTACTGTTACGATAGAAAGACAAATATAGAGACAACTTGAAACGTCTCAAATTTGATCAGAAAACCTGGAAAGTACAAGCATCAAACCGAAAGGAGTGGCGTAAGACATGTTGTATTAACTGAAAGTGTTTTAAAGATATTAGTCTGATGAACCGTGATCAGCTTCGTCAAGCTCTGAATCAGAGACGCCATCAAATCCCTGCTTTAACAAATTTCATCTGTCAGTATTGCACTTAAGAAAGCACAAATGGAATTTGTCTTTCCCTTACCTGATTTTCTCCACAATAGACCCTTCTAGCATGCATCTATGTAAAACAAAAGGCACCATCCCCTCCTGACCCTCGTTTATCATTCATGATAGGAGGGTCCGTTATTATATATATATATATATATATATATATATATATATATATATATATATATATATATATATATATATGAAAATATATAGAAAATAGGAAAGAACTGGTTAGGTAAATAATCCAATGTTCCTTAGTATTTTTGTTATTTTTTTTAAATAATGCTCGATACAAAAGTAGAGCATAAATATAATTATTTATTTAAAAATATGATTCCAACACGCATATATATATATATATATATATATATATATATATATATATATATATATATATATATATATATATATATATATATTTACACACGCTCTATCTCTGATATTGAGCACTTTATCCTATAAATATAGCACACCTTAAAAGTATATTTCTTCATCTTTGTATATATATATATATATATATATATATATAAAGATGAAGATATATATATATATATATGTATGTATATATATATATATGTATATATATATATATATATATATGTATGTATTGTAATGAAATGTATATATAATTTCATCAAAATTCTTAAACTGAATAAATATGTTTTATAGTTAAGTAAGTAGTTTACCGTTTGCAATCTATTTTTTTTAACTTTTGTAAGTTGTATGCCATGTATGTAAAGTGATGTTCTTTACAAGATGGGAAAACAAATCATTGGATAGATGTAGTAAGAACATCGTTGGTGCCTGTTAACAGAAGACTGTTTAAGGTTATATTTTTCTTTGCAACCCCCCCCCCACATAAACTTAACACATTTGGGACAGACTTGACACTTGTCCGATTCTTTGAGTTCCGTTAAAAGCAAAAAAAAAAAAAATAGAAAATTAAATAGATTAAAATTAGTACCTCCACAGAAACACCATACCTCAAGTTTCATTTATGTAAAATTAGCAACATTTATTATCAAAACAAAGGCATACATACACAACAGAATACTATTGCGTATTGCAAAACAATGAATATGATCAAAGAAGGTAAAACTAGTGAATGTGTTTGTGTTGAAGTAAGTGTAACAAGCGTGTACTATAGACACTTGTGTATATATACATGTCTGTGAGAGAGTTCAAAAAAAAAAAAAAACAAGGGAAGCGAACGCGCCTCAACGGCAGCGTTCTTATCAACGTGTGACTTGCATCTTACTGTCCCTGGGTGAAATAGGAAAGAGCGAGAATGTCACGGCCTATTAATAAGCTTAGAGAAGGTCCCCTAGCGGCGTTTTTATAACTAAGTGGGATAACTCCACAGTGAGTTTTATTTTTTAATTATGGCAAACTTTATGCCATGTATGTAAAATTAAGTTACTTACAAGATAGAAAAGCGAATCGTTCGGTGGGTGTGGTAAGAACATCGTTGGCCCTTGTTAACAGAAAACATTTTAAGTCTATATTTCTCTCTACCTCGACATAAACTCAACACATTTCGGACAGACTTGATACTTCTCCGATTTTTTTAAAGTTCCGTCAAAAGCAACAAAAATTACAGAAATAGATTAGAAAGAAAAACGAAAAATATTTCTTGAAGCTTTTATTTTCATTTCAACTTTAACCTAATAGATTAAATTTAATATTTCCAATAAGCAAAATATTTTTTATGAATTTCTAAACTAATTTAAATTGACCGGAAGAAATTGTCATTTTGAAATTGCCTAAAATCACTAATTTTAGCACCATTTTTAGCCATCTGTAATCATCATGTAATTCTCTTTATTACAAAGATCTTTCAAAATCAAAATATATTCCGAAACTTTATTTAAGGAATATTAGCTGATTTAAAGTTTAATTAATCTGATTTGAAACAAATGTTACATACTTTAATATCGCAGAAATGTATTTTAACACAGCGTTAGTTGTTTATTTAAAGTGATGAGAGGTTGGGAGCTTGACGAACACACGACATTTTATCTAGTGTTTCTCTACGGTGGATATATCTGTAAAAATTACGTTAGAAATATAACGCAGGCGCCTTTTCATATGATTTTTAACATTAAAAATTAAGAAAATATTCCCCGTAATCTAATGTTTTATTGAATTTTAGGTTGGTGCAAAAATAATGTCGTTTTCTCACATAGTAACATATCTGAGAAAACGACATTATTTTTGCAAGAATCTACTACTTTGGCTTTGAATTTGCTATAGGTAACTGTTATGGGACCTACCTTGATGGGCTAAATGGACTCGTCCTATTACTATATTATGCTTCTCAAGAGGGCTGTCTACAGTTGACTACGTATACGACTTCTGTCGAATTCTCTGCTTTGGCAGAGAGGTACCCGGACGAAGCTTTGCCGAAGGGTAAAGTTTCGTCCGGGGAGGTAGACAGGCCCTGAACCCGTCTAGGCGAGTTCAAAGGGTATATTTTTTGGCCGAGCCTACGGGCTCCGAGAAACCCACATTAAACTCGGCCTTGTGCCACATGCATTCCTCGTGGGGCGATCGTTAAATATTGTTGACGAGTTGACTACATGTATGACTTCTGTCGAACTCTCTGCTTTGGCAGAGAGGAACCGGGACGAAGATTTGCCGAAGGGCAAAGTTTCGTTCGGGGAAGTAGACAGGCTCTGAACCCGTCTAGGCGGGTTCAAAGGGTATATTTTTTGGCAGAGCCTACGGGCTCGGAGAAACCAATGTTAAACTCGGCCTTGTGCCACATACATTCCTCGTACGGGGATTGTTAAATATTGTTGACGAGTTGACTACTGTACTTTGCTGTCAGTCAGACGTGCAACACTTTTGTTAATAATACGTTTTCATTAAATTGCTGAGTTCAAGTATTCTTTCGGACCTATTCTGGGTCCGCAACAGTAACTCTCTTATTTTCTGATAATTTCGTGTGCGGACATCCATATTTACAAAAAATGGCACGTTTATACTCTTACAAAAAAAAAAAAAAAAAAATTTAAATTCTTTTTAAAATATTGGTAGTCGATGAAATGTAGTAATATTTTTTACTTAATGACAATATCAACTAACCGGGACAAATTAAGACAGAATTTTAAAATTTAAAACTTTTTAAGTTATTATAATTGAAATTTAAAAAAAATGGAAACAATTCTTGTAAAAATTCATTTTACTCCTAAGACAGTATCGTATTCAAAAAAGCAATTAAAATCTTTTCGAGTTAAAAAATGTTTTATTGCATTTTTTTATTTTATGATTCAGTGCATATTTTCGGTAACTGAGGGTCCTGTTTTACAAAAAGAAATTGGTGATTTAAATTCTCCAAGAAGTTCTGCGAATAACTAATATAAGCAAAAAATAATTTCTCGAAATTTAAAAAAAATTAAATAACTGGGAGGTAGCAGATGTAAGAAAAAATGTTTTATTAAGCTTATCTAAAAGAGAATCATTTCTAAAATATTTTCATTCATTTGTGAAGAAAACCTGATAATTTCATTAAAATCCAACAATTATTTCATTTTTGCGTGAATTTCCTAATCAACCGTTTTCGACAGTAAAAAAAAACGGCTAAAATTACCTATATTAATCTTTGATCCCCCAGACATCGATAACACAAATAAAACAATTTGCAAGCAAAATTTCGAAAGTTCTAAAAAGGATAAAAGAATATAATTTGATAATAAAAAATCGTTTCGTTTCCTATTAATGTATGTATGTGTAGTTGGCCACTCTTATTCTAGGATACCCGTCTAATAGGGCGACTAACCAATCCCTATTGCATACGCTTGCTCAGGCGCATTTGTGTTTATTGAACACCTACAGAGCCCACCTGTGGTTTATGCTGCAACTATGCTGAGCAGATCTTGGTTACAGTTTCTGGTAAAGAGCGTGTTATCTAGCGTGATCAACAATTTGAACAAGGCCAGCACGCTCAAGCCATCGGCCACGATGACTTGTGACTTCGTGCTAGCACAGCTACCGACGCCCTCCCCAAAGGTTCCGTCTACCCAATTTCACTCACAAAGC
Source organism: Acanthosepion lycidas (assembly GCA_963932145.1). Taxonomy (NCBI): domain Eukaryota; kingdom Metazoa; phylum Mollusca; class Cephalopoda; order Sepiida; family Sepiidae; genus Acanthosepion; species Acanthosepion lycidas. The sequence continues at coordinate 24,572,189 of OZ010615.1, read as the reverse complement.
TTCGGTCAACCCGTGGCATATTTTTTCAGGCACTTTTCAAAGGTGCGGCACGCTGGGATTGGCCCCATCCAATCCGATAACATCTGGAAGATTCCTTCTTGACAAATCGACCATGTTTTAAAGATGAACCTAAATACAAATCTCTGCTTGGAAAAGTAAATATCTTAAAAGAAAATAAATTTAAATAAATTGAGATTTTTTAAGTAGCGTCTCTGATATTTATTTTGTTTTTTCAGGCTAACAGCATGGAATAGTCCATTATTTATTAGGTATTGGCACGGCGTAGCGGTCGTGCGATCTAAGAAACTCACGAATGGGGGTACAGTCACTATTATATAATAATAATAATAATAATAATAACTAGAAACACAAAGGAATATTTCACGGTTTTCGGATTTTAATTTTCTGTTGTATTTTAATTAAGTTAATGATTGAATAATGTCTTCTCCTTGCGAATCCAACAGCTGTAAAATACCCATAGATGCCTATTGCCTCGGTCAAAATTTGATAACTTTTAATATACTATTGCAATGACAATCTTAGATTTGGATGCTGGTCGTTATTTAAAGAATTAAGAGAATGAAAAAATGCAAAACTGGCAAGGTTTTCCATTTCAATGAAGCAGACGTTAAACCCATGTAATCACCCCCTTTTATTTAACTCTTTCTTTTCTTTCTTGCTGTCTTTCTTTTCCTATAACCAAACACATCCTTCGATATAACTTTTCCCCTGTCGCTCCATACAATCAAAGAGGGACATACTATTGTTTCTCTGATGTAACTGGGGTTGGGATGGAGGCTACCGTACGTGCTAAGGAACAACAACAACAACAATAATAATAATAAAAATAATAATAATAATTATTATTATTATTATTATTATTATTATATTTTGATTTCTACTATGGTCACATGACCAACCAAGTCTACGGGAAGATCTAAGGCAGATAGTCGAGTGTTATAGGTAAATGTCATTATTTGTTTTACCCATAACATCACTAGAATTACATGGACAAAGTTCTTCTTAGTTTGTGGGCTGTACTTCTCAAGACAATCATTTGTATTTTTCGTAAGCTGAGATTGTCAGTGATTTTTTCAATGTGTTGTTGTGTTCCTTTTTTATCATTCCAAGTGCACCTAATGACTGTTACTATCCGTGTTTTCAGTTTCCACATTTTTCGATTTCCAGGTCTTTATACTTCGATAGTTTTTTTGTTTTTTTTTCTTCAAATTCCTTGCTTGCTGTTACATTCTGCTAGGCAAGCCATATCATTTAGTAGGCATTTTCTTTCTTTTCGATTTATGTCTATTATGTCCGACCTATTCGCTTCAGTCTTCCTGTCTGTAATGAATAGATTTGTGATGTCTTCTATTTCTGTAACCGGTGCTGGATGTTGTTCATACCAAAGCTTATTAACATCTTTTCCAAAATGTTTGCACATCGTCCAGTGTATATATTGCCCCACTCTATCATGACAATTTTTATATTCATTTGGCATAAGTACAGAACATCCTGAGATTGGATACAAAAAAATTATAAACTGTATAAGGTCTTTCTTTAATAAAGAATTACTTTCAACTGCACATTCAGTCATATTCAGGCATGGAATTATTTTGTTTTTATATTTTAAATTTTAAATTTTTTCGTCTCGTATGCTACCTGAATTTAAAAAAAATTTCCATGCCTGAAGATGACTGAATGTACAGTTGAAAGTACTTCCTTATTAAAGAAAGACCTTATACAGCTTATAATTTTTAAAAACAAGGATCATAACATACATCGAGTGATTTGTAAATTAATGCACGTTTAAAATTTTGTTAGCGAAGCACATGACCCCACGAGCCACGACTACTATCCCCAAGCCGCTGTAGGTATGTATGTATCTGTGTGATGATCGTCATCATCACAATATATTGTAAGAGACTGGCCGCAAATTTATTGTGTCTGAACTAGCGATATAGGCAGCACCTCCGACAAAATGCTTAGAGGCATAGTAAAAATATTAACCCCTCTCCTTGGAGCAATAAGTTTATCACATAAAAAAAAATCAGGCAACCTTGTTGAAAAACTAAGGGAAATAAATATGACTGACAAACTCATGGCCAGTCTCGATATAAAATCACTTTACACTAATATCCTGATAGGAAAATGCTTAAATCTCTTAAAAATGCATCTAACAAAACCAAAGATAAACCTTCCCCTACCAATAGGTAAAATAATAAATTCTCTACCAATAGGTAAAATAATAAAAATCCGCCGTCTCATCAGCAATCAATGTTATTTCACCTTCAATAACAGTTTTTACAAACAAAAATGTGCATTACCGATAGGATCCCCTCTCAATGGAGTGATGGTATCTATTTTCTTACAATTTCTTGAATCTACTTCTTTCCAAAACCCCTTCATAAGGCAGACAGACTGTTTTCCGAGTATTGAGGTCCTTCTCTTGTATCCGCCTATCCCACTTTTTTGGGGCTGCTACCATGTACCCAGGGTAGTTGTTACGTTGTAGGGTACTACTTATACTGACCAATTCTTTATCTAATGTCTCTGGGTCGCCCCTTATGACTTTTGCTTGGTGTTATAAGCAGCAGGCAGTCCTTTTCTTTATGCTGTATGGATGGTTGGAGTTGAAATTGAGGTACTGAAACGGTGAATGTCGGTTTACGGTATATGGATGTTCAAGATAATAGAACATCCAGGAATGGGAGTATGCTGTTACTCTTTTTCTCCATCGTGAACTGTATCGAAGGTGTTATTGAGTTTACATGGTCCAGTGGAACCTGAACATCTTCCTGGTGTAGTCCGAATAATGTAAACAGAGTCGGGCAGCCAAGTTGAAAAACTAATGAAAATAGATGACTGCCAAACTCATGGCCAGTCTCGATATAAAATCACTTTACACTAATATTCCGGTTGAAAAATGCTTAAATCTCCGGAAGATAAATATATGGAAACTACCATGGCAGAAAAGTGAGGGATCAGTTTATATATAGATAGTAATATAGAATTGATCCCCTCAATCTTATACCCAAATTATAATTTCTTGTTTCTTTATCAAATTCTGATAAGGTATGAATCTCCCCCACAACTGTGGCTCAAATAGTAAAACTTGTACCACTAAGCTGTTATTATGTCAAAAAAAAAATCTTACAATCTAAAAATATATTCTGGATGAAATAACCTGCAAATGGTTGATAAACCGTCAGCTATGAATCAGACTCGACCAAAAATGGAACAGGGCTACCACATCTAAACTGGAACTGCTCAATCGAAAATATCACGCCTTGATGGTGTTTAAAATCGTTTGCGTAGTTGTGTGGGGGAGGTGTCTCATGCGACTTTCCCAACTTCTCAGCGTTCTACCTCTAGTTCCATGGGAAATGTTCCGGTGAACATCATTGTTTAGTTCCTCAACTTCAGACTTTGCTACTAGATGTCATGCTACTTCTGCGGAGCCGAATCACCCTCATGTCCCCCGTGCACTTAATGTAAGTATAAGCTGCATTTATCTTTTTCCCCAAAGCTTCATCATTGTCGAATTAACTCTCCTATGGAGTTTTCTCTGAAAACTACAATCTACAATCCTAACCTGTTCAAATCAAAGGCCAATCATTATCTATCCTCCTTATCCTCACTACTAACGTCTCCTGTTTTACCCATATCGCATTACATTCGTCATAATGTTTTTAACAGTAACACTTTTTGGGTGGCTCTCAAGCCTTGTATTTCGGTTAACTTTATTATAAATAACTGCCTCTTCCAAAAGCCATTTGCTGTTGCATATTGTACAATGATGATTTTTTACTACCTGGACATAAGGATTCATGACTCTCCACATTTTCTCTTGTTTTTTTAGCAAAGATAGTGTAGTATTTTGCTGTTCCTTTCTCCATGATTATAATTGTTTTCCTTCTCTGAGACCACTATCTACTCTGCTATTTAACACATAACTGGTGAGATGAGTATAAGAGGTGGGTTCATGCCTTTTACAGTGGAATCTGTGAGAAAGTTAAAGCAACAGGCTAGGGTGGAATTTGAACTCGGATCGCCAACCCCAATGTTAGTATAAATACAAATCCAACTCAATTTTTTGATAGTTCACAGTGAAGTGATCTTTGTCAATACGGGACGAAAAATGCTGAAACTGTAAGTCGATAATCATTTCATTGGAAGACAAAACAAAACACAAAGACAAAAACTGAATTTTATATCTTTATTGCATTAATTACAAAAAGATTTCTGCAAAGACCTACTAACGAAATATTCGATTATCTACTTAAAATAACGCCAATGTCTACTAAAAGAATTTTACACTATTTCTAACCAAGTGTTTATCACGATTTAGCTAACTTCATCCAGAGGACGTAATTTCTCGATGTTTTATTCCTAAAACGATTCCATTTCAATAGTAATGGTTAAAATAATGCTGGTTCCACCATGGATCCATATAGTGTCCATGGTTATCCATCCAACGTCCTTGGAAGTCCATCTGCCAGTTGGAGTAGTCCATTCCGGGGTAGTTCCATCGGCCGTACCAATAGTAGTTCCGGTAGGGGTAGTACATATGCCTACCGTGCCAGTTGTACCAGTAAGGATTGCTGTGGCGTCCCTGCATATCCATCCAGCGTCCCTGCATATCCATCTGCCAGTTGGACATATCATAGTATCTCTCGGGGTAGTACATATGCCCGTTGTAGTTATAGTAACCGGGGTGGTTCCAATAGCGATTCCAGTGGTTGTAGAAGTGAGAGAACGGGTTGCAGTGACGCCCCCATCTGTCCATGTAGCGTCCTTGCATATCCATGGAATAGTTGGACATGTCCATCCATCTCTCAGGGTAGAACATGTTGCCGCCGTAGTGGAAGCCAGGATAATAACCGTGTCTGTGGTGCCACCAATGACGGTACGGGTTGCAATGGCGTCCGTGCATGTCCATCCAGCGTCCGTACATGTCCATCTGGTACCCAGACATGTCCATGTACCTCTCGGGGAAGTCCATCCAGCGATAGTACCTGTTGTACCTGTCACCGTCCATCATCCAGCTGTAATTGAACATGGACCTTCCGTAGTAACGGTCGTAGTCGTTCCATCTTCCGTAGTAGTCGTAGTATCTGGGGTCGACCATTCTGCCCTGGGAGTCCATGTATCGGCCTTGGAAGTCCATGGTCATTCTAGACATCGGTTCCATCATACCCCTGTATCTACCCCTGTACATGTTGTTGTGCATGGGACGCCACCTGTTCATGAAGCGGTGCATGATGAATTCGTAAGTAGCTGTGAGAGCTGGAAAAAAAAACAAAAACAAAAAAAAACACAGGTATTACAATCCGTTTGTCAGAAATAATTTTCGTTTTTCCTTATCAACTTTATTCTTCGGAAGATAAACTATATTGACATTCGAGTATAATGGATTCTTTGAAATTGGGAATTCTGCCAGGTTATATGTTTTCTATAGAAAATATAACTGAAGGTAACTTAGACAATTTCCATTGTATAAATAACGGGCTAAGCTCTACGGGTCTTGAAGAAACACATATATTCCTGATTAGGGACACTTGGAATTGGAAGATGTGAAGTAGATATCCGAAATTGAAAAAGTCGTTTTCATGAAACTCAGCAAAGTATTAAGAAAAAGGAAAATTTCGTTTGAATCAAAATGTGCTGAACTACTAAAATTGGACGGAGAAAAGGGAGAAATTGTTTCATGCCTTTCTGAGATCATTTCTTCAAGTTGAAGAAAATCAACTTCAAGCATTGAACAATAGCAGAGAAAATAGGTATAAGTGGATTCATACCTTTCCAAACACTATTACTTCAAAGTAATTATACTCTCGAAACTTAATAATGGGACTGAACAAAGGGAGAAATTGTTTCATGCCTTTCTCAGGACCATTCTTGCAAGCTGAATAAAATCAACTTCGTAAAGTAAAATTTCGGTTTTTCTTTATCAATTTTATTCTTCATAATATAAGTAATACTGATATTTGGGCGTAATGGCCGAGTTGAAACTGGTGATCACTTTCTTCTTTCTCCCAGAAACTGTAACTAACGTCCACTTAGATAATTTCCATTGTATAAACCACGGCTAATCTCTATGGGTCTTGAAGAAACGCAAATATTCCTGATCAGGGACACTTAGAATTAAAGACTTGGAATTGGATGACGTGAAGTAGATATCCGAAAATGCAAAAGCTGTTTACATGAAACTAAGCAAAGCATTAAGAGAGAGGAAAATTTCTTTTAAAACAAAAAGTGCTAAACTACTAAAATGAGACCAAGAAAAGGGAGAAATAGTTTCATGCTTTTCTGATATCAGTCCTCCAGGGTGAATAAAATCAACTTCAGGCATTGAGCAATACCGGAGTTAATAGGGATAAGTGGAGCCATGCCTTTCCAAACACCATTACTTCACGATAATTACTCTCACGAAACCTAATATTGGGACTGAGACAAAGGGAGAAATAGTTTCATGCCTTTCTCAAGACCAGTCTTGCAAGCTGAATAAATCAACTTCAGGCATTGAGGCAATGGGAGAGAAACCAAGGAAGGGTGGATTCATGCCTTTCTTAAGATCATTATATTCAAATGGGTTACACCGTCCGCTGCGAAACACCCGGGAAAATGAATTCATGCCGTTCCAAAAATCGTTACTGCAAGGTAATTATTTTTTTATAATTATTTTTTTTATAATTATTTATTTACTGCAAGGTAATTATTTTATTTAAACCGTCTAGAATTGGCACAAGGAAGAGGCAGGATTACTTTCATGATTTTACGAAAACCATTCCTATAAGGTGACTACTTCAGCCTCAGCCATCGAGCAGCGAGTAAGAATACAGGGAGAAGTACGTTCATGCCTTTCCTAAGATTACTTCAAGAGATTACATTCACCGTCAGCTGTCAAGTGATAAAGATCCTACGAAGAAATAGTGTCATGACTCTCCCCAAGCCAACTCTACAGCAATGACAGAGAACACAGAGGGTTAAGTGGATTCATGCCTCAGCCAAAACCACTTCTGTAAGGTGATTGCAATCAGTCTCAGCTGTCGATCAATGGCAAAATACGTACGTAGAGGTAGATATATGCCTTTTCCCAAATCATTACCACAGTGGGATTAGGTTCAACTTAAAAGGTAGAAATGGTTTCATGCCTTTGCTTAACCTACACCTACAATCTTATTACAATCAGCTTCAACTGTGGAGAAGTGGGAAAGAACAAAGGGATAAATGGATTTATGCCTTTTACAAGACACTTACAGCAATATGATTAGTCATCGAGCAAGAGAATACAGGATGATATGGTTTTATGCCTTACCCAAAACTATTCCTAAAAAGGTTATTATGATCTCAGCTGTCTAGCAATGAGAGGGAATACAGTGAGAAGTAAACTGAAATTGCGAAAGATGTTTTCTGGAAACCAATCACAGTATTAAGAGAAAGGAAAATTTTGTTAGAAACAAAGAAACGAGTGTCTTTCTTAATAATATTATATTCAAACGGGTTACAACATCAGCCGCCAATCACTAAGAGAAAACACAGGGAAAAATTAATCCGTGCCTCTCCAAAGATCGTCTCAGTAGTCTAGCAATGAAACGGAATACAGGGAGAAGTGAACTCTCCTGCAAGGTTATTACAATCACCTTCAGCTCACGGTCAATCTTTGAGAAGTGGTTTCATGCCTGTCCTAAAACCGCTCCTGTATAGCAATTATAGCTACCGCATTGGAGAATACAGGAAGACGTATACTCATGCCTCATTGTCTCATATCTTTCCCAAATCAATACTGCAGTGGGATTACGTTCAATCTCAGCCATCCAGCAGTGGAAATGAGAAATGTAGAAATGGTTTCATGCTTTTGCCTAGCCTACACTTGCAGTCTGGTTATAGTCAGCGTCAGCTGTCGAACAGTGAGAAAGAACACAGGGAGAAATGGATCCATGCCTGTCACAAGATACCTCCTACAGTATGATTAAAATCAGTCTCAGTCATCGTGCAATGAGAGAAAACACAGGATAATATGGTTCATGCCTCAGCCCCAAATACTCCTGCAAGTTTATTATAGTTTCACCTTCAGCTCACGGCTCCTGCATAGGGATTGCCGCTGCAGCTCTCGAGGATTGAGAGATTTCACAGGGAGAAGTGGTTTCATGCCTCATTGAAGATCACCCCTGCAAGACTTTTTAGCCTCAACTATCAAGAAGTTGTTGAGAACAGAGGGAAAAGTGAATTCATGCCTTTCCCAATATCATTACTGCACGGGGATTACATTCAATTTCTGTGATTCATCATTGGGACAAAGCACAGGATGAAATGGTCTCATGCCTTTGCCTCGGCTATCCCGGCAGCCCGGTTACAATCAATTCATATGTGGAGCATTGAGAAAGAACACAGGGATAAATGGATTTATGCCTTTCACGAGATACCTCCAACAATATGATTAAAATCAGTCTCAGTCATCGAGCAATGAGAGAGTACACAGGATGATATGGTTTTATGCCTCACCTAAAACTATTCTTGCAAGGTTATTATAGTCTCGACTGTCGAGTAATGAGTGTGAATACAGGGAGAAGTGAACTCATGCCGCTCCTGCAATGTAATTACAATCACCTTCAGTTCACGATCAATGAGTGAGAAGTAGTTTCATGCCTGTGTCAAAACCGCTCCATCATAGTAATTACAGTCGCAGCGTTTGAGCAATGTGCGATGATGCAGAGAGATGTAGACTCATGCCTCACTGTAAGTGATTTTAGCCTTAACTGTAACAAAGTAGTTGAGAACAGAGGGTAAAGTGAATTCATGCCTTTATCATTAATGAACGGAGTTTACATTCGGCTTTTGCCAGTCACCAGTGGAACAGAGCACTGCCTCCTTGCAAATGGTATACAAGGGAGATGAGTCGAATTCGATTCCACGGAGGTGGTGTGTCCTGTCCGAAGTGACAAAATGGATTTTATCTGAACTTTTGCCATGCAAACACTAATAGAGTAGTAATGCGTATCAAATAGTGTGTGTCAGTGAAACACCGGGTGCAGACTGGAAAATAAGAAATCACCTCCCCTACCGCCCAAAAGACTGCATAATGGTTTTAACTATTTAAGGGCTAGAAAGTGAAGATTGAATAGCGCCAGCACAGATATGAAAGGAATACTACGTTTCCAACACTTATTATGAAAACAAGAAATAAGCAACCACTGGGTTGATGTAAAACTACCGGTACGACCGATAATTTCAAAATTAAAAGTCACTCGTTGGAAATAATATATACATTTTTACGGGTGTGGCTGAAATATCGTTAATGCCATTGATGAACAGGTCACCGCCTGTTAAGTTGAATAGGTGAGTTGAGTTCGAATTCTGTGTTTTACAATATTAAATAGACGTAAGATATGAAAATCTGTTTGTTGATTCTATAGAGAGGGACTATCAGGAATGAAACGACGCTGACGATACTGGGTGGGTGGTAGATTCAGAAGAAAAACTATGAGACAAGTTAGGCGAGAAAAGAAATAAATGATCGACAATTAACTGTAAAAAGAGAGAATGCTTGTTATACAATATGAAATGGGCGTAAGATATCCCTGGTAGAATATGGAATCTGTTTATTGAATCTATAGAGAGGACCTATTAAAATTGAAATGGAATGGACGACACCGGATGGACGATAATCTATCATCCTCCAACTCAGACAACTCTCCCCAAAAACACCTATTTTCAAGTCAAAGACCAATCATTTTCTATTCTTTCATATTAATTGCTAGTTATATTTTTCATAATCAAGGCTGGTGACGTATTATTTCTTTCATGCCTCGCCTTCCAAACTTTATGGACTTAAAGAAAAATTAAAATAACCATGAAATAGTGTAGATGAAAAATAACCCCTCCTCCACAAGACTGCATAATGTCTTTAACTCTACAAGGAAGTGAAAGTGAGGATTGAATAGCGCCAGCCACGATATGACAGGAATACTACATAACCAACCCTGTTTATAAAAAGAAATAAGCAACCACCGGGTAGATGCAAAACTACCGGTACGACCGATGATTTCAAAATTATAAGTAACTCGTTGGAAATAATCTATACATTTTACGTGTGTGGCTGAAATATCGGTGATGCCATTGATTAACAGGTCACCGTCTGGTAAGTAGAATAGATGAGTTGGGTTCGAATTCTGTGTTAGACAATATTAAATAGGCGTAGGTATAAAATATGTTGATTCTATAGAGAGGTTCTAACAGGATTGAAATGACGCTGACGATACTGGGTATTAGATTCAGAAGAAAAAAAACTAAAAGGACCATGAGGCAAGATAGGCGGCAAAAGCAATAAATGATAGACAATTAATTGGAAGAAGACGGAATGTTTGTTATACAATATGAAATTGCCGTAAGATGGAATCTGTTTATTTAATCTATAGAGAGGAGAAAACGACATGGACGGCATTGGATGGATAGAAGTTTGAAAAGAAAGAAAAAACTTAAATAGCCATGAAATAAGATAAATGAAAAAAAGCAATTACTTATCGACCGTTAATTGTAAGAAGAGAGAATGTTTTTTGTCAGCAAAAGGGACAACCCAGTTTGTTACATAACGGCGATGTCAAAATCAAGCTAGCTTTGAAAACAACTATCCGAGCAGTGTAGTTGCATTTGTACTTGAACGAAAACTGGTTTTCTAAAAAAATATGTAATCATTGTTCGAACAGCTAGTACTATTTTCATTTGAAGAAAATAAATTCTTTCTCTTGAAACAATTTTTCAGAAAAATAGAGGATTACGGCCCTATCACGTTAAAAACTGGTTCCTCTACGTAATGAAAGGAAGCGACAAAGAGAACGAGAGTGTGAGAGAGAAAGAACCGTTTTGTCAATGTGGAAATTCCTATAATATTTCAAGAATAATACAAGAATTCAACACAGCCAAGAGTACCAATATTATAAATGCCATTTGGAAGAGTTTGTCAAGAATCAACTCACCTGAAGAGGGACGGCAACTGGTTGGTTACAATCGCGTCGGTTCTCGACTGAGACGTCGAATGCTGTGCACGCCATGTTTTTATAGCACTTGTGCCGGGCGGACGGTGAATATTCTGTGTATGATACTTTGCCTCCCCCCTCCCAACAACAAAATCTTACTGCCCACTCTCTCTTCTTCGTGACTTCGCCATTTGATTCCCTTAATATCAATTAAGCCTCATAATTTTAATTGATTCTATATCAAGTGAAAAGTGTCTGTTATTTTCTATTACGTACCTTTTACATCGTTAATGATGTTTGCAAATGCTTTCTAGTAAATCCATGTGATCAAGAATTACTTGATAATCAGTTTTCAAATCTTTTTTCTAATTAAAGAACCAAAGAAATTAATATCATTGGGGTGAATAAAATATCGCAGAGTCACATTATTATATTAGCTCAGTGGTTAGAGCATTGAACGCCAACTTAGAAGACGCAACGTGGTCGGCCATCAAAATTTGGCGAGAATTTTCTTCTCCATCTACGTGCCATGTCTCTTGTTGACGTTGGCAATCATCACTCTCCACAATTTCCTGTCCTTTGTAGCTCTTAGGAAAGATTTGTCTTTTCACCATATATATATATATATATATATATATATATATATATATATATATATATGATATATATATATATATGGATATATATATGATGGATTCTCCCGTCGGTTTCGACGTATGAGGATCTGACAGCTTAATTGATTCAGTTATGAAATTTTGGGCGATAATCTTGTGGCACTTAAGACCCGCTAGTGATTTAGATCTTGCTCTCGCTTCTTGAAGACGATTCGGACAAGCAGATTGAAAACTACTGAGTATATATATATATATATATATATATATATATATATATATATATATATATATATATATATAAGGTTAATGTTCAGAGTTGAATCAGACCAGGAAATAGTCGTAGTAAAAGTTCTCAATACTCAAAAACCAGAGTTGTAGATATATAATATATTAAACAGTAAGTACAACAGAAGAGTATTACACGACTAGTGAATCTGTGTCGGTTGATCCAGCGTTCAATCTATTCGACTGTCCCTCGAAGGCCTTCTCTCTTACTAATCTTATAGTAGTCGGAAGAGTCCAACATAGACTCTTTAGCGGGAGGACACCACAACAGACAGAATTGGTGAAATGAGTATATTGAGGTGGGTTCATGCCTTTTACATTGGAATTTCTCAGAAAGTGAACGCAATAGACCTGATTGAAATTTGAACTCGGGTCGCCGTCCCCAATGTGCACAAAAGCTTATTTAGTATAAATACAAATCTAACTCAATTTTCTGGTAGTTCACAGTGGTATGATCTTTTATCAATACGTTACAAAAAACGCTAAAACTGTTGGGCGATTATGATTTCATTGGAAGCCATAACAAAACACAAAGACAAACAAATTCAATCTCTTTATTGCATTAATTACACAAAAAATATCTTGAAGAGTAAATTAATTTATTCAATAAAATCGGAATTGGCTTCAACTACAGGCTCCAGACGACTTCGGAATCTCTTGTAACTCTTCTGGACGGTCTTGTTTAAGTTGATGAATGCTTGGTTTAATTTATTTTACTTATTTTATTGTCATTTTGTTTATTTATTTTATTTTACTTTATTTCATTCATTTATTTATTATTCAGCTTTCGATTTTAAAGTAACGTACTAAAAATTTGTTTTCATATCTGCATTTTGAGATAAGCTCGGATCGTGTATTCAATAATTTATTTAGGTCTGGGAAGGTAATGATAGCTATTATTTGCTCCAAGCAAAGTTTGAAAGATTTGAATTGGATTATATATATATATATATATATATATATATATATATATATATATATATATATATATATATATATATATATAATTTATTTTATTTTATTATATTTGTTTAAAATATATTTTTCTTTTTAATATATTTTTAAAAATATATTCTTACTTAAATTTATATAAATTATCTAAATATGGTTTATTTTTTAATCTTTTAAATATTTCTTATCTAACTTTATATACATAACTTTTTTTTAATAAAACTCCCTTTTCTGTCCTCTTTAAGTTTCAAATGAGCACCTCATTCTTCATATAACACCAATTTAATGACATAAACTGTTGTTTATTTTTCTCGGTTATTTATATATACGGGTCAGTGGTGCATTGTGGGTAGTCTATTTTGGCGGTTATTTTGCCGGAAGTCGTTTATTTGTTCATTTATTTATTTGGGTTAAATTATTTTGTTTGTTTTTATTTTTTTTATTTTTCATTTTTCTTTATTTTTAATACTTATCTTATATATTTATATATTTTTATTTTAATTGGTATTTTATTAACGTAGTAAAATTTTTTTTATACCGCTTATATAATAGCGTCCTGGGTATGACGATAAACTACATCCGCGTCCTGGGTATGACGATAAACTACGTCCAACAACAAGGCTTCAGATAATGTTTTTGGAAAAATAATGTTGCCAGCTATACGTTTTTGAAACAATAATGTTGCCAGCTATACGTTTTTTGGAAAAAATAATGTTGCCACCTATACGTTTTTGAAACAATAATGTTGCCAGCTATCCGTTTTTTGGAAAAATAATGTTGCCACCTATACGTTTTTGAAACAATAATGTTGCCAGCTATCCGTTTTTTGAAAAAATAATGTTGCCAGCTATACGTTTTTTGGAAAAAATAATGTTGCCACCTATACGTTTTTGAAACAATAATGTTGCCAGCTATCCGTTTTTTGAAAAAATAATGTTGCCAGCTATATGTTTTTGAAAAAATAATGCTGCCAGCTATATGTTTTTTGGAAAAAAATAATGTTGCCAGCTATGCGTTTTTGAAACAATAATGTTGCCAGCTATGCGTTTTTGAAAAGATAATGTTGCCAGCTACACGTTTAATAGCACTGTATATTTAATATATGTATAGGTATATGTGTATATGTATATGTGTATATGTATATACGTCAAATAAACCGACTAACCAAGCGTAACAGACGTCGTGTCAAACGACTTGGCCGCACCGATAGGAAAGCTGGCAAATTGTAGCATAGGTCGCGTTCAGTTGGACCTGGCTCCGTCAAATGAACCGCCTAACCAAGCGTAACAGTGGTCGTGTCAAACGAATTCGCCACACCTGAACGAAAATTGGCAAATTGTAGCATAGGTCGCGATCATTTGGCCCCAGCTCCTTCAAATGAACCGCTGAACCAAGCGTAAAAGATGCCGGTACAAACGACTTCGCCGCATCCGTGGGAAAGCTGACCAAGTGTAACCTATGTCGCGTTCAGATGGAACCAGCACCGTCAAATGAACCTCCTAACAAAGCGTAACAGATGTCGTGTCAAACGACTTCGCCGCATCCGTAGGATAGCTGAAAAATTGTAGCGTAGGTCGCGTTCAGTTTGACCTGGCTCCGTCAAATGAACCGCCTAACCAAGCGTAACAGAGGTCGTGTCAAACGACTTCACCGCACCAGTAAGAAAGCTGACCAAGTGTAGCATAGTTGGCGTTCATTTGGACCTAGCTCCGACAAATGAACCGCCTAACGAAGCAAAACAAGGCCGTGTCAAACGACTTCACCGCACCCGTAGGAAAACTGACCAATTGTAGCATAGTTCGCGTTCAGTTGGATTCAGCATCGTCAAATGAACCACCTAACCAAGTGTAACAGATGTCGTGTCAAACGACTTCACCGCACCCGTAAGAAAGCTGACCAAGTTTAGCATAGTTCGCGTTCAGTTGGAACCAGCTCCGTCAAATGAACCGCCTAACCACTCGTAACAGAGGTCGTGTCAAACGACTTCACCGCACACGTAAGAAAGCTGACCAAGTGTAACATAGGTCGCGTTCAGTTGGATCCAGCTCCGTCAAATGAACTCGATGTTTCCAAACGAAATCTGACCAATGGTAGTAGAGGTTGTATTCATTTGGCCGTGCAAATACACAGTACAAGTTTCAGTGGGAAATCGCATTCACAAGGGGTCCTCAGCCGTATACATACACCCTTTTAGGGCAATGTGGACGGAGCAGGGATTCGGTTGGAGCAGGAGTTAAACTTTTTTTCATAGAAAGACAGATATCTGAGGGAATAACAATCGCTGGTCGGACTACCATTTTGTTCTCTGCAAATAAATAAATAAATAAATAAATAAAACTAACAAACATATTTATTTACCAGAAGTTATCAAAGATGGCGACAATAACAATAAGATACAGGGTGGTCCGAAAGTCGTGTCACCCAATATATATATTTTCTATTTAAGATGGATGAGAGGAAAATGATAATGTTCATACATACCTTCTGAATCTGTGACAGCGCCGTCGATGAAATTGTTTAAAAAGAATCCAGCACATGTGTTTTGTATTACTGCATTACTTGTTTCTTCTATTGTTTTCATTACTTTTTGGTAGGGGGTGACAAGTCTTTCCGACCACCCTGTATATTTCTGTGCAGTACAGTGTGGTCCGAAAGTCTTGTTACCCCTACATATTATCTTCTATTTAAAATTGTCCACACAGATTCATACACAGATGTCCTCAAGGACATGGCACAGTGGATAAAGGCGTTAGTTAGATCCAGTGAAAGGACCCAAAAGTGTTAGGAGTTCAATACCCGGTTAAGGCAGTGGAGAACTTTCACAGGGGAATTAAACAGGAGATAACTGACATCCATTAGACATGGCACGTGGGAAAAGATCAGTCTACCCAAGTGAGCGACATAAAGGGTTTAGTTCGACATTCGACCCACATGAAGAAGGCCGGAGCGTACAAGAGCCGAAACGTTGTAATATACATGGCGACGAAGATGAGGACAATAGTCCAAATAATGTACATAATATCTCATCTCAGAAATATAGACAGATTCTGAAAGGCCGAAGCGTTGTGATAAATATGGCAACAAAGATGTGGACAATAGTCAGAATAATGTAAATCGTGTACATAATGCCTCATCTCAGAAATATAGACAGATAGTGAGGGGCCGAAACGTTGTGATAAATATGGCAGCAAAGATGAGGACATTATTTACATTATTCAGACTATTGTCCTCATCTTTTTTGCCATATTTATTACAACGTTTCGGCCGTTCGGCGTACCGACCTTCTTTAGGTGGTTGGAATGTCGAACTTAACCCTTTATTTCGCTCACTGGGGTAGAC
The DNA here is from genome assembly GCA_963932145.1 of Acanthosepion lycidas. Lineage (NCBI taxonomy): Eukaryota > Metazoa > Mollusca > Cephalopoda > Sepiida > Sepiidae > Acanthosepion > Acanthosepion lycidas. The sequence goes on along the minus strand of OZ010615.1, from coordinate 24,556,024 downwards.
TGTTCTAGTTCCAAGAAAACGAATCAATCAATCAATGAAATACTGATTAGCTACACTGGCGTATTATTTACATCCTCTGGAATATAAATATATAGAAACTACAATGGCCACAAAGTGAGGGACCAGTTTATATATTGATTGTTATTTAAAATTGATCTCCCCTTTATATCCACATTATAATTTCTTGTTTGTTGATAAGCTGTATAGTTATTTACATTCTCTGGAATATAAATGTATAGAAACTAATGCAGCCTCAAAGTGAGTGATCAGTTTATATATTGATTGTAATGTTAAATTGATCCCCCATTTTATATCCACATTATAATTTCTTGTTTGTTGATAAGCTGTATAGTTATTTACATTCTCTGGAATATAAATATATAGAAACTACTAGGGGGTGTAGTTTATATATTGATTGTAACATAGAATTGATTTCCCACTTTGCATCCACATAATTTTTGTTTTCTTTATACAAATTCTGAGTAGGTATAAATCTACCTCCTGCTATGGGTTAATTAGTAAAATTTGTATCACTAAATTATTCTCTTAAAAAAAAAAAATTTCTACAGTGTAAAAATATTTTCTGGGTTTAAATAATCTGTAATCCGTAGAAAACGGATCAGTCAATGAAATACCGATTAGCTACTCAGGCATGTCTTTTAGATTTATTTATATTCTCTGGAATATAAATGTGTTAAAATGAATGTGTCCAAAAGTGAGGGACCATTTTCTTGTATTGATTGTAATATAGAATTAATACCCCACATTATAATTTGCTTAACAAATTTTGATTATGCACGAATTCACCTTTTTCTCCACCACAGAGTTGTGAATTAATTAGTAATTTATTATTATTAATATTACCTAAATAAATTTTTTTAAATCTTAGGATCTAAAAGTATTTCCTGCCTTTAAATGATCTGCAGAGAGTTGATAAGCTGTAGAAAACTAATCAATTATTTAAAAAGAATTTATCTAAAGTTAATATACCATTTGTAACTGTTTTAAAACATCTAGAATATTAGGTTGGTGCAAAAATAATGACGTAATAATGTCGTTTTTGACGTTAAAAATACGTTCAAAAAACGACATTATTACGTCATTATTTTTGTACCAACCTAATATTTGGCAGCACGTTTACGCGTGTCGAAATCCTCACAGCACTCAGTATTATTGAAAAAAATTTCGTCAAAAATATTAGTGAAACCGCTAACATTTTTATCGAGATTTAAAGACACTACGTTTCGTTCAATTTCGCAAACAAATCGATGAAATTTGAATGAGCTGATTTGTTTGGAAAAATACTTTGGCAAAAACCCCGACTACACGGTTTAAGAACTTTAATTTAATTTAATTTTATAGGACTTCATAGTAAAAAAATATTTTAAAGAAAATTACTTTTTTTCCTTTTAATGGCGAAGAATAAATTCTTAGCATTTCTTACTCTTGAGCATGCAACGTACAACTGGCCATGCGTAAATATTTCTTTCTGGAAACAAATTCCGGCTTTTTTTGGAGTGTTTGGCCTTGTGATTTGGATATGGTGATTTGTTTGGAAAAAACTTTGACAAAAACCCCGACTTCACGGTTTAATAACTTTAATTTAATTTAATTTAATAGGACTTCATGGCAAAGAATATTTTTTAAGAAAATTTCTATTTTTCCTTTTTGACGGCGAAGAATAAATTCTTAGGATTTCTTACTCTTGAGCATGCAACGTACAACTGGCCATGGGTAAATATTCCTTTCTGGAAACACATCCCAACTTTTTTTGGACTGTTTGGCCTTGTTATTTGTTTATAGTTCACGCAAACGCAGGTCGAATTGGAAACTGTATTTTTGCATTTTTATTAAATAAGTATTTTTTATTCTAATTATTAAATTGTTTTTAAAATAGTGGGAGTATTTTGTTCTTTAAACAATAAAACTTTTTATTTTTTCCGTAACCTGTATTTGTTTTCCAAAACTTTATACCCACTTACCTGTTTGCACTACTCCACAAAATTTGGTTTTGATCGGTCAATGTATGGCTATTTTAGAGGGTGTGATGCGGACAGAAAGACGGTTTGACGTCACATAATTTTATATACGGATGGGTAAGAGGCTTAATTAATACAAAAGATTAAATACCAGCCTAAACCTGAGGCAGAGATTTATACATATAGACGGTAATAAACATTATAAAAAATTAATAGAACAATTCTGTAAAGAATAAAAATGAATGCTACATGACCACAAAAGTGATCTTCTGATCATTGCTATTCGGCATTTATCGTAAAAAAATATGGCACTTGTTTATCCTACACCTTCACCTCCTCTTCCACCCATCACTCTTCTTCTTCTTCTTCTTCTTCTTCTTCTTCTTCTTCTTCTCTGTGTACCGTGGGCTTTCATGACGTTGGCGATTATGGGTCATAACAATTCCCTGTTCTTTTTAGCTCTGAGTGAATTTTCTCTTTTCGCCATATCCCCCAGAAACCTTTTGATCATTGCTATTCGGCATTCATCGTAAATAAATATAGCACAAGACCGATGAAATGGGGCGCCCAGTGAAAATCGAACTCACTATTTAATACTAACTGATCTAGCGAGACAAGCGGGTTATCATTACACCATGCTAAAGTGTCCATTGTAAGTCATCAAAAGGAACGTGACCGTAATTTTGATTGAAAAAATGCCGCTTTAATTAAAAGAGGAACTCGTTTCTTCTACTCCTTCACCTTCTCCTTCACCCCTCATTCTTCTTCTTCTTCTGTGTCCTTTTATGACATTGGCGACTATAGCTCCCCGCGATTTCCTGTGCTTTGCAACCCTCAGCAAATGTTGTCCCTGTTGCCACCTCTCCCCACCCATCCAGCCATCCATTAAATCAATCTCGCCTTATTGGTTATACTTTGTTTTCATCTGTCCCTCTTGCCTTCGATCTATCCTGTGAGTATCAAATTTTCCAAGCCTTCTTTCCTCACTATAGGTACTAGAATTTTAAACTCTTTCTTTCAGATGTTAAGCGTAAGTTTCCTTTTTGTTTCTATTTTCTCTAAAACTTCGTCTTTGCTCAAACGTTCGATCGATCTTATTCTCAGCATCCTTCTGTAGCACAACATTTCTCATGCTTCAAGTCTCTTCTTCATCTGTGAGGAGATTGACCAGACATCACTGCCATATAAGAGGACTGATATTACATAAAATTTCAGTACACTTTTTGTTGTGGCCTGTTTAGGGACCAGAAAGAAAGACATGGAAGACGAAGGTAGGTTGAACAAGTGTATTGAAATAACAGATATATCCAAATCAAGAGTTAGTAATAAGCAGATAGAAGTGTACATCCGAACGGTAGTTTAACACTGCTTCTCGGCTCCCAACCGACTCTTCAAGTTAGTATTTATGAGAGGAGGAAGAGTTCATTCTACTGTAGAGGGGTTTGCCACAACACTTTTTACACTAAGAACCTTTCTCTTACATTTTAAAATATATGTACCAAATTTGGTCAAAATCAGTTGGATGGATCTCGAATGAAAAGGTATTACACAGTGGAACAGACAGAAAGACACACACCCAGACATCCTCTGTTTTATATATATAAATTATTGTTTTCCCTCTCTTCAATAGGACTAAATAGGTCCGTCTATCGTCTTCCCTGTTTTATGAACAGGAGTAAATATTTATCGATTGTCCCCTGTTTAAGATAGGGTTCCTGGTTCCTTCTAAAGTCTACTTCAATTCTATACTTCTAACGTCTCAGTCTGAACTCTGAAAATGCCTTTACTATTTTCTTTCCTCAATAGGAGTACATAGGTTCGCTTAACGCCCGATTCACACTCCTCCCCGATCTCTTGAACAGGAGTAGTGGTTTATCCCTTGTCTCCATTTTAAGATTGAGTTTTCGGTTTCTTCTAAAATCTACTTCAACTCTACGCTTCTCTGACTGAACTCTGAAATTTCATTCACTAATTATTTTTTCGCCTCTCTCAATAGGAGTAGATAGGTTCGCCTATCGTCCCATTCATACTGAACAGGAGTAGAGATTTATCCCTTATTTCCGGTTTAGGATTTGGTTTCCGGTTCCTTCTAAAGTCTACTCTAACTCTGTACTTCTAACGTCTCCGATTTCATTCAAGAATTATTTTTTCTTTAGGATTGGATTTCCGGCTCCTTATAATGTCTTTTCACTCTTTCAATAAGGGCATCACCTTACGTATTAGTGGCATTATCGCGTTGCTTTAGGTGAATTCAAATTAAAATGCGGCCTCACTGATGGTGGCAGCAACACTACAGACTATCCAGAGACGTCACTTACGATTGCATTCTGTTTATTGCGGCTGTGATTTCTTAAGATATAAATGAATTATTAATTACATTGTTGGGATATGCCATATTCCTCATATGAAGGCGTAAGAGAAAATTATATATGGGTCAAGTGGGTAGTTGGATGGGAAGCTGTAACTATACACACACACAGATATATATATATATATATATATATATATATATATATATATATATATATATATATATATATATATATATATATATATATTACTTTGGGTGTGTCAGCATTTATATTTTTCAATCTGTTCATACCTCTCTCTCTCTTTCTCTCTCTCTCACACACAAACACACACACTTTAGCTCACTCCTTCTCTCTTATACAGGGTTATAAAAAACAGGAAAATGATCCCAACTTCCATAGAACTTTCGTTGGTTGTCAACAAAATTTGCATATTTTAAAATGTCTGCAACTGTATACAATGACAGAAACTGATACCAAAAACGAGATTAATAGTTTGTACCTGTTTTTGATAATTTATTTTTAAAGATTGTCTTAAAAATGTACACAAAAAACTGACTTCATATTGTTACTGTTTCAAGAAGAAATCCAAATAAATCCAATATCTTTTGTATTAGATACATTGAATGGAAAATATATTCAAACCAGAATTCTAATTATGAATCACCACAAGCAAAATATGCATTTTTTAAAAAAGTATTCGATAAGTAAAAACTCTAAAAAATGTAAGACTACAAAAAAGTCTACGCAATAAATAAGATTTGTTAGGTTTTAATTAAAAAATAGATAAACATGAATAAGATTTAGTAGATCCCAATTAATAAAACCGAAAATACTTAAAAAAAACATCATTATTCTTTAAATAAATTATAAGATGTTTTAAATTTGCATTGTTTGGTGAAAATCACACTAAAACTACTGCACTGTAGTACTTATCACATTATAATATAGCTAAATTGTTCAATATAATTTTCTTTTGAATTAAATGAAGGTCTTATTTGATAGCACAGTGATTTAGTAATAATGAGCCTGATGTCATGCAATTTGTCCATATAAAATGTGTAAAGCTTGTGTAAATTATACTTTATAAACTTGTTTCTTTAAAAACGTTAAAAATTTGGAAAAAATATTTTGTCATTATTTATCAATTTTCAAATTCAGTGCAATACCACGCTTCCATTTTCAACCTGTCCTCTTATGAAAAAATTAAGCGTTCAAGATAACTTCCAATATACAGAAATACCTAATTAAAGTTGGTTTTTCCGTGACTTCGACATTTTACTATTTCAATAATAAACCCAAATAAAGTTGATATCTTTTGTATTATATACATTGAATGAAAAATATATTCAAACCAGAATTCTAATTATGAATCACCACAAGTAAAATATGCAATTTCTTTTGCTGTAGTCGATAAATAGTAACTATAAAAAATTGTAAGACTACAGAAAAGGATACACAATAAATAAGATAAGATTTGTTAGGTCATAATTAAAAATAAAATATTAATAAAAGTGTATATGGCACCATAATACTGCTGAGGATAAATTATAAGTCATAATGTTTTAAATTTGCATTGTTTATTAAAAATCAGATTAAAACTACTGCAGTAGAGCCTGGTGTTGCCCGGGGATGTAACAGTAAGAGATAGATCAAGCATCGACCATCATAAAGACTGAAAAATAAAATTGACAAAGATTATTGTTTAAGGTTGACGGACACGCATGTCTTAATTGTTTTTTTTTTTGTTTTTTTTGTTTGTTTTTTTTACGAATTGGTCAAACAAAAACATTGTTTTAAATCGTTATGCGTCTACCGATTGAATAGAATTTTATTATAAACAATTGTCTTGTAAATGGAATTTTTAAAGCATTCTGAATGTAAAAATAAAGAAAAAAGTCTGCAAGACAATAAGAAACACTACCTGCCAAAAAAAGTGAAGTTTTGTTGAAATTGGTTGAAAAATGTAGGAAATCCGACCCCCCCCACACACACACAAACAACCTGGGTTTTATAATAAGTATAACTTGATATGAGTTGTCCCCCTTTTTTATTCTGGCGACAGAATCGTGTCTTATCGTGTTTTCAATTTGATTTCATGCAAAAACAAGTGTGTTTTTCCAATTTTGGGCGCTGTCAGAACCACCGCAAGGTAATTTTACACAGTCCTGTGAAGTTTTGTTGAAATCGGTTGGAAAATGTAGGAAATCCGATCCAATATATAAACGTACAGACAGACACACAGACACACACACACACACACACACACACACAATCTGCGTTTTATAATAAATGAGATTACATCATAATATAACTAAATTTTTATTATAATTTCTGTTTGGTTTTATTTGATGCAAAATGATTTAGTAATAATGTGATTTTGTTATGAATCTTGTCCATACAAAATTTGTAAAGCTTCAGTAAGTTATAAATTTTATAAATATAATTTTTTAAAACTTTCACTGATCACCGGGAGTAAATTCCTACGTTATGATTTGAAATCTAAACTTAATCTTCAAACTCGTTTCCTCATAAAAGAAAAAGAAAAACGATAAAAATTTCGAAAATATATTTAGTGTCGTTGTTTATCATACGGAACTTTGAGTGGAATACTACGCTTCCAAAATCGACCTGCTCCACTGCAACGTGTGGCTGATGCAATTTCATCGAAACGTCCGGAATTGACGCTTGTCATTCTCCCACGTAATAATGCCTGAGCACACGCTGCAAAAAAATTATCAGCAAAAAAAATCTTGTTGACATTGAAGAATCCATTGAGGTTGATATGCTGTAAAACAAAACAGGCCAGCTATACATTTTTAAAAAATCAATATCACCTGCTATACATTTTTGCAAAAAAATATTACCAGCAATAGATTTTTGAAGAAAAACATATCACCAGAAATAAAAATTGTCGGCTTTAAATAACCCTACGTCATAAACCAAACCAAACCAAACCAAACCAAGCCTGACTTTCCACTTAGAATTGTGTCTCTTTTGAGTGATATGCTTATAACTACATCTATGGTTTCTGCTATTACTTCTAAACTGAAGCCCCACAAAGTATGTCAACCTGATGGTATTCCAAAACTAAAACTACTGTACTGTATAACATATTACATCATAATATATCTAAATTGTTCAGTATAATTTCCCTTTGGAGTAAATGAAGGTCTTATTTTATGGCACAAATATTTAGTAATAATCTGCTTGTGTCATGCATCTTGTCTATATACAATGTGTAAAGCTTCAATAAGTTATAAATTTTATAAGGCTGTGATTTCTGGAATGAAATTCTAACTTTCCAATTTTGAACCTGTTCATTATTTGCCCATAGCTAGGAGGCTAACAGGTGCTACAACCTCGGGTTAGGGTGGGCCTACGAACAACAATAATTAACAGATGGTTCCAGTCTCTTCAAAGACTCCAATGTAAAAGATTAAAAAAATGGCTATTCAATGAATAAGATTTGTTAGATCCTTTTTTAGATCATATGTAATAAAATCAAAAAATAGATAAAAGTGTATATAAAACCATAATACTGATGGGTATAAATTATGAGACAAAATGTTTTAAATTTGCATTGTTTATTAAAAATTACATTAAAACTATTTCACTTTGTAACATATTACATCATTATAGCTAAATTGTTCAGTATAATTTCCCTTTGAAAAAAATTTGATTTGATGTCACAATGATTTAATAATAAGGTGATTGTGCTATGCATTTTGTCCATATAAAATTTGTAAAGCATGTGTAAATTATACATTTTATAAGTCCGTGCTATAAAGGTTTCCCTGACTAACGGAATGAAACTTTAAAGGAATCTTTTAACACGTTTCATCAGGAAAGGGTAACGATTTGGAAAAACATATTTTGTGTTATTATTTACCATGTCAAATCTCACTTTCAAATTGATTGCAATACCAGCGTTTCAAACTCGAATTGCCCTAATGCTGATCGGTGTCGTTTACAACTGTTCAAAATCAGTGATGTTATTCTAAAAAGTGTTTCCATTAAATATAACGATTATGGTAGTAGTAGTAGTAGTAGTAGTAGTAGTAGTAGTAGTAGTAATAATAATATATCTTTGATGTTTTAAAACAAGAATTCTTTCTTTATACAAGTTTGTTTAAAGACCAACGAATGATCTATATTAAGGATATTTTCTTTTATTTTTCTACATTTCGGTGCATTTTTTGTTTTGGTTTTGGGCATCGTTTGCCATCATCAACGCCTTACATGATTTTTTCCACGTCTTCTGATAATCCGGGTCTTCAAGCATAATATATGCTATATGGCCTGCCGACTGCGTTTAAACATGCAACAGCCTGTCGTCTCTGGGTGTTGACTTCAATGCTCACTTTTATATTTACATACGCCCTATCCCGGATGTTGACCGCTTTCACCATACCTTAAAACTATACACACACACACACACACACACACACACACACACACACACACACACATACAAACACACACACACACACACACACATATATATATATATATATATATATATATATATATAGAGGGTGAGATGGATAAATTGTCGTCTAAATTACGCTAAAATGAAAATATATAGACATCTCATTCTGACAGATATATCTACCAAATTTACACAAAAATATCTTGAAATACTAAAGAGTAAATTTATTCAATAAAATCGCGATGTCGGTTTTGAATTCATAGTTTTTCCATCTCCTAGACCTGTTGCGGTCGAAAGTTATAGAAACACAGTCTGTCCTGCTGGGAGAAGAAAACGATTTATATCTTTCCCAAGTAAGTAAATGTAATGGATCCGACTGGAATTCGAGCTCGGCTCTCCGATTCCTCTATTCGAGTCGCTATCCATTACTCCACCGTACCTCTGTAATTGCATCATACAAGTCCACCAAAAGATTTTTAGCTCTTAATTCTGAGTTAGGCCTAAACTGCTATTAAATGTCATTAAATTCTCATTACTATCATGAAATTGTGCAGATGACATGCATACCATACCTAGTTGTCTGTTTGGCTGCCTGAGTTAAACAGCGCTTCAGTCTGTGTTTACACTTAGTGTATCAGCAGTTGGACGTGATATGTAGCTTTAATAGAATACTGAATCTGTGTTACTATTTTATTAATTTGTATTAATTTCTGTGTTAATATAGCAAATATGTTCACTAAACAAAAGTCATAGTGCGATATATTTGTTGAGGTCTGCTGGATGTACAGTAAGTAGTGTACAGTAATTGTTAAGAGTGATGTTGTTATGGTAATTTACCCACACACGCATGAACTCTCCCAGCTATAAATAGGAGCAGGTACTGCCTTTTGGAGAGGGAAGTTTCTAGCAGTCCGCTCTGGCAGTTAGACTGAACATTCTTGCTGTAACATTCTCGTTTGTATATGTTTGTATTACTGTTTCTGTTAATATATTTGTTTAAATTAATTCCTCACTTGTGTCTTTATTTCTGGCCCTAACGAGGACACAGTAGAAAGATAGATAGATAGATAGATAGATAGAGAGAAAGAAAGAGAAAAAAAGAAACAGACATAGATAGATAGATAGATAGATAGATAGATAGATAGATAAGAACAGAGTGCGATAGATAGATAGTGTTATGGTAATTTACCCACACACGCATGGACTCTCCCAGCTATAAATAGGAGCAGGTACTGCCTTTTCGGAGAGGGACTTTTCTAGCAGTCAGCTCTGACAATCGGACCGAACATTCCTGCTGTAACACTCTCGTTTGTATATGTTTGTATTACTGTTCTGTTAATATATTTGTTTAACTCATTTCCTCTCTTGTGTCTTATTTCTGTCACTACCAAAGCCACAACAGATGTGTAAGTGTGTAAGTTTTGTATTTTATACTCGACCCCTAATTTTGAAAATATCTTTAGGCTTAGAAACTCAACTTCTACACCGCAATATTTACGGGATATTATAAAAGACAAGATGATTCTCTATCTGCCACACACTGTCTGTCTGTGTCTTTACAGGTCCGTATGTAATGTATATGCCTATGTCAAAAATGTATTGCTGGTATTTTTACAATAAAAATTTATTTTCATACTAACATATTGATTGACCCCACTTTGGAGCTAAACTCTTTGCCCATAGCTGAGACCCTAACAGGTGCTACCATCCCAGGTCAGGGTGGACCAGGGAACAACAGCAATTAAGAGGTGGTTCCACATTCCTTGAAACCTCCTATCTCCTGATCAGAGGCCTTGCTGCTGGAAGGGTGGACCTGGGAACAACAGCAATTAAGAGGGGGTTCCATGCTCCTCAAAACCTAGAATCAAGGCCTTGCTGCTGGATGTAGTTTATCATCAAACCCAGGACACCAAAACTTAGGTCAACCAGTAAATAAAGTTAGCCTTCAGTAAACTGCTATTAAGTGTCATTAAATTGTCATTACTATCATGAAATTGTGCAGATGACATGCATACCTTATCTAGTTGTCCGAATGACCGTTTGAGTTAAACGGCGCTCCGGTCAGTGTTTACACTTAGTGTATTAGCAATTAGATGTGATATGTCCTGTAGCGTAAATACAGAATTTCTGTTACTATTTTGCTTTTTTATATTAATATCTGTGTTAGTGTACTGTTGGGTCAAACGTGTGTTACATTTTACGTTTAGTTTCATGAAGAGTTTTTGGAAGTAGGGATATTTTAAAAATACATTTATTTGCATTTATTGAAATTGCTTTCAACATTAAAAAAAATTTTCTGTTTGAAGAAAGTTGAAATAAAAATACTTACTGTATAAACAAATCGTTTTTAAAATCATCTCTCTCTCCTCTCTCTCTCTCTCTATATATATATATATTATATATATATATATATATATATATATATATATATATATATATATATATATATATATATATAGCCGCTGAATGTCCAGATCATAACACATTAAAGATGCTTCCAACATTAAATCACATTATGTTTGATGAAAGTTGAAATAAAAATATTTAAAATATTGTTTGTTTAAAGAAAGCTAAAATATAAATATGCATCCACGCAATAACAGAGAAGTGGAAAGAGAGAGAGGGAGAGGTAGAAAGAGAGAGAGAGAGAGAGAGAGGTAGAAAGAAAGAGAGAGGCCGGTGGAAAGAGAGAGCATTTTTTCTTCATTTCCTTGTCTCCCCCTCATATCTTTCTTTCACCCACTCTCTATATATGACTTCTGGCAAACACACAAGCAACGTTCACAGACTTTTATAGTAATAAAGATATCTGTGGCAGCCTTCTGAAGGTAAGTAGTGTACAGTAATTGTTAGGAGTGCTTACTAATTTGTTTACAACTCGGTGGTAAAGGCTTGTATTTTATACATGCTTATAAATCGACCTCTAGTTTTGGAAATGTTTTTTAGGCTTAGAAACTCGACTTGTCGACAATCCAAATTACGGTAGATATTGGTCTTAGGCAATTTATCTATTTTTTAAGCGAATTTCACATCAAGAATGGAAGTAAATCCATGAAGAGGTTACAGGGTGTGAAAAAATTAGAAAACAAGAACATTATCAAGGGGCGAAGATAATAGAAGGATGATCAGGAAAACAGTATATGAAGATTGACATTGCATTTAAATGCTTGAAGGTCAAATTTGGTTGGAAAGTATAGAACCGGAAAAGAATTCCACAGGCGGAAGTGTGAGAGAAGAAACTATTAGCATAGAACTTATGGTTCCATCTGGTCAATTGAACTGTGAATTGATGAGACGTTGTTGCCAATCTGGTACTGTATTTAAATTCATCTTTGTTTTTATGACTGTAAAAAGAGAGAAAAATACCCACTTTAATATTTTTTAGAGATTTTTAAACGAAAAAATCACTACTGAAGAAAATTATTTCACTCTATGTAAAAAGGGATTGCAACTTTTTAATTTAAATGCAATAAAGTTGAATAAGACTAATCTTCCATATATAAAATTCTGTGACTTACGTTGGCCCGTCCAACCGTCACACCGTCTAAAATAGCAATTCATCGAAACCAAATTTGGGGGAGAACTGCAAACAGGTAAGGGAGTACAAAGCACAGTTGGTTTTACTAGGGTTCTTAGCTTAGAACAATAAATTTTCATTAATTATTTTGGAAAACTTAAAAGTTTTATTATTTAACATACAAGATAATTCCGCTATTTTAAAACAATTTAATGATTAAAATAGCAAATACTTAATAAAAATCAATATTGTTTTTTGGATATATACCCTTTAAGTTATTATATATACAAGAATCCAGTTTCAGGTTAGCCCTGCGTTTGCGAAAACTATAAACAAATAACATGGTCAGAAAAGCTGGAATTGGTCCCCGGGAAGAAATATTTACGCATAGCCAGTTGCGTGTTGCATCCTCAAGAGTAAGAAATCCTAATAGTTTACTCGCTGTTAAAAAGGAAATTTTCTTCAAAATATTTCTTACTATGAAGTCCTATAAAATTAAACTAAATTAAAAATTATTAAACTGCAAAGTAGGATTTTTGTCAAAGTATTTTTACAAACAAATCAGTTTATTCCAATTTCATCGGTTGGCTTGCGAAATTGAACGAAACGTAGAGTTTGTAAATCTTGAACAAGAATTTTAGCGATAACTGACAACAATCCTAAATACTGCGAGGATTTCAACATGTGTTGCAAAAAATTCCAGTGTAAGCAAATATATAAAAAAATCCAATTACAAATGACGAATAAATGAAAGTAGGATGATTTATTTAAGACGGAATTATCCATTATATCGTGACTCTCATTTATATTTAGACACATTGGATTTTGTATATATTTTCTTTACTTTAATATATTTACTCACTTTAATATTTTTAGAGATTTTTAAAGAAAAAATTCACAACTGAAGAAAAATGTTTCACTTTGTGTGAAAAGAAACTTAGTGTAGAACTTCTGATTACATTCCGCCAATTCACCTGTCAATTGATGGGACCTTGCCGCCAGTCAAGTACTGACTGCGATAAATTCTTAAAGTCTATGTACCATAGCAAAGAACCTATCTGAACGGTTACCTTGGGAGTATTTATAAAAAAGGCACAGAAAGGTAACCTTACGGCAGTGGGAAAGTGACTAAGGCCGAGACGCCAGATCAGGACCAATAATACTGCTGATTTTTTTGTGATTATATAAAGAATCTCCAAGTATATATCAGGAGCACCAGACCTAAACATGGGGGAAAAGTAGACTTATAGATAATGAAAGACAGATGCTGGAGAGAAAAAATGTCTAGAATGACATAGTGAATCAAGTGGATTGCTGATTCTTTTGGGGATTTCAACAGGTGTTGCAAAAATTTCTAGTGTAATCAAATGTATAAAAAAAATCTTATTGCAAATTAGGAATAGATGAGAGTAGGATGGTTTATTTAAGATGGAATTATCAATTATGTCATGACTCTTAATTATATTAGGTTGGTGGAAAAATAATGACGTAATAATGTCGTTTTTTGACGTTAAAAAATACGTCAAAAAACGACATTATTACGTCATTATTTTTCCACCAACCTAATATTTAGACACATTGGATTAATTCCCAAATTTTTCTAGTTGAATTGTTCACATTTAAAGGATGTTATAATTATTTATTGTACATAATTAGGTGGCAATACAATTTGTATTTCAAATGAAAGATGCTTTAATCGAGTCATGATCAAGTAATGGCTAACGGCTAGGATTGAAGAAATGGCAAATCGGGTTCGAATTCGAATCGAGTTTACGTTCAAATATTCTTCTGAAATGTATAAAACCATCTCTTGCCCCACTCAAATGTGAGTAAATAGCAGGACAGGCTGTGTCCTGTACCCTTGTATGGCAAATGGTCTAGAAGCAAGGCAATTCTGAATTCAGAAACTCCATCTATGGGTTAAATAATTCCTGGTCATTCAGGGGATAAAGTTTAAAATTCTAAACGTCTCTTTCTCTTTGTGCTCATGTGCAGTCGCCTCAACATCACTTTAGTCCGTCTATATTTCTGAGATGAGGTATTATGGACACTATCTACATTATTCGGACTGTTGCCCTCATCTTTGTCGCCATATTTATCACAACGTTTCGGCCCTTCAGTATCAGTCTATATTTCTGAAATGTGGTATTATGTGCACTATACACATTATTTGGACTATTGTCCTCATCTTTATCACCATATTTATTACAACGTTTCGGCCTTTCAGTATCTGTCTATATTTCTGAGATGAGGTATTATGTACACTATTTACATTATTCGGACTGTTGTCCTCATCTTTGTCGCCATATTTATTACAACGTTTCGACCGTTGTACGCTCCGGCCTTCTTCAGTATCTACCTGTATTTCTGAGATGAGGCATTATGTACACTATTTACATTATTCGGACTATTGTCCTTACCTTTTTCACCATATTTATCACAACATTTCGTCCCTACAGTATCAGTCTATATTTCTCAAATGTGGTATTATGTACACTATTTACATTATTCGGACTATTGTCCTCATCTTTGTCTCCATATCTATTACAACGTTTCTGCCGCTGTAAGCTCCGGCCTTCTTCAATATCTGACTATACTTCTCTTTGGATAATGTCACTGGATTTAACTAATCCTTTATCCACTGTATGAATTTTTACCAGTACTCATGTTGCTATTTTTGCTGTTATCATTGCTCAGGTTCTTTGCAGACATTTCTACCGTAGTTTTCACAGGGTCTTTACTTTACGATCATATGCTTGTAAAACCTACACGACTAAACCCGCAAACTTCTTTTTTGTTGATAGATTCATTCAGAAAGATCCTTGACAAATCATGGTCCTTTGACTTGCCGCTTGTTAAATATTAAAAGGAAGACCTTTTATGGGAGAGGGTGTTCAAACACCCTCTGGAGAAACATAGAATAGCCTGTGCTAAGGACAGTCTCGCCCAAAACCGTGGAAACAAAGAAAATGACCCACGTGCAATCTTTCCACCGTCCGGCCAATGATCTGCCCGACTCTGCAATCCGATTCTCGATCCCGTCAGTGTACACCGAAAGCTGGGAAATCAAGCGGTGCCTGTCACAAGGTAAGACGATGAAAGACACACGCCACGTAGAGAAAAAAAAAGAACCCGTTTCCCTATCTCATATATTTAAGCGTTTTATTCAGGGTTCCACATGTTCTTCCGGATAGATTGGTCATATTTGGGACAACTTCTGCTATTTCAAAACCACCCTCCGACCCCCCAATATTGACTCTTCATCCATCGACACAATCCGACGTGGCAATACGAAATGGAGGCTTCGGAAACGCTCCACGGACTTCTCCCGCCAAAGGTGGACCAGAACTCTCCCGAATCCCAAGCATGGATTTTAATATAGGCCAGTGACCGGATATAGGCCATTTTCTATTTTGTTGTCAATTGATTCCCATAAATCCCTTTGCGTTCCGTTACACCTTGCTGAAAGTGGATTTCGCTTAGGAGACTGAACTTCATTTTTGAAGCTCGGTCTTCTAAAAATCTGCTGGTCCATCAAACAGAAAACCTTGAGGTCGAGTTAAATGCACCTCTTCCCCTTGTCTCCATAATATCAGGGCCGAAAGTTGCTACAAATTCAAAACATCAAACTATAAACTAGAGTCGTGTTCTTAAATTGTCCTTGGTATGACGACAAAGTACATCCGGCCGTAAGTCCTCCAACCGGGAGGTTTTGAGAAGCGTGGAACCGCCTCTTAATTGCTCTTGTTCCAATGTCCACCCTGACTCAAGGTGGTAGCGCCTGTTAGGGTTCCAGCAACAGGCAAATTGTCAACCCCCAAACATTGGGGGCAGAATAGGAAAATATAAAAAATATTAGAAAAATATTACCAGCAATGCACCTTCATAGTAGAAAATTAAAAATTTACAAGAAATATTGGAAACAAAATTACCAAAGCTCACCAGAAAATAAAATTTCAGCATTAAATGACCCATAAAGAGTTGATATGCCGTTAAACAAATAAACAAACCAAGTTCTTAAATAACCCCGACATAGAATTTAATGGCGACAAACCACTTCAGAAATACATAAACTATCGACGGTTTTCTCAGATTAATGGTTAAAAATACTTTCGGCCTTGTGCCACATCTAAGCTACGCTTAGTAAATCATTTCGGCACCTCAGCGTGATGTAATGGTTAGCAAGCTTGCCTCGCTAGAACAATTACGACTGAGTAGTGAGTTGGGTCCTCATTGGGTGCCCCGTTACTTTCGGCCTTGTGCCACATCTAAGCTACGCTTAAAAATCCAGTATAGATTTCAACCAGAATTTTTACAGTGTTTAATTTACGTCCATGTTAATCCACAAAAATATTGTGACTAATACCAAAAACTTCTTGTAGTGACTAGACAGATGAATTGAGAAAGCTCCTTGATCAATTATGAAAATTTGAATTACTACCTGCTAAATATTAAGGAAACCATTGTGTGCGTTGGGTTGTAAAACACTCTAGAAAAATGGAAATTTAGCTGCGCTAAATGTAGTTTCGCCCAATACCCCAAGTTGCCGCAAAGCCAAAACATTAAACTAAAACCTAAAGTTATGTTCTTACATAATCTCGGCAGATCGAAACTTTCATATGGATGACATACATGGCACTATGTTCAGAAATATCTAGACTGTCAGCTGTATACAACTGCATTTTTGAGATTAATGATTAAAATTTGATTTTGAAGAAATTAAGTTTTATATTATGTTCGCATAGATTTCTACCAAAATTGTTACAGTCTTTTATGTGCATGTTATTTGCGCAAATTTTATGATTAAAACCAGAAACCCCTTGTAGTTACTTGGGAGAAAGCTACTTAACTAATTCTGAAAATTTGAATTGCCACTAATGAAAACATTTTACATGTTGATCAAACATCCCACGTTAATTTGGAATCCTCATTTGCATCTTATTAATAAAAGAAGCATCTCCCCATGCTAATCATATAAACAGCACGATAAAAACCACAATAGATTTATTAGAGATATATTGAATGGTTTATTGACTCAATTCAACAATATAACAAAAAAAGTATACATTCTATCGGCAAAACGAAATGCCAAAATGCTGGAATTGTCCAATTGTTCAATAAAACAATTTATCTCTTTTGCAGGAAGTTAATTTTATAAGAACAGTGCTTCCGTAACACCGTCGTCCTCCTGTTTTACTCCCATAGATGATGGTTATTCGTGGCAAAAACTGGTGTCAATTTTAACTGGCTTAAAGACGACGGTACTACATTCCTACTTAGTAGTAGTAATTGTAGTAATAATCGTTCCACCCCCATGGATCCATATAGCGTCCTTGCATATCCATCCAACGCCCTTGGAAGTCCATCTGCCAGTTGGAGTAGTCCATACCGGGGTAGTCCCATCGGCCGTACCAATAGTAGTTCTGGTAGGGGTAGTACATATGCCTACCGTGCCAGTTGTACCAGTAAGGGTTGCTGTGGCGTCCCTGCATATCCATCCAGCGTCCCTGCATATCCATCTGCCAGTTGGACATATCATAGTATCTCTCGGGGTAGTACATATGCCCGTTGTAGTTATAGTAACCGGGGTGGTTCCAATAGCGATTCCAGTGGTTGTAGAAGTGAGAGAACGGGTTGCAGTGACGCCCCCACCTGTCCATGTAGCGTCCTTGCATATCCATGGAATAGTTGGACATATCCATCCATCTCTCAGGGTAGAACATATTGCCGCCGTAATGGAAGCCAGGATAATAACCGTGTCTGTTGTACCACCACTGACGGAACGGATTGCAATAGCGTCCCTGCATGTCCATCCAGCGTCCGTACATGTCCATCTGGTAGCCAGACATGTCCATGTACCTCTCGGGGAAGTCCATCCAGCGATAGTACCTGTTGTACCTGTCACCGTCCATCATCCAGCCGTAATTGAACATGGACCTTCCGTAGTAACGGTCATAGTCGTTCCATCTTCCGTAGTAGTCGTAGTATCTGGGGTCGACCATTCTGCCCTGGGAGTCCATGTATCTTCCATGGAAGTCCATGGTCATTCTAGACATCGGTTCCATCATACCCCTGTATCTACCCCTGTAGTTGTTGCCGTACCAATTACGGAATCGGTTCATGTAGCGATTCATGATGAAGTCTGAGCAGCGGGTAAAGCTGTTAAAAGAAAAAAGAAACACCATCTTTTAGAAGAATATTCCATTTAACAGAAAGAGTTTAAATATTGTCTTTTCTAAAGGATACAATAACGTACCGCCTTCACTTTTTTATATCCTTTCTGCTATGCCTGACCATCTATCTATCTATCTATCTATCTATCTATCTATCTATCTATCTATCTATCTATCCATCTCAACCCCCTAAACTTTTCCATATCATTTCACTTATGCCTATTTACGAGTGTAAGTCAAAAAACAGGTTTACTGATAAGACTGGTCAATACGATTTTTGGTGGCACGAAACATTTTTTTAGATAATTTCATGGTGCTGATTCTGAAAATGGCCTTATTTTTTCATGGTTAGCTACCGTTTTTGCTGTACTGAATTTGCTCATTTTTGGAAAAAAGATCAATTTTGGGTCTTGGCTTAAAAGTCGTAGAAACACATCAATTTTCAGGCATACCGAGCAATTTTTATCAGCCACCTAAAATACACTATTTACACTAACAGAAAAAAGTTTTTTTGAGTCAAAAATTTTAAAATAGATATACCGAAGTTTTCCAATTTGTCGCCAAAATTAAAATTAACATATAAACTTTATTAGTAATATACTTTAGTAAACCTGATAATTAAGGTGGCTTCAAAAAAAAATGATACCCTAAAATCTTCTGTTTGATATTCATAAATTTATCTCATCAATTGCATTCCTTCACTACGGAAGGAAACCAAATATATTGAGAGCATTTTGTTTTCCTAGTTGGATAGAAATACCAATTAAAGAGATCCCAATTGAATGCACTTATTCCATTGTACATGATACTGCTGGAGTATCAAAAGGGACTTAAATAACATTGAACATGACGGACAATCAAGAAAGAGAAAATTTTTATCATAGTTTTTATGTTCACGAAGGTTTTATTTCTGTTGTTAGTTTATTAAATGATTTGATGAAAATACTTGTTGGTCTTGGTATATTCAATCATGTTATTTTTTTAAAGACTTAGGGTCTGATTGTTGTTGCAAAAATAGTATTTCACAATAAACAGACCAATATTTTGTTGGTTTAAATACGAATTGAGAGGTTTCTACGATTTCATTTTGAGAAATATTGCCATTGGTCAATTTCATATATATATATATATATATATATATATATATATATATATATATATATATATATATATATATATATATATATATATATATACAGAAAACAGGCATTTATTTACAGCAAAAACGGTAGCTAACCAAGAAGAAATAAAGCCATTTTCAGCTTTAGCGCCCTCAATTTATCTAAAAAATGTTTGGTATCTCGACACCATTTCACTTTTTATTTTTTTTTGTTGACCGTTGTTACATTTAAATCAGGATTGCAATGCGTTAACGATAATTTAGATGTTAAATGTTCTTTATGTCATCAAGATATTAATTTCATTTCCACAACGCACTTTTTCAATAATTTATTTAAAGGCTCTCTAAATCCATGCATGTTTGACAGATAACGATTATAATAGCTTGCGAGCCCTAGAAATGATTGTAAATTAGAAAAAACGGTAGGTAAACAAGAAAAAAGTAAGGTCATTTTCAGATTCCGCGTCCTTAAATTAGTTAAATTCATATTTGGAGTCTAGACACCATTTCATTTTTTTTTTTTTTTTTTTTTTTTGACAAGTGTAATGAACACATCAAAACGGATGAAACGTAGCCAAGTTGAAAGCATGCAACTGCAACGTCAGTCATATAATGATGATCTTGCTCGTCTTAGAATTAAAACTAATGGAACTCGCCTGTTATTCTGTTCATTCCTATGAGGCGGGAAGTTAGCAATTTGCATACGTAACTACCCTCATGCATTTTAAGAGTCGAACAGTCGGCACATTCTGAATATTTTCTTCAGAACGTGTACCTGTAGACGTTTACCGAAATTACAGTCGTTTGCAGTAAAATATTCTGCAAGCTCCATTGATGTCGCATCGTTATGTCGGACACACCATACTTGTGTCCATTGAATCTTTTATTTAATTAATTTATTTATGTAACCCGCATAAATCAATAGTACATGAGTAAGTAAAAAAATATATATATCCGTTCTTAAGCTATAACATATCGTTTGGTTTGTCAAACTGCCTTCTGCTCATGCAGGCTTATAGTTGGTACAATTGTGATCACGTGATCAAAATTTGACCTTGATCGCTTCATTTTTTTTTTTTTTTTTTTGCTGTTACAGTGTAAACATGTTCGCTCCACTAGCAGTGTGCATGGAGGAACAAAGAGCAGTGATCCTATGTCAAACTGCAAAGGAATCGAAACACGTGTGACAGCGACAGTTAGACAGAAATACAAGAACACCAACGGCCTGGACATTTTTCCTTCGAGAAAATATTGCACCTAAAATCCTCTCGATTTTACTCATGTTACAATTTCTCTGTGTGCTGCAAACTTATATATACGTATTTGTATATTAAAGACATTTTTATGTTTAACGTTCTTTTTATAGATACAAGTATTTAAGTAAATGCTCTGTTTATAATAAACACTATTAAATAACATTTACCGGTCTGAATGTCCGAGAAATTTTCATAGAAAATATTCGTCCTTTTGACAGGATTCGAATTTGCATCCTATACGGAACCATCATTTAGCCTGACGTGCCTAACCGCTAAATTACGGTTCCGTATAGGATGCAGGTTCGAATCCTGTCAAAGGGACGAATATTTTCTATGAAAATTTCTCGGACATTCAGGCCGGTAAATGTTATTTAATACTGTTTATTATAAACAGAGCATTTACTTAAATACTTCTATCTATAAAAAGAACGTTAAACATAAAAATGTCTTTAATAAATAAATTGTCGGACTTTGTCCATTTCTTAATGTATGACGTCATTTGTATATAATCGTCTGCTCGATATAGCGGTATAAGCAGTGGGTATTACGTCTACCACCTTGTGGATTTGAGAAACCTTAATAAAGAAAGGATGCTGCAGTTGGGCTACGGAGAACGTATCGGGTCATATCCATCATTCTACACACTCACACACATACATACACACATGAGTTTCATATAAGTGAAGTCATATAAAACGGTTACATAGAACAAGACCTCACCGGAAAAGAATATATCAGCTATATATACGCATCATTTTTCTTATTGTGTTTTGACTTTTCTCCCGTCTTCTCCAGGTAATTGGAATTTCAAAATGAATCCTTTATTTCGTCCACCGGTGTAGATAAGTCCCAAAAATTCATACACAGTGCTCAGTGGATAAAGACGTTGGTTAGATCCAGTGACTAGAAACAAAGACTTGTGGGTTCAGTACCAGGCCACAGCAGTGGTGAACCAAAACTTAAGTTAAAGGGAAATATACTAGAAACATCCGAAACAGTCATGGCACGTGGAACTAGAACAATCTACCAACGAAATTAAGGGCTCAGTTCGAAATTTCCATCACCTGAAGAAGGCCGGAGCATACGACGGTCGAGACGTTGTGAATATGGCAATGAAGATGAGGATAACTGTTCGAATAATGTAAATACTACAAGTAATCATAATACCTCATCTCAGAAATAGAGGAGGATATTTTTTGGTCGGGCTGAGATCTTTTTGTACCCTTTGTATCATAAACAAATCAGCCCCCTATCTGGATGATGGTTTCTTGACAAAAATTAAGTATGGATTTGAATATTGTAGGAATATTATTTTTTTTCTTTCAAGTGAGATGGATAAAGTTCAAAACCTTTGAGCCTCGTTTATATACGGACCTTTTGCCATTGAATGATTTGTATTTTTACGGTTTATCAACACTGTCTGGATTATTGAAAACCGAATCATCTAGCTCAACTGAACATAAGCCACACGTACCTCACCCATCCATACTTGCTGAAGACCAACCAACATGTCCATTATGCCACGGCACATTGACTTTGAAAGACATTTTAACTGAATGTATTCACTTAAGACAAAAAATACTACAGGGAACCTATCATAAAACACTATTTGAAAATATTGTCGATCGTCAAGGCTTATGTCCATATTACATTAAATCGGTTCCTAGTAATATCACCAAAGTTAAGCAATGTCGAACCTGGTCAGTACCGAGGTGGGTTATCGCTTCGAAATAGCAGGTGCTGTAAGTTTGGATGTGTGGGTGGATAATGGCTCGGAATTATTAATCGAGGAGCCGAGTTCCCGTACGATCACCGAAGTTGAGCAACGTCGAGCCTGGTGATTACCTATATGGGTGACCGCTTGGAAATACCAAGGACTGTAAGCTTGGATGTGTGGGTGGTGTAATGGATAATGGCTCGGAATTATTAATCGGAGAGTCTAGTTCCCATACGATCACCAAAGTTAAGCAACATTTAACCAGGTCAATATCTAGATGGGTGACCGCTTGGAAATACTAGATGCTGTAGGCTTCTATGTATGGTGTTGTAATGGATAATGGCTCGGAATTATTAATCGGAGAGTCGAGTTCCCATACGATCACCGAAGTTAAGCAACGTTTAGCCAGGTCAATATCTAGATGGGTGACCGCTTGGAAATACCAGATGCTGTAGGCTTCTATGTATGGTGTTGTAATGGATAATGGCTCGGAATTATTAATCGGAGAGTCGAGTCCGATCACCGAAGTTAAGCAACGTCGAGCTTGCTCAGTACTTAAATGGGTGACCGCTTGGGAATACCAGGTGCTGTAAGCTTGGATGCGCTGGTGCTGTAATTGATAATGGCTCCGAAGCCAAGATCCCTTACGATCACCATACGAGTTGAGCAATGTCGAGCCCGGTCAGAATCTAGATGGGTGACCGCTTGGGAATACCAGGTGCTGTAAGCTTGGATGTGCTGGTGCTGTAATTGATAATGGCTCCGAAGCCAAGATCCCGTACGATCACCATACGAGTTGAGCAATCTCGAGCCCGGTAAGAATCTAGATGGTGACCGCTTGGGAATACCAGGTGCTGTAAGCTTGGATGTACAGCGGGTGTAATGGACTTTTTATGCTTTTTAATTCTTTTATGCGCCTGTTCATTCATGGCGTAGGCGATCATGGCCCTCCACTTCCTCCTAGCCATTGTAGTTCTCAGTATGTTTTGTCCTTTTGCTACTTCACGCAAAACCTGTTCTATCATCCACTTGCTTAAGCTCGCTATGTATGTCACGCGTTGCTTTCCCTTGTCTCTTTCCCTCTATCCGCCCTGTGAGTATCAGATTCTCCAAACCTTCCTTTCTCATTTCATTGGAAATCGGAAAGCTGAGTTCCAATTACATTTGGTTTCATTATATTCACTTATCCGCAAATCCTCTAGGGAAAGGTATCTATCCACTTCTTCTCCCCCAGCTATAGGTTAATTAGTAAGACTTGTATCACTAAATCGTTATTATCTCAAAGAAATTATTACAATCTAAAAATATTTTCTGTCATTAAATAACCTGCAAAGTGTTGATAAACCGTAAAAAACAAAACAAAAAAAAAACAATAAAATACTGATTGGCTACACAGGCACATATTTTAGATTTATTCACATTCTCTGGAATATAAATGTATAGAAACTACTGTGGTCAGAAAGTGAGGAATCAATTCATATATTGATTTTATTATAGAATTGATCCCCCACTTTATATATTCACTATAATTTCTTATTTGTTGTTAAGCCGTAGAAAATCAATCAATCAATCAATCAAATACTGATTAGCTACACAGCCATGTCTTTTAGATTTATTTACATTCTCTGGAATATACATGTATAGAAACTAGTGACCACGAAGTGGGAGTTCAGTTTATATATTGATTGTAATATATAATTGATCCCCCACTTTATATCGACATTACTATTTTTTGTTTGTTTATCAAATTCTGATCAGGTATGAATTCACCGTTTCTCCTCCAGCTATGGGTTAATTAGTATGACTTGTATCGCTAAATAATTATTATCTCAAAGAAATGGTTACAATGTAAAATATTATCTGGCTTTAAATATGGGCTAATAAGCCGTGGAATACTAATCAATCAAATAAACAATGAAACTTTCA
Source organism: Acanthosepion lycidas (assembly GCA_963932145.1). Classification (NCBI taxonomy): domain Eukaryota; kingdom Metazoa; phylum Mollusca; class Cephalopoda; order Sepiida; family Sepiidae; genus Acanthosepion; species Acanthosepion lycidas. The sequence goes on along the minus strand of OZ010615.1, from coordinate 24,531,595 downwards.
ACATAATGTCCTACCTTAAAAAAATAGGTTTATACCAAAACATATAACACTTACAATATATCATCTACAAACTATACATCTATGAAACATAAGTTTACACTGAACTTGTAAAATTATGTATAAAATATCTTTAGTTAAAGGCATAAAATTGCATACAAAACATAGTTGAAACCATATGATTGGGTTCAAAATATGTATATTTCGGCATTAAATAACCCATAGAGGTGTTGATTTGCCGCTAAACTAAAAGAACAAAACTAAAGCCGTAACATGTTCCGAATTGTAAGAGGTTGCTTACAATATTCGGTGTTCCCGCATCCAAGTACTAAATGGGCTCTACTTCGGCGATCAAACAACAACAGATGATTTCTCTATGATTTGACCGCAGGGTGCGTTTTGGTAAGTTGGAAAGCAGTGAAAACATTTCTCTGTTTGCTGTCTGTACTTTGTCTTATGAAAGAAAGACATGTCTCTTCGTGATGAACTGAAACAGACTTACCTGTAACGAGACACGAAAGAACTGGCCTTCAGCACTATCCGGAGAGCAGGGAGGTTCTCGATTTGAGACGAAGAACGTTGATCGACCAGCTGTTTATATAGTGGTCTGTGGCCCTAGCAGAAGCATTGCCGGCATTCCAAGAGGAAACATGACACCGTAAAGACAATAGAATTAATGTTATTAACAAGCCTAAAGAAAGAAAGAGAAAACTCTGGCTTTGGTAGAAGAAAAAGTGTATAAGAACCATAGAATGAAGAAAGAGAGACATTGGGACGTGGAATGATTTCATCGGTAAATCTCATCATATTGGTAATATAAGATGTTTTTTCGTTTAATTGCTCTGAAGAAAATTAAAATCGTGGTCAAATAGGGTGTTGCCAAAACTATGATTAAGAAATTAATTAGATTAAGCTTTGTAGATACGTCTCACCTTTGTTTATACGACGAGGCCATAGAATGAACTAAATATGAATTATTTAAATTATGACATAACATTCTTTTCTAATTATGGAAGGACGATGAGGAATAAAGACAAAAGAAAACCTTATAGCCGAAGCATTTTGTCTTCTCAGGGACTTTTCCAAGCCTATTGCAATGATTTTGTTTTTTAACAATTATTTTTAGATAATTGCAAAAATGTTGTTCTTAAATTTAAGAAAGCCTCATAGCTAGCTGAAAAGTCTAGGTTATTCATGGAGAACCGTAAGTGGCATGTTAATAAGTGAAAATTAGTAAAAGATGTTCATTTTTTGTTGATGTAAATTAATATTGAATTTATTTTAGTTTAGGAATACTTTATATTTTAAATAACATGAGATTAGGAATTTCACCGTTTTTTAATTAATTTTTTTAACATTTTTATAGCCGTGTATGTTGGCTTGGGAAAGTAGTAATTCTTTCGGGAATGGAGATTATTTACATTATTCAGACTATTGTTCTCTTCGCCATATTTTTTACAATGTTTCGGCCGTTGTACGCTCCAGCCTTCTTCAGGTGGTTCGAATGTCGAAATGAACTCTTTATTTCGCTCACTGGGGTAGATTGTTCTAGTTCCACGTGCCATGTTTAATGGATGTCAATTATCAGTTATCTCCTGTTAATTCCCCTCTCCAAGTTCTCCACTGCCTTAAATATGGCAACAAAGATGAGGACAATAGTCCGAATAATGTTAATAGTGTCCATAATACGTCATCTCAGAAATATAGACAGATACTGAAGAATAGAGATAAGGAAAATATCCGGGGCGCAAATTTATTTTTTGGTAAGTTTCGATAACGGCACTCCCGAGAAATTTTCGTCTGAAGTTTTGGTGGAATTTATTAGGTTGGTGCAAAAATAATGACGCAATAATGTCGTTTTTTGACCTATATTTTAACGTCAAAAAACGACATTATTACCGCATTATTTTTGCACCAACATAATATTTCTGTGTATAACAAATGTATTAAACTTTAAGCATAACTATATTATGTGTAATCAGCAACTTCCCTAGTTCATTGCTTTTATTAAACAATGATAGGAGACTTGTCACAGTTTTTCTGACGAAGGCATTGAAACTTAGAGATCAGAAAAGAAAAAGGAAATCTGTGAACATCTATAATCTGTCCGAACTTATAGGTTTTCGACTGATTTTTTTTATGGATTATCAACCTTTTATTTAAAGACAAGAATATTTTTTTTAGAATGTAATCTCTTAACCTCTTGAGGTTAAGGGTTAATGGCTATCAATCTTGAATAACTTCAAAAACCACACTTGTTCTTTTCTTTTATGCGTACACAATAGAACAGAGATATGGACAGAAAGATGGGAACAGTCTATTAGGTTGGTGCAAAAATAATGACGTAATAATGTCGCTTTTTGACGTAACGTCAAAAAACGACTTTATTACGTCATTATTTTTGCACCAACCTAATACCTCCTTTTCTTTCTTTCTTTCACTTTGTGCCGTGTCCATTTAGGACGTGATAATCATGATTCTCCACAACTTCCTTGTCTTTTTCCTATCCCTCTTAATCTATGTTCTGCTAACCATTTAAGCACAAATTCTTCTCTGTTTTCATCTGCCCATCTTGCCTCTTTCTTTTTAGTCGATTTCACCCCATGCAAAGCAGTAAAGCCACTAAGACGCAAGGGGTTACTGGGTGGGGAAGACTTACGAAGAGAAATGTTAATAATGTGGTAAGAAGAAAGCGCAATCAGGAGGACCGTAGATAGCGATTGACATTGCATTTAATTTTTTAAAAGTTAACTGGAAAGCATAGAGCAGGAAGGGAGTTCCACAAGCGAGAAGTGCGAGAAAAGAAATTGTTAGCATAGAACTTCATCTAGCCAGCTTAACTGTAAATTGATGAGACCTCGACGCCAGTCTAGTTCTGCGTTTAAATTCATTAAGTCTAGGTACCACATAGGAAAGTTCATCAGAACAATTAGCATAGAAAGTAATTAGAGATACGACACAGAGAGGCATCATTACGGGGCTGGGAAACTGATTGAAGCCGAACCGCCAGATCAGGGCCAATAATATTGCTGAGTCTTCTTTGGATTTTATTAAAGAGCTCATCGCTTTCTTTTGACTTTTGCTATAAATACTTTCATGGTAATTTTTCGAATGAAGTTTTCGCTATGATACCAATACTTTATGAATTTAAGCCTTATGCTACATTAGCAATACGGTCTCATCATCTTTACAGTTGAATTGGCTGGATCTAAACGTAAGTTCTATTCTAACACTTTCTTCTATCGCACTTCTTGCTTGTGGAACTCTCTTCTGGAACTCTGCTTTTCACTCAACTTATGTCTTCAAAAATTTAAATGCAGTGTCAATCGTTATCTTCTGTCTTCTTAATTTATTTTCTTTTATTGTCCTCGCTCCTTGATAATATTTTTCTCATATCCTCAATAACGCCTTGAATCTCCGTGGCTTTATTATATAATGTAAATCTACGTGCTAATACCCTTAGGAAAGACATGAATTCTCTTCTCCCCATCAGCTATGGGCAAGTAGCAGGACAGATCGGGTTCTATAGCCTTGGATGCTAACTGATCTACCGCAGAAAGAAATGGTAACCTACTGCGGGAAAAAATCTGCCTCGTCCGTCATATATCGAAAGATGCATGATTGCCTATGCGTGTATCACGCATGGCACATAACTGACTGACTGTGTAGCGTGAGACAATTTTTCTCTCCAGAATCTGCCATATATATCTACCGTCTATGCTTCGAATATTGCTGCCATATATGGTTTCGGTTTATATATTTAAAGATTCTTGATAAAATCCAAAGAATCTGCAATGTTATTGGTCCTAACCTGATATCTTGGCTTCAGTCACTTTCCCACATATGTAATGTAACTTCCCAGGGACTACTCTGTAAATACTATGTAAATACTTTCATGGTAATTGTTCTGATGAAGTTTCCGCTATGAATTGAAGCACTGTACTAGATAAATTTTTAAGAAAAATTCTGTTTTTCTTTTTAACAACGAATAATTTATTAGGATTTGTTACTCTTTAACATGCAACATGCAACTGGCTATGCGTAAATATTTATTTCTGAAGCCAAATTTCAGCGTTTTGAAGCATCTGACCTTGTTATTTGTTTATAGTTCTCGCAAACGCAGGGCTAACCGGAAACTGGATACTTGTATATATGCAAAAAACAATATTGCATTTTTATTAAATAAGTATTTGTTATTTTAATCATTAAATTGTTTTATATACCGAAATTATCTTGTATGTTAAACAATCAAACTTTTAATTTTTCCAAAATAATTAATGAACATTTATTGTTCTAGGCCAGTTGCCCTAGTAAAACCAATTGTGCTTTGTACTCCCTTACCTGTTTGCACTTATCCCCAAAATTTAATTTCGATCAGACAATGAATTATGTAATGTAGCTTCCCTGTGTCTTTTCTATAAATACTTTTATGGTAATTGTTCAGATAAACTCTTCGTTATGGTAACTCGACTTTAAGCGCAGTACTAGATTGGCGACTAGGTCTCACCAATTCAGTTGAATTGGCTTTATGTAACCGTATGCTCTATGCTCTTGCAATATTTTTGCTCTTGCAATATTTGGATTATGACTTTTAAACAAGATAACTATTTTTTTATAGATTCTTTTCATACAATGGAATTATAACATACAACAGATGCAAAAAATTTATTAATAGAGTGAAAATTGAAAAATTGCCATGTCTTTTCAGGACGAAGATAATCATGACTCTCCACAAAGGACTAACATTTTCTGCTGACATGAAGTGGAAAGATTATATTGAATCAATTGCTAGGTCTGCTGCTAGGAAAGTTGGTTCACTGTGCCATGCTAGACAGTTTTCCTCTCGTGAATCTATTTTACATATCTTTAAGTCTACCGGTCGTTCGTACATTGAATATTGCTTCCGTATTTGGTTTGGTGCTCTTGTTGTATATTTTAGAAATCTTTCATAAAATCCAAATAATGCAATGTTATTGGTCCTAAACTGGCATCTCGGCTTCAGCCCCTTTCGCACCTTTGTAATATAGAATAACCTGTGCATTTTCTATAAATCCTTTTATGGTGTTTGTTCAGGTGAATTCTTTTGCTATGGTACATCGACTTGAGGAATTTAAGCACATCGCCCGAAAAATCATATCAAATCAAAATTTATTTGGCAAGATCTAACCATGAGATCTATCGTAACAGTTTCTCTTCTCGCAATTCTCGCCTGTGGAACTCTCCTCCAGTTCCATACTTTCCAGCAAGTTTTGATCTTCAAAATTTTAAATGCATTGTCAATTATCTACTGTCTTCTTGATTCCTCCTCATCTATTGTTCTCGCTCCTTAATAATATTTCTTTTTTTTTCTTATTCTTTCGCACTCAGTAACCCTTTGTGTGTTAGTGGCTCTCCTGTCTTGTATGGGGTGAAATGATTAGAAAACAAATTTTAACGCAATGTCAATCTTTATCTACTGTCTTCTTGATTGCTTTTCTTCTATTGTCCTCGCTCATTAATAATGTTTCTCTTTTTTCTTATTCTTTCACATTCAGTAACCCCTTTGTGTCTTAGTGGCTTTATTGCCTTGCATTGGATATGATTAAAAACATACCATTGTCAATGCAATTTCTATACTGATAATCACTGTGAATGTAATTATTCTTGTAAATCTTGTTGGTAGCGTAATTTCTACAGGTTTTATGGCCATATCACGTTGAATCAACGGTTCCAGTACGATCGCCGAAGTTAAGCAATGTGGAGCCTGGTCAGTACCTAGATGGGTGACCACTTGGGAATCCCAGGTGCTGTAAGCTTGGATGTGTGAGTGGTGTAATTGATAATGACTCGGAATTATTAATCGTTGAGCCGAGTTCCCGTATGATCAGCGAATTTGTGCAACGTCGAGCCTGATCAGTACATAGATGGGTGGCCGCTTGGGGCTACCAGGTACTGTAAACTTGGATGTGCAGGTGGTGTAATTGATAATGGCTTGGAATTGTTAATCGGTGAGCCGAGTTCCCGTCCGATCACCAAAGTTAAACAACGTCGAACCTGGTCAGTAGCTAGATGGGTGACCGCTTAGGCATATCAGGTACTGTCAACTTGGACGTGTGGTTGGTGTAAAGGGCTTACGGCTATATCACATTGAAACACCGGTTCTCGTGCGATCCATGAAGTTAAGCAAAGCCGAGACTGGTCAGTAGCTTGGATGTGCGGGTGGTGTAATGGATAATGACTCGGAATTGGTAATCGGTGAGCCGAGTTCAAATTTCCATTGGTTTTATTATATTTGCTTACGCACAAATATCGTTGGGAAACATATCAATCCACCTCTTCTCCCCCAGCTAAGTGTTAACTAGTAAGATTTGTATCACCAAACCATTTTATCTAAAAAAAAACCTACAATCTTAAAAAATGATGACTTCAAATAACCACAAAGGGTTGATCAACGGTGAAAACGAATCAATACAAACGCAAATTCGACAGGCAAAAATCAATGGCAATATAATTCCTATCGTAAAATATTTGTTGATGCAGCTTCCATAGGAGAAATTATTGTCAATGTAATTCCTACAGTCATATCATTAGCAACATTATAATAAACCAATGAGAATCTAATTTCTGTAGAAATAATCATTAGGCGAAGTAATTTCTATCCCAATAATCATTTGGCAATGTAATTCCTACAATAAATATCATTAGAATCTTAATTGCTATCGGAAAAAAATGGCATTGTTATTCCTATAGTAGAAATCGTTGACACAAAGAAATAGTTAACTCTTTGAGAAACAAATGTTTCTGGTGAATTGCAAACGAAATTAATAAAACCAAACAGCATAGTTAATGTGTTAAAAAAGAAAAGCCGAAAGTCACAATAAAATCATTAAATCAAAGTTATCACAGAAGAAACGTCCTGCTCTTTATGAAAGCCGACTCCTCACAATCCAAGTTGGTATTCGTTCTGTTAACGGATGCAATGATGACATATGTCATCGAACAACACTAGGAAAAGTGCATACTCTTCAAGTGGAAAATAGTATGCTTGCTAGATAGACCTCTGAACAGCGTATGATCATATCAAGAGCTACTTTGATAGTCACTAAGACCTACACTTCTAGTCAATACGAAGACCTACTCTTATAGTCAATAAGAAGACCTACTCTTATAGCCAATACGAAGACCTACTTTTATAGTCAATAAGAAGGCCTACACTTCTAGTCAATACGAAGACCTACTTTTATAGTCAATAAGAAGAACTACACTTCTAGTCAATACGAAGGCCTACTTATATAGTCAATGAGAAAACCTACTTATATAGTCAATAAAGAGACCTACTGTTACAGAGAGAGTCTGGGAAACACACACACTCACGTATATTTTTTAGTGAAATTGGAGTGGTTTTGAACAGCAAAATTAGATCAGAGCATTTTTGTTTACTAATGGTGAAACCTGATCTAGGGCAGAAGTTATACCCATTGAATCTGGGTCGTCAGTAGACACTGGAAATGGACGAAATAATTTTTATTGATTAAAACTTGGAATAGAGCTGAGTAAGGAAGGATGACCTTTAGAATTCACATGATTTTGGTTGAAACAGCTAAAACCCCGTGTTAATCATGTGCGAAATATTAGGACCAATGTTCAGTTGTAACCAGCCGGATTTTTCTATATAAACGCGTAGTTATGCTGAAAAAGGGGCAGACAGAAGAAGCAGACGGAAGAGAGAGACAGAAGAGAATTAGCCCCGGCAAGAGTTGGGCTAGAGACAGTGGAGAGACGAGTTGGAGACTAAAGAAGAGAACGTGGCGTCAGAGATTGGAACGAAGCGACCGCTAACATGTGCTGTTGATATAAGTACCGCTGCTTCTGCTACGACGAATATTGCTACTACTGTTACTACTGCTAAGGGGGAACGCCACCATAAACTTTAAGCCGCGCACAGACATCTTATTCCCTCATCGCAAGAGTCGTATATCGTTCTGAGACGATTTAACAAGTTAATCATAACACACGCTATCTCTGTCCAGAATATAGTGTATGCGTTTTTACGTCAATTACTTTTCTTTTCTGTAACCCGTTTCTTTTCTATACTATTCTTTTCTGCTATATAAAAGACATTAACAATTCAATCATTGAATAGTTGTTTGTCCGGCTTTCTGCAGATATTATTATTATTTTTTATTTTTTTTTTTTTGCTGCATTCTAAATTTCTTAGCGCAGACTTTCCAGCCGTGTCTGAATCTTCAGTCGACCGTGAATGGATGAACATCACCTCTGCTTTCTGGATCAAACCAACCACAACGTGGGCAGGAAGCAGGATTAAATTAGCGGCCCGGTCGAATAATCTACAGATGCTCAGGGGACCTGTGGCCACTCTCTTAAGTTCGGTTAGGACCGAGTAGACACCTCAACCTAGAGAGTAAGACGTCGGAGGTTGAGGAGCTGGGGCGAAAGTGTTAGACTACCCATCTAGTCAATACGAAGACCTACTTTTATAGTCAATAAAACCTAATTTTATAGTCAATAAGAAGACCTACTCTTATAGTCAATACGAAGACCTACTCTTATAGTCAATACGAAGACCTACTCTTATAGTCAATAAGAAACGTTTTCCAAGTTCTGTATCCACTGAATACGTCGGTTTAATAGACAAATATTAACTGTCCACAAAATATTACTTCTTTGGCGAGGACCTCGAATATTTTAAACGTCATCTAGCGAACGACCAAAAAGAAATGACAGTCGCTGTCTATTTAATCTCTTGCTATACTCTACCTTACGCTTTTTAAAATTGAGATATTAACAGATTGGCAATGATTATTTAATTCTTCATATATCATTTGAAAGGAATCAATAAACAGAAGACAGCGATCCAGCTTTCCATGTGAGCGTCAATCTTTTGTTATTCATATCAGAATCCGTTTCCTTTGTTCAATCGTCTGGTGACGGCGGGTGGGTATGTTACGTATATATAGTGGGGATAAGAAAAATCAACATCCTCTATCTTGTGTTCCAAGGTATAGGAGGCATTATGAACCTGAAAACATCCTATATCAAGTGTTCTAAGAAATAGGGCCGAAGACAAAACTTTACAAACAGAAACAATGATCTGGAATAGGAATGAAAGCAGTGATGGCGCCTACCCAGAATCCATCACAAAAATGAAAACATCGGCTAACAAGTGTTCTAAGAAATAGGGCTCAAATAAAAACTTTACAAAACAGAAACATTTATCTAGAACTGGATTAAAAGCAGTGATGGCACTTACACTGAATACAACTTCAAAATGAAACATATCAAGTGTTCTCCGAAATAAGGGTCAAGATAGACCTTTCCAAAACAGAATCTATGATCTGAATTTGGAACGAAAATAATGATGGCCCAAATGATGAATACATCATCAAAATGATTCACTTGTTATTCTTTTCAGAAACCCTTTTGTTTCTTATGCCTCCTGGAACACCATTCCATTGTTATTCATTTTGGAAAATTTTCCGTTTCGTATGTCTTCCGGAAAGCCATTCATTTGTCATTATTTTTCGAAATACTTTCGTTTCTTATGCCTTACGGAATACCATTCCATTATTATTTCTTTCCTAATCGCCATTGCTTAGATATTCATTCCGAAAACACCTCTATTTATTATTACTTCTGCACCTCGTTAATTTATTTTTCCTTCCGAAACCTCATTCATTTTTAATCGTCAGCGAAAGGCATTCCTTTGTTATTTATATCGGAATCCATTTCGTTTGTTTAATCTTCTCGTACCCCATTATCTAGTTATTACTTCGGAACCCTATTCATTCTATAGCCATTCCGGAACCGCATTCCTTCGTTATTCATATCGGAATCCGTTTCGTTAGTTTAATCTTCTGGAACCGCATTCTCTTGTTATTCATTCGGAACCCTTTTCAATTTTTATCCATTCCGAAACCGCAATCCTTTGCTATTCATATCGGAATCCGTTTCGTTTGTTTAATCTTCTCGTACCTCATTCTCTTGTTATTCATTCGGAACCCTATTCAATCTTCATCGATTCCGGAAACGCAATACTTTGTTATTTATATCGGAATCTGTTTCGATTGTTTAATATTCTGGAACAGCATTCTCTTGTTATTCCTTCGGAACCCTACTCAATCATTATCCAGTCCGGAACAGCATTGCTTTGTTATTCATATCGGAATCAGTTTCGTTTGTTTAATCTTCTCGTACGGCATTCTGTTGTTATTCATTCAGAACCCTATTCAATCGTTATCCATTCCGGAACCGCAATCTTTTGTTATTCATATCGGTATCCGTTTCGATTGTTTAATCTTCTGGAACCGCATTCTCTTGGTATTCATTCGGAACCCTATTCAATCTTTATCCATTTCGGAAAAACATTCCTATTTTTATTCATGTCGGAATCCGTTTCTATTTTTTAATTTTCTCGTACTGCATTCTATTGGTATTCATTCGGAACCCTATTCAATGTTTATCCATTCCGGAAAAACATTCCTTTGTTATTCATGTCGAAATGCGTTTCGTTGGTTTAATCTTCTCGTACCGCATTCTCTTTTATTCATTCGGAACCCTTTTCAATTTTTATCCATTCCGATACCGCAATCCTTTGTTAATCATATCTGAATCCGTTTCGTTTGTTTAATCTTCTAGAACCGCATTCTCTTGTTATTTCTTCGGAACCCTATTCAATCTTTATACATTCTGAAACCGCATTCCTTTGTTATTCATAATTGAATCCGTTTCGTTTGTTTAATCTTCTTGTACAGCATTCTCTTGCTATTCATTCGGCACCCTATTATTTCTTTATCCATTCCGGAACAGCATTCCTTTGTTATTCATATCGAAATCCGTTTCGTTTATTTAATCTTCTGGTGCCGCATTTTCTTGTTATTCCTTCGGAACCCTATTCATTTTTTTATCCATTCCGGAACAGCCTTCATCTGTTTTTCTAGATCTCCATTCAGTTGTTATTTCTTTTAGGACCCAATTCCTTTCTTATTTTTCTCGAACCTCATTCTTTTGTTATTGCGCCTGGAAACCCATTCGTTTGGTTTTCTTTCTGGAACCGCTTTCGTTTGTTATTCCTTCCGAAACCCAAATTGTTTGTTATCATTTTTGTTTAATCTCTCTCTCTCCCTATCTTTCTCTCTCTCTTTCACTTCCTTTTTCTCTCTTAGTGATCCAGCCGACAATTGACGAATTTGAGCCATTCATGTTGTGCCCATATGAAGGCTCGTCTCTCTAATGAAAGTACGCAAATGCGCATGAGTGTGTGATCTTATGGTTTGATGTAGGAACAATGACACTTAATATACCCGCAAGCCAAGAGACGTAAACACGTTTAGAACACAGAATGCGATAGAGTTAATAACCTCATACCAAGGAAAATTAAACACGTTTAGAGCACAGAATGCGATAGAGTTAATAACCTCATACCAAGGAAAATTAAACACGTTTAGAGCACAGAATGCGATAGAGTTAATAACCTCATACCAAGGAAAATTAAACACGTTTAGAGCACAGAATGCGATAGAGTTAATAACCTCATACCAAGGAAAATTAAATCCGTTGCTTTACAAATGAAATCGGTCAGTATATAATTAGCGACAAAATTGTGAAAGACTGATAAATATATTGGAAATGATTCTCTGAACTTTTTCTGACAGTGACACAAATGAATAAGTCTAGTCAAGGCAACGAAGCAATTTTGAGGGCGTGAACTATTCTGTGTTTTATTACTTGCAAATCTACATTATTAAAATAGTAAGAATTCAGTCGACGAACGTTCACGTAGCGTTAAGGTTGTCGGCACGGGGAATGAAAGCGTCGACCCGAGTTTGAATTGGGGTATATTTCATTGCGTTCACTTTCACAAATGTACTCGTCTTTTCTTCCCTATCTATCTACTGAACAGGCTCTGCGTTGCTCAACCACATATATCGTACCGGAAATCGGGTCCACGATTAAAAATTCGGATTCATTATCCATTACACAACCGTCACATCCAAGCTTACAGCACCTGGTATTCCCAAGCCGTCACCCATCTATTTAGTGAACAGGCTCTGCGTTGCTCAACTTCAGATATCGTACGGAAAATCAGCTCCCCGATTAATAATTCGAAGTCATTATCCATTACACCACCCTCACATCCAAGCTTACAGCACCTGGCATTCCCAAGCGGCCACCCATCTATGTACTGAACAGGCTCTGCATTGCTCAACCTCAGATATCGTATCAGAAATCGTCTCCCTGATTAATAATTTGGAGTCATTATCCATTACACCACCCTCACATCCAAGCTTACAGCACCTGGCATTCCCAAGCCGTCACACATATATGTAGTGAACAGGCTCTGCGTTGCTCAACCTCAGATATCGTACCGAAAATCGGCTCCCCGATTAATAATTTGAAGTCATTATCCATTACACCACCCTCACATCCAAGCTTACAACACCTGACATTCCCAAGCCGTCACCCATCTATGTACTGAACAGACTCTGCGTTGCTCAACCTCAGATATCGTATCGGAAATCGGCTCCCTGATTAATAATTTGGAGTCATTATCCATTACACCACCCGGACATCCAAGCTTACAGCACCTGGCATTCCTAAGCGGTTACCCATCTATGTACTAATCAGGCTTGCCGTTGCTTGACTTCGGTGAACTTACGGGGCCCGGTGTTTCAACGTGATGTACCCGTAAGCCCAAAGCTAGAGAGTTCAACTATTTTACATATAGCGGAGGTAGGGGAAAGAATTGGTTCAAGAGAATTCATGATAAATTGTTTTCAGGTGCCTTAACTCTGATTTGAACTCATTATTTAATTCTATAATCCGCGCCAATAAACTCTAACATTAAAACTTAATGTTCATCACATTTTTTTCTGATTCTGATATGAAATTTTTTTTTTTTTTAATAATATATAGTGCCGTTGCTACATTATCCATCGGGGATACGTTCTATGACCTATATATATGCATGATGCATGCGATCAACGCCGGCTCTAGCGTCTGGCCCAACCAAAAAAAAAAATTGATACGGGGCCCGCCTCTCTGCTAAATGTCTACTTCAGAGTTAGTTTGGCAAACGAGGAGGCTGAAAAAGCAACGGAAGATAATTGGTGGGTTGAAGGGCAGCGCTTATTACCAAAAATTAAGGAATTTAAATTAGAATTCAGTTTTACTTTTATAATGAATATTTTTTTATTTTTAAAAATCCGAGAAAATGTTATTCTATTTGAAATAATAAGTCGCAAAATTTTACATTTCAATAAAGATTAATCGTCAATGCATCACCACCGAAAAAAAAGTTTTACAAGGATTCCAACACAACACAAAGGGTTTCTGTCTATATTTATGAGATGAGATATTATGTACATTATTTACATTACTTATCCACTGTGCGATGTGTCCTTGAGGAAACATGGCACAGTGGATAAAGGCGTTAGTTAGATCCAGTGACAGTACCCAAACACAACACAAAGGAAATTCTGTCTATATTTCTGAGATGAGGTATTATGTACACTATTTACATTATTCGGACTATTGCCGTCATCTTTGTTGCCATATTTATTACAACGTTTCGGCCGTTGCACGCTCCGGCCTTCTTCAGGTGGTTGGAATGTCGAACTGAACCCTTTATTTCGCTGTGCCATGTATACTTAAGGACACATGGTACAGTGGATAAAGGCGTTAGTTAGATCCAGTGACAAGACCCAGAGAGCGTGAGTTCAATACCCGGTTAAGGCAGTGGAGAACTTGGAAAAGGAAATTAACAGGAGATAACTATCTACTAATATCCATTAAACATGGCCCGTGGAACTAGAACAGTCTACCCCAGTGAGTGAAATAAAGGGTCCAGTCCGACATTCCAACCACCTGAAGAAGGGCGGTGCGTACAACGGCCGAAACGTTGTAATAAATATAGCGACAAAGATGAGGACAATAGTCCGAATAGTGTACAAAAGGGGATTGTCTTAAAAAAAATTGTTTTAAAAACAATATTTCAGTTTTCGGAAAATTTTTTCAGGTGTTGAAATCTTTAAAAAAATTATTTTTTAAGCGGTCATTTTCTCGGTTTTATCTTTTTTAGTAATGTAAAAAGTAGGGGCGAGAAATTTTATTTTAATTACTAACCGTCAACTTATGGTTAGTATTACTATTAGTAAAAAAAAATCAGAGATATTCCTTAGTGGCTGATCTCGGAATAAAAAATGATTTTACCAAGATATATTATCCTCTTAATTGATTTAAGAGGACTGTCCAGAAAGAAAATTACAATTTAAAAACATAAGCGCTACTTTAGTACTTCTTCCCCCTCCCCAGTAGTCATGTACCCTAACCACCACGCTGTTGAGAGGTTTGGGGTATTAAGCATCGGCCTTCTCGTTTATTATAGTTGATGATTGACAATATATATATTAGGGCGAAAAAAAAGGAAAAAGTACAAAAAGCAAAACTCTGCTGAAGCGAACCCTTTTATGTGATTTTCCGATAAATACATTTTGCTTTAACATTTAACCCCAAAGAAGGCACAAAGCTATTAAGACGCACGGGGTTAGTGAATTTGAAAGAATAAGAGTAAAAGAAAACATTAGTAATTACAGGGAACAATAAAAGAAACAGAAATTAAGATGACTTTCGATTGCAAAATTAAATTCACGTAAGTGCGACTGATAGAAAGCTTAAAAAAGTAAAAAATGCGTGGGTGGACCGCTAATGCAGTTCAATTTCTTGGATAATTAGCGAAGAATCACTGACAACGCCTTTTCATGAAGCGAAACACTGTCTGCTGGCAAGCAGACGTTTGGCATGTTTTGGAACATTTCACAAGTGATGTTTGCTTTCATTTTTAAAGAATTCACTAAAGCACAAGGCAATAAAGCCACTGAGACGCAAGACTGGGAGAGAATATGAGAAAAAGAAACACATTATTAAAGAGAGAGAACAGTAAGAGAACAGGAATTAAGAAAACAGGAGTTAACGATTTACATTGCATTTATTTATTTATTTTTTTTGAATACCAAACTTGACTGAAAAGCAAGAAAGACGGAAGAGATTTCTACAAACGAGAGAAGAAACTGCTAGCGTAGAACTTACGTGTACCTCTAGCCATTCCAATTTAAAATGATGACACCTACTTCCAAGGTGCTGTGTCCCTTCAAACGGAGATGATTATGGATCTCCATAATTTTCTGTCCTTTGTAGCGCTTAATAATATTGTCCTTTTGTTATTTCTCCTAAATTCTTCTCCGGCATCCATTTACTCAAGCTCATTCTTCTTCTATGTGCAATGTCCTTTCAGAATGTCTGCAATCATGGCTCTCCACAATGTCCTGTCTTTTGTTCCTCTTGGTTCAAGTGTCTTCTTCATCTGTGAGGACATTGTCCAGCATTCACTGCCATATAGGAAAACTGATATTACATATAAGTTCAGCACTCTTTTCTTTGTTTCTCTTCTTCATCCGTGAGGATATTGTCCAGCATTCACTGCTATATAGGAGGACTGATACTCCATAACAGTTCAGTACTCTTTTCTTTGTTTCTATTGCTTCAAGTCTCTTCTTCATCTGTGAGGACATTGTCAAGCATTCCCTGCCATATAGGAGGTCTGATATTACATAAGAGTCCAGTACTCTTTTCTTAGTTTCTATTGCTTCAAGTCTCTTCTTCATCTGTGTTGAGATTGTCAAGCATTCACTTCCATATAGGAGGTCTGATATTACATAAGAGTCCAGTACTCTTTTCTTAGTTTCTATTGCTTCAAGTCTCTTCTTCATCTGTGTTGAGATTGTCAAGCATTCACTTCCATATAGGAGGTCTGATATTACATAAGAGTCCAGTACTCTTTTCTTAGTTTCTATTGCTTCAAGTCTCTTCTTCATCTGTGTTGAGATTGTCAAGCATTCACTTCCATATAGGAGGTCTGATATTACATAAGAGTCCAGTACTCTTTTCTTTGTTTCTATTGCTTCAAGTCTCTTCTTCATCTGTGTTGAGATTGTCAAGCATTCACTTCCATATAGGAGGTCTGATATTACATAAGAGTCCAGTACTCTTTTCTTTGTTTCTATTGCTTCAAGTCTCTTCTTCATCTGTGTTGAGATTGTCAAGCATTCACTTCCATATAGGAGGTCTGATATTACATAAGAGTCCAGTACTCTTTTCTTTGTTTCTATTGCTTCAAGTCTCTTCTTCATCTGTGAGGAGATTGTCAAGCATTCCCTGCCATATAGGAGGTTTGATATTACATAAGAGTTCAGTACTCTTTTCTTTGTTTCTGTTGCTTCGAGTCTCTTGTTCATCTGTGAGAAGATTGTCAAGTATTCATTGCCATATAAGGATGAACCATATTGCGTAACATGTATAATATTTATGGAAGAAGGACAGGGAAGTCACGTTACGGTGTTGAGAAAGAAACGAACGCTGTGATACCAAGTCAGAACTGATAATATAATAGAATGTATTTTCTCGAGAATTTCAAAATACATAGCAAAAGCACCAAACCAGACGATGTAACCTTTCTGCCAATTTAGTATGTTTAATATGCATCATTTATAATGACAAATATTGGCTGGCTACTTGTTCACGAGTAAAACCATCTGGTAAGTTGCTGAACCCGTCCTCTTTGCACACGTTTGATTGGGCAACTTTTGTGCCTGTCCAATTAATTATCTGGCAGGAATAGCAGTTTGAACCCAACTGGAACATTCAAGACTTCGTGGTAGAATAGCCATCAACGACCTCCTCTACGCGCTGTCCCTTCAGAACGAGAGCGATCATAGCTCCTCAGAATTTCCTGTGCTTTGTAGCTCATATTAAGTTATGTATTTTTTGAAATTTCTCTTAGGGCCTCTTCCGTTATCCATTTACTCAAGCTAATTCTTCTTCTACGTCCTATGTCCTTTCAAAATGTGAACGATCATGGCTCTCCACTATTCCCTGTCCTTGCTAGCTCTTTACATATTTTGACTTTTTGTTATTTCCCCTAAGTCCTCTCCCGGCATCCATATACTCAAGCTCATTCTTCTTTTATGTGCAAAGTCCTTTCAGAATGTGAGCGATCATGGTTCTCCACAATTTCCTGTCTTTATAGCTCTTAATAAGTTTTGTCTTTTTTGTTATTTCTCCAATGTCCTCTTCAGTCATCCATTTACTCAAGCTCATTCTTCTATCTGCTATGTCCTTTCAGAAAGTGAGCGATCATGGCTCTCCACAATTTCTTGTCCTTTATAGATTTTAATAAGTTAAGTCTGTTTGTTACTTCTCCTAAAACTTCTACCGTCATCCATTTACTCAAGCTGATTCTTTCTCTACGTGCCATGTCCATTCTAATGTCACTCAAATTTTTGGCTGAACTCGTGTTGCTTTCCAACGGAGCAACCTGATCATACATATATTTTAACTTTCCGTAACTCGGGTATTTTGGCGTTTACCTAAGTGCGTTGAAGGTACTCTATATCATATTCCAAAGTCAGATTAAATTCTCTTGGGTTTTAAGGTAATTTAAATGTTAGCAAGATGGTGATTGGAATTCACTCCGTGCCTTTCTTCGAAACGCCCAAAGAATTGACATTTTTTAATCTTCATATTGGGAAATATGCCACTGATGTTTGCACTTCGGTTAAACCCGGCAAAGATGCTTTCATTCCTTCACGGAAATTAAAGCTGAAACCTCTAGTTTTCTTCATGGTTCACAGCAGAATGCTCAGCCGTTATAACACAACAGGGGCCTATTCGTGGCTGCACATAATAAATGTAAACGTGTCGTTGAATGAACTAATTCTCTCTTTTGTTTAGTGAATAAGGCGTCGTATTGCTTGTAACAACTTTGTCTCTGAGTGATTAGTGGCAGTTCAGTAATAGTGATTTAAATACGATTAAGTTTGCTATTGTGCTTCTCTTCCATCAATTTGTTGGGTTAACATCCTCTGCTGATAAAACTGAATGACTCGTTCGTAAATTCTTCTTAAAGTCTACTTTTGACTTATTAGGAGTATCATGACATCCTAGTTAAAACTGGGTCCCTGTTGAGTGATTGTCATATAATCTTTGTTATGGTTTCAGCTATCATCTCTTGTCTAGATCCCCACAAAGCATGTGGACCTGATGGTATCCCTGTAGTTGTCTTTAAGATATGTGCTCCTGAACCGGCTCTTGTTCTCTCTAAACTTTACAATAAATACCTTGTTGCTTCCCTGCTGGTTGAAATTCTTCTTCTCTTGTCTCTGTCTTTAACAACACAGGTGAACAGTCTTACCCTTCCAACAATCGACCTATTAGCCTTTTTACCTCTTTAAAGCCAACTACTAAAGGTCCTAATCAATGCCGAATTAGTTAAGCATCTCAAAACGCCGTGCCTTCTTTCAGACAAGCAATATGGCTTTCGTTTCTCAACTGCTGATGTATTAACAATTATTGCGGAAAGAATCTATCAAGCTATAGATTAGAATGGTGAATCTGTCCCTGTTGCTTTTCACATCGAGAAACCCTTCGACAATGTGTAGCAGACAGGTCTTCTTTACAAGTTAAAAAATTATGGTGTCTTCGAACCAATATTTGAACTGATCCATTCTGATCAGATTCGCTGTTTCCAGAAAACCTAAAAATTAGCAGTTCATTAATGATGGTATTCCCGCGATAGTCCTACAGAAATGTGCTCCTGATCTGGCTCCTGTTCTCTCTAAACATTACAATAAATGTCTGGTTGCTCGCCGCTTTTCTGCTTGCTTGAAATAATCTTCTGTAGTTCCAGTCTTTAAAAACTCAGGCAAACAGTCTGATCCTTGTAACTCTCAGTCTATTAGCCTTGTATGTTTTTTGTTTTTTTTTTAATACTAAAAACACTAATCAACTCTGAACTGGTCAACCATCTTACATTGCTTGATATTCTTTCAAGCAACAAAGATGCCATTCGCTTTTCTAGTTCAACTGCTGAAGTAATAAGTATTGTTGCTGAAAGAGTGTATATTTAGATAAGAATGGTGAAGCTCGGGCTGTCATTTTGGATATCTCGAAATCATTCAACACGGTTTAGCATATCGGGTTTCTTAAAGTTATGTTTTTTCTGAATTAAATGAAAGTTGTCTTTGAATGGCCACTCTTCTAGATCTTTTTCCATTAATGCAGGCATCCACAAAGCTTTATCGTTGGCCCTATATAGTTCATAATTTTCATGAACACTCAGTTTCATCAGCTTGTCATAAAGACATAACTCAATATTTATGCTAATGAAACAACCGACCTATTCTTCCACGGCTGTTAAATCAGGAGTAATGCTGTGAAGTTGTTTTGAGATTCACGCATGAAGACTTTTCAATATTACACATCATTTATTTTGATTTCTTTCTTCATATTTATTTGTTGATTTTTATTTCAACGTTTTTAACCGACCTATTCTTCCTCGTCTGTTAAATCAAGAGTAATGCTTTGAAGTTTTTTGGGGATTCTCATATGAAGTTTTTACATTATGAGACATTATTTATTTTGATTTCTTTCTTCATATTTATTTGTTGATTTTTATCTCAAAGTTTTTAAATGACCTATTCTTCCACGGCTGTTAAATTAGGAGTAATACTTTGAATTTGTTCTGAGATTCTCACATGAAGTCTTTACATTATGACACATCATTTATTTTCCTTTCTTTCTTCATATTTATTTGTTGATTTTTATTTCAACATATTTAACCGACCTATTCTTCCTCGACTGTTAATTTAGGAGTAATGCTTTGAAGTTGTTTTGTGATTCTCACATGAAGAGTTTACATTATGACAAATGATTTATTTTCATTTCTTTCTTCATATTTATTTGTTGATTTTTATCTCAACTTTTTTAAACGACCTATTCTTCCTCGGCTGTTAGATCAGGAGTAATATTTTGAAGTTGTTTTGTGATTCTCACATGAAGTCTTTTCATTATTACACATGATTTATTCTAATTTATTTCTTCATAATTATTTGATGATTTTTATCTCAAACTTTTGAACCGACCTATTTTCTTCGGCTGTTTTTATTGGAGGTAATTCTTTGAAGTTGTTTTGGGATTCTCACATAAAGTCTTTACATCATGACACATGAATTATTTTGATTTCTTTCTTCATATTTATTTGTTGTTTTTTATTTCAACGTTTTTAACCGACCTATTCTTCCTCGGCTGTCAATTTAGGAGTAGTACTTTGATGTTGTTTTGAAATTCTCACATGAATTCTTTTCATTATCACACATGATTTATTTTGATTTCTTTCTTCATATTTATTTGTTGATTTTTATTTCAACGTTTTTAAACGACCTATTCTTCCACGGCTGTTAAATTAGGATTAATACTTTGAAGTTGTTCTGAGATTCTCACATGAAGTCTTTACATTATGTCAGATGATTTATTTTGATTTCTTTCTTCATATTTATTTGTTGTTTTTGATCTCAACGTTTTTAACCGAGCTATTCTTCTTCGGCTGTTAAATTAGCAGTAGTACTTTGAAGTTGTTTTTGGATTCTCACATGAAGTCTTTTCATTATTACAAATGATTTATTTTGATTTCTTTCTTCATATTTATTTGATGATTTTTATTTCAACTTTTTTAACCGACATATTCTTCCTCGGCTGTTAAATTAGGAGTAATATTTTGAAGTTGTTTTGTGATTCTCACATGAAGTCTTTTCATTATTACACATGATTTATTCTAATTTATTTCTTCATAATTATTTGATGATTTTTATCTCAAACTTTTGAACCGACCTATTTTCCTCGGCTGTTTTTATTGGCGGTATTTCTTTGAAGTTGTTTTGGGATTCTCACATAAAGTCTTTACATTATGACACATGATTTCTTTGGATTTCTTTATTCTTATTTATCTGTTGATTTTTATCTCTACGTTTTTAAACAACCTATTCTTCTTCGGCTCTTAAATTAGGAGTAATGCTTTATTTTGATTTCTTTCTTCATCTGTTTTAATTTCCTTTTTGTTACATTTTCTGGGAGTTTGAAAATAATTTAGCACGTCTTTCCGACTAGTATCTTTATATTTGTTTTTATTATTTTTAGATAACATACAAATATTTGACTGAAATTTCTTTTATTTACACTTAATACAGAGAAAAATCCTCTTTCCTTCTCAAGTCGTCATGCTTTTTTAAGATCTGGTATGATGTGATATTGAAAAGAAAAGAGGATTTTTCACCGCTGTAACTCTATTTAGTGGTCCGGTTCCCAGGGTTTTAAGATGACTTTTTTTTCCAGATGGCTAACCCTGTGCACACTGACGCTGGTTCAAGCTCGCTGTTGGTCGCTGGCTGCTTCGAGACACACCCACATTTCCCATGTTGTGTTCTTAGAGTAGTAAAATATCGTATGTTGTAGTAATCGAAGCGCTAGACGGAAGCTATATTAAGGGGAAGAAATATCTTCACAACGAGAAAATCATACGAAAGAATTGATGGGTTAATCTTCAACTGGTTTATGTATTTTATCTCAGGACGAATGTCGTTTTTAGATTCGCATATGAATGGTTTTCATTATTACACATTTTTGATTTTGATTTCTTTCTCCATCTTTATTTGTCTCAACGTTTTTAACCGACCTATACTTCTTCGGCTGTTAAATTAGGAGTAATGCTTAAAAGTTTTTTTTGAGATTCTCACATTAAGTCTTTTCATTATTACACATGATTTATTCTGATTTCTTTCTTCATATTTATTTGATGATTTTTATTTCAACGTTTTTAAACGACTTATTCTTCCTCAGCTGTTAAATTAGGAGTAGTACTTTGAAGTTGTTTTCGGATTCTCACATGAAGTCTTTTCATTATTACATATGATTTATTCTAATTTATTTCTTCATAATTATCTGATGATTTTTATCTCAACCTTTTTAACCGACCTATTTTCCTCGGCTGTTTTTATTGGAGGTAATTCTTTGAAGTTGTATTGGGATTCTCACATGAAGTTTTTACATCATGACACATGAATTATTTTGATTTCTTTCTTCATATTTATTTGTTGATTTTTATCTCAACTTTTTTAACCGACCTATACTTCTTCGGCTGTTATATTAGGAGTAATGCTTAAAAGTTGTTTTGAGATTCTCACATCAAGTCTTTTCATTATAACACATTTTTTATTATGATTTCTTTCATTATCTGCTTTTTTTTCTTCCTTATTGCATTTTCTGGGTCTCTGAAAATAACTTTAGCTCATCATTCCGACTAGTATCATTCATATTTGTTGTTATTATTATTAAATAAAATACAGTTTCTTCTAACATCCTTTATCGTCTGTAATTCGGTCCACTGGAAAAATAAAATAAAAATTTGAAAACACTCATGTGGAAAGTAAAATCGAAGCTATTCTTATTTTTAACCGACCGATTTTCCTCGGCTGTTTAATTAGGAGTAATACTTTGATGTTGTTTTGGGATTCTCACATGAAGTCTTTACACATGATTTATTTTGATTTCTTTCTTCACATTTTTTAACCAAGAATGAAATTTGATCGAATTCTTTTCCTTTACTAAAATCTAAAACATATTTATGCTTAATGTAGAGAAAAATGTCTCTCTTTACTTACCATCATTTTGTAAAATCTGATTTTTTTTCTAACATTTCTAACCAACAAAGGAGATATTACCATTTCATGTGATATTGAAGAGAAAAGAGGATTTTTGCTGCATTGTAAACCGAATTCTCGATAATTTACCGCGTTTTAGTAATTTATTAAGTAATTAATTAAGTAGTTTATTTTAGTAATTTAGTAAAATAAATTTTAATTTGATTTTTTCATTTTAGTTTAACTTGTTTATTTCTTTTTTATTTTTATTTCTTCTTTTTATTTTTATTTTTTATTTTTATTTTATATTTTTATTTTTTGTTTTTCTTTTATATTTTCCATTTATTTTTTTTATTTTTATTTTTATTTTATATTTTCTTTTATATTTTTATTTTTGTTTTTCTTTATTATTTTTCTTTTATATTTTACTTTTTTATTTATCTTTTTTATTTTTTATTTTTATTTTTTATTTTTATTTTTTATTTTTATTTTTTATTTTTATTTTTTATTTTTATTTTTTATTTTCTTTTTAGCCGATCTATTTTTCTTCGGCTGTTAAATCAATCACAATATCGTTTTGTTGTTTTCAGCTTTTCCTACCGAATATTTGTCTAACTGCGCATAATTTTCTTTCTCATATAAGTATTTTGAGAAATAGTCGAATCTTTTTATTAATTTTTATCGCAACCTCTTCAGATAGATAGCCTTCGCCAGGTTTCATATCCCAGGAGCACCCGTTGCTGTTAAGATTCTATGTAAAGCTGACGATTTTAGTAACTTATTGAGTTACAGATAATCATAAAAACACAGCCGAAATTACTTAAATGCAAGGCTTGGATAATTTAACAAACAAAAGGCTGAAGACAGAAGAACAGGAAAAAGCGGCGACTCTTCTACCGAAACTGGTGTTGGGAGGTTTGACAAAAAGATACACTTTGGTAAGAGAGACTGTGGAGAGCCATGATCGTCCACGTCCTTCGTTATTCCTGACTGCGATACTTATAGTTGACATATTGTTTTTCAGCTGGTAAATAAATTAGAATGTTTTTATGATGATTTCAGATTGCGAGGTTAATTACCGTAAGTGGGACTGATAGAATGTTTGAAGAAAAAAAAAAGTAAAAATGCGTGGGACGGTCTGGTGTACACTTCATTTTCTTGAACAATTGGTGAACGGTGACTGAAACCTCTTTTCACGAAGTGAAATATAATGGGCTCGCAACAAGACAACTAGCTTTTCTTTTTAAACATTTTACATATGGTATAGGCTTCTTTTTTCCTTATTTTTATTCATTGCAAACCCAGCAAAGTAATAATAAATTATTATTATTATTATGATTATTATTATAAAGCCACTAAGACGCAATATGGAAGAATATGAGAAAAAGAAAAGCATTATTAAGAATAGCGAACAATAAAAGAAAAGGAATTAACATAATTACGAATTAACGGAAGATAACGATTGAGACTGCATTAAAACTTTTGAAGACCAAAGTCGACTGGAAGAGAGTTCCACAAGCGAGAAATGTAAGAGAAGAACCTATTAGCATAGAACTTACGGTTAGATTTAGTCAATTCTATTGTAAAGCGATGAGATCTAGCAGCCATTCTAGTACTGAATTTAAATTCGCAAAGTTGAGGTACCAAAAAGGAAAGCGATATTTATTCTGTTATATATAGAAATGTGGCACATGGCCGAAGTGGGGATTGGGGGAAAGGGCGATATTCTTCTGTCTTAACTATAACTTAGCTAGCCGCAAACACTGACCCAATCGTACAAACTATATTCCTTACACCAAAACAACACATTCATATGTACCTTTCTTACTACATCCACCATAATACCTCATTGTCTCTATGAAAATACTAACTAGTCCCCATATTTACAATTCATTGTCTGTGTGGGGAGGGGAATAAACCAATAATTCTAAAAACTAACCCCAATGAGTATCAAAGAGGAAAGCTCATCAGAACAATTACCACGAAAATATTTATAGAAAAGGCAAAGGGAAGTTACGTCACGGCGGTGGGAAGAGGACTGAAGCCGAGATGTATGATGAGTACCAGTAATGTTGCCGCGGGGAGGTTAGGTAATTAGTTCGGCAATTAGTTGGAGATTCGTCTCCAGCTGTGCTGGTTGAACTCTCAGCCTTCGGGCAGAGAGGAAACCAGAGGAGTCTATGCCAAAAGGCAGAGTCTCGTCTGGGGTGGTAAACAGCTACTCGACCACGTGTATACCGTGCCTACGGGCTTGGATTTACCCCGCATTAAAAAACGGCCTTGTTCCACATCCTGCCTCACGGGAAGGCAAGGTGAATAAACTTGCTTCGGCAATTAGTTAGAGATTCGTCTCCAGCTGTGCTGGTCGAACTCTCTGCCTCCGGACAGAGAGGATCCCCAGACGAGTTTATGTCTAAGGGCAGAGTCTCTTCTCTGATAACAGCTACCCGATCCCGTTTTATACGGGGAATTTTTCGTCGAGCCTACCTCACGTTAAATTTTGCTTTGTGCCAAATCTGACGGTTGGTAGATATCATTGCTTCGGGAATTGCTAGCATGCCAACTGATTCCCTGTTTTTCTGTCGTGCATTTTCTTTTGCAAGGAAGCAATAAGGAAAGCTATTGAATTTACTCTAAAATAGGGGCTAGTTACAGTGTAATTCCTCAGTAATGAAAAGGTAGTATTTTATGAATAGTAGCAAGAACATTGACATTTGGTTAAAAACACCGACCCTCTTTTGAGCCCCCAAGCTTTTATTGATACCTTTTGAAACCGCTGATATAAAGACTTGATTTCTGTTTATAATAAAATTGTTAGTTTCGTAATCTAAGCAGAAACAGCAAGTGAATGTTAAAACCTACAAACTCCATGGCCTTCTCAGATTGGATATTTGGTATTGCTGAAACATTTCCTCAAGTTATCTGACTTGTAACTCGTCTGAAAGTAGACAGTCACAGGATTTCAGAATCCTGGGTTTTGGCATAACTTTGTCCTATCTCCTAGCATTTGTGAAGTTATGATAATTTGCAATTAATAAAAAATCACACATGATTAATCATTTATTTTTAATGAGCAGTTCTGGATGGTAGCTTTTTTCTGCCTGTTTTAGCGCGGAAAGCCGTTAGAATCTTGCTGCAATTGATATTCAATTGAGGTTTAAACTGACACTCTTCCGAGAAAATGATTATCAAACTGATTTGGGGCGGCATGCAATACAAGAATGAATGATTCAGGTACTTCCATATATTTTGGGGGTGATTTCAGATTGCGTGTGCACTCAGTATAAAGCACGGGAGCCAATAACTAAATGATAATAAGAGCAGGAACAAGAGGCTCTTATTCTCAAGATATGTAGGAGAGATAACGATTGAACCTCGACCAGAAGTCGGTTTTGTGATATTGGAAGCATTCTCTAGGGAGACCCTTTCACAATGCACGACTGCTAAGGAAGAAGGTCTCGAACGTCCTCCTTATTAACGGAATATAAACCGAATGCGAATGAGACGACTAGGTGTCCTAGATGTAAAGGTCTGAACTGATGGATTCATGAAGCATGTACTATGAGCGAGAGATTAACTGTGGGAAAGGGAAATTCATCGCCTACAAGGCCGTGGAAAGGCTTTTGAACAATATCGAGGCTGAAGAACTGGGCACCTCCAGGCCTGATTTTGGCAGCAATATTCCATTTTTGGCCTGGCTCTTGGTGAAGTAAGGCACCAAGGGGTGGGTGGTTCTTTTGAGACCTCCAATTTCTTGGACTTGAACAGCTACTTACCTTGCCTTTTCACAAAGAAAATAACTAAATCATTTGGCAACCCGTGTCGCTGAACGGTCTTTAAATGCTAATTTTGAAGGCAGGCACACTTTCCTCACTTGGAAATTCAGTGCAATGCAGTCTTCCGATTTCCACCTATTTAAATTACAGTTATCATGACATTGTTTTGACGATCAGGATATTGTAGATTTATTTACTGCTATTCACAATACTTTGCCAAGTATGATACAAGGACACATATTTGGAGCTCGTAAAAAAAAACTGAATTCAATAATAACCAGCTACAAGCCGAACTTGCTAAGTTAATTTCCGTCGGAATTTCTTTGATGAAAAAAATATCATCACTTGTATTATTTACGTTTAGACTAATATCCCCATCTTTGAATAAAAGAAAGTGCTGGAAACTCATCCATCAGCCAAAAAAGCGCCTGGCCTTAGATGAATACTTATGCATATTATTTACGTTCAAGTTGTATATATGTGTGGGTGGCGTAATAGATTAATCGCTCGGAACGAGACATCGGAGAGTCAAGTTCGAATTCCAATCGGGCTTGTTACCTTCACTTACGCTCAAATACCCTTGGGAAGTTTTGGGTAAGTTTTGGCGTAGCCCATTTGGCTTTGTTGGTTCGGCGTGGCCGATTCAGCGTCAGAAAAATAACTGTACGATTCAGCACAGCCGTTTGAGCGTCAGACTGTTTCGACGTCACTGTCTTTGACCGGAGGCAAACCACCCCCTCCACCCCCCAAAAATGATAAAAGCATTGAAAACAACCAACTTTCAATATCACTTTTTATTCATTTAGGGAATTAACGATCCAATTAAAACACTAATGGAATAACGTAAATGAAAATCTTAAAAAAATATATTGTATATTTAAAAATACATATGTAATCTGACTTTCCATCGATTTTTCTGTTCGAACCACCCAAACTTTAATTCACGACCCCCTGTTGCTCGTTGAGTCAAAAAGAAAAAGTTATCCATCGTGTATGACTTTGTTTCTTCCACGTTTTGCTAAAATATTTGCTTCCATTTTGGAATAATACGGCTTTGATGACTGAAAAATATGAGGCTGCCTTGAAGCAAATATAATATTAAAATGCCTCCAATTCCTCTTATTCTTAAATATCAAAATACCTCCATCTACTCTTTTTCTTAAATATAAAAATGCCTCCAACTATTCTTTTTCTTAAATTTAAAAATACTTCCATCTACTCTTTTTCTTAAATTAAAAAATGCCTCCAACTACTCTTTTTATTAAATATAAAATTGCCTCCAACTACTCTTTTTCTTAAATTTAAAAATGCCTCCAACTACTCTTTTTCTTAAATATAAAAATACCTTAAACTACTCGTTTTCTCAAGTTTAAAAATACCTCCAATTACTCTTTTTCTTAAATTTAAAAATGCCTCCAACTACTCTTTTTCTTAAATATAAAAATACCTCCGACTACACTTTTTCTTAAATATAAAAATGCCTCCAACTATTCTTTTTCTTAAATTTAAAAATGCCTCCAACTACTCTTTTTCTTAAATATAAAAATACCTCCGACTACACTTTTTCTTAAATATAAAAATGCCTCCAACTATTCTTTTTCTTAAATTTAAAAATGCCTCCAACTACTTTTTTTCTTAAATTGGATGAAGTACTAATTTGACTACTAAACGAGAGAGAGACCAAATATGACTATAACGATGAAATAGTAACGATCATAATAATCTAGGCCATATAGCCTTGGTTAGCAAGCAGAAGAAGGACAATACTGATTTCAAACCAGCCTGGTGAGAATTGGGTTCAAAGAGGCTATCTTGCCCTAAACACACAACTAGAGCTGCAGTGCATGCGGTTCTCATACGACCTCAATACGAAAGCTTGGAGCGAGTCTCTTCGAAGTGGAGAGATGGTTTGTGTCGAATTTTTTACTGCATGATAATGGGTTCTTTTTCATGGCTAATTCTAGGAAGTTCAAAAATCATGGCTAATTCTAGTAGCCCCAAAATCAAGTCCTCTTTTTCCAACTTTTGCTATATACAACTTGAGTATATTTTTAAAAAATGACTATATATAGCCGCATTTTCCATAATATGCAGTCAGCTGATTGTCATTTAGCTGATGAGTTATTACGTAGATATTTGAGAACACTGTCCGGCACATGTTTTGCGGCAAGTTATTCTTCATAATAGCTGACACTGCGACGCTGAGTTCAAAAATCAAGTCTATTTTTACTGGCTGAATATTTTGCGTTATAAACCTTGTGCATATGACTATTTATAACCAGGTATACAATACTATCCAGTCGCCGCCATTTTGGTATTGAGATATTACGTAAATATAACATATTAGATAACATTGGCTGACGCATATACTTTTTCATGTCTGATGCTGCTATCATTAGTCCAATGATTAAGTCTGTTTTTACTGGTTAGCTCTAAGTTTTTCTGGTTAGCTGTAGAGAATTTGAATATGATGAGGGGTCCACCCATTTTTATACAAATGAACTCACCCAGTATATATATATACTACTGCAAGAGCGAGACGAGAGTAAGGGAGAGCAAGACCGAAGAATCGAATCGAATCGAATCGAGTCGAGAGTGACAGAGTAAAAGGTTGTAGGTAACCGAAAGAGTGAGGGTGAGGTAACAGCATTGTAGGAGTCACAGTAAGCGAGCACGTAGACTCAGTAAGAAGTCATACAGCGATACTTTAATACCAAAGACTGTATATATATATATTTTGCTACTAACCCGTATTCCTGGAACTACTAACCTGCTTTACCAGTTTGTATTATTACGTTAATACATTATTTTCATATATTCATTCCTGACGTTTCAACCCGGAATCTACAAAAGAATATTTAAAAGATGACTATAGATAGATTTTCCATATTATGCAAATTAAGTCTGAATGTCTCCTGCAAAGAAAACACAAAACAAAGCAAAGAAAACGTGGATATTATTAAATTTATATATTGTGGCAACGGAAGATGACCGTGACGTTTTATTGTTTTAAGTAATGAATGGACACAGTATGGTTTGTGTCCCTTCAATTCTGCGTGCCCATAGAATCATCTGGTCTGTCCACGCTCAGGAAGGATTTCCTTTTCACTTTCAGACATATCATCTTCATTGCTTGTTGAAGATCGTCTTCTGATTGCTGACTAACAAGTCCAGTAATTCGCCCCTTTCCAAAAGTTGTACACCGGTTATCTGAGACCTTTACCCACACAGGGTTGCCCACCTTGTACACATTGTGGCCCACCTCAGACCTGATTGGAAGCACTGAATCGAACGTGTAGATGCATTCAGTGGTGAGGTATCATCCTTGGTGGTTACATTTTTTCAGATTAAACTTTGGCTGGAAAACATGGAGCCAGAAGGGAGTTCCACAAGAAAGGCAGTAAAGCCATTAAGACACAGGGGGTTACTGGGTGTGGAAGAATTTGGAACAGAAACATTAATGATGACCAGAAAGAGAAGAGAGTAATCAGACCGACAGTAGATAGCAATTGGCATTGCATTTAAAGTTTTGTAGATTAAAGTGGACTGGAAAGCATGGAGCTGGAATGGAGTTCCAATGGAGGCAACAAAGCCACTAAGACACAAGGGTTACAGGTTGTGGAAGAATTAAGGACAGAAACTTTAATAATGAACGGGAAGACGAAAGAGTAATCAGGAGGACAGTAGATAACGATTGACATTATATTTAATTTTTTACAAATTAAATTTGTCTGGAAAGTATGGAGCCGGAATGCAATACCACACACGAGAATTGCGAGAAAAGAAACGTTTAGCAAAGAATTTACGGCAAAATTTAACCAGTTCAGCTGTAAACTGATGAGACCTCAAAGCCAATCTAGTATGGCGCTTAAATTCAAAGAGACTAGGTACTATAGCAGAGAGTTCATCAGAACAATTGCCATGAAAATATTTATGGAAAAGACACAGAGAGGCAACTTTACGGCAGTGTGGAAATGATTGAATGTTATTTTTGAATTCAGTATCTTAAAATTGGTCAAAACTAACCAAAACATCCTCCGCATCATTTAAAAAAAACAAATTCTAGTCTTATTCAATTTTTGACATTAAATTTATGGAAGTACAATATCAAGGAAGGTAAGACAAACGAAAGATGGCTGACGTCTTCTGGAACTTAAAACGGAGGTTCTTGCCATCACACACACACACACACACACACACACACAGACACACACACACACACACTCATATATATATATATATATATATATTTCAATAAAGGTGCAATTAATTTACAAATTCATGAATTATTCATACATAAAACAAATACAAAGGTTAATGATTTAAATGGCGAGAAATCCATCTTCGCGAACAATTCAAATAATATACAAAAACCCCGAACCTGTTCATGAATGAAAAGATCCTGTTTTATAAATTTCAGTTGCATTAGGTCTTTTTATTTTACAAGCTTTCGTCTGTTCCTACAGACATCCTCAGGTATGAAATAGATTGTGTTCTTGTTTTTACTCTCAGTAATAAGTGGACAACGAAAATAGAGTTGTAATCCGAAAAATGCTATGAGAAATGTGTTATTGTTTTGGAACGTGCAGTCGCAACCCTGAGTTTGAATTTAAATTTTAACGTTCTGCGTTTATGTACAAATGTAGTGATAAGAGAATTCTTTTTTACTGGTAGATTTTCCGTCAAAGTGACATTTGTGTTTGGCGAACATATTTGGTCTATTAACGCAAAAAATAATATTATAAAATATTAGGTTGGTGCAAAAATAATGTCGTTTTCGCACATAGTAACATATGTGAGAAAACGACATTATTTTTGCACCAACCTAATAGTAACACAAATTTAGTATACTATTAACACTACATTACACATCGCGTCCAACTGCTGATACACTAAGTGTAAACACTGACCGAAGCGCCGTTTAACTCAAGTGGTCATTCAGACAACTAGGTAAGGTATGCATGTCATCTGCGCAAATTCATGATAATAATGACTGTTTAATGACAGAATGGCAGTTTATTGAATATATAGAGTTGTGAGTCGACCTATACGGTAGGCATAACACAGAATTGTGAGCAAAAAGTTTTAATTAGACTTGAACGCCGCAATTTACGATATTTATGAACGCTGTTGTTTCAGTGTGTGCCAATATTGTCCATTTAAATGCTTGCTAACATCATGGAGTATTTTAAAGTGCAAAACATACATTAGGTTGGTGCAAAAATAATGACGTAATAATATCGTTTTTTGACGTACTTTTTAACGTCAAAAAACGACA
Source organism: Acanthosepion lycidas (assembly GCA_963932145.1). Classification (NCBI taxonomy): domain Eukaryota; kingdom Metazoa; phylum Mollusca; class Cephalopoda; order Sepiida; family Sepiidae; genus Acanthosepion; species Acanthosepion lycidas. Next base: position 24,500,021 of record OZ010615.1, on the reverse strand, counting down.
TTATTAAGTCATTATTTTTGCACCAACCTAATAGTTTTGAATTTCGAAAAATGTTTGAATTTTTTAACCGTTATTCCATGACAAATATTTGCTTTTAATATTCAAATTTTAATCAATTATTTTGTTATATTTTTTTCGTATTTCATTACTTGTGCTTTATTTTACCCTAAGATTGCGTTCAAGCTTCAAATAGGAATTTATTTCTTCTTCGTATGTATAGTAGCCTAAGCCAGTCATGGACATTTTTCCGTAGGATATGCTATTTCGGAGATTTTTATGTTCAACAGTTAACATGAAGAGGATCTTCCAGGGCGGCCCACAAATGTTCAGGAGTAGGCTGAGCCTTCACAGCAATCCCCGGCAGCGCCACCAGAGAGGAGAAAGAGAAGGAAAGCGGATGACCATGCCGATGCACAGATGCGAGCGGGTGCCGACGACGACTGTTTTGGAACAGGAAAACTAAAGCTTATAGTTGAAAATGGATCCAGCATCCCAGAATTGTTCAAAACCTGTCAAAACATTACATGCACAATTCTAATTTTCTTTAAAAATGTGTAAACCATTGTAATATATAGAAAAGACACAGGGAGGCAACTTTACGGCGGTGTGAAAGTGAATGAATATTATTTTTGAATTCGGTATCCTAAAATTGGTCAAAACTAACCAAAATATCCCCTGCATCATAAAAAAAAATCTAGTCTCATGCAATTTTTGGCATTAAAGATATGGAAGTACAATATCAAGGAAGTTAAAACAAAAGAAAGATGGCTGACGCCTTCTGGAACTTAAAACGGGATAGATATAATAAACATTTACAAAAATCTCATGAACGAAATTTCTTGCCATGACAATCATTTGCTTTTAATATTCAAATTTTAATCAATTATTTTGTTGTTTCTTTCGTATTTCGAAGGTTGTGTTTTATTTCACACTAAGATCGCGTTCAAGCCTTATGTCGGCATTTATTTTTTCTTTGCATTTGTACTGACCTAATCCAGTCTTAACCATTCTTACATAGAAGCATTTTTGGAGCAGTAAAACTAACGCTTATAGTTGAAAATGGTGTGTTACTTTTGCATCCAGTATCCCTGAATTGTCCAAATCAATCCAAAATATCACATGCACAATTTTAAATTTTAAAAAATTGTCTAGGCATCTGTAATATAAAGAACAGATACGACATTCTAATCCGTGATAGAAAAGTGTAATGGTCAGAGAAAAAAGTAGGATAATAGTGAAAACGACGATGTCAAAAGAATGTATTCAGTCTGTTATAAATGGACACAAGATAAAACAGAAAAATTAAACCTGATGTTACATTAATGTTATTTTTAGATCCAGCATCCTATATATATATATATATATATATATATATATATATATATATATATATATATATATATATATAAAAATATGTCATGCATCGTTAAAAAAAAACAAATTCTAGTCTTGATTTATTTTTGCAATTTTTATTTTGGAATTTACAATTCTTGAACATATACATATCCGAAAATCGTAAAAGACTGAATTCTCATGGAATTTTTAGCAAATTTTAATAACAATCAGAATACAAGAAGATTAAGAGTTCGAACTAGTTTTCTTCAAGGTAAACAAAATTCTTCCTGAAAACTTGTAAATAGGATCTTCAAATTTCGATAGTCGAACCCGGATTCAACATCTTCTTGGATATTAATAATAATAATAATTGTAATAATAGTCATTCCACCACCATGGATCCATATAGCGTCCTTGCATATCCATCCAACGACCTTGGAAGTCCATCTGCCAGTTGGAGTAGTCCATACCGGGGTAGTCCCATCGGCCGTACCAATAGTAGTTCTGGTAGGGGTAGTACATATGCCTACCGTGCCAGTTGTACCAGTAAGGGTTGCTGTAGCGTCCCTGCATATCCATCCAGCGTCCCTGCATATCCATCTGCCAGTTAGACATATCATAGTATCTCTCGGGATAGTACATGTAGTGGTAGTTATAGTAACCGGGGTGGTTCCAATAGCGATTCCAGTGGTTGTAGAAGTGAGAGAACGGGTTGCAGTGACGTCCCCATCTGTCCATGTAGCGTCCTTGCATATCCATGGAATAGTTGGACATGTCCATCCATCTCTCAGGGTAGAACATATTGCCGCCGTAATGGAAGCCAGGATAATAACCGTGTCTGTGGTGCCACCAATGACGGAACGGGTTGCAATGGCGTCCGTGCATGTCCATCCAGCGTCCGTACATGTCCATCTGGTAGCCAGACATGTCCATGTACCTCTCGGGGAAGTCCATCCAGCGATAGTACCTGTTGTACCTGTCACCGTCCATCATCCAGCTGTAATTGAACATGGGTCTTCCGTAGTAACGGTCATAGTCGTTCCATCTTCCGTAGTAGTCGTAGTATCTGGGGTCGACCATTCTGCCCTGGGAGTCCATGTATCTTCCATGGAAGTCCATGGTCATTCTAGACATCGGTTCCATCATACCCCTGTATCTACCCCTGTAGTTGTTGCCGTACCAATTACGGAATCGATTCATGTAGCGATTCATGATGAAGTCTGAGCAGCGGGTAAAGCTGTTAAAAGAAAAAAGAAACACCATCTTTTAGAAGAATATTCCATTTAACGGAAAGAGTTTAAATATTGTCTTTTCTAAAGGATACAATAACGTACCACCTTCACTTTTGCATATCCTTTCTGCTATGCCTGCCTGCCTGCCTGCCTATCTATCTATCTATCTATCTATCTATCTATCTATCCTTATCAGTCTGTTCCTATATACATATCTATCTATCTATCTATCTATCTATCTATCTATCTATCTATGTATCTATCTCATTCTGCTTTATCTAGCTATCTATCTATCTATCTATCTATCTATCTATCTATCAACACAAGTGCACGGAAGAGTACTTAAAAGTTCTCGTGCTGAAGAGAAGCCATATCCACATAAATGTAAAGTCTCGTCGTGTAACCACATTTTGAAATGTGGCTTGAGTCGAGAACTTTTCACCATTCCTTTCGTATCATGGCAATTTTTTTTAATGAGACATGTAAAAAATAGTAAATGCTGCCCAATATACAATTATTAATTTACAAAAACTGACAGCCAACAAGAAAAGTACAAAATTTCAGAAATATATATATGTGTGTGTGTGTGTGTGTATCTGTGTATATTTCTGAAATTTTGTAATTTTTTTGTTGGCTGACAGGTTTTGTAATTTCATAATCACACACACACACACATATATATATATAGTTTCAAAAACTTAGGAGATCAATCACGCAACTTTAGTTTCGATTTTTCGCAAGGTCGAAAATAAGGTAGCGTGATTTGCTGATCTCCTATTTTTTTTAATTTAAAAGTTCTGCATGTTAAATGCTGATTTTTTGCCTTTTATGATTTTAAGAATGAATGCTGACAGTCTCGCTGAACGGATGTATTTTTTATCGGTCCAAAAAATGTAGAGAATTGAGAATTATTTATTCATCTATTCATTTATTTATTCATTTATTTATTATATTGTATATTATTATTTTTACCTATTAAAATATGTAATCTAAGAAGCAAGGAAAAGCATTCAATTAGAACGGAGCAAAAACAGCATCATGTTTAGATATAACAGAGTCTATCTTCTATTACTTTAAAATTCTTTCATTAAAAAAACATTTTGAATTAATGCAGTTACTGATATAACAGAAGTAGCCTGTATTTATTCAATCGAAGTTAGGCAAATGAAGACCCACTTCAGACCACAATTGTTTGGGAGTTTTTGAAATTCAGTTTGTCAGTGTGCTACAAGGAGTACAGTGTGCTACAAGAGGATACATTCATAAACAATTAAGTTTGATGAAAATTGGATGAAAAATCAACGAAAAATAAGAAAGAAACCATTAAAAATCGCTATTTTTCTCTATTTACGCAGGTTTTCACTATATGGGTGCACTCAATTATCAAGTTAAATTATTGTTAAACAATCAAGTAATAGTTGGTTACAATTGAATGAAGTTTGTATTAGATTGCTTGAAAATTGAGTGAGTTTTTAGCTTAAAATTTGTGTTGAAATCGTTTGGTCGTCTTTCGCAATTTTTCGCTAAACGCACTGGCGTAGAAATAAACATGAGGTATTGTTGAGCTCGTCATGATGAAAGTAACCGACATACCGAGTTTGAACGAGATCGGAGGAAAAAAGCTCAATTTATCGATTTTTGATCGGCTTGATCGATTATTGATTTTTTATAAAATGATCGATTTTTTTACGCTAAGAACCTATCTCTTACAAGGTACCATGTTGTGCCAAGTTTGGCCCAAATCGTTTAGACGGATCTCGATTGAAAAGTTATTACACAGACAGACACACACACACACACACACACACACAGATCCTCTGTTTTATATATAGTGATTTTCCAAGTGTAACAAGGCCGAATGTAAGGGGCACCCAGTGAGGATCGAACTCACTACTCAATCTTAATTGTTCTAGCGAGACAAGCTTGCTAAACATTACACTAACTCGAGGTGCCCAAATAGTGATTTACCAAGCGTAGCTCAGGTGTGGCACAAGGCCGAAAGTATGGGGCACCCAGTGAGAACCGAACTCACTACTCGGTCGTAATTGTTCTTGCGAGACAAGCTTGCTAACCATTACATCACTCCGAGGTGCCCTTTTTTTCCAAGCGTAGCTTGGATTTGGCACAAGGCCGAATGTAAGGGGCACCCAGTGAGGATCGAACTCACTACTCATTCGTAATTGTTCTAGCGGGACAAGCTTACTAACCATTACACCAACTCGAGGTGCCCAAATAGGGATTTTCCAAACGTAGCTTAGATGTGGCACAAGGTCGAAAGCATGGAGCACCCAGTGAGGATCAAATTCACTTTTCAGTAGTAACTGACATAGCAAGACAAGCTTGCTAACCATTACACCACGCTGAGGTGCCCCTCTGTTTTATACATATATATAGATGTTCTGACCATTATCTAATCATTAGGTTAATTACTATTCACCGCTTGTCTTTAAAAATGTGTCGTTTTGTGGACTTATTAGTATACAGATGTTTACCACATATTTTCCAGCAAAACAAAATAGTATATGGGGGTTGTTACTGGGGATCAAACAAGAGGAGTTCTTCTTAATGTCTGAAAGAAACACAAGAAGATGATTACTAATGAAGCAGAGTTGGTGTATGCTGATTTTCTAAGTGTAGCTTAGATGTGGCCCAGCGCCAGCTGACGATCTAACTCACTCAGCTTCATCTATACATGTATCAGAATAAAATGAAGTATCACTGACATATCTGAGTAGGAGCTACACAATCTTCACTTTCTATAGTTAATAGACTCTCCCACCTATAATAAGTAGGAGTAGTAAGAGTAACGGGGAGTCGCTCAGTGAGTCAGTCGGTTGATGCCGGACGACCGTTAGTCGGATACTAAAGTATCAGCGACCGCAACTAGATTTACTCTGCGTTAATATTATTATCTTATATATATATATATATATATATATATATATATATATATATATATTATAAATACTATTATATACTATATATATATATATATATATATATTATAAATACTATTATATACTATATATATATATATATATTATAAAACTATTATATCAAGTTCCTAACGTTTTGTACGTCGAAGCTATTCTAGGACCTACTTAGTACAAATACAAGCCTCCACTGTGAAACCACTACATAAGAAAGAAACTGTTAATATAGAAGTTACTGCTAAATTTAGCTAGTTCAACTGTAAATTGATGAGATCTTGCCTCCAGTCTAGTATTGCGCTCAAATTCTTAGAATCCAGGTACCATAGCAGTTCTGAAAGCCTGGAACTGTCTATTTCCAGATGAGATCGTGTATATTACTGTAGGCATTCCAATTCTCAGTTGTAACAACTGTTCGAAGCGAAATTGCACTATGGACCAGTAAAATCTTAACGTAAACTCCCAATTTGCTATTTTTTGTGTGGGCCCACAGACAAGCTTGTTAACCACCATTACACTACATCGACGTGCCCCAAATGATTTTCTAAGCGTATATTAGATGCAGTATTATGGAGAGTTACGGCACATGGAAGAAGAAGAAGAAGAAGAAGAAGCTAGCGAGTCATTGCCAAAAGGTATAAGATTTAGAGGCCTAAAGCATGTGAAAAAAAAAAACATTAAAAGAAAAAATGTTTAATCGATAGCATACTTTAAAAGACATCAGTAAAAAAAAAAAATCAAAGAGAATTGGAATTTGAATTAAATCGTTTTATTCGTAGATACCGTGCTACACTCGATGGGCTTGACGCTTGCGGCAAAGATTTGGTGGTTACTGGCACGAATTGAAGAGTTAACAAGATGAATCTGGTGCGATGTTTTAAGTGGAAAGGTAGTTTTTCATATGGCGAGTTTATTGATGCCCCAGAAATGGTGTTAAGAAAACAACGCAGACATTTATTATTTCAGGCTCACGTAGAGCCATGTTTCAAGAAGAATCCAAACAGTTTGAGAAAGAATATGATTTTCTACAGAAGTTCTCAGTCACATTCAGCGAAGAAAACTACTGAATACATAAAAATGTATTTCAAATTCGTTACATATTTTTCAATCATTTCACACCAAGAAAGGCAAGAAAGCTACTAAGAGGCAATGGGGGAAAAATGAGAAAAAACATTATTAGGAATAAAAGAATAGAAATGAAGAAGACAGAAGATAACGATTGACATTACATTTGGATTTTTTAAAATCAAGAAGCAAGAAGCCGGAAGACAGCTTCACAAGCGAGAAGTGTGATAGAAGAAACTGTTAGCATAGAATCTTACATCTAGCCATTTCAACTCTAAAAGGAAGAGCCAATCTGGAACATCATCGGACTGAAAGGATAATTATGTTGATACGAGTACACATACGCATGAAGGAGATGGGACGCTGAGAATTTTAAATTAGGATTTATTTTCTTTTTAACATATGATTTCGGTATATATTTTACCTGTCTTTGTTTTTCCATCAGCAATCTAGTTCTGCGTTTAAATTCACAAAATCTAGGTAGCGAAGAGAAAAGTGATATTCATTTTGAAAAAAAATCAAAAAAATGTGGCACAAGGCCAAAAGTGAGGGTAGGGGAAGGCTGATCTTCAATGTATCTTACACGTAACTAGCCACGATAACTGACCCAGACATATCACAGTATTACTTATACGAAAACAACACATTCTTACTTACCATTCTTACTACAACCACCATAATACCTCCGAGTCTCTATGAAGTCCTACCAAGTTCCTATATTTACCATAGAGGAAACTAATGTGGCACAAGGCTAAAATGGGAGGGGACAGGGGAAGGCTGGTCTTCAATCTATCTTATCGTAAACTTAGCTAGCGAGAATTACTGAGACAAACATAAAACGTTATTCCTTACACCAAAACAACACAATCTTACCATTCTTACTACAGCCACCATAATACCGCGAAGTCTCTATTAAGTCTTAATTAGTTCCCGTATGTACAAAAGAGGAAAGTTCATCAGAACAATTAACCTGAAAGTATTTATAGGAAAGGTACAATAAACCTAAGTTACGAAGGTGATAACGTGACTGAAGCCAAGACGCCAGGTCAAAACCAATAATATTGCAGATTATTCTTTGGATTTTATCGAAAATCTCAATATTAAAAGCCGGTTAGACATAGAAATATGTAAGATTTTGGAGTGAAACTTGTCTAGCACCACACATTGACCGAACTTTCCTCATATGTACGAAGACGAAAGTTTATCAGAACAATTAGCATGAAAATATTTATAGAAAAGGCAGAGGGAAGCTAAATTATGGCTTAAATTTATAAAGTCTAGGTACCAAATAGGCAAGTCCATCAGACCAATTAGCATGAAAATATTTATAAAAAAGGCACAAGAACTCTATGTTACAGCGGTGGGAAAGTGATTGCTACCGAGATGCCAGGTCAGGACCAAGAACATTGCAGAATCATCTTTGTATATATCTAGAATCACTAAATACATCGCAGAAGCACCAGACCAGATTTTAGAGCATAGTCACGATCAAGCGGCTGATATCTTCGCTCCATGTCAACTTGATTGAACACCGGTGGTGCATTCTGAAGAGGACGGAAAGCTTTTCCTTATAGTTTTGAAAAGCAAGAAGAAAAAGATTGTCCATAGCCAGTGGTCACCCATGATCAAGACTGAATGCAAACATTACTGATAGAATATAGCTATGATATGGATATTCTAAATGCGTTGCTAATAATTTAATTATTAAAAGGTACTCAAAATTAGGAAGAAAGGTTAATCGTGGCATAAGAATTAATAATGCAAGCATTACTGAATAAAAGAAACAATTTATGATTTTACTATAGCAATTAATTGCAATTAGAAAGACGGTATTATCAGTGGTCAGGAATTAATAAGTGCACCATCTCTTATGGGAGAGAAATACTAAAGGTTTAAACAATTTTTTTTTTAGCGTTGACGTATGACGAAGTTTCAACTCACCTGTCAAGTCACTGGAGCTACTGAGCTAATGCACAAGCAGGGAGGTTCTCGGTGTGAGACAGACAAGACTAGAGAGAGGTCTCCTTATATAGGAGCCTAGCTGCTGGGCGTAACACATCAACTCCACATACCAAGAAAAGAAAAAAAAAGCAATAAGATTAAAATGATTAAAAAAAAATCATGACACCACGACCTGGTTTGCTAATTAAATCGCGAAAATAATTTTGCCTGCTATGGTAGGGTTTGGGGCGGGGATGAATATGGATATATTTGAGAGTAGTGATGAAATAACATTGAGAACTCCATGAGAAAAAAAAATCGCTACCGACGACACAGATTATATATGGTGGGGGAAGTGAAAAATGAAAAGATAAAAACACCGAACTGGATAATAACAGAGTATTATATTCTGATCAACGGGACTCTAAATTAAACTTGGCAGAAAAAAGAAACAGGAACGTTATTTATTTAGAACCGTGGTTCTCAAACGGGGTGTATATGGAGCCTAGACGACCATGTAACACAAGTGAGGGTCCCCACACAAAAATATCAAATTGGGAGTCCATAGAGAAATTTCGATTCAGAATGGTGGTTACAAATGAGAAATGGAATTTTTACAGTAATCTACGCCATTTTGTCTGGAAATAATTTAACAGTTTCAGAACTGATCAAATTTTGTTCTAAAACTCTTTGCTAATATACCTAGACTGTATGAATTTGAGCGCAATGCTAGACTGACGACGAGATCGCATCAATTTAAATTTGAGCTAGCGAGATTTAACTGTAACTTCCACATTAACAGTTCTTTTCTCGCACCTCTTACTTGTTGAACACCCGTCCGGCTCCATGATTTCCAGCCAACTTTAATCTGTAAGAATTGACATGCAATACAAATCGCTATCTACTGTCCTCCTCAATGTTTATTTTTTTCTCTTTCTACTCGTTAGTAATGTTTCTGTTCCTAATCCCCACCATACCCTGTAACTCTGTGTTAGTGGCTGTACTGCCTTGCTTGGGGTCACACTGATCAAAAAATCCTATTAATATTAAACAATAACAGATTGGATTTTAGAGGTTTTCCGAATGTGCACAAACTAAAATGATCTAATCAGTTTCTGTTCGCACCACAGCCAAAAAATAAAGACAAGACAAATCAGATGTTATACTTGACAGACCTTAGAATACCGAGATGAAAACTGGGCAAAAAAACGTTTTGATTGCTTGACTACTACTATCATTGTATCCTTAACGTATCTCAATTTTTGCAAATAGCCCAAGTTCCAAAAGTAGTCACCACTATTGACAACATAGGCACTTCTGACAGCAAACACGCAAATTTCATAGTACTACCCTTCAGCAAAATTTGAAAACAAACTAGTTCCCTCCAACACTATGATCTTTACCACCATCTCTAAGAGAATCTAGTTAGGAAGGAAAATAGATCTAACACATAAGAGCTACCTTAGCGAAACACCAAAAACATTTAAAGGCCTGAAGAGACATTTGAAATTTCTAGGGCACATAATGAGGAAAGAAGGTTTGGAAAATCTGATACTCACCGGGAGAGATTGAAAGCAAGAGAGACAGAGGAAAACAGTGCATAACATAATAAGGAAAGAGGGCTTGGAAAATCTGATAGTCACAGGGACAGATTGAAGGCAAGAGAGACAGAGGAAAACAACTCAGTGAGCTTGAGCAAATGGATGGCAGAACCGCGTCTAGGAAAGATAACAAAAAGATAAAATTTATGAAGAGCTAAAATGGACAGGAAATTGTGGAGTGCCTTGATCGCCGACGTCTTGAAAGAACACGGCACATAGATGAAGAAGAAGTAGCTTGAATAAATGGATGGCGGAACATGGTTTAAGAGAAATAAGAAAAAGACTACATTTATTAAGAGCTACAAGGAACAGGAAGCTGTGGGGTGCCATGTTCGCTTACATCATGAAGGGACACGGCACAGAGAAGAAGACGAAAGTTAAATGGATGGCGGAACAGGTTTTATGAAAAGACAACATTTATTAAGAGCTTCGTAGGACAGGAAATTGTGGAGCGCCGTGATCACCAATTCCCTGAAGGGACACGGCACATAGAAGAAGAAGGTTAAATGGATGAACGGACATGGCTTGGGAGAAATAAGAAATAAGAAACTTTTATTACAAGCTACGAAGGACAGAACGTTGTGGAGAGCCATTCTCGCTTACGTCCTGAAGGGACACGGCACATAGAAGAAAGTTTAATAGATGGCGGAACATGGTTTAGGAGAAATAAGTAAAAGATATTTATTATAAGCTTAGAAAAACAGGACGCTGTGGAGAGCTATCCTTGTTTACGTCCTGATGGGACACAGCATATAGAAAAAGAAAATTAAATGGATGGCGAAACAGGTTTTATGAGAATGAAGAAAAAATTATTGAAAGGTTCGCAGGAAAGGAAATTGTGGAGCGCCGTGATCACCAATGTCCTGAAGGGGCACGACACATAGAAGAAGAAGGTTAAATGTATGGTGGGACAAGGTTTAGGAGAAATAAGAAAAAGACAATATTTATTAAGAGCTACGAGGGATAGGAAGTTGTGGAGAGCTATGATTGCCTACGTCATGAACGGGTACACGACACAAAGAGAAGCTCTAACGAGATGCACGATTGCTTACGTTATGTAGAGACATGTCATTTAAAAAATATCAGTTGCCAGATCTGCTGCAAGGAAATTTGATTCCCTATGTCATCCTAGACAAATTTTCCCGTCCGAATCTAGCTGACATATTTATCAGTCTACTATTCGTCCTTGCTTTAAATATTGCTGCCATATATGGTCTGCTGCTCCTGTTTTATATCTAGAGAATCTTGATAAAAAACTAAAGAAGAAACTGCAATATTATTATGAAGAACAGAGGAAAAAGGAAAGAAGAAGAAATACAAGAAAAAGAAAGAAGAAAAGTAGGAGGAAGACAAGAAGTAGAAGAGGAGCCAGAAGGTGAAGAAGAAAGACAAGAAGAAAGAGAGAGGGGTACAAGTAATTAGAAGAAGAAGAAAAAGAAGAGAGGAAAAAGGAAAGAAGAAATACAAGAAAAAGGAATAAGAAAAGTAGAAGAAAGACAAGAAGTAGAAGAGGAATCAGAGGCTGAAAAAGAAAGACAAGAAGAAAGAAAGAGGTGTACAAGTAAGAAGAACAACAGAGGGAAAAGGAAAGAAGAAATACAAGAAAAAGGAAGAAGAAAAGTAGAAGGAAGACAAGAAGTAGAAGAGGAGCCAGAAGATGAAGAAGAAAGACAAGAAGAAAGAGGGAGAGGTACAAGTAAGAAGCAGAAGAAGAAGAAGAAGAAGAAGAAGAACAGAGACAAAAGGAAAGAAGAAATACAAGAAAAAGGAAGAAACCGTTCTTTTTCTATAAATACATCCATGGCAATTATTCTAGCGAACTTTGCTCTACGGTATCTAGACTTTATGACGATTTTCTAAGCGTATCATATCTGGCACAAGGCCGAAAGTATGTGTGAATCTAGTGATGATCATACTGAGTCGTAATTGATCTGGTGAGACAAGCTTGCTATCCATTACACAACCTCGCGGTGCGTTGGTACCTAGACTTTATGACTATAAGCGCAGTAATACATTGGCAAAAGAGTCTACAGCTGAACTGGTTAGATGAAACCCTAAGTTCTATGCCAACAGTTTAATTATAAGACAGAAGATGACCAGCCTTCCCCCGTCAGCACTTTTGTCCATGTGCCCCATTTTTATATTACTCGAAATGAATATTACTTTCCTCTGTGGTACATATGGGGCCTAATAAGGACTTAATAGAGACTCTGGGGTATTACGGTGGATGTAGTAAGAATGGTATTAGGTTGGTGCAAAAATAATGTCGTCTTCACACATAGTAACATATGTGAGAAAACGACATTATTTTTGCACCAACCTAATAATTAAGAATGTGCTGTTGAATACTGTAGTATGTTTGGGTCAGTAATTGTGGCTATCTAAGCTTAAGATATGACAGACTGAAGACCATCTTTCTCCTATCCTCCTTAGCCTTATGTCACATCTTTCTATTTTCAAAATAAATATTACTTTTCTCTTTGGAACCAAGACTTTATGAATTTAAGCGCAGTACTAGATTGGTGACAAGCTCTCATTTTGAAGTTGATATGGCAAGATGTAACCGTAAGTTCTATGCTAACAGTTTCTTCTATGGCACTTCTCGCTTGTGAAACTCTCTTCCGGCTTCTTCCTTGCCAGTGAACTTCAAAAATTTTAATGGCGTGTCAGTTATTGGTGTAACCAAGGGAAGGTTATTGACCAGAATAATCAAACGAAGGTTGTTAATGAACTATAATACTTAGGACAAGAACAACACATATAAGATTCGCCAGCAGCGCGTAGAAAAATTGTTAACTGCTAGAAGTGAGTCAAATGAATTCCACAATGAATCTCCAACTGAAGAATATCTACCAACCGCCCCACGCGGTCAGTCACAAGGCTGAATTTAATGTGGAGTATCCGAGCCCGTAGGCTCAATCAAAAATTTCCCGTAGCCCCGTATAAAACGGGGTCGAGAGCTGTTTCACGAAAAGAGACTCTGCTCTTCGATATAGCCTCGTCTGGGGATCCTCTCTGTCCGGAAGCAGAGAGTTTGACCAGATGAATCTCCAGCTGCAGGATATCTACCAACCACCACACGCAGTCAGATGTGTGCACAAGACCGAATTTAAGGTGAGGTATCCGAGCCCGTAAGCTCTGCCAAAAATTCCCCGTCGACACCGTATAAAACGGGGTCGGGTAGCAGCATCCCGAGACGAGTCTCTGTTCTTCGATATAGCCTCGTCTATGGATCCTCTCTGCCCAGAGGGAGAGAGTTTGACCAGCGCAGCTGGAGACGAGTCTGCAACTGCAGACCAACATACAGTATTTACTACTGTATTTATGTGAATTGGGGACATACCCATTATCGTCCATAGTTATTGGGTTGGTGCAAAAATAATGACGTAATAATGTCGTTCTTTGACGTATTGATTAACGTCAAAAAACGACATTATTACGTCATTATTTTTGCACCAACCTAATATCTTTTGTCTTGTTAACTTCTCTTATTTCATTATTCCCTCTCTTTAATAGAATTTTCCTTTTTGTTCACATACTCTCTAACACTCCTTGAATCTCGGTGGCTTTATTGCCTTGCTTGAGGTTGAAATATAGTAAAAAAAATTGTTCAGTGCAGTTTCATAGTAAAATGAAATTGGTCAATGTAAAAATAATCGACCAGTGTAGTTTTCAATATAATATTAGCTTGCGAAGTGAATGTCGTTATCTGTCATCTCTTTCTCTTTCTCTTTCTCTCTTTCTCTTTTTCTCTCTCATAAAATGACGGCTCGGAATGCGAACTAAATAATTGGTCATGACGTCCCATAGAATCAAGCGACCACACCCTACATTCTTCTTCTTCTTGACCTCGTCCTTCTTTTTAACCTCGTTTTTCTTGTTGTCATTTTTGTTTTTGTTTATTTGTTTTGTTTTACTTATACTCGTCCTTAGCCTTTTGAACCTTCTTCGTCTTGTCCTTGTTTATTCTATTTATCTTTCTTCTTCTTCGAATTCTCATTGTTGTTATTCATGTCGCCATCTTTCTTGTCTTTCATCGCCATCTTGTTTCCCTTCATCTTTGTCTTCTTGTATTTCCAACTTTTCTTCTTATTTTTATATTCTTCTTCTTTACCACTCTCTCTCTCTTTCTCTCTCTCTCTTTCTTCTTGATCTTCTTGCTCTTCTACTTCTTGTCTTTTTTTCTACTTTCTCCTCCTTGTTCTTGTATTTCTTCTTTCCTCCTTCCTTTCTTCTTTTTCGTTTTTTTCTTCGTCTTTGTCTTCCTGTCCTACGTTGTCTCTCTCCCTCCCCCTCTCTCTCTCTCTCTCTCTCTCTCTTCTTCATCTTCTGGCTTCTCTTCTACGTCTTGTCTTTCTTCTATTTTCTCCCTGTTCTTGTATTTCTTCTTCTTTCCTCCTCCTCCTCCTTCTTTTTCTTCTTACTTCTACCGCTCCCTTTTTATTGTCTTTCTTCTTCATCTTCTGGCTTCTCTTCTACTTCTTGTCTTCCTTCTACTTTTCTTCTTCCTTTTTCTTGTATTTCTTCTTTTTTCCTTTTTCCTCTCTTCTTTTTCTTCTTCTTCTAATTACTTGTACCCCTCTCTCTTTCTTCTTGTCTTTCTTCTTCACCTTCTCGCTCCTCTTCTACTTCTTGTCTTTCTTCCACTTTTCTTCTTCCTTTTTCTTGTATTTCTTCTTCTTTCCTTTTTCCTCTGTTCTTCTTCTTCTTCTTCTTCTTCTTCTGTCTTGATTCTATTTTTCTTCTTCCTCTTTTTCACTCCATTCTTCTTTCTCTGTTGTTGTAAGGATCTTTTTTTTCTCTCGTCTAAGTAAAAATGAATCAAGTTAATGAAAACGCTGCTGAGAAAAAGAGAATCGCGTCCTTCTTTTTTATTCTCATTCTTCAAAAGAGTTGTGAGTTCAATACCTGGTCACAGCAGAGGTGAACAAAAAACTTGGATAGTTGAGATACTGAAGGGAATTAACTGATACAGAGATATCCAATAAAGGCATGGCACATGGAACTAGAACAATCTACAGCTGTAAACTAAATAAACAATTGGGTTTGAAATTCCAACCTGAAGAAGCCGGAGCATATAACGACCGAAAGATAGTGACAATAGTCCGAACGATGTCAATAGTGTAAATATTTACAATACCTCAATCAGACGAATATGGTTCCTTTAGGGGATCCAAAGAGATTAATATTCATTAAACTTCTCTTCAAGGAACTTCTTCAACCGATGTTAAACTTTCCACAACATTCTGTATCTTTCGAAGTGGTGTTAATGATCTCATCTTCAAGAGGGGCTGGATTGTTGATTTTGTTTCCGAGGAAGCCATGGAATCCTATAGTTATACTGGTTCTAAGACCAACATTGTCCAAATCGTGTAACAGCATGCGATATTTGTCTATCCCACAAAATGTTTAATACCTAAAAAACACTATACTAATTTAGTTACGTTTTAAAGTTTTTCAGATATGATGTTTAGCCATCTTGACACCATTTGTTGTGATTCACAAAAAAAAAATTTCAGTTATTCAACTAGGAAGAGAACAAGTTAAAATCGATTTGTGTCAGCCCCAATATGTCTTCCCAACTGGGACAGGTAAAAAAGATTATTCAGGCTTTCAGTAATGGTACCAACATTCATAATCTGGCTTCTACCTTCAAAGTCCATTGAAGAATCAAGAGAACGGTGAATACGATTTAAAAAGAGGGAACAGTAGAGAGAATATCTGGATCAGGAAGTCACAACAGCAAGATGGATCATACAAATCATATCATATATATATATATATATATATATATATATATATATATATATATATATGTGTGTGTGTGTGTGTGTATGTGTGTGTGTGTGAACTATATATATACATATATATATATATACATATACATATATATATATGAACTATATATATATATATATATATATATATATATATATATATACATATATATGAACTATATATATATATATATATATATATATATATATATATATATATATATATGTATGCATGTATGTATATATATGAATTGGAACTCGGCTCCCCAATTCCTCAATCCAAGGCGGAAATCAATGGATAGCGGCTTGGATTGAGAAACAGGAGAACTGAGTTCGAATTCCAGTCGAATGCATTCCATTCACTTATGTGATAATAACCTTGGGAAAGGTATTAATCCTCATCTTCTCACCCAGCTATGAGTAAAGTAAATAGCAGAACAGACTAGGTTCTATAGCCTTGGATGGCAACTGGTATAAGAGAAGGACAACTCTGAATTCAAAACCTACGTAGTGCACCAGGTCTCTGTATTCGGCCCTTCAAAAAGTGTGGATGGTTCTGCACAAAAGCTTCACCATTATAATCAAATCTCATGTGCTGGTGTCGGGCTGTCGGTTCCTAGGAACTGATCTGCTTGACCCTCATACGTTGAATACGACGAGAGAGTCGAGAATATATATATGAACAGGAACTTCCAATCTTCGCTTTTTCGTCTCGATACTCCCAAAGCATCTCCGTTTCCTTGTGGGTGATGAATTATTTTCCTCCCTACAACTCCTTTCAGGCAACCAACGAGTTTGCTTAACCGCTTACAGTTTAACCACAGATTGGAGAATCCCTTAATAAAAGCTAGAAGGTCTCCTTCAGCACAATTTTTATTGTCTCTGTCTTCTATGTTGCTGACCGTCGAATAATATTGGATACGCCTCTTGGAATAATGACAATGATTCAGCTCAGAATTTGAGGAAACATTTGGAAGGCTGGGGAACATATCGACTGAAATATTGATTTAAATCCGACTACGCTCACCGGAAAGACTCGTTTAAGATATCTAATTGTTTGTCTTCTTTCATTATTTTGCAACGTTTTATTTTTAAATAAGGAAAGGAGATGACTTGATTAGATTTCTATGTAAGAGATTCTAGAGCTTAATTTAAGGAATGGGCGGGATCGGGGTGTCGGTGAAGTGACGTGATGTAAGTAAAAACTCAGGTGATATGAAAGAAAAACCCATAGTTCCATCTTCATCGCCTGAAGTTAAAACCGTTTTTTTTTTTATGAATTTTTTTTTTTTTGTGGTTAATTTCATCCGATACGATAACCATCTTGCTTAGCGGTTAATTCATCAGTGAGTAGATTGGATTGCAAATCGTTCATTTTCTAATTTCCTCTGTAATAGCATTCCACCGTCCGGGGAATGATGATAAACTACATCCGGCAGCAATGATAGGGGGTGGGGGTTGAGGAGCGTGGAACCACCTCTTAATTGCTGTTGTTCCCAGGCTCACTTCTGGCAGCAAGGCCTGTAATCGGGAGATTGGAGGTTTTTGTGGAGTGTTGAACACCCTCTTAATTGCTGTTGTTCCTATGCCCATCTTTCAGGTAAAAGAGCCTCTGATCGAGAGATTGGAGGTTTTGAGGGTCGTGAAACTACCTCTTAATTGCTGTTGTTCCCAGATCCACCCTTCCGGCAGCAAGGCCTCTAATCGGGAGATTGAAGGTTTTGAGGAGCGTGGAACCACCTCTTAATTCCTGTTGTTCCCAGGTCCACCCATTCGGCAGCAAGGCTTCCAATCGGAAGATTAGGGGTTTTGAGGAGCGTGGAACAACCTCTTAATTCCCAGCTTCACCCTTTCGGCAGCAAGGGCTCTTCAGGAGATTAGAAGTTTTGAGGAATGTGCGACCACCTCTTAATTACTGTTGTTTCTTTGCCCATCTTTCAGATAAAGGAGCCTCTGATCGAGAGATTGAATGTTTTGAGGGTCGTGGAATCACCTCTTAATTGCTATTGTTCCCAGGTCCACCCTTTCGGCAGCAAGGCCTCTGCTCAGGAGATTGGAGGTTTTGAGGAATGTGGAACCACCTCTTAATTGCTGTTTTTTCCTTGCACATCTTTCAGGTGAAAGAGCCTCTGATCGAGAGGTTGGATGTTTCGAGGAGCGTGAAACAACATCTTATTTGCTGTTACTCCCAGGTCTACCCTTCTGGCAGCAAGGCCTCTGATTGGGAATTTGGAGGTTTCGAGGAGCGTGGAACCACCTCTTAATTCCTGTTGTTCCCAGGTCCACCCTGACCCGGTGTGGTATCAACTTTTAGGGTCCCATTTCTTGGCAAATAGTTAACACTGAAATTGGCGTCAAAATACCATGAAAGTATAAAAATGCTTTTTTATACTAAAAATACGAGCAGTACATTTTTATATTAAAAAATTTAACAGCAATTTATTAATAATAATACTAGCAATATATATTTTTAAAAAATATTTAAAGCAATATATTCTTTCCTAAAAAATAAAATTCCCAACAATAAAGAAAAACAAAAGTTACCAGCAATGGAATTTTTTAAAAAAATATCAGCACTACAATTTTTGGAAAAGAAATTACTAATGCTCCCAAGAAAATTAAATTTCAGCATTAAATGACCCATAATGTGTTGATATGCCGGTAAACAAACTAACTTTGAATGGCATTCAAAATTTAATAAGTGAACTAGGTAGCGTGTAAATATTTCAGTGGAATGTCCGGAGCCAGACAAAATGAACGTGGAAATTAATATAATTTTCCAGAAAATAAATAAATAAACCGCTGAAGGTAATACCTAAGATACGGTTGAAATTTTACAGATGCAACCTAAAAAAAAAGATCACGACATATAAAATGTTAATTTTCAACCAATGACCGTTGATTTTAGTACATTCAAAAAACTTAAGGTATTCGCTCAGAGAGTTTCACGTAGATTGAAAAATTGGGACTTTAACCAGTGTAAAAAAAACAAAAAACAAAAATCACCATGAGATTTGTCATTTCTTCATCTCTATACAGCAAGACTTTTCTTAGAATTCTGATAGTCACAAGTAGGTGATATTTTCCTGATCAACTTCACTTCGAATCATAATTTTACCCAGCCATTTTTATATTACCCCTGTCACTGTTCCAATGGCGTCAACAGCACGAAATACTTTCTATAATTTTACCTCAGCCAGTCGTTCCACATTGACTCCTTAACCTTTTGAAACCTGGTCACCGCTTTAACGGTGGTAGAGAAAAATGACTTAATGTCCAGACACCGGTTGAACAGTGGTAAAGAAAAATGACTTAATGCCCAGTCACCGGTTTAAGAGTGGTAGAGAAAAATGATTTAATATCAAGCCACCGGTTGAACGGTGGTAGGGAAAAATGACTTAATGCCCAGTCACCGGTTGAACAGTGGTAGAGAAAAATGACTTAATGTGCAGCCACCGGCTGAACAGTGGTAGAGAAAATGACGTAATGCCCAACTACCGGTTGAACAGTGGTAAAGAAAAATGACTGAATGCCTAGCCATCGGTTAAACAGTGGTAGAGAAAAATGACTTAATGCCCAGTCACCGGTTGAACGGTGGTAGAGAAAAATAACTCAAGGAGAGGAGTTAAAATTGTTCAGGAACGCCGGGCTCAAATGCTTAAATATCATTTTGTCTCAAACATTATTATTTTTTTATTTTTTTATTTTCATCATCTTCTTGAGCGCCTCTTGGAACTTAAACCCAACTGAAGTGAAACTCATACATACAATCCATCCCTAACTATTCTAGTCGGTCCCATCGTCCACTCTAAAAAGTAACTGACGCCTCTTGCTATCCTGTAGATTTACACGACTCAGATCAGGCAGAAAATAGAGTACTGTTGCTATATACGTGCAAGAAATGTCCAATCATCACATTCCAGTCTCAATAGTTCAAAATCATCTCCGCGTCCTTGTGGGTGATGAATTAGCTTCCACCCTACAACCTATTTCGCACAGTTGAAACGTCGAAAGCTTCCCACTGCTCTGTGGCTATTCCCATTGAAAGTATACAGTCGAACGACATTCTTTTGTTCTAAAATTTCTGACTTATACGGAGAAGACCCAACATTCCTGCAATTTGTATGAAACCACGTTCGTATTCAATTGGTGCGATCAAGTTCCGCCCGAGCGGTTTCTTTCTACGAACTGCTGATTCATGTAAACGAGACCCAAGAGGATGTTTCCTCGATGCTTACAATCTTAACCTTTTCAATTCTAGAGTTTACCATTATGTTCCCCACGTATCTCAATAAGTTCTGCCTCTTACTCTGTAAACCTCTACCTTCATCGTGGAATCAATTAAAAAGAGGATGCTTTCCCGATCACTACAATGTTAACCATTTCAATTCTAGACTTTGCCGACATGTTCCGCACATATCCCCATAAACTGCGCTTTTTATTCAGTAATCCTGTATCTGCCTTGGGGCATTGACTCACAAGAGGATGCTTCCCCGATCACTAAAATATTAACCTGTTCATGTCTAGTGTTTACCGTTATGTTCTCCACATATCTACTCTGCTTCTTAAGATGTAAACCTCTGAGTGCTTTTGGGAACCGACTCCCAAGAGGATACTTTCCCGATCAGTAAAATATTAACCTGTTCATGTCTAGTGTTTACCGTTATGTTCTCCACATATCTACTCTGCTTCTTAAGATGTAAACCTCTGAGTGCTTTTGGGAACCGACTCCCAAGAGGATGCTTTCCCGATCAGTAAAATATTAACCTGTTCATGTCTAGTGTTTACCGTTATGTTCTCCACATATCTACTCTGCTTCTTACACTGTAACCTCTCAGTGCTTTTAGGAACTGACTCCCAAGAGGATGCTTTGCCGATCAGTAAAATATTAACCTGTTCATGTCTAGTGTTTACCGTTATGTTCTCAACATATCTACTCTGCCTCTTACGCTGTAACCTCTCAGTGCTTTTGGGAACCGACTCCCAAGAGCATGGTTCCCCGATCACTACAATCTTAACTTTTTCAATTCCAGGGTTTACCGTTATGTTCCCCACATATCCCCATAAACTGTGCCTTTTACTCAGTAATTGTGTATCTGCTTTGGGGAATTAAGTTCCAAGCGGATGCTTCCCCGATCACTATAATATCAACCTGTTCAAGACTAGGGTTTACCGTTAAGTCCCAACATATCTGTATAAACTATGCCTCCTAATCTATTATCCTATACCTGCTTTGGTGATTCGTCTCCCAAGACAATACTTTCCCGAGCACTACAAGCTTAACCTGTTCAAGTATAGGCTTTAACGTTATGTTCGCCACATATCTCCATAAACACTGCCTCTTACACTGTAACCCCCTCAGTGCTTTTGGGAACCGACACCGAAGAGGATGCTTCTCCGATCACTACACTCTTAACTTTTTCAATTCTAGGGTTTACCGTTACGTTCTAAATATATCCCCATAAACTGTGCCTTTTACTCAATAATCCTCTATCTGCCTTGGGGATCACTACGATCTTAACCTTTTCAATTCTAGGGTTTACCGTTATCTTCCACTGATATCTACATAAACTGTGCTTTTTACACTATAATCCTCTATCCGTTTTGGGGAACCGACTCCCAAGAGGATGCTTTCTCTGATCACTACAACCTTAACATTTTTAATTTTAGGGTTTACCATTATGTTCCCGACATTATCTCAATAAACTATGCCTCTTACTCTACCTTTTTTGGGGAATCGGCTCAAAAGATGATGCTTTCGAGATCACTGTAATCTTAACCTTTTCAATTCTAGGGTTTACCGTTATGTTCCCCACGTATCGCCATAAACTGTGCCTTTTACTCAATAATCCGCTATCTGCATTGGAAATCGACTCCCAAGAGGATACTTCCCCGATCATTAAAATCTTAATCTGTTCAAGTTTGGGGTTTACCTCATATCTACATAAACTGTGCATCTTAATCTATTACCGCCTACCTGCTTTGGGGAACCGACTCCCAAGAGGATGCTTCTCCGCTCACTATAATCTTAACCTTTTCAATTCTAGGGCTTACCGTTATCTTCCCCTCATATCTACATAAACTGTGCTGTTTGCTCTATAATCCTCTATCTGCTTTGGGGAATCGACTCCCAAGTAGATGCTTTCCCGATTACTAAAATCTTAACCTGTTTAAGTCTAGGATTTACCGTTATGTTCCCCACATATCTAAATAAACTGTGCCTCTTAATGTGTAACCATCTACCTGCTTTGGGGAACCGACTCCAAAGAGGATGCTTTCCCGATCATAACAATCTTAACCTGTTCAAGTCCAAGATTTACCGGTATGTTCCCCACATATCTCCATAATCTCTGCTTGTTATTCCGTAACACTCTCCCTGCTTAGGGGAACCGACTCCCAAGAGGATGCTTCTCCGATCAATATAATCTTAACATTTTCAATTCTAAGGTTTATCGTTTTCTTCCCCATGTATCTACTTAAACTGTGATTTTTACTCTATAATACTGCTTTGGGGAATCGACTCCCAAGATGATGCTTTCCCGATCACTATAACTCTTACTCTATATCCCTGTACGTTGAGTGGCCGTTGTTACAGGAATGTCTATAAAACAGGTAGAAAACTGTGTGTACACAGCAGTGTTTATCACTGGTCCCCTACACTCGAAATGACTAATTAAGACCATTTTTTACTAGTGGCCTGAGCATCCGCACTCGGGCTCCCATCGTTAAACTCTGGCATTGTGTCGCATCCCACTGGGGATGCTACGAGGAGACAACCACAGAATTATTCAACAATAGTTGTGCAAATAACAAGAGTTATAAGTTATTGTACCTGATATCAAGATGCCATGTAGGTGGATCTGTTTGTCACCCTCTGAAATATGTAACTATCTGCATTTATGTTGCATACACTAACTGTCAGTCCCATCAAGCTAGAAACTGCTTTGGTCGCTACAACCTTTTGATCACCTATGTGACACTCTTGTGAGTAAACTGCAGACGTGCATGTTAATATTGTTCTAGAAATAGAAGTGTGAATAGAATCAGATGTCTGCCTGTTGTCCTGCGGCAAGAAAATGGCTTCAATTGGTCCGTGTTGAAATTCATGAAACCACATCTGCTTTGATCTTTGCTGCAGACGTTATGCAGTCTGTTACCACTGTGTTCATCTTGGCAAGATATCTGGTCTCCTGGTAAAAGAATGTTCCTTTTACAATCAATTCATCGTGCCCAGTAATGTTAAAAAATAATCAACCAGCCGTTCGAACTCTATATCGACACTTTGCTCAGATGTCTTGAATTGAAATGCAAGAGCATTTGCATTTCTCCAGGGCATGACTTCTTCACCGCAGTGAATCTTAGTATGCCGCAAGATGGCCAAAAGGTATCTATTAGGTTGGTGCAAAAATAATGTCGTTTTCTCACATAGAAACATATGTGAGAAAACGACATTATTTTGCACCAACCTAATATTACCCTCTAGTATACACACATTGTAAATCTGTTAAGATTACTCTCAGACACTTGGGTTTTGAAAGTTTGTCTTCACAATGTCTCTCCCTCTCTCTCTCTCTCTCTCTCTCTCTCTCTCTCTCTCTATCTATCTATATATATATATATATATATATATATATATATTATATATATATTATAAAGATACATTGAATCAATTAGCAATGTTAATGCAATTAATGGCCAAATATCTTCACTAAAAGACTTAATATAAGCATTAAACTACTAACAATCCACTGAATGATGCGATCCTTATGTATAAAATTGTTGTCAGATGGATCTGGCATATTTTTTAGAGCAGGAAGTACTTTCAAGAACTTCATGCCCTCATCATCAGACTGTAAGTTTTTCCCTTAAAATCAAAACTCGAAGACGAAATAAATCTGTTGTAGACCGAAAGATGTTTTTTTTTAAGAATGTGTTATTTATTAACGGTTGTATAATATTGAAAAGTGCAAGTCGCAACGCTAAAATTCAAATATTTCAAGTGAGATTTTTTCATATGAATTTTGTAATTTGGTAAATCCACGAATTCTTTTGTTGTAAGTATCTAGTGTCTATCTCTCAACCTCTCTGTCTGTCTGTCTCTCTAAATCGGAAAGTTCCTGCGGACAACTATCAAATAATTAAAATGCATATTTTTGTTTATCTCTCTGTCTCTCTCTGTCTCTCTAAGTCTCTGTCTCTATTTGTCCCTCTCGCTCTCTTTGTCACTGCCGTTCTCTGTCTGTCTGTCTGTCTGTCTGTCTGTCTCTCTCTCTCTCTCTCTCTCTCTCTCTCTCTCTCTATCTCTTGCTCTGTCTCCGATGTACAGGTGTGGAAAAAAGGAAATAAAAAAGATTATTTTATATTTACTTATATTAAAATGTGATCGAATTTCAGAAGTCCCGATTAATGATTCCATAAGTGATAATCCATTTTGAGCTGACCCTAATTTTGATAGTGAATGAATTTCTTCTAAAATAATATACATAAGATTAATTTTCTTGTCTTGTCCGTCATTGAGACTTATAATTTAATATCTGCAAATAAGGTTCGACTATCTTGATTTTGGGTTTTTTGTTAATGCAAAATTTTATAAAGATTAAACAGAATTGCTAAGTTTAAGAATCGAGAATATCATGCTAATTTCACATATTTGTTGACCTTTTGAATTGATTCTGGAAGGAACTATGTCAAAAATTGCAGCAATAATTCCTCTTTAGAAGCAAGGTACCATTTTCTTTTTATTTATTTTTTTTAATCCTTTCAATCCAAGCAAGATAGAAATGCCACTAGTACGCATGGTGTTTACAGAGAGTGAAAGTGAAAGAGAAAGTTGTGTATAAAGAGGATTGAGGAAAGGACAAAAGATGAAGAGGATTCAAGAAGACAGAAGATGGTGATTGATGTTGCAGTGAAATTGAGCCTAGATGCCAATTTAGTAGCACGTTTAAAGTAATGTAATCGGGGCACCAATGAAAAAAGGTCGTCAAAGCAGTTGTAATGAAAATATTGCAAGACAGAGAGAAAGCACTTCACGTCAGTAATTAAGTCGAGATGCCAGGTCAGGATAGATTACACTGCAGGACTTTCTTTGGATTTTGTCAAGAACCTCTAGATCAATAATAAGAGCACCAGTCTAGATATGGCAGCAGTATTCTATGCATGGAGAAATAGTAGATTTTTAAACGTGCAAGATGGACACAACCGAGAACATTTTTCTGGCACGAAACACTAACCTAACTTTCCTTGCAATAGATGCAGCTATTGATTCGATGAAGTCGCTCCACTTCTAGTCAGTTGAAAACATGTGGCCAAGAAGGTGCCGTGTTTTGTTCTCCAAGAGTCTCGCGTCAGCCATGCTGATGTCAGACAGAAAGGTTTCTCTGTTGTAGTTAAATGAGATTATTTTTATTTTATTTTTGATTTGATTTTTTGAGGGAGGCGTTCTTTTTATCGAGTGATCAGTGTAAATACGGATTTCATCTATCTAACCTTGATTTTCTTTTGGTGATACTTCTAATATACAGGGTGTGGCAGAAATATCTCCCAGAAAATTTACTGTCTATTCATTATGTGGGAGGTAGTTTTGCCGCGCCCAGTATTGTGATTTCGCCATTACAAATTCTTTAAGTCTTAGACGCAAAAGCTTTCGACAAGTACGCCACAAGGATCAGATGGAACTGCTCGGGAACCTCGACATATCCGGGAAAGATATCAGAATAATCAAGAACCTATACTGACAACAAACAGCATGCGTGCGGATAGGGAACGGGTTCAGTGAATATACAAAAAAAGGGGGCTCAATGTAAGAATGCATCTTCTCACTCGACCGGTTCAACCTCTACAGCGAGGCAATTCTGAGAGAATTGGAAACCCTACTGGGATTTAGCTTTGGCGGCCACAATCTTAAGATATGCATATAACACAGTAATGATAGCAGACACGGTAAAGAAGTTACAAAATCTCCTGCAGAAATTAGCGACGGAGAGTGAGAAAAAGGGACTAAGCATAAACTACAAGAAGACGGAATACATGATCGTTAGTAAGAGGATGAGCCCGAAACGCGATCTGAAGGTTTGAAACACTAGCATCAAGCAGACACGGAAGTTTGAATACCTGGAAAGCGTCTTGACAGAGCACGGTAAGTGCTACATTGAGATCCGTAGACGTATTGGGATAACCAAGGGCACATTCCAAAACCTGGACAGAGTAATGAGAGACAGGAGGATATCTTTGGTAACAAAGAATACTGAGCTGTTACGTGACATCTGTCCTTGTTTACCGCAACGAATGCTGGACATGAAAAACATAGATGTGGTTCTACAGAAGGATGCTAAGGATATCATGGACTCGGCGTGTGAGCTACGATGAGATCTTAGAGAGATTGCAAACAAGGAGGAGGCTTATACTTAATATCAGCTGAAGTTTCTGGAACACATACTGAGGAAGGACGACCTGGAGAATCTGATACTTACGAGTCGAATAGAGAGAAAAAGAGACAAGGGAAAACAGCGCGTAACATACCTGACAGACTTAAACAATTGGATGACAGTGCGTGGCAAGGGGAGGAAGCAGACGGAAAGTACTTGTTGAGATCTGCAAGAGATAGAGGGAGGTGCATGATCGCCTACGTCCTGAAGGACCTGGCACATAAAAAACGTCTTAGAATTAAATTTTGAGGTGATCGTTCTTAGCATTAGACATCCATTGATAAGATCTTTTTAAGTTAGTGTTGGGAAGGCGGTTCAAATGTGTTTGTTTCATCATTTGTTTATCTGGATTCGATTTATTTCAAACTGCTCAGCAAATAATCACTCATACGTGAATTCAGTAATGTGAGTATCTGTCTATATTTCTGAGATGAAGTATTATGTACACTATTCTTCTCATCTTTGTTGCCATATTTATTACAACGTTTCGGCCGTTGTACGCTCCGGCATTCTTCAGGAGTTTGGAATGTCGAACTTAACGTTTTATTTAACTCGCTGTGGCATGTCTCCTTAAGAACGTATGGCACAGTGGATAAAGGCGTTGGTTAGATCGAGTGATAGGACCCAAAGAGTTGTAAGTTCAATACCTGGTTAAGGCAGTGGAGGACTTGAAGAGGTGAGTTAACAGGAGATACCTGGTCACTGACATACATTAGACATGGCACGAGGAACTAAAACAGTCTATCCAGTGAGCGAAATAAAAGGTTCAGTTCGACATTCCAAACACCTGAAGAAGGCCGGAGCGTACACGGCCGAAATTTGTGATAAATATGGCAACAAAGATGAGGACAATAATAAGAATAATGTAAATAGTGTACATAATACCTCATGTCAGAAATATAGGCAGATACTGAAAGGCCGAAACGTTGTGATAAATATGGCAACAAAGATGATGACAATAGTTTGAAAATGTAAATAGTGTACATAATACCTCATCTCAGAAATATAGGCAGATACTGAAGGGCCGAAACCTTGTGATAAATATGGCAACAAAGATGAGGACAATAGTTTGAATAATGTAACTAGTGTACAATAAATAAAATAATAAAGAATAAAAAAAATAAATTTTCCCATGATGCAAGTTATAAAAAACCGGAAAGCGTTTCTGGCTACGTGTCCGATTTTATGCCCCCCCCTCCCATCTTTCCACTTTTCAACGATATCGTTCGGATGTGTTTCAGCAGCCAAACTCGTGAAGTAGAGATTTGGTCATCTCAACTCAGTGCGAGGCTCACATGAGCTCGACCATCTTTGCTTCCCATGAATTATTTCGAATCGAAAAAGGAAAACGGATATACTCGAGAGACCTTTTAACTTTGTTTCACTCCAGTCAGTCTAAAAGGAATAAATGTCCGTAGCAGAAATATAAAATTTTGCATGCTTCTTCTACGCATTCTTTGTTTACATATTGAACACGCATCTTCACCTAAAAGTAAACCCCAAAGCCTTGTAAACTTTCCCAAGCCTACTGGAGTTCTCTCCCAGTGATATCAACTTACAGTCTATAAGATTATAAATAAAAGCATCCCGACGTGGTGTAATGGTTAACAAGCTTGTTTCGCAAGAACAATTACAATTGAGTAGTGAGTTCAAACCTCCCTGAGTTTCCCTTGCTTTCGGCCTTGTGTCATATCTAAGGAACACTTAGAAAATAACCAGGGCACCTCGAAGCGTTGTAATGGTCAACAAGCTTGTTTCGCAAGAAAAATTTCGACCTTGTGCTATATCTTACCTTTGTTTCACTATATTCAACATAAAAGGAAGAATCTTATTCGAGACCTTACCAAATAGTAAAAGGAAACCGAATATTTTCATTATGAGTGACTATCACAAGCACGCATTCTGTATCGTTATATTGTGTATATAAAGATTTATTTTTGTCTTTAACAACACACTGCAAATTGTCCTTTAATCATTAAAAAAGATCAATATACACCTACAAGAAATTTATCTTATATATGGAGATAACATACATTGTCAAAAGTTAATTGTGTTGCATGATGTCAGCAGTGAACGATCTCAGTTCGTCTCTTTTTTCTCGGCCGGCGACCGCCAATCGTTCCGGTTCGGCAATGAATGACATCAACACAGAGAAATTCGACATCTACATTATCTAACAATCCAGTGGAGGTCTCCCCTTCCCCTCACTAAGGAGCCGTTGTAAAGTGTTGATTAGTACGTCGGGTTGATCAATTATAGAATGTACTGCTTCTCGAGTGTTGTGGTCACCAATGTTGAATGGGTTAAATAGATAATGCGGCTGCGTGTTGAGAAGGTAATCAACATTCATACATAATACTTAAAACATCAAGGAAAAAGAACAATGAGAACCAATTTTGTTTAACAAAGAAATATATATATTAAATTCAACAATAATACAAAGTAGTTGCCAATGAGTAAAAAAGGTAGAAAAAAGTAGCTTCCCCTTGACTCTAAGAAAATATCTATAGAAGATTTGTCTGAGAAAAATGTTCAGAGTTCAGTGTTGAAATAGAATGTTTCTTTGAGAAAATTGGTCAAATGTTGCAACTTACAAAGTTGATTTAACTTGGTGTGTCCACTGAGAACTGGTGGTGTGTCACATAAAGTAGTGTGGTGTGTATGTACGTGCGGAGTGAGTAGGATGAAATACACGAGCGAGTAAATGAGAGCTATTGTCTCTGGGTACGTCGACTGTGGTTTTGAAATTACTACTGCTGGTTTTTTGGAATGCTTCAATATTTATACTATCGTGAGTGGCTCCAAAAAAAGAGACGCTTTGTACATTTTTGAATATACATGAAAAATATCCGATTGGACGGAAAATGGACCAATCAGTGATTTTGTAGCAAAGCTTGTTTTGAACAAAGTGTAGGAACAAATTTACTATGGTGGAACGCGATAAATAAATTGTCCTGTTATTTTCAAGTATGTATTTATTGACCAATTAGAATTGGCGAAAATGTAGGCGTGGCACTACAATACCCTCCACTAGATTGGAAAAAAGGTGATGAAAAAACAGTTTTTTTTTCAATATGATATGTAATGTTTGTATTTACTAGGCCAATGGACCTTCCTACCTTTTTTGGTGGGTTTTGGTGCAGGTGTCTGGGGTTGGTACTGTATGTCGCCTAGTGTAGTTGGTGGTTGAGATTTTTGGTCGGGTTCCGTGCTTTGTTCTACGTATGCCGGTTTCAGACGGTCTATCGAGATGTTCGATCGTCCGCTAGGGAGTAGAACAGTGTAGAACTTGCTATGTCGTGCGAGGACACGGAATGGACCCGTATAAGTCGGTGTGAGTGGTCATTTCACTGCAACTTGTCTAATGAAGACAAAATTACATTTACTAAGAGATTCGGGGACGAATATATCCTTGGTCTGGAATCGAGGAGGTGTAAAAGATAAATTTGACATTCTACTCTGCAAATATTGAATAAAGGATGAAGAAGGTTTTGAAACGGAGCTGTCGGACAGAAATTGCCCTGGTAAAACTAATGGCTGTCCGAAGACAAGGTCGGCAGGTGAGCACTACCAAGGGTAAGTTGTCTATCCAAGATTGTTGATTACTAGCGTTGGAACTAGTTAAAGCGGCTTTTAGCTGACGGTGAAAACGCTCCACCAAGCCGTTAGCACAAGGGCGGTAAACTGTGGTAGAAATGTGTTTAGCTCCTAGGAGATTGATGAACTCCTTAAAAAGTGTGGACTGGAATTGTGGGCCGCGATCAGTTGTTATAACTGATGGGCATCCGAAAAACGAGATCCAGTTTTTCAGTAATGCCTTAGCAACAGAATCGGCGGTCGTGGATTGAAGAGCGATAGCCACTGGCCATCTCGAAAATCTGTCGATTATGGTTAAAATATACTGGTGTCCGTGGACTTCCGGCAACGGACACACCAAGTCGACGTTGCAGGTGACGAAATCGTCCGTCTGGCGTAGGGAAATTTCCAGGCGGTGACTTGGTATGACGATGTGTTTTAACACGTTGACAAATCACACAGCATTGAGTCCAGCTTTTAATATCGCTGTTCATGTTGGGCCATACAAAGCGTGCAGAAATCATTTTCGATGTGGCTTTGCGACCAGGATGGGAAATTGAGTGAAAATGGTCGAATATTTTCCTCCTCATGCTGACAGGTACCAAGGGTCTGGGAGTGGAAGTACTTGTATCACAAGTGATAGACTTTTTACTGAAGGGTAAAGGTTTCTGTTCTATTTTTAGCGACGAGTCTTGTAACGAGCTGAACAGAGTGATGTCCCTTACTTGTTCGTCTGCTAATTTTTCCATGTCCAGTTTGTCTTCAATGGTACTGTTTAATGTAGCTCGTGATAGCGTGTCGGCAACAATGGTGTCACTGCCTGCTACATGCCGTATGTCAGTTGGGAATTGCGATATGAAATCTAGTTGTCTATAATCACGAGGATTGTATTTGTCTGACTTAGTATGGAGGGCGAAAACTAAGGGTTTGTGGTCAGAGAAAAAAACTGTGAATTTTCGTCCTTCCAGGATGTGTCGAGAGTGTCGAATAGAGAGGCATATAGCTAATAGTTCACGTGAGAAGGTGATATACTTCTGCTGTGTTGAAGTAAGCTTGACAGAAAAGAAAGAAATTGGCGTGGTTTGCTTATCGGTATGCTGATGCAAAACCGCTCCAATAGCTTCTGATGACACATCTGTAGTTAATGACAAAGTTGCTTTATTGTCATCGCGCAAATATGTTAACTTTGTAAAGTTTGCTAGAGCTTCGCGAGAACTGTTAAAAGCAACGAGGCCTTCGTCTGTGAGCGTTATGGGGATGTTCTTCTTCCCTTGACCACGGAGTAGGTCAGTTAGTGGTGCTAATATTCGCTAACAGTTCGGGATGAACTGGCGGTAATAATTTATCAGTCCAAGATATCGATGGAGTTGACGAAGGGTTGTTGGTTGTGGGAATTCTTTCACGGCAGTAACCTTTTCAGGGATCAGAGTGATTCCTGACTCGTCGATAACATATCCGAGGAAATTAAGTTTCGAAACGGCAAATAAACACTTGTCGGGATTTATTTTCAATCCAAAATGCTCTAATCGTTCGAAAACTTGCGTTACGTGACGCACGTGTTCGTCCATGTTGGCACTTGCTACCAGTAGATCATCGATGTAGGCGAATGAGTGGTGTAAACCTCGAAGGGCTTCATCGATTAACCTCTGGAAAGATTGTGCAGCATTTCGGAGACCGAAAGGCATTCGTAAGAATTCGTAAAGACCAAAGGGTGTCGTAATAGCAGTCTTGTGCACATCTTCCTCGGCAACAGGGATCTGATAAAATGCTTTTCTCAGGTCGATTTTCGTAAATAATTTTGCACCTTGCAGAGAAACTGCCAAATCTGACTTGTCAGGCACTGTTTGTGTGTTTAAGCGACGATAATCGCCGCAGGGTCTCCATGCCCCCTCCTGCGCCTTAGGGACCATGTGGAGTGGAGATGCGAAAGGGCTAGACGAAGGCCGGATAATTCCTAAGTCTAACATGTGTTGAAATTCCGCGCCCACTAGCTTATACTTCTCAGGACTTAACCTGCGCGGCTTGGAAGAGACTGGTGAGCCAAATGTTTGAATTTTGTGTACGGTGTGGTGCTTCACCGTTTCGGTATATGTGAAAGGGAGGACGAGTGAAGGAAATTTGTCCAATACGTCTTTGAGAGGGTTGTCTGCTGGCAAGGCGACGCATAGTTCAGTGGAGTTGAGGGTGGAAATAACTCCATAATTCATAAGATTCGTCGTCTGGTCTAACAGTGAGTGTTTCGATATATCCACAATAAGTTTATAGTGAGCCAAAAAATCTGCCCCTAATATTGGGAACTTGACTTCGGCTACTGTAAATAACCATTGGAATGTTCTCCTCAGGCCTATGTCCAAAGTTATAGATACCTGACCGAAAGTCTGGATTTGTGATCCATTAGCAGCACGTTGGGTTACTGAAGATCTAGTATTTGAAAAACTGGGACTAGGTGGAATAACACTAATTTGTGCACCTGTGTCCACAAGAAACATTTTGTCTGAGTTTCTGTCTCTGACGTAGAATAGACGTTTGACATTTCCTATCCCAACAGCAGACGCCGTCTTCATGCGCTGTTGGGAATGGCGTTTCCCGCCTTCGTGCATGACAAAGAATCCGGTTGTTGTTTGAAATTGCACGGCTTGGTGCATTTTCTCGCTGCCTGTCCAAATTTCCGATGGTACCAGCAATACGCATCGTTTCTTCCCCGAGAATTAGATCGGGAAAGTCGTTGGGACTTGTATAAGTTGTGAGCTGAGGATGATCGCTCTCTATACAAACGGTCTATCTGTTCAGATAGCCTATTAATTTGCTGTTGCAGCTTGTTAAATTCCTCACTTGCGTTCTGGTCGGCCATGTTAGATATATGTTTTTACGCACGTGGTGGACAAAAAGTTTTTGCGCCAAGTTGAAGTTTTTGTACGTTGATTTCTTTATATTGTGTTTGACACAATATAAGGTTCACTTTTGTCTGTTATATTCCTTGAAAGTTGGTGTCACAAACTGTAGTTTGTTTCCGTCGGCGTCACTAATTGTAATTCCTGCGTCGGGGTTACCAATTGTAATCCCTACGTCGGGTTACCAATTGTAAAGGCAACGTCGAACGACGAACGTCGGGGTCATCAATTGTAATGAGTTGATTAGTACGTCGGGTTGATCAATTATAGAATGTACTGCTTCTCGAGTGTTGTGGTCACCAATGTTGAATGGGTTAAATAGATAGTGCGACTGCGTATTGAGAAGGTAATCAACATTCATTCATAATACTTAAAACATCAAGGAAAAAGAACAATGAGAACCAATTTTGTTTAACAAAGAAATATATATATTAAATTCAACAATAATACAAAGTAGTTGCCAATGAGTAAAAAAGGTAGAAAAAAGTAGCTTCCCCTTGACTCTAAGAAAATATCTATAGAAGATTTGTCTGGTAAAAATGTTCAGTGTTCAGTGTTGAAATAGAATGTTTCTTTGAGAAAATTGTTCAAATGTTGCAACTTACAAAGTTGATTTAACTTGGTGTGTCCACTGAGAACTGGTGGTGTGTCACATAAAGATCTGTAGTGTGTATGTACGTGCGGAGTGAGTAGGATGAAATACACGAGCGAGTAAATGAGAGCTATTGTCTCTGGGTACGTCGACTGTGGTTTTGAAATTACTACTGCTGGTTTTTTGGAATGCTTCAATATTTATACTATCGTGAGTGGCTCCAAAAAAAGAGACGCTTTGTACATTTTTGAATATACATGAAAAATATCCGATTGGACGGAAAATGGACCAATCAATGATTTTGTAGCAAAGCTTGTTTTGAACAAAGTGTAGGAACAAATTTACTATGGTGGAATGCGATAAATAAATTGTCCTGTTATTTTCAAGTATGTATTTATTGACCAATTAGAATTGGCGAAAATGTAGGCGTGGCACTACACCGTTCCGGACACGAAAGAGAACACGTCTAAATCTCTTCACGAGTAAGAACCAACTCGCTGGATAACCTTTCTCTGTCATTTCCACGATAATCCAGCCAATTAAAATCGACTTCCTTATTGTGTCTTACATCTGACTCCAAAGATCACCCTCCGGAAGACGAAGCTGAGATACACTTCCCCACAAAAAGCATATTCTGATAGAGTATTATTTAACAATTGACTATCTTCCTCCGCAATTACCTCCTATCATTCATATATTCTTTTTTTAACTAAATTGCTATTCTAGTTGCTGTCATAGGAACAGCGCTTCTTTTCAATCTCTTTTACTCTCTTTCAATAGTTATCATCAATTATTTTAAGACATTTTTAGGTTTATACATTCTTTTTATAAATACAAATATTTAAGTAAATGCTCTGTTTATAATAATCAGTATTAAATTATATAATTTATATCCGGAGGACGAATATTTTTTGTGAAAATTTCTCGGCCGGTAAATGTTGTTTAATACTGTTTATATGTAAATACACACACGCACACACACGCACACACACATATATATATATATATTTAATAATTACGTTGTCAATGAATGAAGGTATGGTGGAGCGTGGATAGCGGATCGGATTAAGGAATCGAAGGAATTCTAGTCAAATCTATGGAAAGGTATGAATTCTATTCTTCTCCCCCCAACTATGGGTAAAATAAAAGCGTTCTATAGTCTTGGATGGCAACTGGTCTAGGAGAAGGACAACTCTGAATTCAAAACCTTCAGAGGGTTGTTTGGGGACCTTGTGACACAGAGTATTCGGCTCTTAAAAAATGGTGGTTGGTTCGGTACAAAACCATCACAACTGTCTGTCGGTTCCTAGAAACTGAGATGCCTGACCCTCATACGTCGGTAGGCGTGGGTCAACAGCTCGCGTTGATCAACGACGGGAGAGTCAACGATATACGTTTGTGTGTGTGTGTGTGTGTGTGTGTGTGTGCGCGCGCGCATGCTCACCTGTACTATTTAGCTGCATATTCATATTAATTGTTGATCACGTTATATCTAATGACAATTAGATTCCGATTTTTTACGTCGGTCATCAGCAGGGAAATTGTCCTCGTACTAATAGCATCGAAGGCTTCTTGTATGGCGAGGATCTCGTTACTCTTGGTATGCTCCTCATATTTCTTTTGTAACTCTGCATAGTATGCAGCATCTTTTTGAGGCCTGGTTTTTTGAACAGGCCGTCTTTTTCGGAGGTACATTTTCCTCAGTCACCGGAGATTGTCTTTACTCCGCCATAATAGTGCTGGACACTATTACGACGGAAATACAGTTTCTTTTTTCCTTTTACACTACTTTTTTTTTAAATAAATTTCACAAAAATAAAAACTAAAACAAAATATTTAAGCGAAAGAATTTAAAGAAAGAAAAATGGACTAAAGTCAGGGGTGAATAAACCAAATAACAAGGAATTAACAAACTTGGCTTGCCAAAACCAAGTCAAACGAAAGAATAAAAATGAATAAAAATTGAGAGTGTGGAATCTTCCACAACTTAACCAGCCTTACCTCTTTGTAGGAAATGTACTCTTCCTATCTGGTAAGCCA
Organism: Acanthosepion lycidas; assembly: GCA_963932145.1. Lineage (NCBI taxonomy): Eukaryota > Metazoa > Mollusca > Cephalopoda > Sepiida > Sepiidae > Acanthosepion > Acanthosepion lycidas. The sequence continues at coordinate 24,464,614 of OZ010615.1, read as the reverse complement.
AATTCTACTTTCAGACAATATAACAAGTATTCATTGGTCAATCACCTCAAATCTGGCTTGCTGATTGGTCAGTTCCGACCAATCAAACCGCCTGCACGCGACTAATCTGTTTTCCCGCTCATATGCTATGAGCCTCTCAGCGATTATATAAACCGAACACGTGTGAACCTTTTCGAGTAGTAATTACCAAGTTCAAGATGTAACCTTCACCGACTCCCGTCTTAGTCATTGCTGACCAGACGTTAAAGACAATTACCAACTTTAGACAGTCAGCAACAGTGCCACAGAGAATTGCTAACTTACTCCACGTCGTTCGAAACCAAACTTTGCCGCCATAAAAAACACCTCAACGCTGACTCACTAATATTTTAACTCTACCAATTCTGTGGACAGTATTTCTTAGATATTACTTACTTAAAGTAAATTATATTTACTATTTATTAAGTGAAATTCTATATATGAACGACCGTAGAAACATTACAGTAAAAAGGTAAATAACTTTTCAAGAACTTTTCTGAACTCTTTGCAAACATAACAGTAACACAGACCTAGATTCTACTTGTACATGATATTGAACTGTATGCAAATGTTTTATCCAATTTCATTCATAATATGAACTCAGGCACAAATACTCAGAGTTAAAGGGACACAACTTTGTCCTATCTTTTGGTACACATTGTACGTCAATTTAATTAAAACTTATTGTTATGTTATAAACAATTTGGTTTGATTTTATATTTTAATTTTGATGTAAGTGGAAATAGTTAATTGACACGTAACCTATTCTTAACAAATATTGCCACAGAGTTAACCCATCCACTACAAGAATAAGGTAACACAATAAGGAAAATGCAGTAAAGCTTAAAGTTTGCAAATACACAAAGAAAAACAAACTGAAAATAAATACAAAAGGGTTTAAAAAAATAACTAAAATAGAGATGAAAAACTTAGATTTGTTCGGTGAACTTTAGCTGGACTAAAACTGACTGACAACAAGAGTGCAGGAAAGGCAAAAATAGAAAATCACGTGCAAACCATACCGTTTATCTTATACCTGAAGACAGCAGAGAAAACAAAATCTGATTTGCTAATGCAAATCTCGAGACCATTATAAAATTAAGATCTACCTCCTGGCATAATAATTGTGTAATGGTTAGCAAGCTTGATTCACTAGAACAATTAAAACTTACAGCTGTGTGGTCGCTAGAGAGCCTTGATCGTGAGAAGGACAATTTTGTGGTCTCTACAGAGCGATAGTCCTGAGATGGATGCTTTTGTGGTTGCTATAGAGCGGTAATACTGAGAAGGACTGTTTCATGGTCGCTAGAAAGCGGTGATATTGGAAAGGACAGTTTCGTGGTCGCTAGAGTTCGGTTGTCCTGAGAAGAATAGATTTGTAGTCATTAGAGAGTGCATGTCCCAATAATGACAGTTTCATTGTCGCTAGAGAGCTGTCATATGAAAAGGAGAGATTTTGTTGTCAGTGTAGAGTGTTGTCCTGAAAGGGACAGTTTATTTTATATCGTTAGCAAAGATAGTGAAAGCAGAAGAGGCCGGAGGGCCTACTGGAGACCACGTGAGGATGATGAGTCAAGAATGAGGGTGTTAGATTAAATTCAGTTTGAAATACAACAGAATATTGGAAGATTACAAAAGTTCTCTGACTATTTTGTAATATCAGTCCTCCTATATAGAAGTTAATACTGGAATATCTCACAGATGAAGAATAGACTTGAGACAGCAGAAATAAATTTCTTCGGAAGTATGTTAATAATAAGAGCAAAAATTAGAGCAACGTCGAAGTTTTAGAGAAAATGAAAAGAAAAAGGACACTTCTACTTAAAACCAGACAGTTGAAATTTCTAAGGCATATAATGAGGACAGGTCGCTATATGGATATATATATATATATATATATATATATATATATATATATATATATATATATTAGGTTGGTGCAAAAATAATGTCGTTTTCTCACATAGTAACATATGTGCGAAAACGACATTATTTTTGCACCAACCTATATATTCGCATATTCACTACAAAAACAAGTTAGGTAAGGTTGCTGAATTTAAAGATATATCAGCTTTTGTAGTATTTATTTTGTTTTCAAATATAAATAGAGCAACCAACAGAAAATTAGGAGAGAGTAGGAGGTATTCCATTATTCGACATATTTACTGAGGCAAATAAATTATATTTTAAACTTTAACGTCAAATTTAAATTTATTCTGTCTTGGACAATGAAACCGATTTATGATTGAAATGACCTTCGAAAATGAGGACAAGTTCTCCCAGATGATGGATTATGATTTGCTTGTTGATGGTAAGTCGAGTGGAACCGAGCCATTTCTCATAATACCAGTGGCAAACGAGCCAAACATTAAAGAGTGAGGTGTCAGATAAATGGTAACAACAGTGGTCTGAAGGAACAGATTTCTGCTTGAAAGTTCCTTCGACATTGAGCGCAATTTGATTCGGATGGTGGATTATGATTTATTTGTTGATGCTAAGTCGAGCGGAACCGTTCCCATCTTCATGATACCAGCGGCAAACGAGCCAAACATTAAAGAGTGAGGTGTCAGATAAATGGTAACAACAGTGGTCTGAAGGAACAGATTTCTGCTTGAAAGTTCCTTCGACATTGAGCGCAATTTGATTCGGATGGTGGATTATGATTTATTTGTTGATGCTAAGTCGAGCGGAACCGTTCCCATCTTCATGATACCAGCGGCAAACGAGCCAAACATTAAAGAGTGAGGTGTCAGATAAATGGTAACAACAGTGGTCTGAAGGAACAGATTTCTGCTTGAAAGTTCCTTCGACATTGAGCGCAATTTGATTCGGATGGTGGATTATGATTTATTTGTTGATGCTAAGTCGAGCGGAACCGTTCCCATCTTCATGATACCAGCGGCAAACGAGCCAAACATTAAAGAGTGAGGTGTCAGATAAATGGTAACAACAGTGGTCTGAAGGAACAGATTTCTGCTTGAAAGTTCCTTCGACATTGAGCGCAATTTGATTCGGATGGTGGATTATGATTTTTTTGTTGATGCTAAGTCGAGCGGAACCGTTCCCATCTTCATGATACCAGCGGCAAACGAGCCACGCGTTAAAGTGTGCGAAGTGAATTTTAATTTTAAGTAAAAATGCCAAACATTATGTCATTTACCAGTTTTGTTTTTATTCAAATTAATCAAAATTTAAAGGAGTTAATATTCATCAAATAATATTTCAGAAAATTTATTTTTCAGATTTGTAGACAGAAGTTGATATTTATTTATTTATTTATTTAATTCTAGATTCTACGGGTTTCATTCTTCACTGAAGAATACAGCTAGGGTATAAGTTTTTATCATTGAGATCAGAGTGTACATAAAAATAATTAAATTCCCAAGATTGACTAGGTGTGTGTGTGCATCAAGTTACAAACTTTTTTTGATATAAAAAGAATTCAAATAGATGAATCTGTTTTATATTAACCGCGGCAGCAGCAGCAGCAGCAGCAGCAGCACCACTACCACCTCAGCCCAAGAAGGTTGTAGCGACTTTTACTTACCACATCCTGACAATTAAAAAGCACAAAATAAAGAACTAGATTTGGCTATGGGCTAAGTCAGTTAAGTGAAATATGCTGGGACGTTCATGTCTCTTTTCATTTGTAGTGTGGTACCACCTGTTAGGGTCTCAGATATGGGTAAATAGTGAAACCCCAGACAAAAAACAAAACACTATGAAAATTTAAAATACATTTGTATATAAAATATACCTATAATACAATTTATAGTAAGAATTACCAACAATGGAATTTTTAAAATAATTACCAACAATATTTTTTGCGTTCAAAATATATTTAGTTGAAGCCATAAAACTGTGTGAAAAAAATATTTAGATTCCGCTATTAAATAACCCATAGAGATGTTGATATGCCGCTAAACAAAATGACCAACAATATATTTTATTTGTAGTTGAAGTCATACAATTGCGTTCAAAATATATTTAGTTGAAGCCATAAAATTGTGTTCCAAATATTTAGATTTCGGTATTAAATAACCCATAGAGATGTTGATATGCCGCTAAACAAAATGACCAACAATACATATATGTAGTTGAAGTTGAAAGCATACAATTGCTTTCAAAATATATTTATTTGACGCCATAAAATTGTGTTCAAAATATTTCTATTTTGGCATTAAAGAAGCCATACAGGTTAATATGCCGCTAAGCAAAATCAAACAATATTTTCAAACTTGATTAAAGATTTTCTTACACTATGCTGCTATTTGTTTCTGCATTAGACTGGTATAGATATATAGTGACCCCGCAATCAAAAACAAAACACTATGAAATTATAAAAATATATCTCACTGCAAAATACCTGCAGTGCATTTATATATATATAAAAATTACCAACAATATAATTTATAGTGAGAATTCGAAACAATACATTTTATTACAGAATTACCGACAATACATTTTAACTATATTGGAAAGCACAGAAATAACGCTAAAAATATATTTACTTGAAGCCATAAAATTGTGTTCAAAATATTTCGATTTTAGCATTAAATCATACATAGAGGTGTTGATATGCCACTAAACAAAATCAGGCAATCTTTTCCTACTTGACTGAAGAAGGCAAATATTTTCCTACAATACACTGCTGTTTGATTCTGCAATAGACTGGTTGGCAACTAAGCTTATAAGACCCTGTCTGTCCTGTTATTCAACCAATAGCTGGGGAGGAGAATAGATGGATTCCTACGCTACCCAAATTTGATTATGGGCTAAGTCAATTAAGCGATACATGCTAGAGTGACCATGTCTCTTTTTAGAATCTCAATTATGGACAAATACCCACTCCCCCAACAAACCAAAACACTATCATTGAATAAAAATACATTTATAGTAAAAAGCAGCAATGCATTGTTAATAAATAAAAAAAAGTTACCAATAATACTATTTATAACAGAATGACCAAAATACATTTTATCCGTAGCTGAAAGCATACAATTGTGTTCAAAATATATTTAGTTGAAGCCATAAAATTGTATTCAAAATATTTAGATTTCGGTATTAAATAACCCATAGAGATGTTGATATGCCGCTAAATAAAATGACCAACAATATATTTTATTTGTAGATGAAGTCATACAATTGCGTTCAAAATATATTTAGTTGAAGCCATAAAATTGTGTTCCAAATATTTAGATTTCGGTATTAAATAACCCATAGAGATGTTGATATGCCACTAAACAAAATGACCAACAATACATATATGTAGTTGAAAGCATACAATTGCATTCAAAATATATTGAAAACATAAAAATGACCAACAATACATTTTATCTGTAGTCGAAGGCATACAATTGCGTTCAAAATATATTTAAATGAAGCCATAAAATTGTGTTACAAATATTTAGATTTCGCCATTAAATGACCCATAGAGATGTTGATATGCCACTAAACAAAATGACTAACAATACATATATGTAGTTGAAAGCATGCAATTGCGTTCAAAATATATTTAAATGAAGCCATAAAATTCTGTTCCAAATATTTAGATTTCGGTATTAAACAACAAATAGTGATGTTATTATGCCACTAAACAAAATGATCAACAATAAATATAGTTGAAGGTATACAAATGAGTTCAAAATATATTTAGTTGAAATCAAAAACATTGTGTTCAAATGTTTAAATGTTGGAATTAAATAACCCATAGAGATGTTTATATAAGACCTTGTTGTTCTTGTTATTCAACACATAGCTAGGGTGAACAAGAGAGAGAGAGAGAGAATCATACATTTCCAAATGTTTTTACATATAAGTGTACTGGCTGTAAAGTTCAAGGCACAGTTATTCATTGACTGATTCATTTGTTTTCTACAACTTAGCAACTTGAAAATATTTGGAGTTCATAATTATTTACTGACAAAATTCTGATATAAACGTATAATACTAAAATGTTTGAATCCGTTGCATTCACAGCCATATAGGAAGATTGATATTACATAACAGTTCAGTACTCTTATCTTTGTTTCTCTTGCTTCAAGTCTCTTCTTCATCTGTGAGGAGATTGTCCGGCATTCGCTGCCATATAGGAAGACTGATATTACATAAGAGTTCAATATACTTTTCTTTGTTTCTCTTCCTACAATTCTCTTCTTCATCTGTGAGAAAATTGTCCAGCATTCACTGCCATATAGGAGGACTGATATTACATAACAGTTCAGTACTCTTTTCTTTGTTTCTCTTGCTTCAAGTGTCTTCATCTGTGAGAAAATTGTCCAGCATTCACTGCCATATAGGAGGACTGTATTTACATAACAGTTCAGCACTCTTTTCTTTGTTTCTCTTTCTTCAAGAGTCTTCATCTGTGAGAAAATTGTCCAGCATTCACTGCCATATAGGAGGACTGATATTACATAAGAGTTCAGTACTCTTTTCTTTGTTTCTCTTGCTTCAAGACTCTTTTTCATCTGTGAGAGAATTGTCCAGCATTCACTGCCATATAGTAGGACTGATATTACATAACAGTTCAGTACTACTTTCTTTGTTTCTCTTGCTTCAAGTGTCTTCATCTGTGAGGAAATTGTCCAGCATTCACTGCCATATAGGAGGACTGATATTACATAAAAGTTCAGTAGTCTTTTCTTTGTTTCTCTTGCTCCAAGTGACTTCATCTGTGAGAAAATTGTCCAGCATTCACTGCCATATAGGAGGACTGATATTACATAACAGTTCAGTACTCTTTTCTTTGTTTCTCTTGCTTCAAGTGTCTTCATCTGTGAGAAAATTGTCCAGCATTCACTGCCATATAGGACGACTGATATTAAATAACAGTTCAGTACTCTTTTCTTTGTTACTCTTGCTTCAAATCTCTTCATATGTGAGAAATTTGTCCAGCATTCACTGCCATATAGGAGGACTAATATTACATAACAGTTCAGTAATCTTTTCTTTGTTTCTCTTGCTTCAAGTGTCTTCATCTGTGAGAAAGTTGTCCAGCATTCACTGCCATATAAAAGGACTGATATTAAATAACATTTCAGTACTCTTTTCTTTGTTTCTCTTGCTTCAAGTCCCTCCATCTGTGAGGAAATTGTCCAGTATTCACTGCCATATAGGAGGATTGATATTACATAACACTTCAGCATTCTTTTCATTGTTTCTCTTGCTTCATGTCTCTTCATCTGTGAGAAAATTGTTCAGCATCCACTGCCATATAGGAGGATTGATATTACATAACACTTCAGCATTCTTTTCATTGTTTCTCTTGCTTCATGACTCTTCATCTGTGAGAAAATTGTTCAGCATCCACTGCCATATAGGAGGATTGATATTACATAACACTTCAGCATTCTTTTCATTGTTTCTCTTGCTTCATGTCTCTTCATCTGTGAGAAAATTGTTCAGCATCCACTGCCATATAGGAGGACTGATATTACATAAGAGTTCAGTACTCTTTTCTTTGTTTCTCTTGCTTCAAGTTTCTTCATCTGTGAGAAAATTGTCCAGCATTCACTGTCATATAGGAGGACTGATATTTCATAAAAGTTTCGTACTCTTTTCTTTGTTTCTCTTGCTTCAAGTCTATTCATTTGTGAGCAAATTGTCCAGCATTCACTGCCATATAGGAGGACTGATATTACATAACAGTTCAGTACTCTTTTCTTTGTTTCTCTTGCTTCAAGTGTCTTCTTCTGTGAGAAAATTGTCCAGCATTCACTGTCATATAGGAGGACTGATATTACATAACAGTTCAGTACTCTTTTCTTTGTTTCTCTTGCTTCAAGTGTCTTCTTCTGTGAGAAAATTGTCCAGCATTCACTGCCATATAGGATGACTGATATTATATAACAGTTCAGTACTCTTTTCTTTGTTTCTCTTGCTTCAAGTTTCTTCATATGTGAGAAAATTGTCCAGCATTCACTGCCATATAGGAGGACTAATATTACATAACAGTTCAGTACTCTTTTGTTTGTTACTCTTGCTTCAAGTGTCTTCATCTGTGAGGAAATTGTCCAGCATTCACTGCCATATAGGATGACTGATATTACATAACAGTTCAGTACTCGTTTTCTTTGATTCTCTTGCTTCAGGTGTCTTCATCTGTGAGGAAATTGTCCAGCATTCACTGCCATATTAGAGGACTGATATTACATAACAGTTCAGTACTCTTTTCTTTGTTTCTCTTGCTTCAAGTGTCTTCATCTGTGAGAAAATTGTCCCGCATTCACTGCCATATAGAAGGACTGATATTATATAACAGTTCAGTACTCTTTTCTTTGTTTCTCTTTCTTCAAGTGTCTTCATCTGTGAGGAAATTGTCCAGCATTCACTGCCATATAGGAGGACTGATATTACATAACAGTTCAGTACTCTTTTCTTTGTTTCTCTTGCTTCAAGTGTCTTCATCTGTGAGGAAATTGTCCAGCATTCACTGCCATATTAGAGGACTGATATTACATAACAGTTCAGTACTCTTTTCTTTGTTTCTCTTGCTTCAAGTGTCTTCATCTGTGAGAAAATTGTCCAGCATTCACTGCCATATAGAAGGACTGATATTACATAAGAGTTCAGTACTCTTTTCTTTGTTTCTCTTGCTTCAAGACTCTTTTTCATCTGTGAGAGAATTGTCCAGCATTCACTGCCATATAGTAGGACTGATATTACATAACAGTTCAGTACTACTTTCTTTGTTTCTCTTGCTTCAAGTGTCTTCATCTGTGAGGAAATTGTCCAGCATTCACTGCCATATAGGAGGACTGATATTACATAACAGTTCAGTACTCTTTTCTTTGTTTCTCTTGCTTCAAGTGTCTTCATCTGTGAGGAAATTGTCCAGCATTCACTGCCATATTAGAGGACTGATATTACATAACAGTTCAGTACTCTTTTCTTTGTTTCTCTTGCTTCAAGTGTCTTCATCTGTGAGAAAATTGTCCAGCATTCACTGCCATATAGAAGGATTGATATTATATAACACTTCAGCATTCTTTTCTTTGTTTCTCTTGCTTCAAGACTCTTTTTCATCTGTGAGAGAATTGTCCAGCATTCACTGCCATATAGGAGGACTGATAGTACATAACAGTTCAGTACTCTTTTCTTTGTTTCTCTTGCTTCAAGTGTCTTCATCTGTGAGGAAATTGTCCAGCTTTCACTGCCATATAGGAGGACTTATATTACCTAAAAGTTCAGTAGTCTTTTCTTTGTTTCTCTTGCTTCAAGTGTCTTCATCTGTGAGAAAATTGTCCAGCATTCACTGCCATATAGGAGGACTGATATTACATAACAGTTCAGTACTCTTTTCTTTGTTTCTCTGGTATTAAGTGTCTTCATCTGTGAGAAAATTGTCCAGCATTCACTGCCATATAGGAGGACTGATATTACATAACTGTTCAGTACTCTTTTCTTTGTTTCTCTTGCTTCAAGTGTCTTCATCTGTGAGAAAATTGTCCAGCATTCACTGCCATATAGGAGGACTGATATTACATAACAGTTCAGTACTCTTTTCTTTGTTTCTCTTGCTTCAAGTGTCTTCATCTGTTAGAAAATTGTCCAGCATTCACTGCCATATAGGAGGACTGATATTACATAACAGTTCAGTACTCTTTTCTTTGTTTCTCTTGCTTCAAGTGTCTTCATCTGTTAGAAAATTGTCCAGCATTCACTGCCATATAGGGGGACTGATATTACATAACAGTTCAGTACTCTTTTCTTTGTTTCTCTTGCTTCAAGTCTCTTCATCTGTGGGGAAATTGTCCAGCATTCACTGCCATATAGGAGGACTGATATTACATAACAGTTCAGTACTCTAATGAAAGAATACTTGATTTATTATAACAGATCTATATAATATATATTAATAAATTTGTATATTATTCTTCACCAAATGCATGACTCAGAGTTACATGCACTGTGCATAATGTTCAGGAAAAATGCATATATATATATATATATATATATATATATCATAAAAATGAAGTTTTCAGCTATATTTGTCTATTCATTAATATAACTTAATCAATTGGTTACGTTGACAGAGCCACATATGTCAAAACCAACGGGAGAGTCCATTGTTATTATTATTATTATTATTATTATTATTTCCTTTGATTTCTGTTGTATATTCATTTGTTTAAAGTCACAAATGGCCTCATGATAACTTCATTGTGTATTTTTTTTTTTTTTTTAAGTCAAAAGAAAAGTGTCAACAGAAGAGCAAACACATTTTACATAAACAAAGCCGTTCGTAAGATGTCGGCTGTATTTGTAAGAACATTTTTTTTATATTTCTTTAAGGCACGATTTACCAATGATGTCATCGATGGGGTTATTAGACCCTTTTCCAATCAGTGGGTGACAATAGCTCGCAACCTTATTATTATTATTATTATTATTATTATTTTCATTGCTTTCTGGCGTTTTCACATTTCTTTCCAGGTCCACCCAGGGAAGTAAGGTTAGAAATGGCATCATGACACTTTTCACTGACAAAAAAAAATACAATAAAATAAAAATTACATAGATAAAGCCCTTCGTAATGTGTGTGCTGTATTTGTCAGAAGAATTCTTTGTATCTCCTTGAGGCATAGGCTTCCAGGAATCCCTGCAATTAGTCTACTGGAATCTTTTCCAACCAGTCCTAGCGCTCCAACTACAACAGGGATTGTTGATGTTCCCATATGCCACATTTTTGAGATTTCTATTTCAAGGTCCTTGTATTTTGACAGCTTTTTGAATATCTTCAAAGATACATTGCAGTCAGCAGGGACTGCCATATCAATAAGGAGGCACCGTTTTTGTTTGTGGTCTTTAATAACAATATCTGGGCGGTTGGCCTTGATTGTTCTGTCAGTGTGAATTGTGTAGTCCCGTAGAATTGTAACAGGTCCTATCTCCGTAACATGGTCTGGGTGGTGTTCATACCAGTTTCTTTCAGTTTCCTTCCCGTAGAAGTTTCAGATTTTCCAGTGCAGATATTGGCCCACTCTGTCATGTCGGGTTTTATATTCAGTGGGTGTCAATATCGTGCAACCTGACACAAGATGATAAATCGTTTCTGGATATTTATCACATAATCTGCATTTTGGGCTGACACAATATTTTAGTATATGTGCTTGATAATTCCTAGTTAGCAAGCATTGGTCCTGCGCAGCAAGGATAAAACTTTCAGTTTCTGCTTTCAACCCTGCACTGCGTAGCCACTGATGGGTACGGGTTTTGTCTACATCAGCGTGTTTGATACGGGCAGAGTATTGGCCATGAAGCGGTTTATCTTGCCATCGCTTCTGTATCTGGTCGGTTGCATTCGTCTTTGCTGTCTTTTTTAAGTATTTTGCAGTTTTAACCGGTGTATTGTGCTGTAGTTGCATCTCTACGCCCATTTAAAGCTGCATTTCGAATTTGTTGGCTTCTTTCATTACGGAGTAAAGACGCTTACTACTTTCATGTTCCTTGACGCATACCATCATCCAGTCTTCTGTAGTTTCCAAGTATTTTTGGAGGCCAATTGTTGTAGTTTTGTAGGACAGTTCTAGTTGAACTAATCCTCTGCCTCCTTCGAATCTGGGCACATACAGACGATCAACATCAGCTTTGGGATGATGCATGCGATAGCAAGTGAGAAGCTTTCTCGTTTTGGCGTCCATTCGCTTAATTTCAGCTATGGTCCAGTTAAGGACATTAAAGCTGTAATGCACCACTGGGACAGCCAATGTGTTTATAGCTGATATTCTATTTTTTGAGTTTAGTTCAGTATTTAGTATCAGACGTACACGCCTGTAGTACTCTTTTCTTATTTTTTCTTTCATTTTGGGGTGTTGTATGCCATCTCCTTCGCTAATTCCTAGGTACTTATAAGCTTCATCATGCTCCAATTCCCTAATCTTTGTGACAAAATCTAAATCTATTGAGGGTGTTTCTGTAATTCTACCTTTCTTGAATGTTACCTTTGCACATTTATCTAATCCGAAGTCCATACCTATGTCGTCACTGAAGTATTTTACAATATTGAGGAGGCCTTTCAACTCATTGTCGTCTTTGGCAAAGAGTTTGAGATCATCCATGTATAGTAGGTGATTGAATATTTTCTTATTTATTTTGTAACTATAGCTACTGTCGTTCAGTTCATGTGTAAGAGGGGTTAAGGATAAACAAAACAGAAGCGGTGACAGAGAGTCTCCTTGAAAGATTCCACGTCGGATATTCAGACGGTTGGATATGGCAGTGCCCCCGGTGTGCCTAAGGTATAGTTTTGTGTTCCACATCCCCATGCTGTGCTTAAGAAAGTTTAATACCACAGGGGAGACTTTGTACATTTCCAAAGTCTTAAGGATCCAAGAATGTGGAACACTATCAAACACTTTACGATAATCAATCCACGTTGCACTGAGATTTCTGCGTCGTCGCCTGCAATTTTCCAGGATCATTTTATTTATCAGAAGTTGATCTTTGCAGCCATATGAACCTCTACTGCATCCCTTCTGTTCCAGCGGGAGAATGCTGTTTGTTTCGAAAAAGGAATAAGTACGGTTCGTCAGTACAGACGTGATCAACTTATACGTTGTTGAAAGACATGTTATCGGTCTATAATTTTTCGGGTCGTCTGTTTCAGTTGTTTTTGGTGTGAGGTATGTAATACCTTCAGTAACCCATTCCGGGATTGTATTGGGATTATTTACAAGCGTTGATAATGTTTTTGCAAGAATTTCATGGGTAGATGAGAGATGATACAGCCAGAAATTGAGATTATTATTATTATTATTATTATTATTATTATTATTATTATTATTATCATTATTATTATTATTATTATTATTATTATTATTATTATTATTATTATCATTATTATTATTATTATTACTTCATATTATTTCTTATTTTTGTCTCATTTTATTTACTATCTTTATTATTTTATTTTAAGAAAATTTCATTCTTCAATTTTAATAAATTTTTTAATATTTTTATTTTATTTATATTTAATATTTATTTTTTAAAATATGCATATATATGTACATATATATATATATATATATATATATATATATATATATATATATATATATATATATATGTATGTATATATAGGAGGACAACGGTTGTTTCCCCTTGCAGTAATCACACAAGAGTGCAGCCTGTTTATTAGCTTACTGCTAGAATAGACAGTTTCTATTAGTGCGAGTAGGAGGTTGGTTGATGTAATACCAGTGATATAGACCTTTCATATCAAATATTTATGTATATTTGATTTTTTTTACTTCCTGCTTTGCATTGTGGAACATATTTCTGCGTGATAATTATCTTCGTAAATAACATAAGGCTGGTATGTTTATTTCTTTGTTTTTCTGTCAAACATTCATACATATATATATATATATATATATATATATATATATATATATATATATATATATATATATATATATATATATATATATATATATTTAATCTAAGATATTACATTTAAAACGTGTCAAAATCACTACTCACTTGCAGTCGCGTTTCGATGCACATCAATGCATTTGATTAAGGATTTAATTAATTTAGACATATTTTGTCAACTTAATTCAATGTAATCCTTTCATATTCATTAACAAGCTTTTTGGTGTCGTTATTGAAAATGAGAGAAAATTGCTTTGTTGATACATTTTTTTTATTATTCCTAGTAGTTACAACATAGAATAATGGCATCACCAGAGTGTTGTTTATTGCTAGCCAGATAAAACAAAATTGTTGTGTTCATCTGAAAGTTAAGTTTCTTACTTGTGGAGTGACAAACCCTGAGTCAGCGTGTGATTCCTTACAAAATAAATAGTCAAAACCTTGCCATTTCAAACTCTCTATGTTACACATTTTAAAACATTTATGGAGTATTCGTATTATTTTTTTAAGGTTTGGTTTTTCAATTTTTTGATATAAATAGCTTTGACAATTTTTAGTTTATGTTGTTTTCATATTCATATATATATATATATATATATATATATATATATATATATATATATATATATATTAATATGAAAACAATATATATATATATATCTACATATATGTTGATATGAAAACAATATATATATATATATATACATATATATATAGTTATAAGTATATATATATATATATATATTATATATATATAAATGAACATAGAAGTCAACACTTAGAGGAAACAGTCTCTTTCATGCTATAAGCAATCGTCAGGTCTGACGATTGCATATAGCATGAAACAGACTGTCGCCTCTAAGTGTTGACTTCTATGTTCACTTTTATATTTACACACGCTCTATCTCTGATATTGAGCACTTTATACCATAAATACAGCACACCTTAAGACTATATTTCTTTATACATTTATATATATATATATATATATTAAAGACATTTTTATGTTTATGTTTAACGTTCTTTTTTTCATCAGCAGTGCGCATCCACTACCGAGGGAATCGAAACCCCGACGGGGTTTCGATTCCCCCGTATGGTGTTAGCTTGCCAACCTAACCGTCGGGGTTTCGATTCCCTCGGTAGTGGATGCGCACTGCTGATGAGTCCCAAATATAGGACGAAACGGCTGTCCAGTGCTTTTTGCATTCTGTTGAGGTTTCTATCAGACTCGATGAATCAATTAATATATATATATATATATATATATATATATATATATATATATATATATATATAATTCTAGCCATTTTCTTTCAATATTCTGGTGTCTTCTCATTTTTTATAGATATTTATGTTATAATTTTATATAAATAATAATGTGCTCTACTCTACATTTAAGTAAAGCGTAATTCGTAATTAATTTTATTAAGTTTTGTTTTTTCAATTTTTTGAAGTAGATAGCTTTGAAAATTTTTAGTTTGTGTTTATTCTTTTCAAATTCATATACATATATATATATATATATATATATATATGAGTAAATATATATATATATAGGTATATATATATATATATATATATATATATGTACTTATGTACACACACACACACACACACATATATATATATATATATATATTTATATATATTGTTTCCATTCGTGTGCACTTTTAAAAAATCATAAGTTAAAATTATTTTCTTTGTATTATTGTCAACACATTTAATGCATACAACATGGATGTTAATAACAACTACAAACTTTTTTTTATCTTAGTTACAGTCGGACAAGAAGACTGCTCGAAAAGGAACTTAAAGGGGTAAATATTTCACCTTGTGCAGGTAATTATCTTTATTAATATCGTAAGTAACTAGATAGTTCTTAAAATAATTGTTTAATCCAAGTTCATTCAGGAAAAGAAGTTTCATAAGATGGAGGGACGTCCAATTGCTTGCTGAAAAAACAATATAGCATGATAAAAAATTAGGCCACACACCTAATAAAAATAAAGTTTTATTATCAAATAATAAATAAATAATAATAATAAATAATTGTTCTTATTAAGAGGAAAGATCTAATTTTTATTTGATTAAATTTTTTAATCCTTTCTTCACTTTGTCTAAAAACCTTTTTCTTTTTACGTCATTACAATTAAATTATTTCCCCTCTAGAATCAAAGGATACCGACGTCTACTTTAGAATAAATTCGAAAAGGTAGACATAGATCTGGTTTAGACTAGTGAAAAAATGTAGACATAGGTCTAGATTATAAAATCGTCAAAACGGTTGACATAGGTCTGGTTTAGGCTTGACTAAAAAAGATAAACATAGGTTCGACATTTTGGTTAAAAATCTTTTCTTTTTCTTTTTTCATATCAGCAATCGATGTAATATATACAGTCAAAAAGCGCGTAATCAACAAATTGTTTTCCACTCGATATTTCTATGAAGAGTATTCAGATGTTACACGAGTCTTAACATTCACAGCTAAGCCATGCCACGCCCATTGTAGTAAACGACCCTCATTACCTTCATATGAAACTAGGCGAGATGTAAATTCCACTCACGCATCATCTTCCCAAGAACCAATGTCTTGTGGAAATGTTTCTCAAGAGATTGCTTCCTCAATCAATACAATGATAACCTGTTCAAGCCAAGGGTTGACCATTATCTGAATAAGCTGGGCCTTTTACTCTGTAAGCCACTAATTCTTGTGTCAATCAGTAAAATTTTAGTGTTTATTTCTATCTTGATAGATCTTTATTAATAGTGGTGAAAGTATGGATTATTCTTTCTATAAGTACATTAGTATTAAGGATATTCTTATAATCACTGCTTACTACTCTATGTTGTTTATGAAAAAAGAAAAAAGTAAAGATAGAAATGGCCATAATACTATTTCAGCAGCTATTTATTAATACTTAATTAAGTAAAATAGTTGTTTAATTGTAATAAGTAAGTAACAAGTGACAGGAACTAAATCTGGTTTAGACTAGAGTGAAAAAGGTAGACATGGGTGTGGCTTTGACTAGACTCAAAAAGGTAGATGGGTCTTTTTTAAACTATAGTCAAAAAAGTCGACATGGATCTTGTTTAGACTAGAGTCAAAAACGTAGACATAGAACCTGGTTTAGATTACATTCAAAAGGTATACTTAGGTTTTCTTTAGACTAAGTCAAAAAGGTATACACAGGTATGGTAGACCATACATTGTAGGCTAACAGATTGACAGAAGGACCAGACATTTCATCTTAAAAGATGTTCTACCTAAAGTAGGACAGCAAGAAGCAGCCATTTTAAACTAGAATCAAAACAGTAGACATTGATCTGGTAGACTATATGTCAAAGACTGTCTGCTTAATAGGGAGGAGCCAGCCAAAGAGCCAGTTAAGGAGCATGTTTCTTAAGATCTATTACAGTTATACTTTCATGTGCACATGTTTTGTGGTGATCCAGTTAAAAAATAGCAGAAATCATGGACAGAGTTAAATGCATATCACAAAACAGATAATCAGTTTAATTGTTAAGTCAGGTAAAAATGCTCCAGATGAAACAAGAAGTGAAAGAGAATTTACAAGCAAAACATTCTGCTTCATGTGCAGAAGATGTTAACAGTTCCAATTGATGGAAAAGAGATAGAGAGAGCATGAGAGAGAGAGAGGGGGTTGATAGAATGATCAGACATTTCATCATAAAGATATTATATCTTAAAGTAAGAAAGCAAGAAGCAGCAAATTATTTATTGTAGAGTCTAGTTTAGACTAGAGTCAAAATGGTAGACATAGGTCTGGTAGACTATATGTCGAAGATTGACTGGTTTATAGAAGTTTCAGACATTCCACCATAAAAACTGAAACTTCAGAAGTGGAATTTCCAGCAAGTAAGAAAACAAGAAGCAGCAAATTATTGTAGAGTTTAGAAAGAATCAATTGAAAGTGCACGATTCTTAAGGTCTATTACAGTTATATTTTCATGTCCACATGCTTTGTGGTGATCCAGTTGAGAAATAATAGCAGAAATCACTGACAGAGTTAAATGCACATCACACTATAGAGAATCAGTTTAAGTGATTAAGTCAGGTAAAAATACTGCAGATAAAACAAGAAAAGAAGTGGAAAAGAATTTACAAGCAAAACATTCTGCTTTATCCGCAGAAGGTTTTAACACCTCAAATTGATAGATGGGAAAAGTCTAAAGATGGAGAGAAAGAGACACTATTACAGAGCCGCCAATATTCCAATATTCATCGGAATCAAATTTATTAGATGCTATACGGCGGCTTATTCATGTATTCATTCATTCATGATTATGTAGGAAAAATAACCATGAAACCTAAACTTGAAGAGGTTAAGACTGTCTGTTCGATAAAGCAGCAGATGGAATCCATTGCTGCTAAGAAAATTGGTTCACTGTGTTGTGCAAGACAATTTTTCTCTCCAGAATCTATCTTACATATCTATTCATCCTTGCTTGGAATATTCCTGACGCATATTATCCTGTGCCCCTGCTATTCTACACTTAGTGAAATTCAAAGAATAATCAGCCATATTACTAGTTCTTATCTGGCATCTCAATTTCAGTCTGTTTCCCACCGCCGTAAGGTTGCCTCTCTATGTCTTTTCTATAAATACTTTCATGGTAATGGTTCGGATGAGATATTCGCTATGGTACCTTGACATTCTGAATTTAAGTTTAGTATTAGGCTGGAGTCAAGATCTCATCAATTTATATTTGAGCTGTCCAGATGTAGCCGTAGATTCTATACTGACAGTATTTTCACATTTCTCGCTTGTAAAACTCTCCAGCCAATATAATCTGCCAAAATTAAAATGCAATGTCAAACCCTATCTCTTGATTACTCTTTCCTCTTTCCACTCATTATCAATAATTCGGTTCCTAATTCTTTCACACGCTGTAACCCCTTGTGTTTTAGTGGATTTACTACTTTACATTGGGTAATACCGATTTTTCAAAAAAGGGAGATAATAATGATTTTTCTATACAAGTTTTATACTTTCTATACTTCCATGGCAATTGTTACGCGTTGAAGATATGGTATTCTGATGATCCTTCTGTAGAACCATATTTGCTTCAAGTCTCTTCTACATTCTGTGATGAGATTATTCAGCATTCATTGTTATAAAGGAGTGCCCAGAATTGGATTTACCTATAGGCTTATCAGGCTGAAGAATAGCATGGAATATTGCTTAGAATATTGCTACCAAATAGGGTCCGGTGGTCTTGCTATTTACGTAGAGCACCTTGATGAAATCCAAAGAATCAGCTATATTATTGGTCCTGATCTGGCAGCTCGGTTTCAGTCTGTTTGTTGCCTCTCTATGTCATTTCTATAAATACTTTCATGGTAATTGTTCAGATGAGATCTTTGCTATGTTACCTAGACATTTTGAATTTAAGCTCAGTGCTATACAGACTGGAGTCGAGATCTCCTCAGTTTACATTTGAGATGGCTAAATGTAGGCATAATTAACTGAGAGTTTCTTTTCTCGCACTTCTCACTTGTGGATCTCTCTTCAGGATCCATGCTTTCCAGCCAAGTTTAATCTTCTAAAAATCAGATGCAATGTTAATCACTATCTACTGTCTCTCTGATTACTCTTTCCTCTTCCTGCTCAATATTAATGTTTCTGTTCCTAAATCTTCCACACCCTCTACCACACTTGTGTCCTAAAGGCTTTATTCCTTGCATAGGGTGATTGTGATTACAAAATTCTCTGGAAGAAGCTTTCCAAGTGGAACTTCATATTTACTAATGGAATATGAAGAGAATTTGAATGATTTCTACTTGCCTAAATGGAAGGGCGGGTCACAGCTGCAAATGTCAGGAGTAGTGGAACCGAGGAATGTTGAGCCTTAGAATACTAGCCCACAAAATAACGATAAGGACTCATCTTTGACTCGATCGCATGGTGGTTCCCAGCTGCAAGGGTCATGGCTAGTGGAAGGGAGGAATTTTGTGCCTTAGAAGACTTGATTTCAGAATTGCGAGAAGGACTCGTCTTTGCCTCGATCGCATGGTGGATCCAGGCTGCAAGGATCAGGGCTAATGGAAGGGAGGAATTTTGCGCCTTAGAAGACTTGATTTCAGAATTGTCTCGTCTTTGCCTTCATAGGATGCTGCGTCCCAGCTACAAAGATCTGGGCTAGTGGAAACAAGGAATGTAGCTCCTTAGAAGACTTGATATCAAAATTGCGAGAAGGACACATCTTTGCCTTCATGGCATTCTGGGTGCCAGATACAAAGATCAAGGTTAGTGGAACCGAAGAATGTAGCGCCTTAGAAGCGTTGTCTTCAAAATAGCGAGAAGGACTCGTCTTTGCCTTCATGACATGCTGCGTCCCAACTGAAAATATCGAGGCTAGTGGACCGAGGAATGA
Source organism: Acanthosepion lycidas (assembly GCA_963932145.1). NCBI lineage: Eukaryota > Metazoa > Mollusca > Cephalopoda > Sepiida > Sepiidae > Acanthosepion > Acanthosepion lycidas. Next base: position 24,444,822 of record OZ010615.1, on the reverse strand, counting down.
AGCACCTTAGAAGACTTGGCTTCAAAATACAACAGAATGGCAAGTGGCTTGTGATGTCTCATCTGTGGAAAAGAATTGCAGAGTAGAAGTTATTTGCAGATAAAATAGTAATCTTATATCAGCTATATTTGTATATAGCATGGTATAGTAAGCGATATTTGTGATTTGTGGATTCGTCAACTGAAGAATTCTGAATTTAGGATTCTCACATTCTGACGCGGGTAAAGTTCCCACGGGTGAATTTGATTGGAGAAAAGCTGATTTATGGTCATTTTAGGGTTCCAAATTTTCTTTTAATCCCATTTGCACGACCTGTTGAGCAGTCACATTTTAGTATTTGATTATCTCCAGCTGAGTAACCCAAATGAAGGAATCTGATGTTGGATAAACCTGAAAATCTTAGGGATTCCAGGGCCCCATCACAGATTTAGTTCTAAAACCAACAAGCTAAATAGCCGTTATACTCGAAATAACAGCTCACTTATTTAACAACCTTTTGTTTTTCTTACAGAAGAGGTTGATATGATGGCTGCAAAGCTTCAAAAAGCGTTTGGGAAAACCAAGTCATTGATCACTTTCCAGGGATCAAGGAACTCCAATATATCTTTAGAGAAGTCCACGGTGGAAAAGATGAAAATGTCCAAGCATATCGAATTATGGAAAATGCAGTCAGCTAACCAATCCTTACCATTGGTGTTGTTGTTTCCCTGGTTAAAAGCACCAATGTCTGCAGTGCAAAAGTATGCAAATCTTTATCACCATCGCGGAATGGATGTACTGGTCGTGAGAGGTACATTAAAGTATTGTCTATGGCCCTCATATTCTTTTCAACTTGGCTATGAACTTGAGAAATGTTTGAATGAAATTCCTTCTTACCAAAAGTATTTAGTCCATTCTTTTTCAGTTGGGTCTTATAATTACACTTCAGCACAAATGAACAGCAGGTCTGGAGGTACTTGTTTCCCATCTGAAAAAGTTATTGGTCAGATATATGATAGCATTACATTTGGAAGCCTGGAGAATATAGCTACTGGTTTGGCTATTTCAATAACAAATAGTAAACTCCTGCAAAAAATATTTAAAACACTAATCCTGTTTTATATTCATCTAACAAGCAAGTACACTCGGGATATCTATGATAAGGTCATTGTGTTCTTTAATGAAGGATTCTTGCCAGTTCCTTCATTATTCTTTTATTGTGAGAACGATCCAATGTGCAACGTGGAATCCATGAAGGAATTCTTGGCTTTACAAAGAGAAAAACATGGGGATAAGATCTGGGAAAAGAGTTGGCCAATATCTGCTCATGCAAGTCATCTTCGCTTTCACCAAGATGATTATGTTGCAATTTGGAATTCATTTCTTAACAAATTGGGGCTTTAATTTTTAAATATCTTTTATATATAAAATCATTATATTACACTAATACAAACAGAAATATCAAATGACCATTCATATATTGTTGTAACTTGTTAATAGCAAAATTATATATAGACTAATATGCAAATAACAAATTTAACATTGAAGGCTATTTACATTTAAGCCGAACAACCATTGTTACTATTTACAGAGAAGTTTGAAGGACTTAATATATATTTTTTATACCGGGACACGTAGGGGCATCATGCGTACTGCAGCCGCAGTAGAAGTGGTCTTTCTTGGACAAGGTTATCCAACCCTCTCCGATTTTGAATTCAGAGTTTTTCTTTCTCTAGACCAGTTGCTATGCAAGGTTAGAGAATCCAGTCTGCCCTGCCATTTACCTATTTTCATATCTTTCTTAAGCCGTAAGTGAATGTAATGGATCTCACTGGAATTCGAACTCGGCTCTCCGATTCCTCAATCTGAGCCGCTATCCACCATGCCTTTCCGACTTAATGTCAATTGATTCTAAAACCTTCAAATGAAACTGTTTCAAGTAATGGTTATAATTATCATATTTTACGTATCTGAACGAGTGAAACCATCACAATTAGCGTCCAAGGTTCTTATCTGGGTCAACATACTTGCTATTAACGACTAAAAGACATGAATTTGTTTGAGTCAGAAGTGATTTCCGTTTTGGGGAATCTTTTGTAATGGTGATTGCATCATTGTCATATGACAATTTTAGATACAAAACGTAGGGTATTGACAAGGATAAATCTCAAAAACCGACCCTAAAAGCTGAGCCCGATGAAAAAGTTAATTTGAGTGTGTGTGCTGGGGGAACGCAGGGTTCGCTGATTATTATTATTATTATTATTATTATTATTATTATTATTATTATTCGTTTAGAATGCTTAAATGGCAATGAAACACTAGACTCTTATTTATACGCAAAGAGGCTGTAATATGGGCTCATCAACAGAAAATGATTAGTGATTTCCTCTATGAAATAATAAAACTGAAAGTTCGTCATTCTAAAAACTACTTTTCAACTAGTCGTAATACATGATGATGAATTTTCATTATTCTAGAAATAAAGATCTGAAAATACATGCCACTAAAAAAGACGTTTCCACCGCTGATAATCCTTGATGATAATATTATATCATTCTAAAAAAAGATTTGTGACATCATAATTTCTAAAAACGAACTTTTCACCATTATGGTATTTCAATATTCAAAAAATAAATCTCTCAAATTTCATCATACTAAATTTAAGCTTGTTGAAAAAGTTCATGTGAGTGAGGAGGGGCCTCTTCGCTTATTATTACTACTATTGTTATTATCATTTTTACTACTACTACTACTACTACTACTACTACTACTATTCGTTTAAATCCATAAAAGGCAATGAAACACTAGAGTCTTAATTATACGCAAAGAAGCTGCAACATGTGCTCGTCAACAGAAAACAGTGGTTGATTTCCTCTATGAAAACAGGATAACAATTTCAATAGCTGTTAAGCTTCTTTACTTTTTTCTTAAAATCTCTCTCCTCTTTCTCTCTTTCTCTCTTTCTATTTCTTTATCACTCTCTCTTTATCCCGCTTTATCGCTTTCTCTCCCTCCCCTCTCTCTCTCCCACGTTCTCTCGCTTCCCTCTTTTTCTCTCTGTCTTTCTCTTGTTCTCTCTTTCCCTCCCTCTCTATAGCCCTGTCTTCCCCTCCCTCTAATTTTCTTTTCTTTTTCCAACCCTTTCTCTCTGGTCGAAAATGGAAGTTCCCAAAAATATGTGGGCTGATGGTATCCCTGCAAGAAACGTGCTCCAGATCTGGCTCCTCTTCTCTCTCAACTTTACAATGAATTCCTTATTGCTTCCTGTGTTCCTGCCGATTTGGAATGGATATTTAAATATGGGAATTGTTTCTCGGCCAATGACCCAGAATTCTACAAAATTTCATTGAAGTTAATAAATTAGTTTTGAAGATAGACAAACTGAGAGGAATATTTTCTAAAGAAGTAGTAGACATTGTTTTAATCTGGCATTTTTTTAATATTTCAAACGTTATTCATAATGGATAATCGTATATGAAAAGACAATCCGTTTATTTTAAAACTGTATTTATTTCATGTTAGCCGACATACTCGAGAAAACGTATTCAAGTAAATGGGTCCTTGGGCAGGATTCGAGCATGTGTCCTCTTTGTTATAGAAACCACCATCTGATCCACTGAATCTTGACCGCTTGGCCACGAAGGGTTTCAGTTTGTTTTTCTAACACATTTACTCGTTCAGAGTTTTCTTGAAAATCATATTTATTATTCTGTATCTGAAACGTAAATAAAGCAATTTCTAAAGAAGTAAATGACTTCTTTCTTTTTTTAGAAGAAAATATATAATCAGATCTTTTTTATTAATTCACCCCAAATAATGTAAAGTTAATATGGCTGATATTAGTTCACACCGAGAAATTATCCTTTTTAAAAATCAAAATATATTTAGCTTAACTCCGGACAAATATTTGTACTGATCCAATATTTTTTTATAAAATTCGCTGTTTTCCGAAAACCTGAAAATTAGTAGTTCATTCCTGATGGTATTCCTGCGATAGTCCTAAAGAAATGTTCTCTTGTTCTCTCTAAAGTTTACAATAAATGTCTGACTGAATCATCTTCTGTAGTTGCAGTCTTTAAGAACTCAAGTGCAATGTTGTATTCTTCTAACTACCAGACTATTACACTTCTACCTCATTTTGGCAAAATACGAGATACCCTAATCACCTCACAACGCAGGGTCTTCTTTCAAATAAACAATATAACTTTCGCTACTCTTCATCTGAGTATCAAGCTTTAGATCAGAATAGTGAAGCTCGGGCTGTTCCTTTGGACATTTCGAAGGCAGTTGACAGTAGTCATTATCATCATCATCATCATCATCATCATTTTCCATAACGTCCTGTTTTGTTCACTCGCTGAAGTCTCTCTGAGGATGTGATGGATTTATGTAATGGGTAGAGTTCTCCTAAAAATGTGAACAGTGCCGAGAATTGATCTTTTCTATAAATTCACCCCCAACTAATGTGAAATTACTTATCGCTAATATTAATTCACACCAAATTACAAATTGTAGATCAAAGTTTATTTATTTTTAGTTTGTTAAGCTTACATCGCAACAAACTACAACCTAAAGAATAACAAAAAATCAATGAGTTATTCACATTCCGTAAAGGCGGGTGATATTCAAGATACCCACAAAGAATTTTTTACAATTTAAATTTTTTAAAAAAAGAGAGAAAAAACTGTTTTCGGCTTGTTTATCGAGGGTGAGCGCGAATGTTGACCCAATGTTTAGAAATAGCGTACCCTGGTCGCCTAGATTTGGGGTGTTTGCAAATTTCAACCCAATCGGGGTGCAATAGAAAAAACCCACTCTGGGAATATTTGGTATGAATTTCAGTAAATATATTTATTTTATTTTGGGGTGAATTAATAGAAAAAATATAATCTATTCAATTTGCAGGAGAAATGGCGATGATAATGTTTCCAAAAAGTCCCTAATATGTTTTTGTAACTCATAATTGCCAATGTACAGGGAATTTTCAGTAAAGTCAATCCTTTAATGGATGTTCACCCTTGTTCAAATTAATTGAAATAACGCGTTAGTTACCTATCTGTCACCATACAGGCAGTTTTAGACTATGACAAAGTGTAATCGATTTCTATTTTCTCTTCAAATTAGGTCATTTTCAGTGTTGTGCAGTAATATGAATCTATTTTCGGGTGTATGAGGAAATATGATTAGCTTTGAAATGTGTCGCGTCATAATTGATTGCATCAGATTTTTATCATGCTCAGAAACTTTTATCTCAACTGTCGATTAGTTGTCCTACGAATCATGTCTTCGATGGACGTTGTTCTAAGTAAGCGTACAAAAATTGTAAAAGCGATCTTTCCACCATTGATAATTCATGATAATGATATTTCATCAGTCAAAAAAAATAGATCGGAAATATCATCAGTCGAAAAACTGTCCTCAGAAGGACAGTTTTGGTAGTCACTGGAGATCGTTGTCCTGAGAAGGAAAATTTCGTGGTCACTAGAGAATGGATGTCTCGAGAAGGAGAATTTCGTGGTCGCTAAAGTGTTGTGGTCCTGAGAATGACAGTTTCGTGGTCGCTAGCGAGTGCTGGTCCTGCGAATGATAGTCGCTGGAGAGCATTGTCCTGAAAAGGACATTTTTGGTTGTCCCTAGAGAGTCTTGTTCTGAAAAAGAACAGTTTATTACAGATCGTTGGCAAAGGTGGTGGGAAAAGAAGAAGCCGGAATCCTACTGTAGATGCCTGAAAATTGAGATCTATTGGAGATGGCTGGAGGTTTCAGTGTGTAAAAGCGAAGCGTCAAACCTGGGAGTGGTAATCATTCCAATCAATTTAAATTCACTTTGAAATACTACAAGGTATTCTAAAGATGCTGAAGGTGATTAATATTTTGTAATATGAGTCCAATATGGACTGAATACTGGAGCAACTCCTTACAGATGAAAAAGAGACGTGAAGCGACAGAAATATTGTTCTTCAGAAGTTAGCTGAGGATACCTGGACCAAAAATGTGAGCAACGTCGAAGTTTTAAAGAAAATGGAAAGACTAAAGACACTACTAATTAATTGTCTCATCTGCAGCCTTGTCAAATATATAACCCTATATTCACTAGACAAACAAGTAACGTTGCTTAATTTAAAGATATATCAGCTCTTGTTGTATTTATATTTGTTTACAAACATAAATAGAGCAAGCAATCGAAAATTGGGAGAAAGTAGGAGGTACTTCATCATTCCATTACTATTCACTGAGGCAAATAAATTGTATTTTATTCTTTAACGTCAAAGTTAATTTTATTCTGATTTCTGATATAAACGCGCAGACTGGTACTGGTTCACTGATTTTCATCGCGATATCCCTTGGAATGTGGTTTCTTATCATCCCCTTCAAAAGATCTCCTCTTGTGTAAAAGGCTTTATGTAACGTCCCCCGGTGTCGCTGCGCCAAATGTGACGTCTGCCTGGCCGTACCCGCCGTGCTGTCCTAGTCGCGGTGCCAATTGTGACGTCACCCGGTCTCTCTCCGCGCCGTCGCCGACCTATCCTGCGACGACCAATGTGACTTGGTATTGGTCGCGGCACCAAATGTCACGTTTTAACCCTATGCTGATTCGGATGGGAATCTGGTTAAATTCGGTATCAACCTTGTCGTTCCCAGCTCACCTCCAACGTCTGGTTACCGAAGTAACTGTTTTGATTTCTAGTCTAACCTACCCACGTTGTAATTTGATCTTAGGAAGACGAAATCAATCAGTCGCCGCGCTGTAATGCAAGTCGAGTTCGAACAAGGGTAATACCGCAAAGGTATATGTAAAAGAAAATAAAGTAACAACTCTAAAAGTTCAAATGTGTTAAAAAAAGGATAACAATATTTTATATCTGGTTACTGAATACAGGACTGCGTCTTTCTCCCAAACCGCTATTATGGACTCGTGACACTTTGCGTTTGTTAGGCGAGTCTTAACATCTTAAATTGTTTTTCGATAACTGGTTTTTGGTGTATCTTCAGGTGATATTCGTAAAACTTGTTTTGGTAGTGTGAGTCTAAGTCGTTCTTCAAAAAAAAATTGTTCTTGGTTAGAAGTTGAGGTCTACAGTTTCTAGCCTCTTCAGCTGTTAGCAACTTGAAATTTGTTCTCCCCGAATTTTCCTCGGAATCTTCCTCCGTCTCCATTTCTTCCGGCTCAACCAGAGTGCCTTCCTTGTCCTTGTCTCCTTAGGCCTCTGTTCGCTCATTTCCAGGTTAGCTATCTCAGCCTTCTTCAGATCGTTGGCATGGACCATCCTTGCTCGGCCTGCCACTTGATCCCATATTACATATGATACTGGACCCGTCTGCTCTACTATCTGGTAGTACAGTTCCCATCTTTGGTCCAGCTTTCCTTCTCTCTGTTGGATTTTATAGTAGACAGGGTCTCCAACATTCAATTCTACTACCTTTCTTTCAGTATTGACTCTCTCATTTTTTCTCTTCTGTGCCCTCTTTATTCTTCTTCTGGCCTGTACAAATATTTTATGTTGTTGTTCCTACAACAGCTGATGATGATCTTCTCCCATATACTTTCTTCGGGACTTCAACAGGTTATCCACAAGCAGGACCAAGTCTCTGTCAAACAACATAAAGTAAGGAGAAAATCTGGAGGTTTCGTTTATCGTAAACCTCACGGCCGCCAGAGCCTACTGCCGTTTTTACAAATATTTTCATGGCGACTGCTCTGACGAGCTATTTTCACTGGTGCCATAACTGCATTAATTTAAACGTACTACTCAGTTGGCATTTCGGTCCCACTCATTTACTGTCGATACAATTTAATGTAACCGCTCCTTCTACTCCAAAAGCTTCTTCGCATTCACTTCCCGACAGTGGAACTCCCTTCTTCTTACTTGCTTCCCTGATAGCTTTATGCTTCAAAACTTTAAATGTAATGTCAATCGACATCTTATGATGCCTTTGATCTCGATCCCTGTCCTGATCTATACCCTTTCCTCAAACACCCCTCTTTACTCTTACTTTCACTCTCTGTAATCTCCTCCCTCTATACACTTACTTGCACTCTCTGTAATCCTCTCCCTCTTTACACTTACTTGCACTTCTGTTAACCCTTGCTTGCTAGTGGCACTCCCGATTTGCTTGGGGTGAAATGCTTAAAAAATATTAGATACCTTAAAATATTTTGGAAATTTTGACTGGTTAGTTAAAAATGATATAAAAATGTTGAATTCATGAAGTAATTTTTAAAGTCATGTACGCTTGACATAAAACGCCAAACATTATGTCATTGACCAGATTTGTTTTTATTCGGATTAATTTAACTTTAAAGAATTTAATATCCCTTAAATAATATTTCGGAAAAAGCATGTTTTCTTTTTGAAAATTTTTTAATAAAGATAATTATGTTGTATTGACAGATTTACCAATAACGGCCGATTTCAGCGATTAAAACTATAATTTCCATTAATTTAAATTCAGGTTGAAACACCAGAAAGTATTGTAAGCTTACAGGATGAACTTATCTCTCTTTGGTGGAGATTAGTCATTGAGTCATATGGCAGAAGCTTAGTAATGTCACTCCATATAGTGACGAAAGCGACAGCCAAATTCAGTTAGTTTACAGCAAGCAAAACGAGAAGTTTCGCTCTTTAGCACAGGCCTCCTTTGCAGCTTACAAGAACATGGTACTGTTTTCGTTTAGGAATATAATTTTCCCGCATAAAGAATGGAACTGCAGCTCGCAGTCCTCAGTTTGGGAAAACCCAAGAAAAGTCAGTGACTTATGCTCTCATCTGGGATATTTGAATCTGGAGTCAGAAACAAAAACTATAGAGACTGATATAAAGGTAAAAAAATGACCAGAAGTATACGTATATATATATATATATATATATATATATATATATATATATATATATATAGACTGATATAAAGGTAAAAAAAATGACCAAAAGTATATATATATATATATATATATATATATATATATATATATATATATATCATACTTATTTTAAAACCCAAGTTGTGTGTGTGTGTGTGTGTGTGTGTGTGTGTGTGTGTGTGTGTGTGTGTGTGTGTCTGTTCGTTTATATATTGGATCGGATTTCCTACATTTTTCAACCGATTTCAACAAAACTTCACTTTTTTTTTTTGGCAGGTAGTGTTTCTTATTGTCTTGCACACTTTTTTCTTTATTTTTATATTCAGAATGCTTTAAAAATTCCATTTACAAGACAATTGTTTATAATAAAATTCTATTCAATCGGTAGACTCAAAACGATTGAAAACAATGTTTTTGTTTGAGTTTGGGTTTGACCAATTCGTAAAAAAAAACCCAAAAAAAGAAAAAAGAAAAAATCTAATTAAGACATGCGTGTCCGTCGACCTTAAACAATAATCTTTTATTTTTTCAGTCTTTATGATGGTCGATACTTGATCTATCTCTTACTGGTACATCCCCGGGCAACGCCGGGCTCTACTGCTAGTATATATATATATATATATATATATATAAATATATATATATATATATATATATATATATATATATATATATATATATATATATATATAGTTGAAGGCATACAATTGCAATCGAAATATATTTAATTGAAGCCATAAAATTATGTTCCAAATATTTAGATTTCGGTATAGAAGTTGATATGCCGCTAAACGAAATGACCAACAATACATATATGAAGTTGTTGAGTTGAAGTCATACAATCGCGTTCAAATTATATTTACTTATATTTACTTGAAGCCATAAAAGATTGTGAGAGTGCAGGTTGGTCATTGCTTACTGATAGAGTAGACAGTACCAATTCGTCAAAGTAGGAGGTTGGTAGTAGTCAAAGCAGTGATGGCTACTTCTGACTTTTTATATAATGTTTTTGTTCGTTTGTTGTTTTTTTTTTTTACTTCCTGCTTCGCATTGTTAGGCGTATTTCTATGTGGTCATAAAGAACATAAGGTTGGTATATTTATTTCTTTGTTTTTCTGTCAAGCATATATATATATATATATATATATATATATATATATATATATATATATATATATATATATATATATATATTATTTTTTATTTAATTTAGGATATAACAACGAAATTTTTTTTAAATAAAATATTTTAAAATATTTTTTTGTTACACAAAATTCTTTATTCTGGAAAAAATCTCAAGCTTTCATTTATTTATTCTAAATTATAAAAATCTTGTTAGAATATTGAAAATAATCATAAAACGAAAAAGATGTGACCAAATTATTTTCTTCACATTGTTCTCCATTTCAAGCGCATTTAATGCAAACAACATCGATTTTATTAACAACCATTGTCTCATTTCTTTTATCTTACTTACAGCCGGACAGAAAGACTAGAACGCTGCTCGAAAAGGAACTTAAATGGGTAAATATCTCATCTTGTGCAGCTATCTTTATTAAAGCAACTAGATTGTTTTTAAAATACTTCTTTAATCCAAGATCATTCAAGAAAAACATTAATACAATTCCACTAATTCTGTATAAATTTTCGATATCTAAGGTTTAAAATAAATTTTTTTTAAATGAAAAAGCATTATTAGAAGGTTTATTTTCAGCTTTAATTGAAAACTAAAGGATTAAATCTACTAATTGAAAACTAAAGGATTAAATCTACTATTTTCAGTCAGTAATATATTCTTGTGTATTTTAAATTAAAATTATATAGATCGGAATATCAACTGATTGGTAGATTTAAGAAAATTTTCTGAAATACGGCCACTTTCTTAATTTGAAGAAATATTTTTAAACAGAACAAAATTGTCGCTTCCAAAAATAAAATATATATCTGTGACACGTTATTTGAGTAAAATTAAGAAATTTAAAATTAAATTAATATGAAATGAAATAAACATTACTTAAAATAAATATGCAAGCGTTTTTCTGATTGATGCTGGAAAAGATTTAAAAATTTAATAAAATAAGTCTTTGATCTTTCCTCTTAATAATAATAAGAATATTGGCGATAAAACTTTGATTTTATTAAGTTTCGGGCCTTTTTTCGTCATGCTATACTGTTTTTCCAGCAAGCAAACTTCTTACATTTTTTGCGGAAAAAACTGCATATCATGATGAAAAATGGCCTCAAACTCAACAAAAAAAAAGTTTTGTCATCAAAATGCTTATCTTATTATTATTATTATTATTATTAGATTAATGTAGATTTTATAATTTTACTCAACGTCTCAAAAATATAAATTTTATTTTTGGAAGATTTTTAAAAAGATATTTTTTTTTTTGGAATACAAATTTCTTAAAATTAAGAAAATTGCCGCTTTAAAAGAAAAAAATTAAAAATCGAGCAAATATTTGACATTCCAATGTATATAATTTCTATGTGAAATACACCAGAATATTTTACTTACTGGAAATAATAAATGAAAGCATGTAGCTTTCAATTAAAGCGCAAACGAAATCTTCAAGACTGTTTTAAAAAAATCATATTAAATCTTAGGTATCGAACCTTAATTGGAGTTATATGATCGACTCTCCCGTCGAGACTCGACGTATGAGGGTCAAGCAGATCAGTTTCCAGGAAATCGACAGCCCGACACCGGCACATGAGATTTGATTATAGTGGGGAAGGCCCCGTGCAGGACCATCCACACTTTTTGGAGGGACGAATACAGAGACCTGGTGCACCGAATGCCACAAGGTTCCAAAACGACCCTCTGCATGTTTTGAATTCAGAGTTGTCCTTCTCCTAGACCAGTTGCCATCCAAGGCTATATATATATATATATATATATATATATGTGTGTGTGTATATATATATATATTTAATAATGAAAATATTTTAAAGTTGTAATTAAAATTGTAGTTAATTAAAATGAATTCTAACCTAAACTTCTTTTAAATTGTAATTAAATAAATAGCTAAAGTTTACTAAATCAGAGAAATGAAGTAGCTATTTTTGCCATAAAAAAAAAATTAAAATCGTAATATAATTGTAAAATAATTTTACTTACTGTAAGTAATCCTAATTCTTAAATACATTCACTTCTATTAAATGAAGTTATATTCTATAAAAACTAATAATGAAAATATTTTAAAGTTGTAATTAAAATTGCAGTTCATTAAAATGAATTCTAACCTAAACTTCTTTTAAATTGTAATTAAATAAATAAAGTTTACTAAATCAAAGAAATGGAAATTTTACTAAAATAATATTCAAGTATAAAATCTTTAAAAAATAGTAATATACTTGATGTGATAATAATTCTACAAACTGTAAGGGATTCTAATTACATTTAAATAATTGTTCTTGAAAGAAATATAGTATATTAAAAATTAAAAGTAAAAGTATTTTAAATCGTAGTTAAATAAAAAGTATTCTGACGTAGACTCCTCCCAAAAATCTTTAAATATACGAACGAAAAAAATGCCGTAAGAATTTTAGCCGTTAACAAAAAAAAAAAAAAAAAATCCAGACGACACGCTTTTAACGGATATTAGATTTCATTGAAAAATACATCCCTACCCACTACCAAAACGTAACAATAACTGATACATTAAAATATAGATAGATTGAACACCCAGACACCCCTAGTCTAGCAAAATAGATTTATCTGTAATCTTGGAAACAAGAATTTTGTTTTAGCTGTGTATTTAAAACCCAGTAATTTTTAAAGTTACTCCAAACTTCGCTTGAGGATGAAATGGAACTAATGTCTTTAATTTAAGTACAAAATTAAATTCGGGGCTTTTAGCTTCCATTTTTGAAACATGGTTGGAACTGTGTAGCGAAAAACCATATTTTAAGTCTATTAACTTATAATATTAATGCTCTGTAAATTTACATTGAGCACTATTTTGTAAAAATAAAAATATCTATAAGAACACCGGATTATATATCTTACTGTTCTTTCTTTTTATTAATATATATATATATATATATATATATATATATATATATATATATATATATATATATATATAAGTAAACATTGAAGTCAACACTTAGAGGCGACAGGCTGTTTCATGCTAGACGCAATCGTCAGGCCGTGAGTCTTGGGTTTTTCTTGGGAAAATACAACACTTGAGGTCTGATGTATTGTGTCTAGTATGAAACAGTTTGTTGCCTCTGGGTGTTGACTTCAATGTTCACTTTTATATTTACATACACTCTCAGCCTGATATATATCAGCATGAAACAGCCTGTCGCCTCTAAGTGTTGATTTCAATGTTCACTTTTATATTTACACACGCTCTATCTCTGATATTGAGCACTTTATCCCATAAATATAGCACATCTTAAGTGCATGTTTCTTCATATATATATATATATATATATATAATATATATATATATATATATATATATATATATATATATATATATATATATATATATATATATATATATATATATTCTTCGTTTCTTTCATCGGTCACTTTGTTACAATATATATCCGTAACTCGCTCTACAATTATCTGCCTCCAAAATTTCTTTCTTCCTGGAAATATAATTTAAATTACTCAATCTATCTTCATCTTAATGACCAGAAGAGGCATTTAACCCCATTTTCATTTTTAATTTTCTCGTTCAACCTTCCTGTACCTGCGCATATAACTGATCCGAAGATATTTGCTTACACTTCTTTACTAATGTCCCTTCTTTACAATTTATCCTAATAATATATTACATTTACTTATGTCCTAATACCCTTGGGAAAGGTATGAATCCTCTTCTTTTCCCGACAGCCATTGGTAAATACCAGTACAGACCTAGTTCTATAGCTTTGGATAGCAACTTGTCTACCACATAAAGAAATAGCAACCTACTGCGGGAAAAAAATCTGCCTCGTTAGTCATGTATCGAAAAATACATGATCGTTTAAGTACGTATCACGCAATGGTACATAACTTAGCTACCTTCGTGAGATCGCTAAAAAAAAAAAAGATGAGAAAGACGCCAAACTTGACGAAAACAAAATTTTATCGTCTAAATGTTTATGTTATTATTAAGAGGAAAGATCAAAGATTATTTTAATTATTTTTTTTAAATTTTTCCTTCTTTTTACATCATTCTGAATTTGATTAAAAAATCCTTGTTTCTCTTTGTATCACCGGAACTAGTAAAATAACATAATTTTTTTAGTTTTTTTTTTTTTTTTTTTTTTTTTTAGTATGATACACATTAATTTGGGAAATCTTGCAAAAATAAAAATGATTGTCGGATGTTAATGAAACTTTCACAAACTATTCACAGTTGATGGAAATTATTATAAATGTGTTTTTTTTTTATTAAAGTCATAGCCGAAATATTTTTTTATATTTATTACCCCTCCCCCCAACTAATTTTATGAAAACTCTAGTAATTCGATCGAATACAGTTTAGCGATTACAATAGTTAAATGCACAAGGCTTTGAGGAATGCAAATCATTTTTTTGTTTTTAATTGAACCCCCCATCCCTATCCGAAAAACAGCTCTGAATTGTGGCATACAAAACTCAATAAAACAAAAATATTATTTAATTTCAAATGCTTTTATTTGCTTTTAGTTGTTTTCATGAATATGGACAATATTTTCTGAAAGCAAATTTTTTTTTATTTGTTATTTCTTTAATTATAATAGATTTTTACATTTAAATTGTTAAAATATTATAGAATTAGTTAAAAGCCGCATCCAGATTCGTAAATGTCCTCATGAGATAGATCTTTTTTTACCACATTTTAATTTGTATCGTTTTAACTAATCAGAAGATCCGCAGTAATTAAGAAATGTAATTTTGTGTTTATAATCGGGTGGTAATTATAAAGTACGGAAGACCAACCAGAATACAATTAAGTTACGTTATTTGAGTTAAGCATTGTTCTTCGCTGTTAAGGCCTTTACTTTTGCGAAACACGTGTGGAGAAGTTAATTTGATTTTTCAATTTTCAGTATCATCTTATGAAATTTATATGATCGTATTTTTATATTAATCTCAGTTATGACATTTTTCCATAAAGGAAATATAAAAATTAATAATAAAATGAATGGAAATACAAATAACACAGTAAAATGTAATAAATGTACATAAAATTATAGTATTTTATGTACACTTCTGATAAAATTTCATAAGAGAGGTCCCTATAAATTAATTAGATCCCGTTCTTATGAAATTTAATCTCACTCTCAACAGTCTTATTTTAATTTCTTTATAATATATTTTCCATAAAGCATCGTAAACGTAAAGGTGAAATCTAAGTAAAAAGAAAATTAGAGCGATGAAAGTTTTCCTTAAAAATAACGAGGTAAATAATTTGTTTACTTAAATCTAAATAATTTCACTTCTCTCCTTCCGTATAACAAATTATCCTCACGTAATCCGTCAATACGTCATTGATTACCTGTCAAGCCACTGTAAATGTAATGACCTGATTTGTTTAATTTTCAAGCTACACCTTTTCAGCGCAGAAAGTAAATAATGCTGGATGCAAAATATTTTTGATAAACATTATAATTTCTGATTTTTTTAAAATAAGGTTTGAAAAAGTTCTAAGTGATTTTTAAAAGAATTTCAAACTGATATTTTCATTTTTTTTAAATGGAAAAAAAAGTTGACAACTACCCCCAAAATACTTTGATCTTTCCTCTTAATAATAACATGAACATTAAGACGATAAAATTTTGTTTTCGTCAAGTTTGGAAATTTTCACATCATGCTATGCTCTTTTTTTTTTTAGCGATCTCGTGGACGTACCTATATGTAATCAATCTATCTATTGTTAAGAACTAGAAGCGGAATGTAACCCCATTTTCATTTTTAAATTTCTCGCTCAACCTTCTTGTACCTGTGCATCTAACTGGATCGGAGATCTTCTCTGCTTGCACATATCTATTAATATCCCTTGTTTACAATTTAGCCTAAGAAATGAAGGAATGAGAAATTTTTTAAATATTTTTTTTATTACACAGTAATTGTTTATTCTGGAAAAATCTCAAGCTTGCAGTGCATGCATTGCATATATAGACCTTGCCATTGATATGTGCATGCATGTGTGTGCAGGTAAGTTTTAATTTAGCTAAACTTCTAAACAATTATTATTATTATTAAATTCAAAGTAACTTCTTATCTTGACTTTCCCGAATTAATAGCGAGACGGGGTATTTTTATTCAGCATTTAAATTTTGATTATAGCAGAAAAATATTTAAATTCCTCTCTGACGATTAACTCGACAAAGATAAAGTAAGTAGTCACGAATTTAGGTTTTTTTTTTGTATCCTATTTCATTCAACACGAAATATGAGAGGCTGAAAAATGAGATCTTTTTTTATATATCATGTTAACATAGTATTACTTGCAATTTTGTGGGCGGAGAGTGGCTAGAGTAAAAAATAAAACAGTCCTATATAATCGCAGACCATTTTTATACCACGCCAAGAAATAAAAAGTGTCCGACAGTTTATAGTTTATATATATATATATATATATATATATATATATATATATATATATATATATATATATTAAAGAAAAACAGACCACTTTAAGGTACCATTAGAATAATTTATTTCATCAGAGCCCTTTTAAAGGACGTCGGATCATCAGATAGCACTTCCAAAAGATGATGGTTAGTGTAAGATTTTGTAATTTAACAGAGTGTAAAAGGGGTAGTTAAAGAGACCTGGTAGAGTATAGGGAGGGATTAATTTCATATCTCAATCATAATTAGTATTGGAGGAGGAGGAGTGACCAGACTTTGACCTATTTAGACGGTTCACTAAACGGAAGTGATATATTGAAATGGGAGAGGAGAAAGGGAGAAAAGTAAAAAGGAAAGAGAAAGAAGATGGAGAGGGAAGTAAAAAGAAAGAGGCTGTATTTGGGTTTTAGAAATTTATGTAAAGAATAGATTTTAATGCTTGATAGTATTTTAGATATGATGCTTGCTATCAATTTTAATATTTAATTTTTTTACAAATAGTTTAGGGATTTAATATAATTTAAATATTATATTTATTAACACATTTATAGAGAACATATTAAAAAATTTAAAATCATAACGGTTTGTTTACCTGACCAATCGTATATATATATATATATATATATATATATATATATATATACAGAGACACACAGAGAGAGAGAGAGAGAGAGTGAGTGAGACAGATAGATGAAACTAGATAGATATATAAGATATATATATATAGATAGATAGATAATAAGATATATACATATAAGATATATATATATAATTTAGACATCATTTTATCCATCTCACCCTGCATATATATATATATATATATATATATATATATTACTCAAAAATGTAATTTAACGCTGACATCTCATTTTAACAGATATATTTACCAAAATTACGCAAAAAATTAAATTGGAAATATATTCAATAAAATGGCTATTGGCTTCAGCTATGGCTTCTGGACGATCTTCTTGATTAAGTTGGAGATTACTGCCTTAATTGTTGCCTCCAGTTCATCTTTGGTGTTCAAGGAGAGTTGTTGGTCTTTCACTTAACTGCACCCCACACATAATAATAAAAGAGTTTGCAGGGTGAGGAGTTAATTGGTCAGGTGGAAGGAGTGGTGTGGTTGCAGAAATTGTTAGACACCCATGACAAATACTCTTGCTTTTGTGGCATAGAGCAGATTCCTGTTACCAGTCATAGAGTCTTCCAGCTCCCACCCTCTTGACCCAAGGCAGTACTACATCTTCAAGTCACTTGATTTAGGCCTTTGTGCTGAATTAGGCCCTCAAACAAAATTGGGAAATTCTTTTCTCATCAGAATGATCAGAGTGAGTTTTCCGAACTGCCGATACTTCGTAATCACCATTAGACTCATCCAACTCATTTCCGAATCCTCTGCAATGTCCTCAGTATTTCTTTCATTTTATTGCTTTTCATTGCTGCAAAACAACTACAACTGCAATGGTAGCAGTTATTCTCATTTACTTTATTCTCGTACCAGCGAGATACAAATAGAAAAATATAACTGGCCCCAGGCCAATTTAGCTGTTTATATAACATAATGTTATTATTATTAACATTATTTTATTAACGTCTATCAACAAATTGGACAGCTCCACTATAATGGAAGTAAGATATAAATATCAGTATAACAAAACATAGTTTTTAGTTATGTTATATTTATGGGATAATGTGATCAATATTATAGAGAGAGAATAAGTCAACACTCAGAGGCTAGAGACTGTTTCATGGTAATTGCAATCAATCAATTAATATATATATATATATATATATATATATATATATATCGAGAAGCGAGAGCAAGGTCTGAAAGGTCTGCCAATCTAAATGTGGCCTCATCCGACAATCCTCACTCTTACTCCATATGCAACTTCCTTTGAAAATCACTGATGGGTCATAAGTGCCACTTAACTTTATCGCACAAAATTCCTAATTGAATCAATTGGCTAACTTGTCAGATCCTCATACATCCAAACTGACGGGAGATTCCATTATATATATATATATATATATATATATATATATATATATATATATATATATATATATATATATATATATAGATAGATATATAGATATATATATATTAGGTTGGTTCAAAAATAATATCGTTTTTTGACGTATTTTTTCACGTCAAAAAACGATATTATTTTTGCACCAACACAAGAGTCACAAAGGTAGCCATAATTCTGGTTTAGACTAGATTCAAAAAGGTAGTGACAGGTCTAGTTTAGAGTACATTAAAAACGCTAAACATATTTCCATTTTAGACTAGATTACAACAAGAAGACTTGGGTATGGCTTAGACTATCGTCTTAAAGGTAGACATGTATCTGGTTTAGACTAGAATAAAAAAAGGTAGACATAGTTCTGATTTAGACTAGAGTCAAAAAGGTAGACATATTCTGGTTTAGTCAAAAAACTAGACATAGGTTTAGTACACTATATGTAGAAGGCTGACTAGTTGATATAAGAGTCAGACATTTCACATTAAAGACTGAAATTGTAGAAGAAGAATTTCCAACAGAATTTCCTAGAAGAAGCAAATTATTTACTGCAGAGGTTAGAAAGGACAGGATCCCGTTAAGGGCCATCTTTCTTAATGTCGAGTTAGAGATAATAGCAGAAACCGTAGACAGAGTTAAATGTATATCACACAATAGAACATAGGTTTAAGTGTAAAGTCAGGTAAAAATACATCAGATGATACAAAAGAAGAATTGGCAGAGAATTTTCAAGCAAATCATTCTGCTTTATCCACAGAAGATGTTAAGACATCAAATTGATAGAAGAGAAAGAGAGAATGAGAGGGAGAGAGGAAAAGAGAAAGACAGACATTCTTACAGAGCCGCCAGTATTCATGGCAATCAAAATTATTAGATGCTATATTGGGCCTCATTCATGCATTCAGTGATTCATGTTATAAAGAAAAATAACCATTAAATCTCAACTTGAAGAGGCCAAGACGATAACAGCTGGCTGTCTGTTCCATAAAGTAGCACTTGGAATCCATTGCTAGATCAGCTTCTAAGAAACTTGGTTCACTTTCCAGAATCTATCTTACATATCTGTAAGTCTCCAATTCGTCCATACTTAGAATTTTGCTGACACATATTGTCATGTGCCCTTGCTATTTAACACGAGACTCTGGAAGAAGTCGAAAGAAGAATCAGCCATATTATTGGTCCTCATCTGGCAGCTCGGCTTCAGTCAGTTTCCAACCGCTGTAGAGTTGCCTCTCTATGTCATTTCTATAAACACCTTTATGGTAATTGTTTGAATGAGATATTCGCTTAGGTACCTAGACATTTTGAATTCAAGCTCAGTATTAGACTGGAGATCTTATCAATTACATTTGAGCAGTTTAGATGTAGCCATAAGGTCTATGCTGACAGTACTTGCCTATATGGAATGGTGGGTCCCAGCTGCAAACTCCAGAGCTAGTGGAACGAGGAATGTAGCGCCTTAGAAGACTAGCCCCCAAAAATAGTGAGAAGGTCTCGTCTTTAACTTCATAGTATGGTCGGTCCAAGCTAGAAAGATCAGAGCTAGTGAACCCGAGGAATGTAGCGCCTTAGAATACTTGCGTTCAAAATAGGGAGAAGGATTCGTCTTTGCATACATAGAATAGTCGGTCCTGCTAAATTTAGGTCTAGTGGAACCGAGTAATGTAGCGCCCTAGAATATTTGCCTTCAAAATAGCGAGAATGACTTGTATTTGCCTTCATAGGATGGTGGGTCCCAGCTGCAACTTCAGAGCTAGTAGACCCGAGGAATTTAGCGCCTTAGAAGACTTGCCTTCAAAATAGCGAAATGGAATCGTCTTTGATTCATAGCATTGATGGTCTCAGCTGCAATGGTCAGGGCTAGTGTAACAGAGGAATATAGCGCCTTTGAAGACTTGCCTTCAAATTAGTGAGAAGGGTTCATATTTGACTTCATATCATGGTGGGTCCAAGCTAGCACGATCAGGGCTAGTGAACCCGAGGAATACGGGGTCACGTGCTGGTATTTTATCATCTCCAGCAGAATTACCCAATTGAAGGAGTCTGATGCTGGATACATCCGAAAATCCTAATAATTCCCGGGCAATATCACAGATGTAATTCTAAAACAAACTGACAAAATAAACATAATGCTAGAAATAACATCTCACTTATATAACATTTATTTTTCTTACAGGGGGAGATTGACATGATGGCTACAAAGTTTCAAGAACTGATTGGCAAAAGCAAAACATGGACCCCTTTTCATGGATCAATGGACACCAATGCGGGAAAGGTGAAAATATCTGAGCATATTGAATTATGGAAAATAAAATCGGATAATCAATCCTTACCATTGGTGTTGATGTTTACCTGGTTAAAAGCTCCTATGTCTGTCGTGCAAAAATATGCAAATCTTTATCACCAGCGCGGAATGGATGTGCTTGTCGTAAGAGGAACATCAAGACATTTTCTATGGCCCTCATATTCCTTTCAACTAGGTTATGAACTTGAGAAATGTTTGAATGAAATTCCTTCTTACCAAAAATATTTAGTCCATTCTTTTTCAGTTGGGTCTTATAATTACACTTTAGCACAAATGAACAGCAGGTCTGGTGTTCCTTGTTTCCCATCAGAAAAGGTTATTGGTCAGATATATGATAGCATTACATTTGGAAGCCTGGAGAATATAGCTATTGGTTTGGCTATTTCAATAACAAATAGTAAACTCCTGCAAAAAATATTTAAAAGACTAATCCTGTTTTATATTCATCTAACAAGCAAGTACACTCGGGATATCTATGATAAGGTCATTGTGTTCTTTAATGAAGGATTCTTGCCAGTTCCTTCATTATTCTTTTATTGTGAGAACGATCCAATGTGCAACGTGGAATCCATGAAGGAATTCTTGGCTTTGCAAAGAGAAAAACACGGGGATAAGATCTGGGAAAAGTGTTGGCCAATATCTGCTCATGTAGGTCATCTTCGCTTTCACCAAGATGATTATGTTACAATTTGGAATTCATTTCTTAACAAATTGGGGCTTTAATTGTTAAATATCTTTTATATATAAAATCATTATATTACACTAATACAAACAGAAATATCAAATGACCATTCATATATTGTTGTAACTTGTTAATACCAAAATTATATATAGACTAATATGTAAATAACAAATTTAACATTGAAAACTATTTACCTTTAAGCCTACCAACCATTGCTTCTATTTACAGAGAGGTTGGTAGGACTTAATGTATATTTTAACCGTGACACGTAGGGGCACCATGTGTACTGCATCTGCATTAGAAGTGGTGTTTCTTGGACAAGATAGCCTGACGGAGCCTAACCGTCTCCAGGCCGATTTTGAATTAAGAGCTTTTCTTCTCCTTCCACTCAAGGTTATAAAACCCAGTCTGCCTGTTATTTATCCATAGCTGGGGGGAAGGAGAAGAAGAGGAGGAATCATATATTTCCCAAGAGTATTGGAGAGAGAGAGAGAGAGAGAGAATCGAGGGATAGCGAGAGAGAGAGAGAGTGAATCGAGGGATACCGAGAGAGAGAGAGTGGAGAGGGATAGCAAGAGAAATAGAGTGAGGGATAGCAAGAGAGATGAGAGATAGTGAGAGTATGGGTACTGCAGCCACAGAAGTGTGGTGTTACTTGGGCACGATAGCCTGACAGACCACAAACCTCTCAGGGCCGATTTTGAATTAAGAGTGTTTCCTTCTCCTAGACCAGTTGCTATCCAAGGTTACAGAACCCAGTCTGTCCTTCCTTTTACCTATTTTCATACATTTCTTAAGGGTATTAGCCGTAAGTGAATGTAATGGATTCGACTAGAATTCGAACTCGGCCCTCTGATTTCTCAATCCCAGCCGCTATTCACTGTGCCTCTCAGATTTAATGTCAATTTATTCTAAAACCTTCAAATGGAACTATTTCAATTAATCGTTATAATTATCATATTTCAAATACCTGAACGAGTGAAGCCGTCACAATTAACATTCAAGGTTGCTATCTGGGTCAACATCCTTTCTCTTAACCACTAAAAGACATGAATGAGGTTGAGTCAGATGTAATTTCCGCTTTGGGGAATCTTTTGTTATGGTGACTGCATCATCCTCACTAACATATTACAATTTCAGACGCAAGAGGCATGCGATTGACGAGGATAAATCTCTACAACCGACCCTAAAAGCTGAGCTCGATGAAAAAGTTAATGTGAGTGTGGGGGGTTCTGATTATTATTTGTTTAGAATCCATAAAAGGTAATGAAACACTAGAGTCTTAATTATACGCAAAGAAGCTGCAACATGTGCTCGTCAACAGAAAACAATGGTTGATTTCCTCTATGAAAACAGGATAAAAATTTCAACAGATGTTAAGCTTCTTTATTTTTTCTTAAAAACTCTCTCCCTCTTTCCCTCTTTCTATTTCTTTCTCCCTCTCTCTTTATCCCGCTTTATCTCCTTCTCTCCCTCCCCCTCCCACGTTCTCTCGCTTCCCTCTTTTTCTCTCTGTCTTTCTCTTTTTCGCTCTTTCCCTCTCTCTCTATAGCCCTGTCTTCCCCTTCCTCTAATTTTCTTTTCTTTTTTCTAACCCTTTCTCTCCGGTCGAAAATGGAAGTTCCCAAAAATATGTGGGCCTTATGGTATCCCTGCAATTGTCCTTAAGAAACGTGCTCCAGATCTGGTTCCTGTTGTCAATAAATTCCTTATTGCTTCTTGTGTTCCTGCCGATTTGGAATGCATATTGTAATATATGAATTGTTTCTCAGCCAATGACACAGAATTCTACAAATTTACATTGAAGTTTACGGACAAGTTTTGTTGATAGACAGACATAGACAAACTTAGAGGAAGAATTAATGGACATAATTTTTTTTAATCTGACAATTTTTTAATATTTCAAACGTTATTCATAATGGATAATCGTATATGAAAAGACATTCCGTTTATTTTAAAACTGTATTTATTTCATCTGTTGGCCGACATACTCGAGAAAACGTATTCAAGTAAATGGGTCCTTGGGCAGGATTCGAACATGTGTCCTCTTTGTTATAGAAACCACCATCTGATCCACTGAATCTTGACCGCTTGGCCACGAAGGGTTTCAGTTTGTTTTTCTAACACATTTACTCGTTCAGAGTTTTCTTGAAAATCATATTTATTATTCTGTATCTGAAACGTAAATAAAGCAATTTCTAAAGAAGTAAATGATTTCTTTCTTTTTTAGAAGAAAATATATAATCAGATCTTTTTTATTAATTCATCCCAAATAATGCAAAGTTAATATGGCTGATATTAGTTCACACCGAGAAATTATCCTTTTTAAAAATCAAAATATATTTAGCTTAACTCCGGACAAATATTTGTACTGATCCAATATTTTTTTATAAAATTCGCTGTTTTCCGAAAACCTGAAAATTAGTAGTTCATTCCTGATGGTATTCCTGCGATAGTCCTAAAGAAATGTTCTCTTGTTCTCTCTAAAGTTTACAATAAATGTCTGACTGAATCATCTTCGGTAGTTGCAGTCTTTAAGAACTCAAGTGCAATGTTGTATTCTTCTAACTACCAGACTATTATACTTCTACCTCATTTTGGCAAAATACGAGATACCCTA
Source organism: Acanthosepion lycidas (assembly GCA_963932145.1). Lineage (NCBI taxonomy): Eukaryota > Metazoa > Mollusca > Cephalopoda > Sepiida > Sepiidae > Acanthosepion > Acanthosepion lycidas. Next base: position 24,420,775 of record OZ010615.1, on the reverse strand, counting down.
ATCACCTCACAACGCAGGGTCTTCTTTCAAATAAACAATATAACTTTGGTTACTCTTCATCTGAGTATCAAGCTTTAGATCAGAATAGTGAAGCTCGGGCTGTTCCTTTGGACATTTCGAAGGCAGTTGACAGTAGTCATCATCATCATCATCATCATCATCATTTTCCATAACGTCCTGTTTTGTTCACTCGCTGAAGTCTCTCTGAGGATGTGATGGATTTATTTAATGGGTAGAGTTCTAAAAATGTGAGCAGTGCCGAGAATTGATCTTTTCTATAAATTCACCGCCAAATAATGTTAAATTACTTATCGCTAATACTAATTCACACCAAGAAAAAATTTACATCAAATTTTCTTTATTTATTTTTAGTTTGTTTAGATTGCATCGCAAGAACTCCAACCCACAGAATGAAAAAAAATCAATGAGTTATTCACATTTTGTAAGGGGGGGGGGTGATATTCAAGATACTTAAAAGGACTTTTTTACAATTTAAATTTAAAAAAGAAGAAAATCTATTTTAGGCTTATTTATCGGGAATGAGCTCGAACGTTGGCCCCACATTTAGAAATAGCGTACCTTGTTCGCCTACATTTCGGGCGTTCGCAAATTTGAACTCAACCGGTGTGAAATGGAAAGAACTCACTCTGGGAACATTTAGTGTGAATTTTGGTAAATATATTTATTTTATTTGGGGGTGAATTAATAGAAAAAATATAATCTATTCAACTTCTAGGAGAAATGGCGATGATAATGTTTCCAAAAAGTCCCTAATATGTTTTTGTAACTCATAATTGCCAATGTACAGGGAATTTTCAGTAAAGTCAATCCTTTAATGGATGTTCACCGTTGTTCAAATTAATTGAAATAACGCGTTAGTTACCTATCTGTCGCCATACAGGCAGTTTTAGACTATGACAAAGTGTAATCGATTTCTATTTTCTCTTCAAATTAGGTCATTTTCAGTGTTGTGCAGTAATATGAATCTATTTTCGGGTGTATGATGAAATATGATTAGCTTTGAAATGTGTCGCGTCATAATTGATTGCATCAGATTTTTATCATGCTCAGAAACTTTTATCTCAACTGTCGATTAGTTGTCCTACGAATCATATCTTCGATGGACGTTGTTCTAAGTAAGCGTACAAAAATTGTAAAAGCGATCTTTACACCATTGATAATTCATGATAATGATATTTCATCTGTCAAAAAAAATAGATCTGAAATATCATCAGTTTTCCTCAGAAGGACAGTTTTGGTAGTCACTGGAGATCGTTGTCCTGAGAAGGAAAATTTCGTGGTCACTAGAGAATGGATGTCCCGAGAAGGAGAATTTTGTGGTCGCTAAAGTGTTGTGGTCCTGAGAATGACAGTTTCGTGGTCGCTAGCGAGTGCTGGTCCTGAGAATGACAGTCGCTGGAGTGTGTTGTCCTGAAAAGGACAGTTTTCGGTCTCCCTAGAGAGTGTTGTTCTGAAAAATGATAGTTTATTACATATCGTTGGCAAGGATGGTGGGAAAAGAAAAAGCTGGAAGCCTTCTGTAGATGATTGGAAATTGAGGTCTATTGGAGATAACTGGAGGTTTCCGTGTGTGAAAGAGTCAAGCCTGGGAGTGGTAACCATTCCAATCAATTTAAATTCACTTTGAAATACCACAAAGTATTGTAAGGCTGCAGAATGTGAAAATATTTTGTAATATCAGTCCTTCTATATGGATTGAATGCTGGAACAACTCCTTACAGATGAAGAAGAAGAGATTTGAAGCGACAGAAATGTTGTTCATTAGAAGGTAGCTGAGGATACCTGGACCAAAAATGTGAGCAACGTCGAAGTTTTAAAGAAAATGAAAAGACTAAAGACACTACTAATTAATGTTCCCATTTGCAGCCCTGTCAAATATACAGGGTGTTTCAAAAAGAATACGCCAAAATCATCACGTGATGTGTCAAAAACGAAAAAAATTACAAACCTCTAGCATGAACACATGTGTCGTATATACATTCAAGTTTCATTTCATGTTTTATAAGCGCTCAATGTGGCCACCGCCGGCAGCGGGGACAACATCAAGCCGATATGAGAATTCCTCCCAAACGCGCCTCAGAATGTCACGGTCCACCGTTTTGATTGCAGCTGTTATTCGATCTTTCAAGTCATCGATACTTGCTGGAAGTGCTGGAACATAAACTTGGTCTTCAACATACCCCCACAAGAAAAAGTCACACACAGTGAGGTCCGGGGATCTGGCAGGCCAAGCACAGAGAGCAAGCTCTTTAGCACCTCTCCTCCCAATCCATCGCTGAGGCACGTTTTCATTCAGATAAGCTCAGATTGCAGTAAAGTGAATAACAAGTTTTGGAGCATTTCAAGATAGGTTTGTCCTGTAACGGTGTTTCCTTCAAAGAAAAAGGGACCATAGACCTTGTCTTGAGACACAGCACAGAAGACGTTCACTTTAGGGGAATCTCTTTCATGCTCAACAGTTTCATGTGGGTGCTCTGTTCCCTAAATGCGCACATTGTGACGATTGATTGTGCCTCTCAAATTGAAATTCGCTTCGTCACCGAAAACTAAACGTGAAAAGAGAGTTTCATCACCTTCCCCCATCTCCAGCATTGACTCACAGAATGTCCTCCACATCACCTTGTCATCATTAGTAAGTGCTTGGACGAGGCTTAGTTTGTATGGTTTCATGCGTAATCGTCTCTTTAACACACGCCATACAGTGGTATGAGGGATGGCAAGCTGAAGACTTGCTCGACGTACGGACTTATGTGAGCTGCTCTCAAATGCATCATGAATCCTCTCCACTTGCTCCTCTGTAACAAATGGTCTTCCAGGACTCTTTTCTTTGCACAGGCACCCACTCTCTTTAAACTGTCTAACCCACCGTCGAATGCATTCACGATGGGGAGGATCAATGCCGAATTCTGTTCTGAAAACACGGCAATGGTGTTTGTCTTCGCGAACTCAAGCAAGCAAAACGCCTTCTGCTGAGGAGTCGCCATTTTGATTGATCTTCCCACAATTCAGCTGTACCGGAAGTTATACTAACGACAGCGGTGAAACTTACACCTAATCAAACTTTGATAACTACTCTATCAAATAACCACTGATTCAGTCCACTACAATGCTATAGACCTGAAAAAACAGCGTAATGATTTGGGCGTATTCTTTTTGAAACACCCTGTATAACTGTATTCACTAGACAAAAAAGTTAGGTAAGGTTGCTCAATTTAAATCAACTCTTGTATTTATATTTGTTTACAGACATAAATAGAGCAACTAAAATTGGGAAAAAGTAGGAGGCACTTCATCATTCCATTACACGACATATTCAATGAGGCAAATAAATTTTATTTTATTCTTTAACGTCAAAGTTAATTTTATTCTGACTTATTCAATGAAAACGATTCATGATTCGTAATTGAGGACAATTTGTTCCGGATGGTGGATTATGATTTGATTGTTGATACTAAGTCGAGTGGAACCGAGCCCATCTTCATGGTACCAGCGGCAAACGAGCCACGCCTTAAAGAGTGAGGTGTCAGATAAATGGTAACAACGGTGGTCTGAAGGAACCGACTTCTGCTTGAAAGTTCCTCCGACATTGGGGACAATTTGTTCCGATTGGTGGATTATGCTTGGTTTGTTGATACTAAGTCGAGTGGAACCGTGCCCATCTTCATGTTACCTGTGCCAAACGAACCACGCTTCAGAAAGTGAGGAGTCAGATAAATGGTGACCACGGTGGTCTGAAGGAACGGGTTTCTGCTTGAAAGGTCCTTCGACTTTGAGGACAAGTTGTTCCAGATTGTGGTACCATTTAACGAGGCATAAAGGGAAAAGAAAGAAAAGAGGAAAAGGAGAGGCTAAGGACCGAATCGTGGGTGATAAGCAAGAACACACACACGGCTAAGAGACAATGGATAAAAGGATATTTTGATAAGTAACAAACGGCGAAAGAGTGTCATTACAATGACAGGGAAATTCTGAGTAAAAAGAAAGGGAAAGAAAGAAAGAATCAGATATGTTTTGGCATCGGCTGTGTTATCTAAGGATATGAAAAAAAACTATGGGTACGGGAAGACATCTTATTATCAACTACTGACCGGCTGGCCAAAGAAAAATAATTCAAATGAAAATGTTATTTCGATAAGTGACGAAAAACAGGCAACTAAAAGGACTTTGGACAGATATGAAAAATTAAAAACCACCTACGAGTGTCCGTTGGCCGATTTTCCTTCGACGGAACATCCTTGACCTGCGATAATAAAATCATGTTATCAGAAATATGTACCGAAGGAAAATGAATGGGAACCTAGAAGTGTTTTCTTTTTCTTTCTTCGAGGCGACAGACTGACTGAAACTCTGGAGATGTTTCTTTTTGAGACCGTGTTAGGAAGACCACCCATTCTGATAATTAGCGATAAAATACCTGACGTAAACCACGTGTAGAACAAGAGTTATGACCGCCATTGTCATATTGTCCCGTTCGCGGCCAGAGAAATGATAACGGCGATTAAGAGGAAGAAAAGGGAAAGAGAAGAGATAATTTTTTTTTAGTTAAGCGAGATATTTTTTTTCTTCCTGAAACAAAGCCGCGGATTCGTCCACGCCCGACTAAGACATCATTGGTCGAGTGGTGATCACGTGACGCACGAGGGAGGCTGTTGAAGCCCATCTGGAGGATGAGTAAGAGAGGTTGCTACAAAGATGTGGGGAGGGCAGTTCACGCCCCTCTGAAGTATGATGAGAAGGTGGGAGTGAGGAAAGGTTCCCAAAAATGGAAAAAGGTGGAAACTCCTAACCAGAGAGGTGGATATGTATTTAGAATTATCGAGGAACCCCCCGGCGCCGACAAACTCACCCCGGTTTTGGTCGGCGCCCATATAGACGAAGCCACAACGAGCAGAGTGGGGTTGAGTCCCAGCAGTCCCCAGAGTCAGTCTCCAGTTGAAGCAAGCCTCGCAGATAGCTGACCAAGATTCACGCACATTCCGGACCTCTCTTCAACCCAAGAACAATTATTTTGAAGAGCGACTTAGATCCAGATCACCGAAATAAGTTGTTTTTTTTTTTTTACTTTCGTCCAAAGACCCACCGAAACACCAATTTCTTAGAGAGCAGACAACTTGAAGTGTTAAAACTTGCCTAGCGGAAAACGACGTGTCACAATCCATAGAACGGGTCGGGAGATAGATGCAGTCCTATGTATCGAACAACTAGACATAAAGTTTGTTACCTTTTTCTTTGATACTTTGAACTTTTGAGTTTTCATTTTATTGTCTTTTATGCATATTTGTGTGGTATCACCCCCGTTGAACTCGATTTGCAGTACGGCCCCAACCACTGTTTGATCTCGTCTGCCTAAGATCAATTCACAAAGTGGGTAGGCGGACTGGGGGATCAGTGCAGTTACCCTGGTAACCAGGCGTTGGAAGCGAGTTGGGAACGACGAGGCTGATATCAAATCTAACCAGATTCCCATCCGAATCACCAAAAGGTTAGAACGTCACATTTGGAGCGGCGACACCGGAACGGAGCGGCGAGGAGCGAACGGCTGGCGCCGCAGCGAGGACGTCACAATTAGTGCTGTTTATGGACGTCACAGTTGGTGCCGTGGTAGACTAGGATAGAACGTCACGGTTGGCGCTGCGACCAGGGGACGACGTCACAAGATGGTGGATTATGATTTGGTTGTTGACGCTAAGTCAAGCGGAACAGAGCCCATCTTCATGATAACAGCGGCAATCGAGCCACGGGTTAAAGTGTGAGGAGTCAGATAAAAGGTTACCACGGTCGTCTGAAGGAACCAATTTCTAATTGAAAGGTCCTTTTTAATTAAGAAATATTTGTTCCGGATGATGGATTATGATTTGGTTTGTGATGCTAAGTCGAGTGGAACCGAGCACATCTTCATAATACCAGCGGCAATCGTGCTACGCGTTACGGAGTGAGAAGTCAGATAAATGGTAACCATGGTGGTCTGAAGGAACCGATTTTTGCTTGAAAGCTCTTTTGTCATTGAGGACAGGTTGTTCTAGATTGTGGATTATGCCTTGGTTGTTGATGTCTTTCTTTTCGACATCTTTTTTTTTCTCTAGTTCGGCTGATTGTTTTTCTTCCAAACATTTGTTGTTTCCTCTCTGATATTGGATCGCCAGAGATTCTGTTCAGTTCACGGGATTCTCAGAAGTTGATGTCAATATTTAAATTTCTCCATGTTTTATTTTAGACTCTTTTCTCTCGAAAACGTTAAATTTACTCTATCTTGTTCGAGAATCAAGAATTCACAATCAAATCCCTAGCAGTTGGATGCCCGGGGCAGTTGTTGAATTGACCGGCACCTCCGATAAACTTTCGAAAATTGGAGAAAATCTGCAAAATGATAACAGAACTAACAATTAAGGCCTTTTATTTATTTCAATTTTGATTGCAAATGAAAATAAGAAAAATAAAGAACAAAAAACAAAACAAACAGTTATCATAAGTTAATTTTTTGGCCTTTCCCTCTGCAAAATCTTAAATCGCTTTACATTATTTATATTGTTATGACTGTATCCTTTATTTTTATTGTCATGTTCCCGAATTTTTGGCCGTTTTACGCCCCGGCCTTCTTCGGGTGACTGGAATTTCAAACTAAACGCTTTATTTCATCAACCGGGTAGATTGTTCTAGTTCCACGTGCCATGACTCTTCCAGATGTTGTAGTTATCTCCCTTTAAGTCAACACTCCATGTTTTTGTTCACCACTGCCTTAACCAGGTACTGAACTCACAACTCAAGGAGACATGACCCGGTGGATAAAAGCGTTGGTTGGCTCCACTGACTTGACCCAAAGAGTCGTGAACATGACAATAAGTCCTTCTCTAAAATTTTCTCAACAAGCATCTTCTTAAGTAAGATCATAAAGCTAAAGTACCTAAGATTCAATAAATATGTGTGCAATCGTTCCTCTTCGAAAACTCTCCTGATATACTCTGCGCGACTAAACTTAACTCGTCAATCGCCTCCTCTGATTGCTCGATTCCCGGCTAACTTCCTCTCCTCTAGAAATGATTCTAAAATCCACATGCATGGCCTGGGAAATTATGTCCGCGACCATGCCCGGCTGGCTAAGGAACCCACTTTGGAATCTCCAGACCATTCATATATGTGTCTCCGTCTTTCTTCGATTCAGTAAGCTATCTCTTCTTTCTCGTTCGTTCCTCTTCCTCTCAAGACAGTGCTGTGCGCGATAGCATTTCTAATAATATAGACAAGGCCATCACTTTACATCCGTTTGCACACATACTCGTGTTCGGGGACTTTAACGCCCAATATACCATGTGGCTTAAACACACTGTAATTCAGACCTTGCTGGTATCCAAACCCTTAAGTTTTTCATCACTCAATCCCTCACACAAGTGGTTGACTTTCCTAAACTTGACGATAACGCTTCCCTTCTTGATCTCTGTTTTACCTCAACGATCTTCCTGATATCATCTGTTCTCAAGTAGGAATCTACACAGTCGACACTTCCATTTACTGTCTCAATAGTAAATCCGGGATTGCTGACAAAGCTAACCTGGACGTTGGTTTCGAAAATCGACAATCTGTGGCTGACTCGGCTGGAAATGACTTGTAAACTTTAATGTCTCCAGAACAAAACGGCTCTCATTTACCCACATGAGAAACCTCCCTGCCTCCTATAAGCATGGCTAATGCTAAACTCCACGAGAACGTCTCTCTGCGCATAATTGATCGCATGTTTTCCACTGACCTGAGATGGAACAATTACATTGAATCAATAGCTTCATCTACCACAAGGAAAGTTGGTTCTCTGTGTCGTACCAGGTTTTTCCCTCCTTCAAATCTATCAAGTTTACCATTCCTCCTTGCATTGAATAGTATTGCCATATAGGGTCTCGTGTCCCCGCTGGTCATCTCGAGTTTCTCGACAAAATCCAAAGACGGATATGCAATGTGATAGATCCTTACCTGGCATCACGAATCCAGTCACTTTCTCACGAACATTATGTGGATTCCTACTGTCTTTTTTACAAATATTTTCATGGTGACTGCTCTGATGAGCTATTTTCACTGGTGCCACAACTGCATTAATTTAAACGTTCTATTCAGTTGGCATTTCGGCCCCATTCATTTACTATCGAAACAGTTATATATAACCTCTCCTTCTACCGCAAAAGCTTCTTCTCTAGCACTTCCCGACAGTGGAACTTCCTTCTTCTTACTTGCTTTCCTGATAGCTATATGCTTCAAAACTTTAAATGTCATGTCAATCGACATCTTATGATGCCTTTGATCTCGATCCCTGTCCTGCTCTATACCCTTTCCTCAAACACCCCTCTTTACTCTTACTTTCACTCACTGTAATCTCCTCCCGCTTTACACTTACTTGCACTTGAATAACCCCTTGCTTGCTAGTGGCATCCCGATTTGCTTGGGGTGTAATGCTTAAAAAATATTTCGAAAATTTTGACTGGTTAGTTAAAATGATATAAAAATGTTGAATTCATAAAGCAATATAAAGTAATTTTTAAAGTCATGTACGCTTGACATAAAACGCCAAACATTATGTCATTGACCAGTTTTGTTTTTATTCGGATTAATTAAACTTTAAAGAATTTAATATTCCTCAAATAATATTTCGGAAAAAGCATGCTTTATTTTTGAAAAAATTGTTAATAAAGATAATTATGTTGTATTGACAAATTTAGGAATATAATAATATGTAATATATGTAATAATTTATTCCACCAGAGCCCTTTTAAAGAACGCTGGATCATCACTCCCACAAGGTGAAACGAAAAATGAAATAAAAATTCACACTTTCGACGGGTAGTATTAAGTTTATGTAATTTAACAGAGAGGGTAGCGAGGAGTGGTGTGAGAGACATGGTCCAATTTAGAGAGGGTTTATTTTAATATTTCTTTCAATCATGTTTAGTATTGAGGTAGGAGGGACCAGACATTGACCTATTAGGTTGGTGCAAAAATAATGTCGTTTTCTCACATAGTAACATATATGAGAAAACGACATTATTTTTGCACCAACCTAATATTTAATCTGTTAACTTAACGGAAATGATATATTGAAAGGGGAGGGAAGAAGAGAGAAAAAGAAAAAGAAAGAAGAAAGAAGGGGGAAGTAAAGAGAAAGAAGCTGTAATTAGGTTTTACGGAAGAAGATGGGGTGATGTAGTTTTTGCAATTTATGTAAAAAAAAAAAAAAAAAAAAACAGAATTTAATGTTTGATAGTAATTTAAATGATTAAAAAGATCGTTTAAAATTCTTCATTGCTTTCAGGGTGGAGCTTTGGTAATAATGTTAAGTGAAAAGTAGATTTACGAATCAAAAATTGACAAGTTCATAACTGTCGTTTGAGCCAATTTATTTTTAAAAGAATTTTTAAGAAAAATATTTTATGTTATAAAACATTCCCAATTTCTAACTATGGTGAACCACACATGATATAATCCTTAAAATATCACGTGATTTAAGTTTCGTCTGACGCACTGCAATTTTCTCACTTTCCTTATTCAGTCCTTTTCATTATTAACATCCTTGCAAATCATCCCTTCAAAATTTCAAAGTTTTACATTTTTTAATTACTATTTTACTAAATATCTTTATTTTATGTATTTATTTTAGTTTCCGTCATACTTCAAATAATTAATATTTTGTTTTATTTAGTAAACTTAAGAACCTAGAGACGAAACGCAAATTCCATAAAGCATCTTGAAATATAACTAAAAGTCAATAAAATAGTTGCTGAAAATATGTTAATTTGTAAAAATTACTTGGTAGTTAAAAACTAAAAAAAAATCGTTCACTTTGATTTCGCAAATTTATGTCAATTCGTGTCATCCATAGGAACTGTTATGACCTCACAACTTTTCGAGACGACATTAAAGATAAAAAAAAAACAGGAACCATCATTAAAAAATTCTTGTATATCAATGTTTTAAGCTATAATGTATTATTTTATTTATTTTAAATTAGATTAATTTAGAGTTTCTAATTTTACTGAAAGTGTCAAAGTTATAAATTATATTTTTGGAAGATTTTTAAAACCGATGATTTTTTTTTAATACAAATTTCTTAAAATTAAGAAAATTGCCGCTTTAAAAAAAAAAAAATTAAAAAATCGAGGAAATATTTGACATTCCAATGTATATAATTTCTATCTGAAATGCACCAGAATATTTTACTTACTGGAAATAATAAATAGAATCATTTGGCATACAATTAAAGCTCAAACGAATTCGAGAAAAACTTCAAACTTGACGAAAATAAAATTTTATCGTCTAAATATTTAGGTCATTATTAAGCGAAAAAGTCAAAGATTATTTTAATTATTTTTAAAAATGTTTCCTTCTTTTTAGAACATTCTAAATTTTGATTAAAAAAATCCTTGTTTCTCTTTGTATCACTGGAACTAGTAAAATAACATATATAATTTTTAGCATGTTTTTTTTTTTTTTTTTTGTAAGACACATTAATTTAGAAAATCTTGAAAAAATAAAAATGATTGTCGGATGTGAATGAAACTTTCAGAAACTATTCACAGATGACGGAAAGTATTATAAATATGTGTTTTTTTATTAAAGTCATAGCAGAAATATTTTTTTTAGATTTATTACCCCACCCCCAACTAATTTTATGAAAACTCTAGTAATTCGATCGAATACAGTTTAGCGATTACAATAGTTAAATGCACAAGGCTTTGAGGAATGCAAATCATTTTTTGTTTTTAATTGAACCCCCCGATCCCTACCTGAAAAACAGCTCTGAATTGTGGCATACAAAACTCAATAAAACAAAAATATTATTTAATTTCAAATGCTTTTATTTGCTTTTAGTTGTTTTCATGAATATGGACAATATTTTCTGAAAGCAAAATTTTTTTATTTGTTATTTCTTTAATTATAATAGATTTTTACATTTAAATTGTTAAAATATTATAGAATTAGTTAAAAGCCGCATCCAGATTCGTAAACTTTTTCATGAGATAGATCTTTTTTTACCACATTTTAATTTGTATCGTTTTGACTAATCAGCAGCTCCTCAGTAATTAAGAAATGTAATTTTGTGTTTGGCTGTAATTATAAAGTACGGAAGACCAACCAGAATACAATTAAGTTACGTTATTTGAGTTAAGCATTGTTCTTCGCTGTTAAGGCCTTTACTTTTGCGAAACACGTGTGGAGAAGTTAATTTGATTTTTCAATTTCAACTGAGAAGGGTACCTACAATTATCAGTATCATCTTATGAAATTTATATGATCGTATTTTTATATTAATCTCAGTTATGACATTTTTCCATAAATGAAATATAAAAATTAATAATAAAATGAATGGAAATACAAATAACACAGTAAAATGTAATAAATGTATATAAAATTATAGTATTTTATGTACACTTCTGATAAAATGTCATAAGAGAGGTCACTATAAATTAATTAGATCCCGTTCTTATGAAATTTAATCTCACTCTCAACAGTCTTATTTTAATTTCTTTATAATATATTTTCCATAAAGCATCGTAAACGTAAAGGTGAAATCTAAGTAAAAAGAAAATTTGAGCGATGAAAGTTTTCCTTCAAAATAACGAAGTAAATAATTTGTTCACTTAAATCTAAATAATTTCACTTCTCTCCTTCCGTATAACAAATTACCCTCACGTAATCCGTCAATACGTCATTCGTCACCTGTCAAGTGACTGTAAATGTAATGACCTGATTTGTTTAATTTTCAGAGTACAACTTTTCGGCGCAGAAACTAAATAATGCTGGTTTCAAAATATTTTTGATAAACATTATAATTTCTGATTTTCTTAAAATAAGGTTTGAAAAATTCTAATTGATTTTTAAAAGAATTTCAAACTGATATTTTCATTTTTTTAAATGGAAAAAAAAGTTGACAACATTGATTATCTGTCAATATTGGTGACTCAAAAATAAACAAGATTTTTAACGAGAATTTCGGACGTGCTAGGAACGATTAAAAATGTAAAAAAATACCCCCAAAATACTTTGATCTTTCCTCTTAATAATAACATGAACATTAAGACGATAAAATTTTGTTTTCGTCAAGTTTGGAAATTTTCTCATCATGCTATGCTTTTTTTAGTGATCTCGTGGAGGTACCTATATGTAATCAATCTATCTATTGTTAAGAACTAGAAGCGGAATGTAACCCCATTTTCATTTTTAAATTTCTCGCTCAACCTTCTTGTACCTGTGCATCTAACTCGATCGGAGATCTTCTCTGCTTACACATATCTATTAATATCCCTTGTTTCCAATTTAGCCTAAGAAATGAAGGAATGGGAAATTTTTCAAATATCTTTTTTATTACACAGTAATTGTTTATTCTGGAAAAATCTCAAGCTTGCAGTGCATGCATTGCATACATAGACCTTGCCATTGATATGTGCATGCATGTGTGTGCAGGTAAGTTTTAATTTAGCTAAACTTCTAAACAATTATTATTATTATTAAATTCAAAGTAACTTCTTATCTTGACTTTCCCGAATTAATAGCGAGACGGGGTATTTTTATTCACCATTTAAATTTTGATTATAGCAGAAAAATGTTTAAATTCCTCTCTGACGATTAACTCGACAAAGATAAAGTAAGAAGTCACGAATTTACGTATTTTTTTTGTATCCTATTTCATTCAACACGACATATGAGAAGCGGAAAAATGAGATCTTTTTTTATATATCATGTTAACTTAGTATTACTTGTAATTTTGTGGGAGGAGAGAGGCTAGAGTAAAAAATAACGCAGTCCTATATAATCGCAGACCATTTTTATACCACGCCAAGAAATAAAAAGTGTCCGACACTTATATATATATATATATATATATATATATATATATATATATGTATATATATATAGTGAGAGGGAGAGAGAGATAATAATATATATATATATATATATATATATATATATATATGAGATAGATATATAGATAATAAGATATATGCATATAAGATTTATAATTTAGACACCATTTTATCCATCTCACCCTGCATATATATATATATATATATATATATATATATATATATATATATATATATATATATATATATATATATACATACAAATAAAAATAACTAGACTCGTTTCGAAAAACCCTCGAATTTTTGATTTGCCAATAATCAAATCAATCTCGAGGGAAAAAAAGCTTTTAAAAAAAAGAAAGAGCTACAAACATGAACTACCGCCGAAAAAAACTAATTAACAAAAGAGCTCAATACAACCGTAGAGCAGACCTAGATACACCTAATGAGCCAGACAAACCTACCTAGGTTTCACCTAAACGGAACGTCAGGGAGAGCTCGGCTAACGAGTCAAAGAGAAACGCATATTTATGGGCGATAGCTAAAATTATGTGATTGGGTGAAACCTAGGTAGTTTTGTCTGGATCACTAGGTGTATATATATATATATATATATATATATATATATATATATATTACTCAAAAATGAAATTTAGCGCTGGCATCACATTTTAACAGATATATTTATCAAAATTACGCAAAACACTAAATAGCAAATGTATTCAATTAATTCGCCATTGGCTCCAACCATGGCCTCAAGACGATATCGGAATCTCCTGCAAATCTTCTGGACGTTCTTCTTGTTTAAGTTTATCTTCGGTGTTGAAGGAGAATTGTTGTTCTTTCACTCAATTGCACCCAACACATATTAATAAAAGAATTTTCAGGGTGGGGAGTTAGTTGGCCAGGTGTAAGGAGTGGTGTGGTTGCAGAAATTGTTAGACAGCCATGACAAATACTCTGGCTTTGGTGGCATAGAGCAGATTCCTGTTACCAGACATAGAATCTTCAGCCACCCTCTTGACCCAAGGCAGCAATACATCTTCAAGTCACTTGATTTAGGCCTTTGTGCTGAATTAGGCCCTCAAACAAAATTGGGAAATTCTTTTCTTATCAGAATGATCAGAGTGAGTTTTCCGAACTGCCGATACTTCGTAATCACCATTAGACTCATCCAACTCATTTCCGAATTCTCTGCAATGTCCTCAGTATTTCTTTCATTTTATTGCTTTTCATTGCTGCAAAACAACTACAACTGCAATGGTAGCAGTTATTCTCATTTACTTTATTCTCGTACCAGCGAGATACAAATAGAAAAATATAACTGGCCCCAGGCCAATCAGCTGTTTATATAACATAATGTTATTATTATTAACATTATTTTATTAACGTCTATCAATAATTGGACAGCTACACTATAATGGAAGTAAGATATAAATATCAGTATAAGAAAATATAGTCTTTAGGTATGTTATATTTATAGGATAATGTGATCAATATTATAGATACAGAATATGTAAACATAAGTCAAGCCTCACAGGTGAGAGACTGTTTCATGTTAATCGCAATCAATCAATTAATATATATATATATATATATATATATATATATATATATCAGGAAGCGAGAGCAAGATCTAAAGTCGGCCAATCTAAAAGTGATCTCATCCGACAATCCTCACTCTTGATCCATGTACAACTCCCTTTGCAAATAACTAACGGGTGTTAAGCGCCACTTAAGTTTTTCCCCCCAAATTCATAATTGAATCAATTGGTTAACTTGTCAGATCCTCATACATCGAAACTGACGGGAGATTCCATTATATATATATATATATATATATATATATATATATATATATATATATATATATATATATATATATATGTATGTATGTATAATTATTATGATTAATGATTATTAATTTAAGGATTTGTATAATAATTTATCAAGTCTAGGCCTAGAATCCTCAACACATACATACTCGCATAAAAGCATTGGACGATCGTTTTATCCTTTTTAGGAGTCACCAGCAGTGCACAAATTCTACCGTCTCTTTACGATACGATGTAAGCATCATAACATTCGTCCGGTGGTTCTACTTGTCAAAGCTTCCATAACCCACAGGACTAGCCCCAAGAGCAACGACTTATTTCACTTAGCCACTCAATCAAGAATACTAGAAGCTGGATCGAGTATAGGTTTATATAACTGCTTAGTAATTTGGTGAAACTGTGACAATCTACAAGATTGCTGATTAAAAAAAGTAGTTCATTAAACTTTGTGTAAATTAATTGAAACAAAATAATTCCTTTATTATTTACATTTTTTTCTTATTTTTCCAATGAAACATGACCCATTGCATATGTTAGTACTTCGTATGTCCATTCCACGAAGTCATTCCTTGCAGATTGACCACAGATTCTTAATTGGATTTAAATCAGGAGAGTTCTCAGGACAGTCTACATTATTTTGATTTGCTCAATGACAAGGCTTACCAGAGTGTTCGTGCAGCGTTAAAATTTTCGTAGGCTTCCTTGAAGTAACGTCCATTGCAGATAATGGCCGTAGGACAACTAATCGATATTCGAGACAAAAGTGTCTAGGCATGATAACAATCTAATACAATTACGGATTTTTCGAAGCCAATCAAATTTCATCATACACACCGAAAATAGATTCATATTACTGTATACCATAGCAAATGACATAATCTGAGGAAAAAAATCGATGACAAACTCTCACTGCAGTGGGTCTAAAACTGATCGTATGGTGAAAGAAAGGAAACTAATCCGGTTATTTCAATTAATTTGCACAAGGGTATATATCTATTGGTTTTTGTCAACATATTACTGTATATACATGGTTTGGAAGTGTGCACCTTTACAACAATAATTATTCTAAACGTTAGAATATTGTAAACAATCATAAAACGAAAAAGATATGTATAAATTATTTTGTTGACATTATTCTCAACTTTAAGCACATTTAATGCATTCAGTCAACATCGATGTTATTAAAACTACTAGCTCATTTTTTTATCTTACTTACAGACGGACAGGAAGACTAGAACGCTGATCGAAAAGAAAATTAAAGAAATATATATTTCATCTTGTCCAGGTAAGTATCTTTATAGAAGTAACTAAATGATTTTTAAAATACTTCCTTAATTCAAGATCATTCAAGAAAAAAAGATTAAGAAAACATAGGCACCTCTACTTGCTCGGTGAAAAACAGCATGACATGATTTATCGTCAAAATGCTTGTCATTATTGAGAGGAAAGACTTATTTTATTAAATTTTTTAATCCTTTCTAGCACATTCGAAATTTTGGTTAAAATCCTTTTCTTTTTACGTCAGCGATCGACATAATATTACATAGTACAGTCGAAAAGCGTTTGTGTAGGCAACAAATTATTTTCCACTCTAGAATCTAAGGTATACTTACGACTAGTTTAGACTAAGTTTAAAAAGTAAGTTCTGGTTTAGACTAGCGCACAAAAGGTAGACATAAGCCTGGTTTTGACTGGAGTCAAAAAGATATATATAGAGGCTTGATTTATAAAATCATCAAATAGGTAGAAATATTTCTCATTTAGACTAGAGTCTAAAAGGTACACATAGGTCCGGTTTCGACGTGAGTAAAAAAGACATAGATGTGATTTATAAAATACTTCAATAGTCTGGGTTAGACTAGATTCAATAAAGTAGGCATATGTCTAGTTTAGACTAGATTCCAAAAAGTTAGACCGGATTAAAAAATGTAGACATAGGACTGATTTAGAGTAGAGAAAAAAATAGACATAGACTGGATTAGATTTAGGACTGGTTTAAACATGAGTTTAAAAAATTAGGCATTGGAATGGTTTAGACTAGAATGAAAAGGCAGTAAAAAGAGCCCATTAGGGAGCACATTTCTCAAGGTCTAGTTAAGAGATAATAGCAGAAACTGTAGACAGAGTTAAATACATATGACACAATAGAGAATAGGTTTAAGCGTAAAGTTCGGTAAAAATACACCAGATAACACAAAAGATTTGCAAATTATTCTGGTTTATCCGCAAATTGATGGAAGAGATACAGAACGTGAGAGCGAGAGGGGCGGAGAAAGACACTATTACAGAGCCGCTAGTATCCGTCTGTTCCATAAAGCAGCTCTTGGAATCCATTGCTGCTAAGAAAGTTGGTTCACTGTGTCGGGCAAGACAATTTTTCTCCCCAGAATCTATCTTACATTATCTATAAGTCTACCATTCATCCTTGATTAGAATATGGCTGACACATTATCCTGTCCCCCTGCTATTTAACACCTAGTGAAATCCAAAGAAGAATCAGACATATTATTGGTCCTTATCTGGCATCTCGACTTCAGTACATTTCCAACAGAATTTCCTAGAAGCAGCAAATTATTTACTGCAGAGGTTAGAAATGACAGGATCCCGTTAATGGCCATCTTTCTTAAGAGTTAAGAGATAATAGCAGAAACCGTAGACAGAGTTAAATGCATATCACACAATAGAACATAGGTTTAAGTGTAAAGTCAGGTAAAAATACACCAGATGGCACAAAAGAAGAATTGGAAGAGAATTTACAAGCAAATCATTCTGCTTTATCAGCAGGTGGTAACACATCAAATTGATGGAAGAGAAAGAGAGAGTGACAGGAGGAGAGGGAGAGAAAGAGGGACACTATTACAGAGCCGCCAGTATTCATGGCAATCAAATTTATTAGATGCTATACTGTGCCTCATTCATGTATACATTCATTCATTCATAAAGGAAAATAACCATTGAACCTCAACTTGAAGAGGCCAAGACGATAACGACCAGGCAAACATCCTGCTGGCTGTATGTTCCATAAAGCAGGAGATGGAATCCATTGCTGCTAAGAAAGTGGGTTCACTGTGTCGTGCAAGACAATTTTTCTCTCCAGAATCTATCTTACATATCTATCAGTCTACCATTCGTCCATATTTAGAATATTGTTGTTCACATATGTTCATGTGCCCCTGATACTTAACATAAGCCCCTTGATGAAATCAAAAAAAGAATCAGCAATATTATTGGTCCTTATCTAGCAACTCGGCTTCAGTCTGTTTCTACCACCGTAAGGTTAGCTCTCTATGTCTTTTCTATAAATACTTTCATGGTAATTGTACTGATCAGATCTTCGCTATGTTACTTAGAAGTTTGGAAATTAAGCTCCGTACTATATAGACTGGAGTCAAGATCTTATCAATTTACATTTGAGCTGTTTAAATGTAGCCGTAAGTTCTAAATTGAGAGTTTTTTTTCTCGCACTTCTCGTTTGTGTATCTCTCTTCTGGATCAATGCTTTCCAGGTAACTCTAATCCGAAAAAATTCATTTGCTATCTACTGGCTGCTTGATTAATCTTTCCTCTTTGCGTTCATTATTAATGTTTTTGTTCGAAATCCTTCCACATCCTGTAACCTGATGTGTCTTACTGGTTTATTAAAAAGTTATTACATAAGGAATATGAATAGAATTTGAATGATTCATATTTACCTGCATGGAATGGTCGGTCCCAGCTATAAATGTCAGGACTTGCCCTCAAAATAGGGAAAAGGACTCGTCTTTGCCTTCATAGCATGGTGGGACCCTGCTAAAAAGGTTAGGGCCAGTGGAACCAAAGACTTAAGAGCCTAAAAAGAATTACATTCAAAATAGCGAAAAGGACGTCTTTCCATTCAGAACATGATGGGTCCCAACTGCAAACATCATGGCTATTGAAAACGAGGAATATAGCGCCTTAGAAGTCTTGCCTTCAAAATAGTGAGAAAGGTTCGTCTTTGGCTAAAAAGCTATGAGAGTCCATAATGCAAAGGTCAGGGCTAGTGGAACCGAGGAACATACCGCCTTGGAAGACTTGCCTTCAAAATAGCGTGAAGGACTCGTCTTTGCCTTCATAGCATGGTAGGTCAGAGCTGCACCTTAGAAAAATTGCCTTCAAAATAGGGATAAGGATTTGTCTTTGCCTACAGAGCATGCTGTATTCAAGCTGCAGAGGTCAGTACTCGTGAAACTGAGGAATGTAGCGCTTTACAGGATTGACTTCATAATAGCGATAAGTACTCGTCTTTGCCTTCGTATTATGCTGGGTCCCAGCTCCAAAAGTCAGGGCTAGTTGGACCGAGGAATATAGTGCCTTAAAAGACTTGCATTCAAAATAGTGAGAAGGATTCGTCTTTGCTGCAAAGTTCAAGGTTAGTGGAACCGAGGAATATATCACCTTAGATATCTTGCCTTCATTATAGCGAGGACTCGTCTTTGCCTTCATAGCATTCTGGGTTCCAGCTGCAAAGATCAGGGCTTGTGCAACCGAGTAATATAGCACCTTAGAAAACATGCCTTCAAAATAGCGACAGGCACTCGTCTTTACCTTCATAGCATGGTGGGTCCGAGCTGGGAAATTCAGGGCTATTGGAACGGAGGAATATAGCGACTTAGAAGACTTGCCTTCAAATAGCGAGAACGACTCGTCTTTCCCTTTATAGCATGGTGGATCCTAGATGCAAAGGTCATGGTGATTGAAATGGAGGAATATAGCGCCTTAGAATCTTGCCTTCAAAATAGTGAGAAGGATTTGTATATGCCTACAGATCATGGTGGGTCCTAGCAGCAAATGTCAGGGCTACTAGAACCAAGGAATTTAGCACCTTACAAAACTTGGTTTCAAAATAGGATTCATCTTTGCCTACAGTGCATGGTGTACCCCAGATGCAAAGGACAGTGCTAGTGGAACCGAGCAATATAGCGCCTTAGAAATCTTGCCTTCATAATAGAGAGAAGATCTTGTCTTTGACTTCATAGCATGTTTGGTCCCAGCTGCAAACGTCAGGGCGATTAGAACCGAGGAATATAGCGCCTTAGAATATTGCCTTCAAAATAGTGAGCAAGATTCGTCTTTGCCTACAGAGAATGGTGGGTACTAGCTGCAAATATCGGGGCCAGTGGAACTGAGGAATGTAGCGCCTTAAAAGACTTTCCTTCACAATATTTAGAAGGATTCATCTTTGCCTACAGTGGATGGCGTGTCCCAGATGCAAACGTTATGGCTAGTGGAAGTGAGGAATATAGCGCCTTAGAAGACTTGCATTCAAAATAGTCAGAAGGATTCATCTTTTCCTACTGTTGGGACGCACCCACCTTCTCATCAGAATGGACTGATCTCTCTACTACTAATAGGACAGTTCTATAGAGTTCTAGGGAGATCAGGTAACCATCACACTTCCGTCTCTCTACCGGAAGATACAGTTGGACTTTATATTCTTTCTTATTGTGACTGACTAACCTGCGTTCGTTTGACTACTAATCTCTCTGTTGTAAATACCTCTTCGAATATACCAGTATTTTCCCTACGTATGTGTTTGTCCTTATTTCAATACACGCACGAGGAAATGCTCAACATCTCAACACCTACAGAGCATGAAGGGTCCCAGCTGCAATGTTAAAGTCTAGTGGAAACGAGGAATATAGCGCTTTAGAATCTTGCCTTCAAAATAGTAAGAAGGATTCGTCTTTGCCTACAGAGAATGGTGTGTCCTAGCTGCATATATCGGGGCCAGTGGAACTGAGGAATGTAGCGCCTTAAAAGACTTGCCTTCACAATAGTTAGAAGGATTCATCTTTGCCTACAGTGGATGGCGTGTCCCAGATGCAAACGTCATGGTTAGTGGAAGCGAGGAATATAGCGCCTTTAAAGACTTGCCTTTAAATATGGAGAAGGATTTATCTTTTCCTACAGAGGATGAAAGGTCCCAGCTGCAATGTTCAGGGCTAGTGGAAACGAGGAATATAGCGCCTTAGTTCAAATTAGCGAGAAGGAATCTTCTTTGCTTTCATAGCATGCTGGGTCCCAGCTGCAAAGTTCTTGCACTCAAAATAGCGACAGAGTAGCAAGAAGGTTGTCATATCTCATCTGTTGGGGAAAAAAATTTTAGGATCCCGAGAGGGGGTGAGAATGAGATCCCCGGTAGGACGGATACAACAGTTACGACCACAGCAAACGCCCCAAGGACTTCTGACTCGATATGCCACTGTGGAAAGACGTGCAAGAATCAGCGTGGCCTAAAACTACACCCGGCCAAGATGAAATGTGTAGTAGTGTCTGAGAACTCACAACGCATAGGTGTTACACCAAGTAAGACGGAGGTGGAGCAGGTCCCGGTGACAAACCACAGTGCCCAGCATCACCCAGTGTGGACTCAGACCTTGCCGGACAGAGTAGTCTCTAAGCGGATTAAATGGCCCCCAGCAAATGACAAGAAAGCTTGGCGCGATTTTGATGAAGATGTATGCATTATAATCCAAGGTACGTCTGCAGGTAACATAGACCGACGACTTCAAGCCATGAGTAAACTTATCATCAGCTACGGATCAGAGCGTTTCGGCCACATTGATAAAAAGAGGAATAAAATCTACACTCAGAATAGGCGTGAAGGAAGGATAAGAGAAGTAAGGCAGGAATTAAGATCCCTCAAGAAACGATTTAAGGCCGCTAGTGAAGAAGAGCGACCAGTCCTCTCAGAACTGAGGAATATTTTAAGACAAACTGAAAATCCTGCGAAGGGCAGAAGGACATCGTCGCCGCAGGAAAGAGCGGGCCAAGAAGAGGGCTTCGTTTATCTCCGACCCGTTTGGTTTCGCCAGAAGACTTCTGGGAGATAAGAGAAGCGGCAGATTAGCATGCCCAAAAGAAAGGGTGGATTCTTTTTTGAAGAGCTCAAGAAGGGATGAGGAATTAGGATTTAATGATCGCCTCATTAATCCCAACGCCCCAGAAGTGGAGTTCGACACGAAAGTGCCAAGTTTGAGTGAAGTCAAAGAGATAGTAATGGCAGCGAGATCAGCATCGTCGCCAGGACTGAGTGGCGTGCCTTACCCCGTGTACAAGCGTTTCCCTGGTCTTCTCATGAAATTATGGAAGATCATTAAAGCAATTTGGCAGCGAGGTAAAGTTGCAGAACAATGGCGATATGCAGAAGGTGTTTGGATCCCAAAAGAAGAGAACTCAGAAAATATCGAGCAGTTTCGATGTATCTCGTTACTGAGTACAGAAAGCAAGATATTTTTAGTGTTATTTCCCGACGGCTATCTGCTTTTCTGCTAAAAAATAGCTTTATAGATACATCGGTACAAAAAGGCCGAATCCCTGGTATGCCTGGCTGCGTTGAGCATATAGGAGTTTTGTCGCAATTAATAAGAGATGCAAGGTGGAATAAAGAGGACCTGGCTGTTGCGTGGTTGGACTTGGCTAATGCTTATGGGTCCATACCGCATAAACTCGTGGAAGAAGCTTTAGTTAGACACTACGTCCCAATTAGCATCCGCGAGCTGATCCGAGATTACTACAAACAATTCCATCTAAGAGTCTCATCCGGTTTGGTTTCTTCAGACTGGCATAGACTCGAGAGAGGAATTATTACAGGCTGTACACTGTCAGCCACGCTTTTTGCTCTCGCGATGAACATGCTCGTGAAGTCCGCTGAGGTGGAATGCCGTGGCCCCGTTTCAAATACCGGAGTTAGGCAACCTCCCATCCGGGCTTACATGGATGATCTTACAGTCACCACACATTCTGTTACAGGCTGTAGATGGCTATTACGTGGGTTAGAGAGACTGATTGAGTTGGCAAGAATGAATTTCAAGCCTAACAAATGTAGAACAGTGGTAATAAAAAAGTGCCGAGTGGTAAAACACTATTTCACAATAGAAGGGAGAGCCATCCCGACGTTAAAAGTCTAGGTAAATCCTTTTGTAATGCTCTGAAGGACACACCAGCTATCGAAGCTATACGTACTGAGTTTGACTTGTGGCTGGCGAAAATAGACAAATCGGGATTGCCAGGGCGTTTCAAAGCCTGGCTATACCATCACTGTGTGCTCCCACTAGCATTATGACCACTCCAGACATATAGCGTTCCCATCTCGACTGTGGAGACTTTAGAGAGAAGAGCTAGCAGTTTCCTCCGTAGATGGTTAGGATTACCTCGGTGCTTAAGCAGCGCAGCTTTATATGGTTCATCCAATGCCATTCAGTTGCCATTCAGAGGACTAGTTGAGGAGTTCATGGTGTCACGGACAAGAGAAAGCTACCATTATAGAAACTCCAGAGATCCCAAAGTATCAGGTGCGGGAATTGAGATCAAGACTGGCAGAAAATGGAGTGCGACTAAGGAACTAGCTATCGCAGAAGGGAATCTGAGGGTAAAAGCAATAATTGGTTCAGCCGCACAGGGCAGAGCAGGCCTGGGGTTGATTCCCTCCTACAAATTCGGAAAAAGCACCGTGAAAGAGCGGCAACTCCTGATACAGGACGAAGTAAGGGCAGGGATGGAGGAAAAGCGGATGACAAAAATGGCAGGTTATAGCCAGCAGGGCGCGTGGACCAGGTGGGAGGGTGTAGATCGGCGGAAAGTGTCGTGGTCAGATCTTTGGAATACCGACTTCAGCCGATCTAGATTCCTGGTTCAGATGGTGTGCGACGTATTACCAAGCGCGACCAATCTACACCTATGGGGAAAAATAGATTCACCAAAGTGCCCCTTGTGTTCGGGGAGGGGATCACTGCAACATATATTAAACGGGTGCAGAACAGCTCTGACAGACGGGCGCTATCGGTGGCGTCATACAAGGTTTTAGAGGCGATAGCACTCATTATTGCTGAAGCTTTACAGAGTAATAAACCCATCCCAGAAAGAAGAGCTATCCGTTTCGTTAAAGCAGGTGCAAAGCCGAGTAAGAAGGTTGCATGATCCCATTCATTGTTATCGTCCGCGTCGGATTGGCAAATGCGAGTCGATCTCGGGAAACAATTAAAATTCCCAACACATCCTCCAAACTCCGTCCAGACATAATCGTTTATTCGGACGCCACAAAACAGATTATTCTGCAGGAGTTGACTGTCCCATGGGAAGAGCATATGCAAGAGGCATTTGAGAGAAAATATAGTAAATATGAAGGACTCTTAAATGACTGCAGAAATAGAGGATGGCACACTCATTGTTTCCCTGTCGAGATCGGCTGTAGGGGGTTCGCCGGACAGTCAATGATACGAGCCCTTACTAGCCTAGGGATAAATGGACAAAAAAGAAGGCGGGCGATTCAAATGATCCTGGAGTTCGTCGAAAAGGCCACCAGGTGGTTGTGGATAAATAGAGCCATTGAGTGGCCCAAAACTACAAATAAGAACGTTACCAATACAGATGTACATACGTCATAAATGCCATCACGAATTACTTTTAAGACTGATTAGTGTGTGTGTATGTATGTATATATATATATATATATATATATATATATATATATATATATATATATATATATATATATATATATAATGTAGGTGAAATTTTGTGTATATAGATGATGAGAAACTTGCGACTCAATCTTTCCATTTGCTTTCAGTTAGGGTTGCTAGGACTTCTTACTGGTCTTCCGAATAGATTATTTTATTGCAAAACATTTTTCTTACAAGTATTCTTTCCTGTTTTTTTTGTTTTTTTGTTTTTTTTGGTCTCATTCATGGCTAATTGTTTTTTTAGGAGAAACTTATTTTAGCTAAATTTACACGCTATTTTTCTTTCAACTATTTTTTTCGACATGTAAATATCTCAATTATTTATTTTGAGGAATTCTAGTTATTTCTCTTAGTTTTTAAACGAATTCTTTCCGGTAAGGATATTTTTTAACTTATTTAAAATTTACACGTGTTTTTTTGTTTTTTTTTTGTTTTTTTTGTTTTTTTTTTAACCAATATTTAACATGTAAATAGCTTGATTAATTTATTTTAAGCGATTTTTGTTAAACGTTCTTCGTTTAGTTTTTAAAGTTGTAAATAGTCTGTCATTTTAATCACTCTATTGTAAACGTTTTATGAAGTGTAGTTTGGAAAAGAAAATGGAAATTATTAGGTTGGTGCAAAAATAATTTCGTTTTCTCACATAGTAACATATGTTAGAAAACGAAATTATTTTTGCACCAACCTAATAGTTAAAAGGGGAGGTAGAGGAAGAACAAGTCGCAGGACGAGCCAATTGAATATAATAAATCGTTTTTGCTTTTGTTTTTTGTTTTTTTATGTGTATGTGTGTATATACATATATGTATATTTATGTTATGTTTCTTGTTTTGTTTTGTTTTTTTCTTCCAAAAAAAAAACAAAAAAAAAACACCCATTCTTGGCCGCAGGTAGGAAGATCAACACAACTATGCATACCTAATTTATAACATCGAATAGCCCAAGTGAAGTCTTGATTGCTCGTTGTCTACTGGGGAAACTTATATATTTCACGTCCTAAAGCTCGTGGCAAAATTTTTGTTCCAGGTGCGGGCCGAATAATGATCATATTCGGTCGGGTCGCCCATCGAAGAAGTCTGTTGTTTATTTAGACCCGAAACTTCTAGTGACATGGGAGCAACAACACTGACGACGCATCTAGATTCAGCACTTAAAGGTGTATTTTAATAATAATAGAGTGGAAAGTGTTTGTCGATACTAATCAGCTATATTTGTAATTTGTGGGATCGTCCACTCAAATGAAGAATCCTGAATTTTGGATTCCACCATTCTGACGAGGATGTAATTCCCGCTGTTGAATCTGATTGGAGGAAATTTGATCTATGGTTTTCAGTGTAGCAAAATCTGTTTTAAATCCATTTTCATTTTGTGATTGATATTTTTACATGGCCCTTTGCGCAGTCATTTCTTAGTCAGCTGGAGATGATCAAATACTCAAATAAAGGAATCTGATGTTGGATAAACCAGAAAATCCTAAGAATTTCAGGGCAACATCACAGATGTATTTCTAAAATAAATAGACAAAATAACCGTTATGCTAGAAATCTCACGTATATAACAAACTTTTTTTTTCTTACAGGAGGTGAATGACATAATGGCTTCAAAGTTTCAAAATCTGTTTCGGAAAAGCAAACCATGCATCCCTTTTCAGGTGTCAACGAACACCAATAGGTCCTTAGATCTGTCGACAATGGGAAGATGCAAATATCTGAGCATATAGAATGATGGAAAATGCAATCGGCTAATCGATCCTTTCCATTGGTGTTGATGTCTACCTTTGTTAAAAGTTCCTATATCTTCCATGCAAAAATATGCAAAAAATTATCTCTATCGCGGAATGGATGTTCTGGTCGTGAGAGCAACATCAAATCATTTTCTATGGCCCCCATATTCTTTTCAACTTGGCTATGAACTTGAGAAATGTTTGAATGAAATTCCTTCTTACCAAAAATACTTAATCCATTCTTTTTCAATTAGGACTTATAATTACACTTTAGCACAAATGAACAGCAGGTCTGGAGTTCCTTGTTTCCATCAGAAAAGGTTATTGGTCAGATATATGATAGCATTGCATTTGGAAGCATTGAGCCTATGGTTAATGGCTTGGCTATTTCAATTACAAATAGAAAAATCCTACAAAGAATAATAAAAAGATTAGTCCTGTTATACATTCATCTAACAAGGAAGTATACCCGGGATATCTACGATAATTGTGTTGAGTTCTTTAAAGAATAATTATTGCCAGTTCCTTCATTATTATTTTATTGTGAGAGTCTGTAATCTGAATTTCATGAAGGAATCTTTGGCTTTACAAAGAGAAAAACATGGGGATAAGATCTGGGAAAAGAGTTGGCCAATATCTGCTCATGCAAGTCATCTTCGCTTTCACCAAGATGATTATGTTGCAATTTGGACTTCATTTCTTAACAAATTGGGGCTTTAATTTTTAAATATCTTTTATATATAAAATCATTATATTACACTAATACAAACAGAAATATCAAATGACCATTCATATATTGTTGTAACTTGTTAATAGCAAAATTATATATAGACTAATATGCAAATAACAAATATAATATTGAGACTATTTACCTTTAAGCCGAACAACCATTGCTTCTATTTACAGAGAAGTTTGAAGGACTTAATATATATTTTTTATACCGGGACACGTAGGGCCATCATGTGTACTGCAGCCGCATTAGAATGCCGATTTTGTATTCAGAATTATCTTCTAGATCAGTTCACATCCAAAGTTATAGAACCCAGTCTGTCCTGTTATTTACCCATAGCGTGTGGGAGAAGTTTCATACATTTCCCAAGGTATTAGCACGTAAGTGAATGTAATGGATTCGACTGGAATTCGAAACCCGGCTCTCCGATTCCTCAATCCAAACATCTAGCCATCGTGCCTCCCCGACTTAATGTCTATTAATTCTAAAACCGTCCGTTATCTCAATTAATCGTTATAATTATCATATTTTATATACCTGAACGAGTGAAGCCATCACAATTAACATTCAAGGTTTCCTATCTGGGTCAACATCCTTGCTATTAACGAATAAAAGACATGAATAAGATTGAGTCAGAAGTAATTTCTGTTTTGGGGAATCTTTTGTAATAGCGATTGCATTATCCTCGAAACATACAACAATTTTAGATGCAAAACACAATGGGTTAAAAAAAAAACATGACAAGAACCCAAGCAACCAACTAAAATCAATGCTCAATAAACACATTAATGTTAATAATGCTGAACAGAACTCTTTAAAACTCCCTAAAATTGTTGGTTACATATACGGCACTATAAAAACACATAAACCTAACTGTTCTCTCCGTCCTATCATATCGCAAATTCCAACTCCTGTATATCATCTAACAAAATACATTAACCAACTTATTACTCCTTACCTTCCTAGTAAATATAGTGTTAAGTCAACATTAGAAGTAATCCAAATCCTTAAAAGTGAAAAACCCGACAATGAAATCAGGGCTTCATTTCATTTTGAAAACTTGTTTAACAATGTCCCTGTTAGTGAAACTATTGATATAATTATAAGAAATATATACAGTAACTCATCTTTACCCCACTTAAAATTAATCCTAATATATTATGGGAACTACTACTAACTTGTACTACAAAAGTTCCTCTCATAGATCATAATAATAATAATATATATACAACGTGATGGTATCTCCATGGGTTCAGTACTGGGTCCGACATTTAGCAATTTCTACATATTGAACCTCAAAAATAAGATATTTACAGATTTTAAAAAAACATCCATCTACCTAAGATATGTTGATGATATCCTTATGTTAGTTAAAAATACAGATGAAATACTTCAACTTTAAAAATGTTTCCAAAATAATTCTGTCCTTAAATTCACATATGAACTCAATACTAATAATAAAATCCCCTTTCTTGACATATTGATAAACACAAATAATAATAAATTTACTATTTCGCCATATAAAAAACCTATCAGCATAAATTCGTGCACAGTTAACTATAAGAGTGAATGTCGATATTATTACAAAATAGCAATTATGAAGAATCTAATACATCGTGCAGAAACTAATTCATCCACAAAACAGATTTTTTACAGTAAACTAAAGAATATAAAACAAACACTAATAATATTTTTCCAAACTATATAGTTGATGAACAAATAAGATGCTTTCTTAGAAATCTCAATACTAAGGAAATAAAACATAATACTGCTTCTATTAATCTCCTATATCGTAATCAAATGCATACTAATTATAAAAAAGATGAAAATATACTAAAAAATTTAGTAAATACTAATATATCAACAACAGATCCTAGCAAAAAAATACACTAATCTAGTATATCCAACTCAATTATTCGCAATGATACTTTCCCGCCAGTTAGCGATTCGCAAAAAACCAACATAGTTTACAAATTCAAATGCCCTCTGGGAGATTGTATCTCCAACAGATTAAATATTATTTATGATGGTCACACCACAAAGTCGCTTTCAGGACGCTTAACTCTCCATTAGAATGACAATTCTAACAGTTTAGACATTTAAAAGAACATGCCTGGCCGCATACATAATTCCGGAAAATCCTTGTTGAAAACACAACTATACTTAAGCATGAAAACAATAAACAAAAAGTAAAAATTCTTGAAGCTATTTTCATAAAACAGTTGAAACCTAACCTGAACAAAATAAATTATGAATACTCGGCAAGTATACTTAAATGCTTATAATTGATAACAGAAGCTGTTGGATAACACCAAAGGTTTTCCATACTTAACACTTACCTTCTTATTCACTCTCACGTGGTGAAGTGTGACGTCATGAACCACAATGCGATATTTACTTCCTGCGTTTCATATACACGAATTTATCGTTGCATAGTAATCTTCTATGCAAACAAACAATCATTGTTACAAACAAAATTAACGTATTTAATCTCTAATGATGGCTTATGTAATCCGAAAGCTTAGAAAGGATTAAGAATAAAACATGTATCAACATGGAGATTTTCTGTCGTATTTCAATGATAACGTTATTAAGCATATCAGAGGATATAAATGATTTTACGTAAATCAATAGACAAAACTTATCTATATAATTTAATGAAACGTATTAATATATGTATATGTCTGTTTGTGTGCGTGTATATATATATATATATATATATATATATATATATATATACACACACACACAGGGAAGACAGCAGTTGTTTTCCTTTGGTTGATCAATAGGAGTGCAGGATGGTCATTGCTTACTGCTAGAGTAGGCAAAATCCATTGGTAGTAGTAGGAGGTTATTGGTGGTCAAAGTAGTGATTAACTCTTTCTTCGCACTGTGAGGAGTGTGGCAATTTCCCTCATAAAGAACTCCGCTGGTATGTTTATTTCTTCGTTTTCTCTGACAAAATACACGTATTTGAACTGTGTGCGCAAGTATTTGATTTGGGACATATGAAAATCACTTTAGCGTGTGTATATAAGTTGTATCTGTCTTGTTAATGTTTTGTTTATTACGGGTGTGTATCTCGTCTTTACACGCTCATAATCAGTGTTACTTTGTCAAGGGGTACATTAATGCAAATATTAGTATTTGGTGTACAGGAAAGCATTATTCTTACTAAACACTAAATAGACGGTAAATTATGACTGGTTTATAAACAAAACTAATATTAAAATTGTAGAAATAATTCAATATAACTATTGCATTAGGAAAAGCATTAAAATGTCTTGTTAAATGTTTTGTTTATTAGAGGCGTGTACCTCGCCTTTCTATACTCACATTCAGTGTTAGTTTGTCAATGTCTATACTAATGCTAATATCAATATTTGGTGTACAGGTAAGCATTATTCTTCCTAAACACTAAATAGACGGTAAATTATGACTGGTTTATGAAGAAAACTAATATTCAAATTGTAGAAAAATTCAATATAACTATATTGTATTAGGAAAAGCATTAAAATGCCTTGTTTAATATTTTGTTTATTAGGGGCGTGTATCTCGTCTTTGTTTATCATCTAATCAGGGCTTTGTTACAGGCTGTTGTTTTATGAATTTATATATATATATATATATATATATATATATATATATATATATATATATATATATGTGTGTGTGTGTGTGTGTGTATTTATGTCTGCGTGTAAGACAATCTATAGCAACCTGTTTATATCTCGTATATAAATTGTATGTAATTATATAACAAGCAGAGATTTTTTATTATTATTATTAATAATCTAGGCATTCTCCGCACACACAATTACATGTAATCCTAAGTTTAGATGATATATATACAGCATATCATTTTTCAGCTTCTCAGATTTCGTGGGGATTGAAATGGGATAGGAAAAAAAAGTAAAATCGTGACGTCTTACTTTACTTTTAAAATCTTTTTGAATATAATCAAAATTTCAATGGAGAATAAATATATCCCATCCTCACTATTAACTCGAGAAAGTCAAGAAGTTATTTGAATTTAATAATAATAATAATATTGTTTAGAACATTATCTAAGTTAAAACTTACCTCCACGCATATCTGTGGCGAAGTGTCTATGTATGCAATGCATGAAATGTAAGCTTGAGATTTTTTTCAGAATAAACAATTATTGCGCAATAAAAAATATTTGAAAAATCTCCCATTCCTTTATTTCTTGTAAACAAGGGACATTAGTAGATAAGTGTAAGCAGAGATCTCCGAACCAGTTATATGCACGGATACAAAAAGGTTGAGCGAGAAAATTTAAAAATGAAAATTGAGTTAGATACCACGTCTTCTCAACATAGATTGAGGAATTTTGTATTATTTTTACAGGAATAAGTGTCTTTTGGAGGAAGATAATTGTATAGCGTGATACAGATATATTGTTTGACAAAGTTATCGGTGAATTTGCCATAAATATACGAATAATATATATATATATATATATATATATATATATATATATATATATATATATATAGGATTGGTATAGACGGAATAAAATTCCAATAACCAAAAACGCTTTTCTTGAAAGTAGAGTAGACCACATATTATTTATTCAGAATTATAACATAAAATATCATTTTATATTATTTGAGGAATATTAACTTCTTTAAATTTTAATTAATCTGAATAAATTAAAGCTGATCAATGACATAATGTTTGGCATTTTTACCTAAAAATGACTTGACGAAGTTAACTTCCCATTCTTTAATTCACGTCTCATTTGCCGCTGGTATCATGAAGATGGCACGGTTCCACTAAACTTATCAACAACCAAAGCATAATCCACCACCCGGAACAAATTGTCCTCTATGTCGATCGAACTTTCAAGCAGAAATCGGGTCCTTCAGACCACTGTCGTTACCATTTATGTGACACCTCACTCTTTAACGGGTGGCTCGTTTGACGTTGGGATCATGAAGATCGGATCGGTTCCACTCGGGTTAGCATCCACAACAAAATCATAAGCCATCTTCCGGAACATATTGTTCTCAATTCCGAAGAATATTTCAATCATAAACCGGTTTCATTGAACAAGACAGAATAAAGTTTACTTTGACGTTAAAGAATAAAATAAAATGTATTTGCCTCATTGAATATGTTGAGTAATGGAATAATGAAGTCCCTCCTACTTTTTCCCAATTTTCGGTTGGTTACTCTATTTATCTTTGTAAGAAAAATAAATACAAGAGTTGATATATCTTTAAATTAAGCAACCTTACCTAACTTGTTTATGTAGAGAATATAAGATTATATATTTGACAAGAGTGCGGGCCATTAATTAGTAGTGTCTTTAGTCTTTCCATTTTCTTTAAAACTTCCACGTTGCTAACATTTTTGATCTAGGGTAACCAGAGCTTTCTTCTGAAGAACAACATTTCTGTTGCTTCAAGTCTCTTCTTAATCTGCGAGGACATTTTCCAGCATTCACTCCATATAGATAGACTTATATTACAAAATATTAAGCGGCTTCTGTATCCTTACAATACTTTGTGGCATTTAAAATTGAATTGATTGGAATGGTTAACACACACACGCTTGACTCTTTCACACACGGAAACCTCCAGCCATCTCCAGTTCCAGTCATCTACACTAGGCTTCCAGCCTCTTCTTTTCCCACCATCGTTGCAAACGATATGCAATAAACTGTCTTTTTCAGGACAACACTCTAGTGACAACGAAAACAGTCCTTTTCAGGACAACGCTGTCCAGCGACCACGGATCTCATTCTCATGACCAGCACTCGCTAGTGACCACGAAACTCTCATTCTCGGGACATCCATTCTCTAATGACCACGAAGATATTATTCGTAGGACAACTAATCGACAGTTGAGACAAAAGTTTCTCGGCGTGATAAAAATCTGATGCAATCAGGTATGACGCGATACTTTTCAAAGCCAATCATATTTCATCATACACCCGAAAATAGATTCATATTACTGCACAACACTGAAAATGACCTAATTTGAAGAGAAAATAGAAATCGATTACACTTTGTCATAGTCTAAAACTGCCTGTATGGTGACAGTTATTTCAATTAATTTGAACAAGGGTGAACATCCATTAAAGGATTGACTTTACTGAAAATTCCCTGTACATTGGCAATCATGGGTTTATTTTATAAGAGCTAAAAATCATATTAGGGAACTTTTTGGAAACATTATCAGAATACCATTTCTCCTGCAAGTTGAATTATATATAGATTTTTTTAGATGGCTTTTCTATTAATTCATCCCAAAATAAAATAAAAATTATATTTACTAAAATTCGCATCAAATTTTCCCAGAGTGAGCTCTTTCCATTTCACTCCGGTTACGTTAAAATTTGCGAACGCCCGAAATGTAGGCGACCAGCATACGCTATTGCTACACGTGCGCTCACCCCCGATAAACAAGCGAAAAACAGATTTTCTTCTTTTTCTTTTTTAAATTTAAATTGTAAAAAAATCCTTGTAAGTATCTTGAATATCAACCGCCCTTACGAAATATGAATAACCTATTGGGTGTTTTTTTTTTCATTCTGTGGGTTGGAGTTGCAATATAAGCTAAACAAACTAAAAAATAAATAAACAAAATTTGATCTAAATATTTTCTTGGTGTGAATTAATATTAGCGATAAGTTATTTCACATTATTTGGAGAGAATTTGTAGAAAAGATCCATTCTCGGCATTGCTCACATTTTTAAGAAAACAAAAACCAATAAATAAATCCATCACATCCTCAGAGAGACTTCAGCGAGTGAACAAAACAGGACGTTATGAAAAATTATAATCATGATGATAACGATGATTACTGTCAACTGCCTTCGAGATGTCCAGAGGAACAGCCCGATCTACATTTTTCTGATCTAAATCTTGATAGACAGTTTCAGGAATAATCTTTAATATATCAGAAGACCTAAATTAGTAGAAGTTATATTATTTATTTGAATGAAGACCCTGTGTTGTGAGGTCATTAGGGCATCACGTATTTTGCCAAAATGAGGTAGAAGGGTAATACCCCGGTAGTTAGAAGAATACAACGTTTCAGCTGAGTTCTTAAAGACTGAAACCCCAGAAGATGATTTCCAATAAGCAGGAATCAGCCAGGCATTTATTGTAAAGTTTAGAGGAGAAAAAGAGCCAGTTCAGGGGCACATTTCTTTAGGACTATCGCAGGAATACCATCATTAAGGAACTGCTAATTTTTAGGTTTTCTGAAAACAGCGAATTTGATAAAAAATATTGGATCATTTCAAATATTTGTCCAGAGACAAGCTAAACATATTTTGATTTTAAAAATTGATAATTTTTCAGTGTGAAATAATATTAGCAATATTAACTTTACATTATTTGGGGTGAATTAACATAAAAGATCGGATTATACATTCTCTTCAAAAAAAAAAAAGAAAAGAAAAAATCCTTTACGTCTTTAGAAATTGCTTTATTTACGTTTCAAATACAAAACTGAATAAATAGGGCTTTCAAGAAAATCTGAACGAGTGTATGTGCCAGAAAGACAAATTGAAGTTCTTTGTGGCTGAGCGGTCAAGACTCACTGTATGATGGTATCTTCAACAAAGAGGACTCATGTTCGAATCCTACCCGAGGGCCATTTTCTTGGATACGTTTTCTCGAGAGTATCGGCCACCACATAAAATAAATACTGTTTTAAAATGAAAGGAGTGTCTACTCAAATACGATTATTCATTAAAAATTAACCTGAGTATTATTAAAAAAAATGTCAGATTATAAAAATAATGTCCATTAATTCTTTAGAAAATATTCCTCTAAGTTTGTCTGTCTGTCTATCTACAAAACTTCTTAATTAACTTCAAAGTAATTTTGTAGAATTCTGGATTATTGGACGAGAAACAATTCATATATTACAATATACATTCCAAATCGGCAGGAACACAAGAAGCAATAAGGAATTTATTGAGAAGAGAAACCAGATCTGGAGCACGTTTCTTAAGGACTATTGCAGGGATACCATCAGGCCCACATATTTTTGGGAACTTCCGTTTTCGACCAGAGAGAAAGAGTGAGAAAAGGGAAAAAAAATGAGATAGTCAGGGAGGGGAAGACAGGGGTATAGAGAGGGAGGGAAAGAGAGAAAAGAGAAAGACAGAGAAAAAGCGAGAGAAAATGGAAGAGAGGGGAGGAGAGAGGGCGTTCAAGCGGTAGAAAGAGAGAGGGAGAAAGAAATAGCAAGAGAGAAAGAGTAAGAGAGAGATAGTTTTTAAGAAAAAATAAAGAAACTTAACTTGAACTTTTTATCCTCCGTTTTCATACAGGAAATCAACCAGTTTTCTGTTGACGAGCACATGTTGCAGCTTCTTTGCGTATAATTAAGAATCTAGTCTTTCCTTGCCTTTTAAGCAGTTTAAACGAATAGTAATAGTAATAATAATAATAATAATAATAATAATGATCAGCGACCCGACCCCACTGACATTAAATTTTACTTTCAGCTCAGCTTTTTTTAAGATTTATGCATCTAAAATTGTAATATGTTAGTGAGGATGATGCAGTCACCATAACAAAAGATTCCCCAAAGCGGAAATTGCATCTGACTCAACCTCATTCATGTCTTTTAGTGGTTAAGAGAAAGGATGTTGACGCAGATAGCAACCTTGAATGTTAATAGTGACGGCTTCACTCGTTCAGGTATTTGAAATATGATAATTATAACGATTAATTGAAATAGTTCCTTTTGAAGGTTTTAGAATCAATTGACATTAAATCTGAGAGGCACAGTGAATAGCGGCTGGGATTGAGAAATCAGAGGGCCGAGTTCGAATTCCAATAGGATCCATTAAATTCATTTACGTGCTAATACCCTTGGGAAAGGCATCAATATTCTCCCATTAGCTATGGGTAAACAACAGGACAGACTGGGTCCTATAAATTTGGCTGGTAACCGGACTAGAAGAAGATAATTCTGAATTCAAAATCAGCCTGGAGAAGGTTGGGCACTGTCAGCCTTTTTGCCCAAGAAAAAACACTTCTACTGCGGCTGTAGTACACATGATGCCCCTACGTATCACGGAATAAAAAATACACCAAACTATCTGTAAATAGAAGCAATTGTTGCTAGGCTTAAAGGTAAATAGTCTTCAATGTTATATTTGTCGTTTACATATGAGTCTATATTTAACAATTTACTACAATATATGAATGTTCATTTGATATTTCTGTTTGTATTACTGTAATATAATGATTTTAGATACGAAAGATATTTAACAATTAAAACCCCAATTTGTTAACAAATGAATTGCAAAATGCAACATAATCATCTTGGTGACATCGAAGATGACCAACATGAGAAGATATTGGCCAACTCTTTTCCCAGATGTTATCCCCGTGTTTTTCTCTTTGTAAAGCCAAGAATTTCCTCATAGAATTCGCATTACACATTGGATCGTTCTCACTATAAAAGAATAATGAAGGAACTGGCAATAATGTTTCTTTAAAGAACTCAACGCAATTATCGTAGATATCCCGGTTATAATTGCTAGTTAGATGAATGTGTAACAGGACAAATCTTTTTATTATTCTTTGTGGGATTTTTCTTTTTGTTATTGAAATAGCCAAACCAGTCGTCAAATTCTGAAGGCTTCCAATTGTAATGCTATCATATATCTGACCAATAACCTTTTCTGATGGGAAACAAGGAACACCAGACCTGCTGTTCATTTGTGCTAAAGTGTAATTATAAGACCCAACTGAAAAAGAATGGACTAAATATTTTTGGTAAGAAGGAATTTCATTCAAACATTTTTCAAGTTCATAGCAGAGTTGAAAAGAATATGAGGGCATAGAAAATGCATTGATGTTCCTCTTACGACCAGAACATCCATTTCACGATGGTGATAAAGATTTGAATATTTTTGCACGACAGACATAGGAGCTTTTAACCAGGTAAACATCAACACCAATGGTAAAGATTGATTAGCTGATTGCATTTTCCATAATTCTATATGCTCAGATATTTTCACCTTTCCCGGCGTGGACTTCTCTAAAGATGTACTGGTGTTCCTTGATCCCTGAAAAGTGATCCATGGCTTTCTTTTCCGAAAAAGATTTTCAAACTTTGTAGCCATCATGTCAGTCTACTCCTGTAAGAAAAAAAAAGTTTGTTATATACGTGAAAAGTTATTTGTGACATAACGGTTATTTTCTCTGTTTGTTTTAGAAATATATCTGTGATGTTGCCCTGGAATGCTCAAACTTTTCGTGTTTATCCAACATCAGAGTCCTTCGTTTGGTTTAGTTAGCTGGAGATGATGCAAATGCAAATGGATTTAAAACAGATTTTGCTACACTTAAAAGACCATAAATTAGATTTCCTCCAATCAGATTCATCATCGAGAATTCCATTCGCGTCAGAATGGCAGGATCCCAATTTCAAGATTCTTCATTTGAGGGGACGATCCCACAAATCACAAATATAGCTGATTACTATCAGCAAACATTTTCCACTCTATAATTAGTTTCCTCACAGATGAGACATGACAAGCTTCTTGCTAACCTGTCAATATTTTGAAGGCAAGAAATTTGCAACTGGGACCCAGCATGCTACGAACGCAAAGACGAGTCCTTCTCGCTATTTTGTATGCCAGTCTTCTAAAGAGCTATATTCCTCGGTACACAAGCCCTAATCTTTGCAGCTGGGACTAAGCATGCTATGGAAGCAAAGACGAGCCCTTCTCGCTATTTGAAGGCAAGTCTTCTAAGGCATTACACTCCACGGTTCCGCTAAGCCTGATATTTAGAGACCCAGCATGCAACGAAGGCAAAGAAGAGTTTGAAGGCAAGTCTCATGAAGCGCTATATTCCTAAGTCCACTATACCTAAAATTTGCAGCTGATCACTTTAGAAGTCTATGAGAGGAAAGACGAGTTCATCCAGCTAATTTGAAGACTAGTCTTCTAAAGCGCTATATTCCTAGGAGCACAAGCCCCAAAATTTGACGCTGGGACCCAGCATGCTATGAAGCTATTTTGAAGTCAAGTCTTCTAAGGCACTATATTCCTCAGTTAAATAAGCCCTGACATTTGCCGCTGGGACACGCCACGTACTTTAGGCAAAGATGAATCCTTCTCACTATTTTGAAGGCAAATCTTCTAAGGAGCTACATTCCACTGTTCCACTATCCCTAAAATTTGCATCTGGGACCCAGCTTCCTAGGAAAGCAATGATGATTTATTCTGAGTCTTTTGAGGGCAACTCTATAAAGGGGATACATTCCTCACTTCCACTATCCCTGACCTTTGCTGCTGGGACACACCATGCACTGTAGGCAAAGACGAATCCTTCTCACTATTTTGAAGGCAAAACTTCTAAGGCGCCATATTCCTCGGTTGCAATATACCTGACGTTTGTACATGTGACCCACTATACTATGAAGGCAAAGACAAGCCCTTGCCACTCCTTTGAAGGGAAGTACTCAAAGGGGCTACATTCCTCAGTTCCACTAGCACTGAACGTTGCGGCTGGGACATACCATGTACTGTAGGCAAAGACGAATCCCTATCACTATTTTGAAGGCAAGACTTCTAAGGTACCATATTCCTCAGTAGCAATAGCCCTGACGTTTGTAGTTGTGACCCACTATGCTATAAAGGCAAAGGCGAGTCCTTCCCACTGTTTTGAAGGCAAGTCCTCAAAGGGACTACAATCCTCAGTTCCACTAGCCCTGACCTTTGCTGCTGGGACACACCATGCACTGTAGGCAAAGACGAATCCTTTTCATTATTTTGAGGGCAAGATTTCTAAGGCGCCATATTCCTCGGTTGCAATAGCCCTGACGTTTGTAGCTGTGACCCATTATGCTATGAAGGCAAAGAAGAATTAATAAATAAATAAAGAATTATTTAAAAAGCATCTTTTTACTTTAATAAGATTACTTATCTGCACAAGATGGAATTTTTATCTTTTTAAGTTCCTTTTCGATCAACGTTCTAGTTTTTCTGTCCGACTGCAAGATAAAAAATGAGTCAGTAGTTGTTATTAACATCGATGTTGTATGCATTAAATGCGCTTAAAGTGGAAAATAATGTCAAGAACATAATTTGTACATATCTTTTTCGTTTTATGAATGTTTACATCGTGCCTTTTATAACTTAGAATAATTATCTTGTTGTAAAAGTGCCCACTTTCAAACCGTCTATATGCAGTAATATGTTGACAAAAAACAAACAAATATATGAACTACATTTTTTTATCAGTAAGCGTTTTGAATTTCATCAAATTACTAATCGGTTATATAGAAATATGCAAGATGCAACTTCTAATGCTTTGTATTGAGTAGCTGTATATAATAATAATAATAATAATAATAATAATAATAATAATAATGAACTCTCCCGTCGATTTCGACGTATGAGAATCTGACAACTTAACCAATTGATTCAGTTTTTTTTATCTTTTTAAGTTCATTTTCGATCAACGTTCTAGTTTTTCTGTCCGACTGTAAGATAAAAAAATGAGTCAGTAGTTGTTATTAACATCGACGTTGTATGCATTAAATGTGCTTAAAGTTGAAAATAATGTCAAGAACATAATTTGAACATATCTTTTTCGTTTTATGATTGTTTACAATCGTGCCTTTTATAACTTAGAATAATTATCTTGTTGTAAAAGTGCCCACTTTCAAACCATCGATATGCAGTAATATGTTGACAAAAAAACTTTTCATTTATTGATAGGAAGCAATAAAATAATAATAACATTACACACGCACATATATACACACACACGCACACACACATATATTTACATACCTTCAAATACAATTATATAACAACAATTTAAATATTTCAAACGGTTAAATGCCAAAAGATCTCTTAAGATCAAATCTAATATTATTTCTTTGTTTTTGCCATACTCATTACTACTACGCATCTTTTTATTTGATTTATTAATTGCGACTGTAGAGTAGAAATGGCAGATGATGGGGGCCCTCCACAGGCAGATATAAGTTGTCCAGTGTTATATAAAGAGCTGAGCGGCCGGAGGCTAGATAATTTTTTGTATTTGAATCTCATTGGTACGATAATATATTAAATGAGGATGACTTCTACAATTGCAGTTGTGGTTATCCTGCAGCGATGAAAAGCAATCAAATGAAAGAAATATGAGAACAGTGCAGAGAATTTGGAAATGAGTAGGATGAGGCTAATTGTGATTACGAAGTCACTGCAGGTCGGAAAACTCACTCTGTTCGTTCTGATAAGAAAAGAATTCCTCAGTTTTGTTTGTGGGTCTCACTCAAACACAAAGACCTAAATCAGGTGCCTGGGTCAAGAGGGTGGCTGCTGCAAGACTATGTCTGGTAACAGGAATCTGCAACATACGACACAAGCGGGAGAGTTTGTCATGGCTGTCAGAAGATTTCCTTGAAAACATCACTCTTACATCCGGTTACCCAACTCCCCAGCCTGCAAACTTTTTTCATTATTAAATCTTCTTTAATATGGCAGCATTCAACATCTTAAACAGGAAGACTGTCCAGAAGAGTTGCAGGAGATTCAGAAGTCGTCTGGGGGATATAGTTGAAGCCAATGGCGATTTTATTGAATAAATCTTCTCTTTAGTATATCAAGATATATTTTTTAGTTTTGGTAAATATGTCTGTTAAAATGAGATGTCAGTGTTAATTTCACTTTTGTGTAATTTAGATGACAATTTATCTATCTCGTCCTGCATACATACTTGCCTACATACATACATACATAAATGTCTTGGCGCAATATACATATGGTCTGCTATTAAACAAGAAGCAAACGACTGTTTTTTAATGTAGCCACTCTCAGCAGACAAAATTACGAACAGGATATCATTCTTTTCAGCTTCTCAGATGATACGTCCCGGAAAGGGATATATTTGTTCGAAGTAACAAAGTGGTTTTGGACTACTGTAACCTAGTAGGACTAGCAGGTATCCGTAATGGACTGGTCCTCGTCGTAGTGATAGGCAGTAGGTGTAGGCAATAGGCGAAGACAATAGGCGTAGTCCCTGTAACTCTACATCAGTCTGTATTTATGGCTGACACCAGCCAATCATATTACTGTGAGGGGGAACCAGGTGTATGCATATTCATTACATCACCTCACCCTGAGCTAAATTTTCCCGTGAAACTTTTCTTCAATATTTACTCTTTTTAGGGTTTATATTTAAACGATCGATTTTTTCCTAAGTCTTTTTCGTCTCAACTCTCCTTGCAGTGGCGGCGTTTGACACACTGGTACCTCAGGCCTTGTGGTCGGGGATACCTCCATTGGCGAATGTTGAATTTCAAATGCAACATACATGACTTCCATTGGAATCTCTTCGATATTTTCCGTGACCTCTGTAGCGTGTCTGGGTCTCAATTGATTCCATTGTCTTTTGCACCGAAATTTTTCACCTTTTGACCTGTCCAATTCTTTTGGCTATCATTCCTTCTTCCCAATACTTTTTTCAAGCCCTAAAGTTCTTGAAAACTTTGTCACCTGGCTTATACGCTTTAGTCATCTGGTTTTCTTTTTTAGCGGTTTTCTTCGCCGGACTAGGGAACAGCCTGTCGAACACAGACCGTATTTTTCTCGCAAACATTAACTCTGCTGGCGATAACCCTGGCGTCGTATTCGGGTTTGGCGTGATTCTATATACTGCCAAAAATTTCTGAATACTTCTTTCATTCGTGTCCACGCCTTGGTTTTTCTTCAACGCTCGTTTAAAGGTGTCCGCCTGTCCATTCGATCTTGGATGATATACTGGCTTTGTCACGTGATCAATGAACAATGATCTACAGAATTCCTTGAATTCTCTTCCGGTAAACTGCGTTCCGTTGTCGCTGACTAAAGTTTTAGGGAGTCCAAAGCGACTAAAAATTTTATTAAGTGCGTTTATTGCATTTGTTGCAGTCGGATGTCTGCACTTAACAATTTCTGACCACTTAGTGAAACTGTCCACAATGATCAGGTAATAAGATCCATTTATAGGCCCTGCAAAGTCGATATACAATCGAGTCCATGGGACATCTGTCTTTGGTCATGGTTGAATCTTTACTGGTGGATCACTTGCTGCCAGTTGACATCCTCTGCACTGTTTCACCAAATTTTCTATGTCTTAGTCCATCCTCGGCCAATAAGTATAGCCTCTCATTAGAGATTTCATTCTCGAAATCCCTGGATGGCCAGTGTGAAATTCTTTCAGAATTTTCTTTTGCAGATTAACCGACATTACAACTCTATCTGCGTACAGTAATACCTGATCGCAGATTGAAAAAGGTGACACACTAATTCCTTTTTTAGTTTTCTCGTTCAACCAGACTTGCTTTTTCATTTTTTAATGAAATCATTGTTCACCGTTGCTTTTTTCACATCTTCTAGCGTAACCGGTAGTTCTCTAATAGTGTTGCATAACAGACCCGACAATTCACTTTCATCTCTTAGCGCCGCTACTACTGTTTCTTCCAGTGGTTCCGTATATTTAGGTATCAGTCTTGATAACCCATCGGCGGCACCTAGCTTCTTTGAAGGCACATATTCTATATTGAAATTATAATTCAATAGAATTACACCTCAACGCTGTAATCGATTTGCCTTGTGAGTTGGTATACCTTTTTTTTAACCAAATATTGTTAACAGCGGTTTGTGGTCTGTTTGCAGAATAAATTCTCTTCCGTATAGAAACCTGTGAAAGCTTTTTACAGCGTAGATTATTGCTAAACTCTCTTTTTCGATTTGGCTGTAACTTTGTTCCGCGGGCAGTAACGATCTCGAGGCATGTCCTATTGACTTCGTAGATCCGTCCTCGAATTTATGACGCAATACCGCACCTAGTCCCTCATTACTGGCATCTGCTGCTACAATGATTTTCCTCTTTGGGTCGAAATGCGCTAATGATATGTCTGATAATAGACAGCTTTTTATTTTCTTAAAATCCTGTTTGCATTCTTTCGACCATATCCACTTTGCTCCCTTTTTCACCAAATTATTTATAGGGGCTCTCATATCATACATTTTTGGGATATAAATTCTATAATAACATACGGATCTCAAGAAGGACTGGATTTTAGCCACATTATCAGGTGATGGCATAATTTTTATAGCCTCAGCCCTTTCTGGATCCGGTTTTCTTACTTTACTGTCAATGATCTGCCCTAAATATTTTATCTTCTTTAAGAAGAACTCGCAATTTTTCATCACTCAGCTTGAACCCGTATTCCTCAATTCTCTGAAATGCCGCTCTAATATGCATTTTGTGTTGGACCTCGTTTTCACTTTTAATCAAAATATCATCTAAATATGCGATTGCATACTCCATACCAGCCAACATTGGGTCCATTATTTGCTGGAATAGGCTTGGTGCTACCTTCAATCTAAAAGGAAGACGATTTAGTTTAAAAATCCCTTTATGCGGGTTTATTGTCAGGTACTTCGAACATTCTTCACTGAAATTAACCTGAAGGTAAGCCTCCGACAAGTCCAACTTTGAAAACACTCTGCCTCCGTTTAATTTAGTGAATATATCCTCCGGAGACGGTAGAGGGTACGCATGGTCTTTCACACAATCATTTAAGCCTGTCGAAAAGTCAGCACACAATCTGATTTTTCGATTTTTTATATATATATATATACGGTTGGAGACGCCCAATCCGA
Organism: Acanthosepion lycidas; assembly: GCA_963932145.1. Lineage (NCBI taxonomy): Eukaryota > Metazoa > Mollusca > Cephalopoda > Sepiida > Sepiidae > Acanthosepion > Acanthosepion lycidas. Next base: position 24,377,469 of record OZ010615.1, on the reverse strand, counting down.
GTAATCGACTTTTGAAATTTCGGCAATGTTCTCCAATCTTTCTAATTCCTCATTTATTGTGTCTAGTGCCGAAAACGGTACTTTTCTCTTTAGTTTAATTAACATTTTCTTTCATTTCGAAGTTGACTTCGGTTTTTGTGCACAGACTTAGTCCTTCTGAAAAGACGCGAGGGAATTCGCCTTTTAAATCCGTAATAAATCTTTCTGATTGTTTCGTTTTATAGCTCTCTATGACGTTAACTTTGTTACAGAAAGAATTTACCGGTAATTCAGATAAATTAAACAATACGATCCCGTCTAACCCAAAGAGATTTACTGAACCAGGGAGCTCATACACTTTCGATTTGTGAGTTTTTCCCATGAACGAAATGTTACATTTTAATTCACTTCTAAACTTAAATCTTTTTCCTGACACTCCCCTGGCAGTTTAGTCAACGGCGGGTAACTGATTCATTTTTTCCATGATTGCCCGTTTATTACCGAGATATCACTTCCTGAATCGAGTAATAATTTTACGGTCTCTCCATTTATTTTTACATTGAGGTATTTTCTTCTTTGATCGTCCTCAATTTCGTTTTTAGACAAAACTACGTTCACCTTTGTTTGAGACTTTACTTTTACTTTTCTCTGTTTTTCCCGACAATGGGAACTTCTATGGCCTACACACCCACAATTAAAACATATTTTATCACTAAAGAAACAATCCTTCTTTGTATGCTGTTCTCCACACGAACTGCATATAATTTTTCTTTCTTTAATTTGTATCCACTTCTGTTGTCTTACAGTTTGTACCCACGAAATGCTCTTCTTCTCAAACTGAGGATTATCTTTTTTATGTTTATAATTCGAGGACATTCTTTTTTTGTTGTTCTGTTTTTTTGTAACATAATCTTCGGATCCTGTTCCATGATAGTGAGGATTCTTGATCTAATTTTTTTGTCCTTCGGTGTCATTAAACCCTACACAAAAATTAGACACTTGAACATATCGCTTGACAATTCCTTTAATGTAAACGCCTCACACTGTGTGTTAACCATACCTGCATACGTAACAAAATCGTCATCATCCTCTTGTTTTACGATATTTAGACACTTGTATCGTGTATGAAACAGACTATCTCTTTTATCGAAAATTTTCTACAAAATTTCTACTGTTTCGCTGAATGTAATTTATTCTGGCTTCTTTGGGAGGATTAACTTCGCGAATTTTGTATTTTCTTCTGTTTCCATCTTCTGTAACAATAGGGTGATTTTTTTCCTCGTCGGACCATTGTTCGCATCTTTTCGTAAATATTGTTTCAAACCTACGAAAATAAGCCAGAAACGTTGAACCACTGTCAGGGTCGTATTTAAATTCAGAAAAATCTAGAACCCGATTCTTTTGTTTTCCTAGATAATACGTCTTCCCAAAGTGATTTACTGTTTTTTGCGTGTTGTTTGAATAACTTTTCAAAGCTTCCTTGTTGCTGGATAAATTGTTGTTGTTGTTGTTGGAATTGTTGCTCTAAAGTGACTTCACATGATATATGATCAGGATCTCATTCTTTTCAGCTTCTCAGATTTATCGGATTATATATATATATATATTGTGTGTATTTAGGCAGCATCTTTTCATTCATACACGTTTCAGTAAATAATATAGACTAGTGTTGTCTATTTATTTTATGTAAATTCTTTTCGTAACATCTGATAAGTTTGATAACATTATCGTTGAACAAAGAAAGAAAATCACAATATTGATCCATATTTTTTAATAGAATCTAAGCTTTCGGCTTACATAAGCCATTATCAAAGATGTCAATTACAACATATTAAGCAATATACGGACAACACAGTGATGATAATCTGTGATTGTTTACATAGATGATTTCTAAGCAACGATAAACACGTGCATATAAGACGCTAGAAGCCAAAATCGCACCGCATCTCATGACGTCACACAGGCCCACACGAGAGTGAATTGGAGAAGTATGAAGTATGGAAAACCTTGGTATGAAGCAATGGCTTCTGTTACCAATTATAGACATTATAATGGATATCGGCTCGGATTGAGGAATCGGAGAGCCGAGTTCAAATTCCAGTCGAATCCATTACATTCACTTACGTGCTAATACCCTTGGGAAAGGTATGAATCTTCTTCTCCTCCCTCCACCTATGGGTAAAATAGCAAGACAGACTGGGTTCTATAGCCTTGGATGGCAACTGGTCTAGGAGAAGGACAACTGTGAATTCAAAACCTGCGGAGGGTCGTAGAACCTTGTGGCATTCGGTGCACCAGGTCTCTGTATTCGTCCCTCCTGCACGAGGCCTTCGCAACTATAATCAAATCTCATGTGCCGGTGTCGGGCTGTCAGTTTCCTGGAAACTGATCTGCTTGACCATCATACGTCGAATCTCGACGGGAGAGTCGATTATTATATATATTATATATACTTACAAACCTTATTATTATTATTATATATATATACTTACAAACCTTCAAATTACAACCATATAAATATAATTTAAATATCTCAAACAATAATACACCAATAAATCTCCTAAGATCAAATCAAATGTTATTATATTCTTTGATTTTGCCGTACACCTTACAACGACATACTACAAAAGTACAAGTAACCAGCTTTACATAATATATAGACAGGATCTTATCATATTTCTCGGATTTCCTGTTGTATGCAATGGGATACAACAAAAAATGTAAATTCATGACATCTTATTTTATCTTTGTTGTGATAGCAGCAGGAGTCAGCTTTGATAGGGCGTAATTTTCTTGTACAATAAATTAATTCGGATATTTTTCATTGAATATAAATCAATGGCTATATTTTTTAATAATAAAATTTGAAAACTTTTTTTTTAAAAAATGAATTGAAAAAAAAATCAAACATTATCAAACATTATTAAAAATTATTTTCAGAATTTCCCGAAAAAGGTATCTCAGAAGAGCGTACGAGTCTGGGTCCTGCTGTTACCATGAAGAGAACATTCCTTTAAAAATAAGCTGAAAATTTGGGGATAGCGTATGTTGAAGATAACCAAATAAGTAAACTGTTATTTTTTTATGAATAAATAGTTTAGACGTCTTTTATAACGACATAATTGTTGAGTTGAATAAAAGAAAAAAAAATTACGAGGGGGCTCGTTATTGTACAGGGACCGGCAAAGTAGCCTTTTCATATTAGGTTGGTGCAAAAATAATGTCGTTTTCACACATAGTAACATATATGAGAAAACGACATTATTTTTGCACCAACCTAATAATTTTTAAATTTAAATGAAGGCTATTTTGTTATAAAAATGTTTCATTTATTAAAATAAAATAGAGAATTAAACATAGATTTTGAAGTTAACTGGTCAGTTCAATACTGTGTGTAGGTACTCTGAGGGTATATAGTGGTCTGATCCAGTACCACAGACTCAAAATATATCATGGGTAAACATCACTTGGACAATAAAATACAAATATTTCTTAAAAACCCATTTACATTATCATTCACTATCAAAATCAACTAAAATCCTTCAAAGATTTTACTCTTAAATCTAATTAGTATCCCGTCATATCGAAAATTTCAATTAATCAATTTATTAATTAAACATATTAATAATAATGCAAATATTTTCAAATTTCATGGACAAGAAGAGAAAATAAAATTATAATCTAACAGAAACATTTTAAAAAAATGTGATATTTTATTTTAATTTTAATTTTAATTTTCCGCCTAAAATACCTCTGGTTTGGGAAGTAGAGCAACTTTTAAAAAAATAACAAATTTATTTCTCCATAATCATAATCTTAAAAATCGTAAGGCTTCAAAGAAGAAGACGACATTTATTTATTTCTTCAGGCAACTTTAGTTTAGTCTGAATGAAAAATCGATCGTAATTCTTTTTAAATATATTAAAATCTCGGAAAATGTTATCCTACGTTAAGAAATTTTAAACATAAATTTTTAGATAGATTAAATAAATCTTTATTTAATTACAAATATTTCGTCTTAGGCTTTTAAAATTCACAGTAAAGTTTTTAAGTGAATAACGTAGTTAAATTGCATCGGAGGAAATTTGTTTTTGTATCAGCCCAAAGAAAAAAAACATTGTTACTACAACTCGACTTAAACAAAAACACAATATGATTTTTTAAAAACAAAAAAAAATAAAAAATAAAAGTATAATTTCCAAACAAATTTTTCAGGGTGTTCACATCATAAATTAAATTCTCTTTTATATGTGAGCTTCTCGTTTTAGCTGTTTTTAGAAATGTATAAATTAGCGATTGGAATTTTTTTTTTTTTTGAAATGACCAAACGTTGAAGTCTTTTCTCAAGGTTTTTTTGATTCAAAGATTTTTAAATCAAATTCATTATCAAATTAATTTACTAATGAATAAAAAAAACAAAAAAATCATTACAATTTCAACATTTTCACAATTAATTTTGAAATCATTGAAAAAAAATCTTCGGATATTTTAATTATATTAAAAATAATTTAAAAACGATCCAGAAATTATTTAAGTCGATTATCGAAATACAAAATATGGGAGGCGGCAAATAAGCATATATTGGTTGTACAAAATATACAATATAATGGGAACGTCTCTTGGAATGACCCTGTGTGTTTTTGCTGTCTGAGCAAGAGGTCTCTCACAGCAGGGCCATATCAAAATACCGGCATCTCAGACAGTCGCCCGAGTTTATTAAAAGCTAATGTGTTTGTGATCTCCCCCACCAAAAAAAATATATATATAAAAAGTGAATTAAAAAAAACAAAATATTAAAGTTTCCTTTTTTTTTGAAACACCATAATATAAAACTGAATGAGATCACATCTTCAATTTTGCTTCATCTTATAAAGTGCCGCCCACATAAAGTGCTGCCTGTGCCGCAGGTCTCAATCGCCTGATCAGATGCATTGATACGCATCGAAACACGACTGCAATTGTGTAGGGATTTTGAAACATTTTAATGTAATATTCTAAATTAATATATATATATATATATATATATATATATATATATATATATATATATATATATATATATATATATATATTACGGAAATAAATGTGTGTAGCTTAATATTGCAAGACATGTTAACAACGAAGCAACCGGTTTCGCTACCGCTCTTCAGGCTTCTACGGGAGATTTAACTTAAATTAAAACAACAGAGAATGTGTAATGAGAAGGAGAAAGGAAGAAAAATTGAACACAATGAGCTAAAGCCAAATAACAGCGAGCCCCAACAAACATTCACGCTGTTTACACAGGGAAGGCTTGCGGGACCCGATATAAAATGCCTCCAGCACCTTGAGATGAAATAACGAGTGCGACCGGGACAGAACAGTGAACCAATCAGCACGGTATTTATTGTATCAAAAAAATACAATTATGGCACAAGGCCGAAAAAAGGGGAGGGGTTGAGGGTGGCCTTAACTAACTATCCTATACCTAGCTAAACCGATTCACGACCCATTCATACATTACAATTTCCACATTCACCGCAAGAACTCGTCCGTCACCAATCAATCCTCCATGCGCCATAATACCACATTCTCTCTAGGGTGACCTACAAAACATGCCCCCCATATCATAAAAAATTTAATAATGATAATACATAAAAATCTAATAATGAAGAATGAGAGGGGAGGGAGATGAACCCAATAACAAAATAAAATATTAACACAAGGCAAACTGAACATAACTAATGTTAGTAGGGCCCGTCAACCCTCAAAACAGAGAGGCCGCTGTATTCTGCTCATTGGACAAAATCAAGGGGCGCTCTCGCTAACGGAGTGGGGAAAGTGAAAATATAGACGGACATGGGGAATAAAAAGCTGACCCAGTGGAGATCAAAAGGGGGGCCAAAACAAACTGAAGGTTGGGAATCACGACTTGAATCATAACCAAAGAGGCAGCCGGGAACAGGCCAGGAACAACACTTACTCTCTTTAAGTAGGTACACAAAAGCTTGTCTAACCTAACCAAGGGGAGGGCTCCACAGGAAACCACCCTGATGTGACGTAGGTTGACCTAAAAGAGAAAATCAAGGCTAGCCCCGTTCAAACCAACCAAGATCGCCTCAGTCACCCACCTTTCGCTGAAGACTGTCGAATGCAAGCATTTTGTATCAGTTCTAATCTTCATCTTGAGCTGATGCTCAAAGAATTGGATCAGATCCTGATGAGAAAGACGGATGCCTCGCAAGACTTCCTCCTGTCGCGTTGTCCAAATCACCATACGGGGCGTGGCTAGCAGCGTCAGAATCACCATTCGTTTCAACCCGGAATACGGGGGCGACACATTGTCATACGCGAATGCGCGATCAATGAGCACGAGCTTTTCACGAGCGAGACGAGCCGTCAGCTCGCCAACATGGTCCCATAAGGGGGGGGGGGCAGAGGACAATGGTAGAAAGCGTTCGAAGCCGTTTCTTCTAAACCAAGGCCACACCGATCACAGTCTGACAAATCCGCCAAACCCCATATGAAGGCCTTGTCATTGAGAGGCAGCCGATTCCGAGCCAATCGCCAGATAAGCGAAAACTCAGGGTTACTGAGATAACCCGCTGCTGGCGCCTAAGTCCAGTAAGAGCGCAACTCATCCTCCGACAAGCCGAGCGTATCACGTAGGGAATCCTTCGCGACCCCCTCCACTAAAAGATGATAGAAGACCTTCCTAGGCCGAGAAAGGTCACTGGGCCGAAGAACGGCCAACAAGGCCGGCCGACACTGGCGAAGGAAAACCTATTGATCCCGGGGTTTACGACGGCGCTCAACCCACGAGTTGGGGGGATTGATAGTAAGGCGAGGGATCGCGTCCCTCACAATCCCCTCCATAATCGGATCTCCACGTGTCAACGCGCGGTGCAGGAAAGCCAAACTCGAGGCACGTTTGTGGCTCTCCAAGTGTGGCATACCCAGCCCCCATGCCACAGACGTTGTGCACAAACTCGTCTGTCAACCCTATTCCCGCGTCCACTCCATAAAATGGAGGATAGCGAGCGCTCGAGCGCCTTCCGATGGCCTTTACAGAGAGGAAGTACGGACAATCGATAAAGGACAAGAGGGAAAATATATGTAGCACACACCTCCGCCCTGTACTTCACATACAACCTCATCGATGCTCAGTCTGACCGGCAGCATCGATCTTTGCTCGTACTTCAGACCAATTTTTCTCCAGCTGGAGGTCGGGTTCAAACCAAACTCCAAGAATGCGGACAGGACCGTCCGTCCAACCGAAGGGTCCCGGAAGATCGACCCTCTTTCAGGCACCTAACAACAAGACGGACGACTTGTCGCGGTTAATCTTGGCCCCTGTCACCTTTTCGTACCGCCTCAATGTCGCTGCGGGACGACACGAAAGCAGATACGTCATCGGCGTACGCAGAAACCCTGGTTCGAGCTCCTCCAGGAACGGCGATTCCGCGTAGGGCCGGACTGCACGCCCTGCCCCTCAGCCGGCGAAGGAGAGGCTCCAACGCCAAAGCATAAAGTTCGGGCGACAGTGGACAACCCTGACGGACCGATCTAGACAGCGCAAAAGCGCCCGACAGCTTCCCGTTCACCTGCCTCACAGCACTGGGGGAACGATACAGGAGGTTAATCCAGCGGCAGAAGTCGGGTGCGAATCCGGCGGCCTGCAGGACAATAGCAAGGTAGCGATGGTCAACCCTATCAAATGCCTTGGACTCATCCAAATTGATCAGCGCGGTCTCATCGTCGTCTTTTACACCCTCTATGATCGTGCGGATCAGATGCAGCTAATTACCTGGCCCATGCAGCGCTCGCTATTCAAACGCACCACGGCCTCCCTAGCTAAGGCTATCTCTAGGGGATCCCCCAGCCATAGCCCAGGAAAGACTAGCTATAAGAGTCTTCACCTTTTCAGCGCTATCTAGGGCATGCTATTTGCTGAAATCCTAGCTGTTTGACCTAATCCTACACTTAAGGCTATTTCACCACTTATTCTCGATAACCCCCACTCCCTAGCTCCCACTGCACTAAGCTAGTTAGCTGCTCCTGGAAGTCCAGCCTGTCCAGTAAAGACAGACTGTACTTCCAGTAACCAGCCATTCTAGGCCTATGATCTAACGCTATGCAGGCACAAACGAGTTTGTGGTCCGTATAGCCTACCCAATGGAACGTGGGACAATCTAACAGGTCTACGTCGGTTCCTCTAACATTCTGCCAAGGTAGCTAACTACCTTGTCACAAGGCCAGCTAAGAGCCCACGTCCACATTTTCCCCTGGGGTGATCGACCCGGTATCTATCAACGAGACCAAAATCGTTGATCAGATCAACCAATCTACGATCGCCCCTTCTCCCGCTAGCACCCCGCCCTCGATCTAACTTGGGGTCCAGGATGGCATTCCAGTCCCCCATTGGAACTAAGCGCGTTGAATCCACTAGAAACGGCCCGAAACGCCGAAAAAACAAGATCCGCTCCTCCTGGTCGTTGGGCGCACAAACCGCAACGACTCAGAACGATCCACTTTTCACGGCAATATCGGCCGCGATCAACCGGCCTTCGGCATCGATATGCACAAGGCTCACCTTCGCATCAAGAGAACGCTTCAACAGCAAAGAAACTCCTCTGACAAACCGGTCCCCATATGCTGAATAGACGACAAAATCGTTAGACAGCACACACGCATCGGAACTGCAAATAGAGTGGGTCTCTTCGATCGCGATAACATCCACGCCAAAGGACAAGAGATCACGGAGCAGGCGGTCTGCCTTACCCCGATCCCTTAAACCCTTAGTTGCTAACTTGATTGACATCTTTTAAGTCTGAAACGATAGACCGGTCAGTAGAGTAAAGTAGAGGTAGAGCATTTATGAAAATTTACCTACAGCTAAAACCAATCAGCATAGAGTGAATCGTGGTCATTGGGGTGACATTTGAGCAGTGGCCCCGGGTGACGTTTACTCTAGCTACGCCACTGTTCCTATACACCAAATATTGCTACTAGCATTTGTATAGACATTGACAAACTAACACTGAATGTGAGTAGAGAAAGACGAGACACACGACCCCTAATAAACAAAATATTTAACAAGATATTTAACCCATTTCCTAATACAATAAATACATTGAATTTTTCCTACAATTTCAATATTAGTTTTCTTCATAAACCAGTCATAATTTACCGTCTATTTAGTGTTTAGGAAGAATAATGCTTACCTGTACACTAAATATTGATATTAGCATTAGTATAGACATTGACAAACTAACACTAAATGTGAGTATAGAAAGGCGAGATACACGCCTCTAATAAACAAAATATTTAACAAGACATTTTAATGCTTTTCCTAATGCAATAGTTATATTGAATTATTTCTACAATTTTAATATTAGTTTTGTTTATAAACCAGTCATAATTTACCGTCTATTTAGTGTTTAGTAAGAATAATGCTTTCCTGTACACCAAATACTAATATTTGCATTAATGTACCCCTTGACAAAGTAACACTGATTATGAGTGTGTAAAGACGAGATACACACCCGTAATAAACAAAACATTAACAAGACAGATACAACTTAGATACACACGCTAAAGTGATTTACATATGTCCCAAATCAAATACTTGCTCACACAGTTCAAATACGTGTATTTTGTCAGAGAAAACGAAGAAATAAACATCCCAGCGGAGTTCTTTATGAGGGAAATTTCCACACTCCTCACAGTGCGAAGAAAGAGTTAATCACTGCTTTGACCACTACTTACCACCAATGGATTTTGCCTTCTCTAGCAGTAAGCAATGACCACCCTACACTCCTATCGATCAACCACTGTCTTCCTACATGTGTGTGTCTGTATATATATATATATATATATATATATATATATATATATATATATATATATATAGTCGACTCACCGTCGAATTCGACGTATGAGGGTCAATCAGATCAGTTCCTAGGAAACCGACAGCCCGACAACAGCACATGAGATTTGATTATAGTGATTAAGGTTTCGTGCAAGACTAGCCACACTTTTTGATGGGCCGCATTCAGAGACCTGGTGCACTAAGTGCCACAAGGTCCCCAAACGTTTTGAATTCAGAGTTGTCCTTCTCCTAGACCAGTTGCCATCCAAGGCTATAGAACCCAGTCTGTTCTGCTATTTACCCATAGCTGGATGGAGAAGAAGAGGATTCACACCTTTCCCAAGGGTATTAGCACATAAGTGAATGGACTCGACTGGAATTCGAACTCGGCTCTCCGATTCCTCAATCCAAGCCGATATCCATTACTGCATATATGTGTGTGTATATATATATATATATACACATATATATGTATACACACTCACAAACAGACATATACATATATTAATACGTTTCATTAAATAATATAGATACGTTTTGTCTATTTATTTACGTAAAATCATTTAATATCGTCTGATATGCTTAATAATACGACAGAAAATCTCCATGTTGATACATGTTTTATTCTTAATCCTTTCTAAGCTTTCGGATTACATAAGCCATCATTAGAGATTAAATAAGTTAATTTTGTTTGTAACAATGATTGTTTGTTTGCATAGAAGATTACTATGCAACGATAAATTCGTGTATATGAAACGCAGGAAGTAAATATCGCATTGCGGTTCATGACGTCACACTTCACCACGTGAGAGTGAACATGACGGTAAGTGTTAAGTATAGAAAACCTTTCGTGTTATCCAACAGCTTCTGTTATCAATTATAAGCAGCATTTAAGTATACTTGTCGAGTATTCATAATTTATTTTGTTCAGGTTAGGTTTCAACTGTTTTATGAAAATAGCTTCAAGAATTTTTACTTTTTGTTCATTGTTTTCATGCTTAAGTATAGTTGTATTTTCAACAAGGATTTTCCGGAATTATGTATGTGGCCTGTCATGTTCTTTTAAATGTCTAAAATGTTAGAATTGTCATTCTAATGGAGAGTTAAGCGTCGTGAAAGCGACTTTGTGGTGTGACCAACATAAATAATATTTAATCTGTTGGAGATACAATCTCCTAGAGGGCATTTGAATTTGTAAACTATGTTGTTTTTTTGCGAATCGCTAACTGGCGGGAAAGAATCATTGCGAATAAGTGAGTTGGATATACTAGATTAGTGTATTTTTTTTTTTTTGTTGCTACGATCTGTTGTAGATATATTAGTATTTACCAAGTTTTTAAGTATATTTTCATCTTGTTTATAATTAGTATACATTTGATTACGATATAGGAGATGTTTGGGATTAGCTGAAGCAGTATTATTTTCTATTTGTTTGGTATTACGATTTCTGAGAAAGCATCTTATTTGTTTATCAATTATGTAGTTTGGAAAGCTATTATTAAGAAGTGTTTGATTTATATTCTTTAGTTCACCGTAAAAAATCTGTTTTGTAGATGAATTAGTTTTTGCCCCATATATGAGATTTTTCATGGTTTCTATTTTGTAATATAGACATTTGCTCTTATTTTTAAGTGTGCACGAATTTATGCTGGTAGGTTTTTTATATGGCTAAATAGTAAATTTATTATTATTTGTGTAAATCAATATGTCCAGCAAGGGAATTTTATTAGTAGTATTGAGTTTATTTGTGAATTAATGACGGAATTATTTTGGAAACGCTTTTAAAGTTGAAGTATTTCATCTGCAATTTAACTAACATAAGGATATCATCAACATATCTTAGGTAGATGGAAGGTTTTTTAAAATCTGTATATATCTTATTTTCCAGGTTCGACATGTAGAAATTGCTAAATGACAGACCAAGTACTGAACCCATGGAGAAACCATCACGTTGTGTATATATATATATATATATATATATATATATATATATATATATATATATATATATATATATATATAAGCGATTCATCCCAAGCAAGGCGGGAAGCCACTAGGACGCAAAGGGTTACAGAAGATTTGGAGCAAGATCAGATAGGAATGATAGAGGAAAGGATGAGGAGAAGGATATTGAATAGATCAAGGCAACTGGAGATGTCGATTGACATTACACTTGAATAGTTGGAGATTATAGCTCGCAGGAAAACTGGAATAGGGAAATGGGTTCCACAGGCGATAGGTGCGAGATATGAAGCTATCGGAGTAGAAGAGACGGCTACATTTAATAGTTTCGACAATGAAAGGGTGAGAGCGGGATGCCAGCCTCGTAGGGCGCTTGAATTCATGAAGTCTTGGAACCAGTGAATGCAGCTCCTCGGGGCAATTACTATGAAAGTATTTGTAAAAAATACAGAGAGAGGCGACGGCGCGTCTGTGAGAGAGTGACTGTAGACGAAATGCCACAACAGGGCCAATTATATTGCATATCCGCCTCTGGAGCTTATCAAGAACCCCGAGGCAAACAGAAGGGTCAGCAGACCATATATGGCAGCAATACTCCATGCAAGGGCAAATTGTTGATTTGTAGATCTGAAGGATCGATTCCGGGGAGAAAAATCTCCTGGCGCGTCACATGGGGTCAACTTTCCTTGCGGTGGACGAAGCAATTGACTCAATGTAATTGTTCCATCTCAGGTCAGCAGCAGTCAACGTGATATATATTATTATTATGATCTCAGAAAGGGACTTCACTTGTACAAGCTAATAGTAGTTTCCGTAATAAGTGGGGGTAAAGATGAGTTACTGTATATATTTCTTATAATTATGTCAATAGTTTCACTAACAGGGACATTGGGAAATAAGTTTTCAACATCAAGTGAAACTATGATTTCATTGTCGGGTTTTTCACTTTTTAGGATTTGGATTACTTCTAATGTTGACTTAACACTATATTTACTAGGAAGGTAGGGAGTAATGAGTTGGTTAATGTATTTTGTTAGATGATATACAGGAGTTGGAATTTGCGATATGATAGGACGGAGAGGATAGTTAGGTTTATGTGTTTTTATAGTGCCGTATATGTAACCAGGTCTATAATCACCAACAATTTTAGCGAGTTTTAAAGAATTCTGTTAGGTATTACTAGCATTAATGAGTTTATTAAGCTATGATTTTAGTTGGTTGGTCGGGTTCTTGTTGAGTTTTTTAAATTTTATATAATCATGGAGTATGTGGTCAAGTTTTTTGTTGTAATCCAATTTTTTTCGGATGACAAAAATGTTGATCTTATCAGCTTTTTTTACAATAATGTCAGAGTGGTTGTGTAGTTCTTGTGTGGCAATTTTCAGTTGTTTAGAAAATATTTTTAAGGAGTTTCTGCTTTTATCTTGCCGATCCTTGAATGCCTAGGCATAAAGAACGTTTTTAAATTCTGGTGTAGTTTCTATTAGTTGTTCATCCTCGTGTTTACCAAAATTTTGTCATGGCGTCTCAACTGAAATTGCTGGTATTTTGCTATGAAATTTATTTTTATATTTTCCTAGTGTTTGTTTTTGTTTGGCGGTTAAAATTTGACCTTACCTGAGAACATAACAGGTGGTGCCACCCGACGAATTAATGATCGCCCCAGAATATACCGCGTAACTGACTTAGCACAGAGGCAAATTACGGTCTTTACTTACTGTTTTTTAATTGACAGGCTGTGCTAATTAAAATTCACTACACCCTCTTCGGGCTGAGGTGGTCGTGGGGTTAATATATATCTGAGATCCATCTATGATGGTGTTGTTGGTGGTGATGATGGTGGTGTTGTTGATGGTGGTGGTTGTGGTGAAAGTGATGGTAGTAATGATGGTGGTGGTGGTGGTTATAGTAAGGTGTTGGTGATGATGGTGGTGGTGGTGAAGGTGGTGGTGAAAGTGATGGGCGTGGTGATGGTGTTGATGGTGTTGATGTTGGTGGTGGTTTTGGTTTTGAAGGTGCTGGTGGTCATAGTGATGGTGATGGTGGTGATGGTGCTGGTGGTTGTGGTGAAGGTGGTGGTTGTGGTGAACGTGATGTTAGTGATGATGGTGGCGTTGGTGGTGGTTTTAGTGATGGTGTTGGTGATGGTGATGGTGATGATGGTGGTGGTGGTGAAGGTGGTGGTGGTGTTGATGGTAGTGATGGTGTTGATGGAGGTGGTGGTTTGGGTTGTGAAGGTGCTGGTGGTGATAGTGATGGTGGTGGCGTCTTTAATATAAATCAGGGATCCATCTATTTGAATTCTTTCTATATCAAAAATATTTGTATCTTCATGCACATACACCTCGATAATCTTGGGAATTTCATTATTTTTATGTACACGCTGATCTCAGGGATAGAAAGTGGTTTACATTTCACACTTACGGTATTCTTTAGTGAACAATGAACACCGCAAAATCTACAAGGAAATAAATTAAAAAAAATAACATCTCAACATCTGTCTATATCTCTGAGATTATGATTATTTTTATTGCCATATTCATTACGTTTCGGTTCGAAATTCCAGTCACCTGAAGATGGCCGGAGCTAACAAGGGCCTAATCGTTGTGAATATTGCAATGAAGATGAGGATAACAAACCGAATAATGTTGATAATGTAAGTAAACAAAATATCTAAGTAAAAAAATATTGAACAATCAAATTACATCTCTAGAAAGCTTTTTCAGCATAAACCTGACGTAGATTTACATGTCACGCACGATCGCTAATAATCAGGGTCGTAGGGTCACTACATGTATTACAGCTGCAGTAGTAGTGGTGTTTCTTCGACTAGATAGCCTGATGGAGTCTAACCGTCTCCAGGCCGGTTTTGAATTCTGTTTTCCACCAAGACTATACAAGCCAATTCATACCATTCCCATGAGTATTAGCACTTATTAGTAAATACTTACGTCGCGCGCGTTCGCGAACCTTCAGGTTCGTAGGGGGTACCACATGTACGGCAGATGCAGTGAAGTAGTGTTTCCTGTGCAAGATAACCTGACGGAGGCCAACCATCTCCAGGCATGTTTTGAATTCCGGTTGCCACGCATGGATTAACAACTCAGTCTGTCCTGCAATTTTACACACAGGTGAGGCGAGAAGATGAGGATTCTTTCCGTTGCTATGTGTATTAGCACATACATATTTCCGAATGGAATACGAAATCGGTTCAAACCGAACCGCTATACATAACTGTTGTGGGGCTCTCCCCTGTTTACATAAGATGGACTCGTCCAAAGTATACTTATACTTACAGAAAGGATACCTGCTGTGGAGATACGTTGAGATACGTGAAGATACGTTTAGAGAGATACGGAGACAGACACAGGGTTATACAAGGGTGCAGAGAGAGAGAGAGAGAGAGAGAGAGAGAGATGATTACGGCTTTACTTACAGAAACTTGTACATATACTTTCTACTAACCCGCATTCCTGGACTACTAATCTTCACTTCAAGTCTATATCCTTACGTTTAATACACTTATTTTTCTATCTCAATTACTGGCGTTGTTTATTTATTTGTGCAGGATTCCATTCACAGAATCCAAAACAATAACCATCCGTGCCAATTTTCCAGATCAAAAAAAAAAGAAGGCAGAAATGAAATGAAGATGAACACAGATCTACTCGACTTAGCATCACAAACGAAAGCATAAACCACCATCTGGAAGTAATTTTCCTCAATGTCGAAGGAACTTTCAAGCAGAAATCTGTTCCTTTAGACCACCGTTGTTACCATTTATCTGACACCTAACTCTTCAACGCGTGGCTCGATTGCCGCTGGTATCCTGAAGATGGGATCGGTTCCACTCGACTTAGCATGAACAAACAAAGCATAATCCACATTCCGAAACAAATTGTCCTCAATGTCGAAGGAACCCTGAAGCAGAAATCGGTTCCTTCAGACCAGAGTTGTTACCATTTATCTGACGCCTCACTCTTCACCGTGTGGTTCGTTTGCTGCTGGTATCATCAAGATGGGCTCGGTTCTATTCGACTTAGCATCAACAAACCAAGCATAATCCAACAATCGGAACAAATGGTCCTCAATGTCGAAGGAACTTTAAAGCAGAAATCGTTTCCTTCAGACTACTGTTGTTACCATTTATCTGACACCTCAATCTTTAACGCGTGGCTCGTTCGACGCTGGTGTCATGAAGATGGACACGTTCCCACTTGACTTAGCATCACCAACAAAATCATAAACCAACCTCTGATATAAATTTTCATCAGTGTCAATGGAAATTTAAAGGAGAAATCGGTTCTTTTAGACCACCGTGGTTTCAAATTTATCTGACACCTCACTCTTGAAAGCGTAGCTCGTTTGTCGTTGGTATCATGATGATGGACACGGTTCCACTCGACTTAGCATCATAAACCAAAGCATAAACCACCATCTGGAACAAATTTTCCTCATTGTCGAATGAAATTTTAAGCAGAAATCAGTTCCTTCAGACCACCGTGATTACCATTTTATCTGACTCCACACTCTTTAACGCGTAGCTGTCTTTGCCGCTGTTGTCATGGATATAGACTCGGTTCCACTCGACTGAGCATCACCAACCAAAGCATAAGACATCATCTGCAACAAATTTTACTCAATGTCAAAGAAATTTTAATCAGAAATCGTTTCCTTCATACCATCGTTCTTACCATTTATGTGACTCCTCACTCTTTAACTCATGGCTCGTTTACTGCTGGTATCATGAAATGGGCTCCGTTCCATTCGACTTAGCATCACTAACCAATTCTTAAAACTAATTTGCATCTATGTCGAAGTAAATTTCCAGCAGAAATCGATTTTATTGAAGAAGACAGAATAAATTTAAGTTTGACGTAAATGAAATGAAATAAAATAAATTTTATTTGCCTCAGAGAATATGTCGAACAGTGGAATGATGAAGTACCTCCTACGTTTGACCAATTTTCCGTTGGTTGCACTATTTTTGTTTGTAAACAAAATAAATACTGCAAGATCTAATATATCTTTAAATTAAGCAACCTTACATAACTTGTTTGTGTAGAGAACATAGGCTTTTGTATGGCACAAGGCTGCAATAGAGGAGTGAATACATTTATTTTATGTTCCATGTCTCTTTAAGGATATCTACCCAAGTCTTTTGGAGCACTGAGTAAGGTTTGTCTTTTTGCCATTTTTCTAGTCTCAGTTCTGCCATCTTTTTACAAATGTTCATAGTTTATTCACAGCTTTTCTCTGTGTCTCTTCTCTCCAATATATTCTGTCAGTGTCAAATTCTCTAAGCCTCCTGTCCTCATTATTTGGCCTAGAAATTTCAACTCTCTAATTTTAAACAGGCTTGACATTTTTCATTCGATTTTCTCTAAAATTTCGACGTTATTCTCATTATCGGTCGAGGGTATCCTCAATATCTTTTCTGAAGAACAACATTTCTGCTGCTTCAACGCTCTTCATCTGTGAGGAGATTTTCCAGCACTCACTGTGATATTGGAGGGCTGATATTACAAAATATTAAGCGCCTTCTGTATCCTTATTATGCTTTGAGATATTCTAAAGTAAATTTAAGTTGATTGGAATGGTTACCACTCCCAGGCTTGACTCTTCATACACAGAAACCTCCACCCATCTCTAGATGACCTCCAGTTCCAAACATCTCCAGTATGCTTTCAGCCTCTTCCGATCCCACCATCTTTGTCAACAATTTATAATAAATTGTACTTTTCAGGACAACAATCTTCAGTGACAATCAAAACTGTCCTTTTCAGGGCCATCACTCTCTAGCGAACATGAAACTGTCATTCTCGGGACATCCACTCTCTAGTGACTATGAAATTGTCTTTCTAAGCTACAGC
Organism: Acanthosepion lycidas; assembly: GCA_963932145.1. Taxonomy (NCBI): domain Eukaryota; kingdom Metazoa; phylum Mollusca; class Cephalopoda; order Sepiida; family Sepiidae; genus Acanthosepion; species Acanthosepion lycidas. The sequence continues at coordinate 24,359,805 of OZ010615.1, read as the reverse complement.
CAAAAATACAGTTATCCTCCAGCTTCTTCTGCTCCCACCATTCTTGCCAATGGGATAATGAAGTACCTTTTTTGATTGGTTGCTCTATTTATATTTTTAAGCAAAATAAATACAAGATTTCGTATATCTTTCAATTAAGCAAACTAACATAACTTTTTTGTGTAGTGAATTACATAACCTTTTATAAACATCTTAACAACAACAGCGAGTCGTTTCTTTGATGAAATTTATTATCAATGTACATTTTATCACCTGTCGGAAACACTAGTTTATCCAGATGTATATAGATATATACTGCTATATTTGATAAAACCTAATTTAGCTTACACTTAGGGACTAAGCTTCCCTAACGCGCAAGCCACTAATGTGCCACTTCGACGTTGCTCACATTTTTGTCCAGGGTATGCTCAGCATCCTTTAGAAGAATATTTTTGCTGCTTCAAGCCTGTTCTACGTCTGTGAGGAGTTTTTCCAGCATTCATTACCATGTAGAATGACTAATGTTACAAAATATTAAGCGCCTTCTGTATCCTTAAGATACTTTGTGGAATTTCAGATTGAATTTAAATTCATTGGAATGGTTACCACTCCCAGATTTGACTTTTCACAGACGGAAAACTCCAGCTATCTCCAGTAGACCTCCAGTTCTAGCCATCTCCTGTAGGCGTCCAATTTCATCTGCTCTCATAATGTTTGGCAACAATATGCAATAAAATGTCCATTTCAGCACAATGCTCTACAGTGACAACCAAAATAATCCTTTTCATGACACTGCTCTCCAGCGGCAATGAAACTCTCCTCATCTGTGTCACAGTTCTCTGGCGACCACGAAACTCTCATTCTCAGGACATCCACTCTCTAGTGAGCACGAAATAGTCCTTCTCAGGACAACTATATCCAGCGATATCCAAAACTGATCATTTTAAGACTATGATCGCTAGCGAAAACAAAATTGTACTTGTTAGGTCAACAGCTTTCTAGCGACCATGTCACAGCAAAATAGTTATTCCGGATCAGCGCTCTCCAGCGACTAGGGGACCAGAGGAATGTAGCGCCTGAGAAGACTTCCCTTCAAAATAGCGAGAAGGAAATGTCTTTACTTACATAACATGGTGAGTCCCGGCTGCAAACAACAGGGCTAGTGGACCCGAGGAATGTAGCGCTTGAGAAGGCTTGCCTTCAAAATAGCGAAAAGGACTTGTCTTTGCTTATATAACATGGTGGGTCCCAGCTGCAAACAACAGGGCTAGTGGACACGAGGAATGTAACGCTTGAGAAGACTTGCATTCAAAATAGCAAGTAGGACTTGTCTTTGCTTACATAACATGGAGAGTCCCAGCTGCTAACAGCAGGGCTAGTGGACCCGAGGAATGTAGCGCTTGAGAAGACTTGCCTTCAAAATACCGAAAATGACATGTCTTTGCTTATATAATATGGTGGATCCCAGATTAAAAAAAAACAGGGCCAGTGGACACGAGTAATGCAGCACCTGAGAAGACTTGCCTTCAAAATAGCGGAAAGGACATGTCTTTGCCTACATAACATGCTGGGTCCCAGTTGCAAACTAAAGGGCTAGAGGACCCGAGGTATTAAGCGCCTAAGAAGACCTGCCTTCAAAATAGCGAGAAGCACTTGTCTTTGCTAACATAACATGGTGAGTCCCAGTTGCACAACAACAGGGCTAGTGGACCCGAGGAATGTAGCTCTTGAGAAGACTTGAATCCAAAATTGCGAAAAGGACTTGTACTTGCTTACATAAAATGGTGAGTCCCAGCTGCAAACAAAAGGCTAGTGGACCAGAGAAATGTAGCGCTTGAGAAGACTTGCCTTCAAAAGAGCGAAAAGGACTTCTCTTTGCTTACATAACATGGTGGGTCTCAGCTGCAAACAACAGGGCTAGTGGACCCGAGTAATGTAGTACCTGAGAAGACTTGCTTTCAAAAGAGTGAGGATTTTTCTTTGCTTACAGGACATGGTGGGTCCCAGCTTCAAACAACTGGGCTAGTGGACCCGAGGAATATACCGCCTGAGAAGACTTGCATTCAAAATAGCAAGTAGGACTTGTCTTTGCTTACATAACATGGCAAGTCCCAGTTGCTAACAGCAGGGCTAGTGGATCCGAGGAATGTATCACGTGAGGAGACTTGCCTTGAAAATAGAGAAAAGGACTTCTCTTTGCTCACCTGAAATGTTGGGTCCCAGCTTCAAACAACAGGTCTAGTGGACCCGAGGTATGTACTGCCATAGTTGACTTCAAAATAGCGAGAAGGAATTGTCTTTGCTTACTTGAAAAGGTGAGTCCCAGCAAACAAAAGTGCTAGTGAACACGAGTAATGTAGCACTTGAGAAGAGTTGCCTTCAAAATAGTGAAAAGAACTTTTCTTTACTTATATAATATGGTGGGTCCCAGCAGCAAACAACTGGGCTAGTGGACGGGAGGAATATAGCGCCTGAGAAGACTTGCATTTAAAATAGCGAGTAGGTCTTGTCTTTGCTTACACAATCTAGCGTGTCTTAGCTGCAAAAGACAGGTCTAGTGGACCCGAGGATTGTATCGCTTGAGAAGACTTGTCTTCAAATTAGTGAAAAATTCTTGTCTTTGCTTACATAACATGGTGGCTCCCAGCGGCAAGCAACAGGGCTTGTGGACCCGAGAAATGATGCGCCTGAGAAGACTTGCCTTCAAAATAGCGAAAAGGACAACAGTTTGCTAACATAACATGGTGGGTTCCAGCTTCAAACAACAGGGCTAGTGGACCCGAGGAATATACCGCCTGTGAAGACTTGTCTTGAAAATAGCGAGAAGTAATTTTCTTTCCTTACATAACATGGTGAGTCCCAGCTCCAAACAACAGGGCTAGTGGAGCCGAGGAATGTAGCGCTTCAGAAGACTTTCCTTCAAAATAGAGAAAAGGACTTGTCTTTGCTTATATAACATGGTGAGTGTCAGCTGCAAACAACAGGCCTAGTTGACCCGATGAATGTAGCCCTTTAGAAGACTTGCCTTCAAAATTTTTGTCTTTGCTTACATAACATGGTGAGTCCCAGCTGCAAACAACAGGGCTAGTTGATCCGTAGAATGTAACGCCTGAGAAGACTGGCCTTCAAAATAGCGAGAAGGACTTGTCTTTGCTTACATAACCTGCTGTGTCCCAGCTGCAAACTACAGGCGTACTGGACCCGATGAATGTAACGCCTGAAATGTCTTGCCTTCAAATTAGCGAGAAGGACATCCCTTTGCTTACATAACATGGTGAGTTCCAGCTGCAAACAACAGGCCTAGTGGACCCGAGGAATGTAGTGCCTGAGAAGACTTACCTTCAAAATAGCGAAAAGAACTTATCTTTGCTTACATAACATGGTGAGTCCCACCTGTGAAAAACCGGGCCAGTGGACCCGATGAATGTAGCGCCTGAGAAGCTTGCCTTCAAAGTAGCGAAAAGAACTTGTCTTAGCTTACATAACATGGTGAGTCGCCGCTGCAAACAACAGGGCTAGTTGACCCGAGGAATGTAGCGCCTGAGAAGACTTGCATTCAAAATAGCGAAAAGAACTTGTCTTTGGTTACATAACATGGTGAGTCCCCGCTGCAAACAACAGGGCTAGTTGACCCGAGGAATGTAGCACATGAGAAGACTTGCATTCAAATTAGCGACAAAATTTGATGTCTCAGCTGTGAAAAAACTGTAGAATGGAAGATGTTTCAGTTTGAATACTAATCGACTATATTTGTGATTTGTCGGATCATCCACTCTATTGAATAATGCTGAATTTTGGATCCTCCCTTTCTGATGGTGTGTTGATTGTCCACGCTTAAATTTGATTGGAGGAAATTTATTTAAATATTTTATGTGTTACAAATCTCTTTTAATACGATTTTCATTCTGCAATTTTTATTTTTCACGGCCCGTTCTGTACTCACATGTTTGGTATTTTATCATCTTTAGCAGAGTAACCCAAATTAAGGAATCTAATTTGGGATAAACCTCAAAATCCTAGAGATTCCAAGGCATCATCATGTATTTTTAAAACTAAATAACCTTTATACTAGAAGTAATATCTTACTTATATAACAAACTTTTGTTTTTCTTACAGGAGGAGATTGACATAATGCCTTTAAAAACTTCAAATATTTTTTGAGAAATGGATATCATGAACCTCTTTTTATGGATCAAAGAACACGTCTTTAGAGCAGTTCAAGACGGGAAAAGTGAAAATATCTGCGCATATTGAATTATGGAAAATAAAATCGGCTAATCAGTCCTTACCATTGGTGTTGATGTTTCCCTGGTTAAAAGCTCCAATGTCTGTCGTGTAAAAATATGCAAAACTTTATCACCATCGCGGAATGAATGTGCTTGTCGTGAGAGGAACATCAGCGCATTTTCTATGACCCTCATATTCCTTTCAACTAGGTTATGAACTTGACAAATGTTTGAATAAAATTCCATCTTACCAAAAATATTTAGTCCATTGTTTTTTAATAGGGACTTATAATTACACTTTAGCACAAATGAACAGCAGGTCTTGAGTTCCTTGTTTCCCATCAGAAAAGGTTATTTGTCAGATATATGATAGCATTACAATTGGAAGCATTGAGCATATGTTTAATGTTTGGCTATTTCAATAACAAATAGAAACATCCTACAAAGTATGTTGACAAGATTAGTCCTGTTATAGATTCATCTAACTAGCAAGTACACCCGGGATATCTACGATAATTGCGTTGAGTTCTTTAAATAAAAATTATTGCTAGTTCCTACGTTATTCTTTTATTGTGAGAACGATCCAGGCTGTAATCTGAATTTCATAAAAAATTTCTTTACTTTACAAAGAAAAAAAACACGGGGATAAGATCTGGGAAAAGTGTTGGCCAATATTTTCTCATGTAGGTCATCTTAGAATTCACCAAGATGATTATGTTGCAATTTGGAATTCATATCTTAACAAATTGGGGTTTTAATTGTGTCATACGCCCTACTCAACGAATAATTTATAAACAATCATACGCCAATCAGGAGATATATACATTATCACGTCAATGGAGAGATACGGGCTATCTCTGCCAGACCATGACAAATGGACAATTAGCAAACAAAACTATTTTAAAGAACACTGTTCGATTGGGATAATCAAATAGTAGTCTTTTCCCAAGGTTCACTTCAGTCTCAACACAAATACTGATCCACAATTCAAGGATGAACAATAAGGCGTTATAAATTTTGGTATAAGAATTTTAATATAAACATATACATAAGATATTACAATAAAATAAACATATAAGCATGAGTAAAGCCTCCGACGACCAGAACCTCAAGACTTATGTTGGGATACCAAAATATTCCCTAATCCAAGGGGATTCGACTGAACCCGAACAGATAAAAAAATAAGTATGAATAACTACGAATGCAGAAATCAACGCATAATCTAAAAAAAAGAGATGGGATAGGATTTATATATTACTATTTTTGACGTGTGGAAAGGTGTTTGCGAGAAGATAAAGTTTATGGATGAATGTGTATCTTTCTAACACGGGTCCAAAATATATAGTTACTTATTTTTATATTCAATTCTCTCTCTTACTCATTGTCCTTTCTTTTCTCTCTCACATGTTCTCTTTTCTTTCTTGTTTTTTTTTCTTTATACAAATTCAAATTCAAACACGGTCCGGCTGCAACAGAGATGTGTACTTTCTCCCTCTTTACATAGTTCGGCTTCAAACACGGTCCGGCTGCAACAGAGATGTGTACTTTCTCCCTCTTTACATAGTTCGGCTTCAAACACGGTCCGGCTGCAACAGAGATGTATACTTTCTCCCTCTCTCTGATTTTCTCTTTCTTTTCTTCAAACACAGGCTGTATTTTCAGCGTACAAATTTTCTTGCGTCTTCTGTGATAATTAACTCGATTTATCTTCTTGGAGTCTGGAGTTAACGAACAGAAATATACATCATTATATTTCTTATCCGGAGTTGCTTATATGAATCGGACAAGTTCCATCATTACCAAAATGAGTCTCATCTTTCCGTTCATAAGTTATCAGCGCTTCGATTTCGAGTCTTTCTCCTTCAAAGACAAGACAGCAACTGACTTCCAAGTAAATTTCTAATTCCCACGTGTCCTGCGTTTTGGCACGAATTCCAGTTCCTGCTGCTTCATGACCTTACGTCAGTCCCCTGTCTAGATTCTGTCTAGACGCCTGTTGCTACGGATATCTAGGTCAGTCAACCTCTTTACTTGCTTTCCCAAAATAATTCGAGACTCCCACGTGACTTCTTCTGTTGTCAGAGATTAACCTTAATATATGCGTATATGCGTGTTTGGGCTATCTGCATTCGTAACAATTGTTAAATACCTTTTATATGTAAAATCATTATATTACAGTAATACTGACAGAAATATCAAGTGACCATTCATATATTGTCGTAAATTGTTTATACCAAAATTATATATAGACTAATATGCAAATAAAAAATATAACATTGAAGACTATTTACCTTTAAGCCTAGCAACAATTGCTTCTATTTACAGAGAGGTTGGTGTATTTTTTTATTAGAAGTAGTCTTTCTTGGGCAAGATAGTCTGACGTAGCACAACCGTCTCCAGAATTGCCTTCTCCTAGATCGGTTACCATCCAAATTTATAGAACCCAATCTGTCCTGCTATTTACCCATAGCTTGTGGGAGAAGAAGTTTCATACATTTACTAAGGGTACTAGAACGTAAGTGAATGTAACGGATCCGACTGGAATTTGAACCCGGCTCACAGATTCCTCAGTTCGAGCCGCTATCCATCGTGCTTAATGTCTATTGATTCTAAAATCTTCCGTTATCGACTGTCTCAATTAATCGTTATAATTATCACATTTTATGTACCTGAACGAGTGAAGCCATCACAATTAGCATTCAAGGTTCCTATCTGGGTCAACATCCTTGCTATTAACGAATAAAAGACATGAATTATATTGAGAAATAATTTCCGTTTTTGGGGAATCTTTTGTAATAATGATTGCATCATCTTCAATAACATATGACGACTTTAGATGCAAAACGCAGGGGACTGATGAGGATAAATGTCAGCAACCGACCCTAAAAGCTGAGATCGATGAAAACGTTAATGTGTGTGTGGGGGGCGGTGTTGCTGGGATCACTGATTATTATTATTATTATTTGCTTAGAATGCTTAAAAGGCAATGAAACACTAGATGCTTATTTATACGCCCAGCAGCTACAACATGTGCTCGTCAACAGAAATCAATGACTGATTTATTCTATGAAAACGCAGGATAAAATATTCAACAGCTTTTAAGGTTGTTTATTTTTTTTATCTCAAAAATTTTCTCTCTCTCCCTTTTACTCTTTCTCTTTATTTCACCCTCGCTCTTTCTTTCTCTTTTTCTACCTCTCAATCTTTCTTTATTCCCTTCTCCTCTCTCTCTGTTCTTTCTCTCCATTTCCCTCTTTTCTCTCTCTCTCTCTCACTCTTTCCCTCTCTCACGCGTTCTATCTCCATCTTTCTCTCTCTTTCCTTCTTTTTTCTCGCCCTCTCTTTTTCTTTTCTCTCTCTCCTCTCCTCTCCTCTTCTCTGTCTATATTTATTTCTTTTATTTTTCGCACCCTTTCATTTTGGTCAAAAACATGTGGACCTGATGGTATTGTCCTTAAGAAAATGAGCTTAAGAAATTAGTGGCTTGCGCGTAGGGAAGCTTAGTAAATCACTATGTGGTTCCTAAGTGTAAGTTAAATTAGGTTTTATTATCAAATATAGCAGTATATATCTATATACATCTGGATAAACTAGTGTTTCCGACAGGTGATAACATGTACATTGATAATAAATTTCATCAAAGAAACGACTCACTGTTGTTGTTAAGATGTTTATAAAAGGTGATGTAATTCACTACACAAAAAAAGTTATGTTAGTTTGCTTAATTGAAAGATGTACGAAATCTTGTATTTATTTTGCTTAAAAATATAAATAGAGCAAGTTTTGATTGTCACTGAAGATTGTTGTCCTGAAAAGTACAATTTATTATAAATTGTTGACAAAGATGGTGGGATCGGAAGAGGCTGGAAGCATACTGGAGATGTTTGGAACTGGAGGTCATCTAGAGATGGGTGGAGGTTTCTGTGTATGAAGAGTCAAGCCTGGGAGTGGTAACCATTCCAATCAACTTAAATTTACTTTAGAATATCTCAAAGCATAATAAGGATACAGAAGGCGCTTAATATTTTGTAATATCAGCCCTCCAATATCACAGTGAGTGCTGGAAAATCTCCTCACAGATGAAGAGTGTTGAAGCAGCAGAAATGTTGTTCTTCAGAAAGGATATTGAGGATACCCTCGACCGATAATGAGAGTAACGTCGAATTTTTAGAGAAAATCGAATGAAAAATGTCAAGCCTGTTTAAAATTAGAGAGTTGAAATTTCTAGACCAAATAATGAGGACAGTAGGCTTAGAGAATTTGACACTGACAGAATATATTGGAGAGAAGAGACATTGAGAAAAGCTGTGAATAAACTATGAACATTTGATGGCAGAACTGAGACTAGAAAAATGGCAAAAAGACAAACCTTACTCAGTGCTCCAAAAGACTTGGGTAGATATCCTTAAAGAGACATGGAACATAAAATAAATGTATTCACTCCTCTATTGCAGCCTTGTGCCATACAAAAGCCTATGTTCTCTACACAAACAAGTTATGTAAGGTTGCTTAATTTAAAGATATATTCGATCTTGGAGTATTTATTTTGTTTACAAACAAAAATAGTGCAACCAACGGAAAATTGGTCAAACGTAGGAGGTACTTCATCATTCCACTGTTCGACATATTCTCTGAGGCAAATAAAATTTATTTTATTTCATTTCATTTACGTCAAACTTAAATTTATTCTGTCTTCTTCAATAAATTCGATTTCTACTGGAAAGTTCCTTCGACATAGAGGAAAATTAGTTACGGTTGTCGTTTCATCATTTGTTTGTTGATGCTAAGTCGAGTGGAACGGGGCCCATTTCATTATACCAGCAGCAAACGTACCACGCATTAGATAGTGATCAGTCACATAAATAGTAAACACAGTGGTATGAAGGAAGTGATTTCTGCTTGAAATTTCATTCGACATTAAGGGAAATTTGTCCAGATGGTGGATTATGCTTTAGCTGGTGATGTTATGTTCTCAGGTAAGGTCAAATTTTAACCCCCAAACAAAAACAAACACTAGGAAAATATAAAAATACATTTCATAGCAAAATACCAGCAATTTCAGTAGAGACGCTATGACAAAATTTTGGTAAACACGAGGATGAACAACTAATATAAACAACACCAGAATTTAAAAACTTTCTTTATTCCTAGGCATTCAAGGATCGGCATGATAAAAGCAGAAACTCCTCAAAAATATTTTCTAAACAACTAAAAATTGCCGCACAAGAACTACGCAACCACCCTGACATTATTGTAAAAAAAGCTGATAAGACCAATATTTTTGTCATCGTAAACAAATTGGATTACAACAAAAACGTGACCACATACTCCATGATCACATAAAGTTTAAAAAAACTTAACAAGAAGCCGACCAACCAACTAAAATCAAAGCTTAAAAAACTCATTAATGTTAATAATGCTGAACAGAATTCTTTAAAACTCGCTAAAATTGTTGGTGATTATAGACCTGGCTACATATACGGCAATATAAAAACACGTAAACCTAACTATCCTCTCCGTCCTATCATATCTCAAATTCCAACTCCTGTATATCATCTAACAAAATACATTAACCAACTTATTACTCCCTATCTTCCTAGTAAATATAGTGTTAAGTCAACATTAGAAGTAATCCAAACCCTAAAAAGTGAGAAACTCAACAATGAAATCATAGTTTCACTTGATGTTGAAAACTTATTTACTAATGTCCCTGTTAGTGAAACTATTGATATAATTATGAGAAATATATACAGTAACTCATCTTTACCCCCACCTAAAATTAAATCTAATATGTTACGGAAACTACTACTAACTTGTACTACAAAAGTTCGTCTCATAGATCATAATAATAATAATATATATACAACGTGATGGTGTCTCCATGGGTTCAGTACTGGGTCCGATATTTAGCAATTTCTATATGTCAAACCTCGAAAATAAGATATTTACAGATTTTAAAAAGCCTTCCATCTACCTAAGATATGTTGATGAATACAGATGAAATACTTCAACTTCAAAAACGTTTCCAAATTAATTATGTCCTTAAATTCACATATGAACTCAATACTAATAATAAAATTCCCTTCCTTGACATATTGATAAACACAAATAATAATAAATTTACTATTTCGCCATATAAAAACCTACCAGCATATATTCGTGCACAGTTAACTATAAGAGCGAATGTCTATATTATTACAAAATAGCAATTATAAAGAATCTAATACATCGTGCAGAAACTAATTCATCCACAAAACAGACTTTTTACAGTGAACTAAAGAATATAAAGCAAACACTTATTAATAATATTTTTCCAAACTATATAGTTGATGAACAAATAAGATGCTTTCTTAGAAATCTCAATACTAAGGAAATAAAACATAATACTGCTTCTATTAACCTCAAACATATTAATCTCCTATATCGTAATCAAATGCATACTAATTATAAAAAAAGTTGAAAATATACTAAAAAAATTAGTAAATAGTAATATATCAACAACAGATCCTAGCAAAAAAAGTTAATTATATACTACTCTAAATCTAGTATATCCAACTCAATTATTCACAATGATTCTTCTCCGCCAGTTAGCGATTTGCAAAAAAACAACATACTTTACAAATTCAAATGCCGTCTGCGAGATTTTATCTCCAACAAGTTAAATAATATTTATGTTAGTCAAACCACAACCTCGCTTTCACGACGCTTACCTCCCCATTTGAATGGCAATTCTAACATTTTTAGACATTTAAAGCAACATGACAGGCCACATACACAATTCTGGAAAATCCTTGTTGAAAATACAACTATACTTAAGCATGAAAACAATAAACAAAAAATAAAAATTCTTGAAGCTATTTTCATAAAACAGTTGAAACCTAACCTGAATAAAATGAATTATGAAAACTCGGCAGATATACTTAAATGCTTATAGTTGATAAAAGAAGCTGTTTGATTATACCAACGGCTTTCCATACTTAACACTTCTCTTCATATTCACTCTCACGTGATCAAGTGTGACGTCATGAACCGCAATGTGATATTTACTTCCTGCGTTTCATATGTACGAATTTATCGTTCCATAGCAATCTTCCATGCAAACAAACAGAGTATCATTGTTGCAAAAGTACCATCTTTAACCTCCGATGATGGCTTATGTAAGCCGAAAGCTTAGAAAGAATTAAGAATAAAACATGTATCAACATGGGGATTTCCAGTGATAATGTTATTAAGCATATCGGACGTTATGAAAGGATTTTGTTTAAAATAAATAGACAAAACTTATGCATATTATTTAAGGAAACATGTATTAATATATATATATATATATATATGTGTGTGTGTGTGTGTGTAGGATGACAGCAGTTGTTTTCCCTTTGGTTGATCGCAAAGGAGTGAAGGCTGGTCATTGCTTACTGCTAGAGTAGTCAATATCCACTGGTGGCAGTAGGAGGTTAGTCGTGTCCAAAGCAGTTATTACCTCTTTCTTCCACCTGTAGGGCGTATATCTGTGTGGCAATTTACTTCACAAAAAATCCGCTGGTATGTCTTTTTCTTCGTTTTTTTTCTGACAAAATACTCGTCTTTGAACTGTGTGAGCAAATATTTGTTTTGGGACATATGTAAATAACTTTAGTATGTGTATCTAAGTTATATGTCTTATTAATGTCTTGTTCATTCGGGGCATGTGTCTCGTCTTTCCATACTCACATTGGGTGTTAGTTTGTCAAGGGCTACTGTAATGTTTATATTAGTATTTGGTGTACAGGAAAGCATTATTCTTACTAAACACTAAATAGACAGTAAATTAAGACTGGTTTATAAACAAAACTAATAGAAACAACACCAGAATTTAAAAACTTTCTTTCAAACTACGTGTGTAGCTTAATATTACAAAACATGTTAAAAATGAAGCAACCGATTTCGCTCCGGCTCTTCAGGCCTCTACGGAAGATTTAACTTAAATTAAAACAACAGAAAATGTGTAATGAGAAGGAGAAAGGAAGAAAAATTGAACACAGGAAGGCTTGCGGGACCCGATATAAAATTCCTCCAGCACCTTGAGATGAAATAAAGATTGTGATCAGGACAGAACAGTGAACCAATCAGCACTAAAATTAACAGCATACCCTCTGTTATTTAAGAGGTGGTCACATATGGCGGAACCATATTCCAACAACTTTTTTCACCTCGGTTTATAGGAAACCAACATTTGCGGGATTATATACGCGTTGGGATTCCTTTTGTCCTAGAAAACGTAAGATAAATATAATTAAAACCCTAGTTCATAGGGCATTAATGATATGTTCAGAGTCTTTCTTGGATGATGAAATCAATTTTGTGAAGGAAACCTTATGTGGTTTAGGGTATCCTCCCGATACTGTTCATTCAATCATCCAGAACAAGATTATCAAACTCTGTACAGTTAAAAAGTGCTCTGTTTCTTTTAGATTGCTCTGGATTTGGATCCAAGTGTGAAAGCATAATTAGGCAGATTTCAGCTAATGTACATCGTTGTTTTTTCACCGCTGGGGACCCTATAGTTTTCCAAACCCGGCCTATGTTTCGTTCTGGGTGCAAGGTTGCTCTACTTTCCCATCAAATCAGTTCTATTGCTTACAAATATAATTGTCAAAATCGCTACGCAATCGTGTTTCGATGGATATCAATGCATCTGATCAGGCGATTGAGAGAAATTTCGTTGAATAATTTAGACATGTTTTGTCTACTTGTTTTCAATTGAATCCATCCACATTCACGGACGTGCTTTTTGGTGTCGTTATTGAAAGACGAGAGAAAATTTTATTGTTTCGAGTACTTCCGACATAGCATAATGTCATCATCAGGATGTTGTTTATTGCAATACAATATTGTAGTATTCATTATTTTCGAAAACAAGATAATTGTGTTCATTTGAAAGTTAAATTTCCCTCTTGTGAAGTGAAGAACCCTGAGTCAATGCATGATCACTTACGAAATATGTAGTCAAAACCAGTGACGGACCATGTGGGGGCCCGAGGCCCCTGCGGCACAGACAGCACTTTATGTGGGCGGCACTTTATAGTTTAAAGCAAAATTGAAGATGCGATCATTCATTTTGATATTATGGTGTTCCAAAAAAAAAAAAAAAATCTAATATTTTCTTTCTTTTTAATTCAATTTTTTTTAATTTTTTTTTTTTTTTTTTTTTGAAGATCACAAACGCATGACATACCGCCCTCTTGGCCACCTCAGCTTTTCATAAGCTCGGGCGAAGTGTCTGAGATGCCGGTATTTTGATCTGGCCCTGCTGTCAGCGACCTCTTGCTGAGACAGCAAGAACACACACAGGGACATTCCAAGAGACATCCCGACTATATTGTATATGTTGTACAACCAATATATGCTTATTTGCCGCCTCCCATATTTTGTATTTCGATAATCGACCTAAATAATTTCTGGATAGATTTAAATTATTTTTAATATAAATACAATATCCGAAGATTTTTTTTCAATGATTTCAAAATCAATTGTGAAAATGTTGAAGTTTTAATGAATTTTGGGGTATTTTATTCATTAATAAATTAATTTGATAATGAATTTGATTTAAAAAATCTTTGATTCAAAAATCCTTGAGAAAATACTTCAACGTTTGGTCATTTCAAAAAAAAATCCAATCGCTAATTTAAGCATTTCTAAAAACAGCTAAAACGAGAAGATCACATATAAAAAAGAATTTAATTTATGATGTGAACACCCTGAAAAATTTATTTGGAAATTTTACTTTTGTTTTTTCTTTTTTTAAAAAAAAAAAATATTCATGCTGTGATTTTTTTAAGTCGAATCGTAGAAACAAAGTTTTTTTTTTCTTTGGGTTGATCCAAAAACAATTTCCTCTGATGCAATTTAACTACGTTATTCACTTAAAAACTTTACTGTGATTTTTAAAAGCCTAGGACGAAATATTTGTAATTAAATAAAGATTTATTTAATCTATCTAAAAATTTATGTTTAAAATTTCTTAATGTAGGATAACATATTTTCCGAGATTTTAATATATTTAAAAAGAATAGCGATCGATTTTTCATTCAGACTAAAGTTGCCTGAAGAAATAAATAAATGTCGTCTTCTTCTTTGAAGCCTTACGATTTTTAAGATTATGATTATGGAGAAATAAATTTGGTATTTTTTTAAAAGTTGCTCTACTTCCCAAACCAGAGGTATTTTAGGCGGAAAATTAAAATTAAATTAAAATATCACATTTTAAAAAAAATGTTTTTGCTAGATTATAATTTATTTTTTTCTCTTCTTGTCCATGAAATTTGAAAATATTTGCATTATTATTAATATGTTTAATTAATAAATTGATTAATTGAAATTTTCGATATCACGGGATACTAATTAGATTTAAGAGTAAAATCTTTGAAGGATTTTAGTTGATTTTGATAGTGAATGATAATGTAAATGGGTTTTTAAGAAATATTTGTATTTTATTGTCCAAATGATGTTTACCCATGATATATTTTGAGTCTGTGGTACCAATCCTGGATGAGACCACCATATACCCTCAGAGTACCTACACAGTATTGAACTGACCAGTTAACTTCAAAACCTATGTTTAATTCTCTATTTTATTTTAATAATTGAAACATTTTATAACAAAATAGCCTTCATTTAAATTTAAAAATTATTAGGTTGGTGCAAAAATAATGTCGTTTTATATATTTTACTATGTGTGAAAACGACATTATTTTTGCACCAACCTAATATGAAAAGGCTACTTTGCCGGTCCCTGTACAATAACGAGCCCCCTCGTAATTTTTTAAAAAAAACAAAAAACAAAACAAACCAAAAACAAAAAAAAAAGCGGCGTCTGCTTCTTGTATACTATATTTATGTCTTGTATATAATATTTGTTTTACTGCGCCAATAAATATACAGTGTGCAATAGTTTATTTGATATATGTATGCGGAGTGAAATAGATGAATTATCCATTATTCAAAAATTAAATTAATACCGACATCTCATTTTAACAGATATATTTATCAAAATTACACAAAAATATCTTGATATACGAAACAGTAAATTTATTCAATAAAATCGCCATTGGCTTCAACCATGGCCGCTAGACGAATTCGGAATCTCCTGCAACTCTTCTGGATGGTCTTCTTGCTTAAGTTGGTGAATGCTGCCATAATGTTTGACTTCAGTTCATCTTTGGTGTTAAAGGAGATTTGTTGATCTCTGGTTCAACAGCAACGTACACATAATAATGAGAGTTTGCTGGTTGGAGAGTTAAATGACCAGATGTAAGGAGTGATGTGGTCGCAGAAATTATCTGACAACCATGACAAATTCTCCTTCTTCTGTAGCATGGTGCAGATTCCTGTTATCAGACATTGACTCTTGACCCTTTATATATCACTGGACAACTTGTGTCTGACTACGGAAGTCCTCCATTATCTAATGAGACCTTTCAATTCTACTCTAAATTCTAAATTAATATTATCAAATAAACAGATGCGTATTAGTAAAGAGTTTGGCAAAATCAAAGAATTAATATCATTAGATTTGATCTTAGGAGATCTTTTAGTATTTAACCGTTTGAATATTTAAATTATAGTTATATATTTGTATTTAGAGATATGTAAGTATGTGTTTTTATATCAAATCTGAGAAATCTGATGATGTAATGAATATGCATACACCTGGTTCTCCCTCACAGTAATATGATTGACTGGTGTCAGCCATAAATACAGACTAATGTGGACGACGCCTATTGTCTTCACCTATTGACTACCACTACAATGAGGACCCAGTCCATTACGGTAACCTGCTAGATTGTCCTACTCGGTTACAGTAGTTCAAAAAATTTCTAGATTTTTTTCTGCTGAATGAATTTCAAATTCACTCTCTGAATTTAAATACGACCCTGACAGTTTCAACGTTTCCGGCTTATTTTCGTAGGTTTGAAACAATATTTACGAAAAGATGCGAACAATGGTCCGACGAGGAAAAAAATCACCCTATTGTTACAGAAGATGGGAACAGAAGAAAATACAAAATTTGCGAAGTTAATCCTCCCAAAGAAGCCAGAATAAATTACATTCAGCGAAACAGTAGAAATTTTGTGGAAAATTTTCGATAAAAGAGATAGTCTGTTTCATACACGATACAAGTGTCTAAATATCGTAAAACAAGAGGATGATGACGATTTTGTCACGTATGCAGGTATGGTTAACACACAGTGTGAGGCGTTTACATTAAAGGAATTGTCAAGCGATATGTTCAAGTGTCTAATTTTTGTGTAGGGTTTAATGACACCGAAGGACAAAAAAATTAGATCAAGAATCCTCACTATCATGGAACAGGATCCGAAGATTATGTTACAAAAAAACAGAACAACAAAAAAAGCATGTCCTCGAATTATAAACATAAAAAAGATAATCCTCAGTTTGAGAAGAAGAGCATTTCGTGGGTACAAACTGTAAGACAACAGAAGTGGATACAAATTAAAGAAAGAAAAATTATATGCAGTTCGTGTGGAGAACAGCATACAAAGAAGGATTGTTTCTTTAGTGATAAAATATGTTTTAATTGTGGGTGTGTAGGCCATAGAAGTTCCCATTGTCGGGAAAAACAGAGAAAAGTAAAAGTAAAGTCTCAAACAAAGGTGAACGTAGTTTTGTCTAAAAACGAAATTGAGGACGATCAAAGAAGAAAATACCTCAATGTAAAAATAAATGGACAGACCGTAAAATTATTACTCGATTCAGGAAGTGATATCTCGGTAATAAACGAGCAATCATGGAAAAAATGAATCAGTAACCCGCCGTTGACTAAATTGCCAGGGGAGTGTCAGGAAAAAGACTTAACTTTAGAAGTGAATTAAAATGTAACATTTCGTTCATGGGAAAAACTCACAAATCGAAAGTGTATGAGCTCCCTGGTTCAGTAAATCTCTTTGGGTTAGACGGGATCGTATTGTTTAATTTATCTGAATTACCAGTAAATTCTTTCTGTAACAAAGTTAACGTCATAGACGAAGCAAACAGAAAGATTTATTACGGATTTGAAAGGCGAATTCCCTCGCGTCTTTTCAGAAGGACTAGGTCTGTGCACAAAAACAGAAGTCAACTTCGAATTGAAAGAAAATATGAAACCAATTTTTAAACCGAAAAGAAAAGTTCCATTTTCGGCACTAGACTCAATAAAGGAGGAGTTAGAAAGGTTGGAAAAAATTGGCGTAATTTCAAAAGTGGATTACTCGGATTGGGCGTCTCCAACCGTTTATATAAAAAAATCGAAAAGTCACATTGTGTGCTGACTTTTCGACAGACTTAAATGATTGTGTGAAAGACCATGCGTACCCTCTACCATCTCCGGAGGATATATTCACTAAATTAAACGGAGGCAGAGTGTTTTCAAAGTTGGACTTGTCGGAGGCTTACCTTCAAGTTAAAGTCAGTGAAGAATGTTCGAAGTACCTGACAATAAACCCGCATAAAGGGATTTTTAAACTAAATCGTCTTCCTTTTAGATTGAAGGTAGCACCAAGCCTATTCCAGCAAATAATGGACCCAATGTTGGCTGGTATGGAGTATGCAATCGCATATTTAGATGATATTTTGATTAAAAGTGAAAACGAGGCCCAACACAAAACGCATATTAGAGCGGCATTTCAGAGAATTGAGGAATACGGGTTCAAGCTGAGTGATGAAAAATGCGAGTTCTTCTTAAAGAAGATAAAATATTTAGGGCAGATCATTGTCAGTAAAGGAAGAAAAGCGCATCCAGAAAGGGCTGAGGCTATAAAAACTATGCCAGCACCTGATAATGTGGCTAAAATCCAGGCCTTCTTGGGATTAGTAAGTTATTATAGCATTTATATCCCAAAAATGTATGATGTGAGAGCCCCTTTAAATAATATTGTGAAAAAGGGAGCAAAGTGGATATGGTCGAAAGAATGCGAACAGAATTTTAAGAAAATAAAAAGCTGTCTATTAGCAGACATATCATTAGTGAATTTCGACCCAAAGAGGAAAATCATTGTAGCAGCAGATGCCAGTAATGAGGGACTAGGTGCGGTATTGCTTCTTAAGTTCGAGGACGAATCTACGAAGCCAATAGGACATGCCTCGAGATCGTTACTGCCTGAGGAATGAAGTTACAGTCAAATCGAAAAAGAGAGTTTAGCAATAATCTACGCTGTAAAAAAATTCACAGGTTTCTATACGGAAGAGAATTTATTCTGCAAACAGACCACAAACCGCTGTTAACAATATTTGGTTAAAAAAAAAGGTATACCAACTCACACGGCAAATCGATTACAGCGTTGAGGTGTAATTCTATTGAATTATAATTTCAATATAGAATATGTGCCTTCAAAGAAGCTAGGTCACGCCGATGGGTTATCAAGACTGATACCTAAATATACGGAATCACTGGAAGAAACAGTAGTAGCGGCGCTAAGAGACGAAAGTGAATTGTCGGGTCTGTTATGCAACACTATTAGAGAACTACCGGTTACGCTAGAAGATGTGAAAAAAGCAACGGTGAACAATGATTTCATTAAAAAATGAAAAAGCAAGTCTGGTTGAACGAGAAAACTAAAAAAGGAATTAGTGTGTCACCTTTTTCAATCTGCGATCAGGTATTACTATACGCAGATAGAGTTGTAATGTTGGTTAATCTGCAAAAGAAAATTCTGAAAGAATTTCACAATGGCCATCCAGGGATTTCGAGAATGAAATCTCTAATGAGAGGCTATACTTATTGGCCAAGGATAAACCAAGACAAGAAAACAAGAAAATTTGGTGAAACAGTGCAGAGGATGTCAACTGGCAGCAAGTGATCCACCGGTAAAGATTCAACCATGGCCAAAGACAGATGTCCCATGGACTCGATTGCATATCGACTATGCAGGGCCGATAAATGGATCTTATTACCTGATCATTGTGGACAGTTTCACTAAGTGGCCAGAAATTGTTAAGTGCAGACATCAGACTGCAACAAATACATTAAACGCACTTAATGAAATTTTTAGTCGCTTTGGAATCCCTAAAACTTTAGTCAGCGACAACGGAACGCAGTTTGCCGGAACAGAATTCAAGGAATTCTGTAGATCATTGTCCATTGATCACGTGACAGCGCCAGTATATCATCATAGATCGAATGGGCAGGCGGAAAAATTCGTGGACACCTTTAAACGAGCTTTGAAGAAAAACCAAGGGGTGGACACGAATGAAAGAAGTATTCAGAAATTTTTGGCAGTATATAGAATCACGCCAAACCCGAATACGACGCCAGGGTTATCGCCAGCAGAGTTAATGTTTGCGAGAAAAATACGGTCTGTGTTCGACAGGCTGTTGCCTAGTCCGGCGAAGAAAACCTCTAAAAAAGAAAACCAGATGAATCAAGCGTATAAGCCAGGTGACAAAGTTTTCAAGAACTTTAGGGCTAGAAAAAAGTATTGGGAAGAAGGAATGATAACCAAAAGAATTGGACAGGTCAAAAGGTGAAGAATTTCGGTGCAAAAGACAATGGAATCAATTGAGACTCAGACGCACTACAGAGGTCACGGAAAATACCGAAGAGATTCCAATAAAAGTCCTGTATGATACATTTAAATTCTTGTTCCAGTAAGTTAACATTCGCCAATGGATGTATCCCCGACCTCAAGGCCTGAGGTACCAGTGTGTAAAACGCCCCCACTGCGAGGAAAGTTGAGGCGAAAAAGACTTAGGAAAAAATCAATAGTTTAAGTCCAAACCCTAAAAAGAGAAAATATTGAAGATAAGTTTCACGGGAAAATTTAGCTCAGGGGAATGAATATGCATACACCTGGTTCCCCCTCACAGTAATATTATTGGCTGGTGTCAGCCATAAATACAGACTGATGTGGAGTTACAGGGACTAGGCCTATTGTCTTCGCCTATTGCCTACACCTACTGCCTACCACTACGACGAGGACCAGTTTATTACGGATACCTGCTAGTCCTACTAGGTTACAGTAGTCCAAAACCACTTTGTTACTTCGAACAAATATATCCCTTTCCGGGACATATCATCTGAGAAGCTGAAAAGAATGATATCCTGTTCATAATTTTGTCTGCTGAGAGTGGCTACATTAAAAAAAAAAAAAAACAGTCGTTTGCTTCTTGTTTAATAGCAGACCATATGTATATTGCGCCAAGACATTTATGTATGTATGTAGGTAGGCAAGTATGTATGCAGGACGAGATAGATAAATTGTCATCTAAATTACACAAAAGTGAAATTAACACTGACATCTCATTTTAACAGACATATTTACTAAAACTAAAAAATATATCTTGATATACTAAAGAGAACATTTATTCAATAAAATCGCCATTGGCTTCAACTATGTCCCCCAGACGACTTCTGTATCTCCTGCAACTCTTCTGGACAGTCTTCCTGTTTAAGATGTTGAATGCTGCCATATTAAAGAAGATTTAATAATGAAAAGAGTTTGCAGGCTGGGGAGTTGGGTAACCGGATGTAAGAGTGATGTTTTCAAGGAAATTTTCTGACAGCCATGACAAACTCTCCCGCTTGTGTCGTATGTTGCAGATCCCTGTTACCAGACATAGTCTTCCAGCAGCCACCCTCTTGACCCAGGCACCTGATTTAGGTCTTTGTGTTCGAGTGAGACCCACAAACAAAACTGAGGAATTATTTTCTTATCAGAACGAACAGAGTGAGTTTTCCGACCTGCAGTGACTTCGTAATCACAATTAGCCTCATCCTACTCATTTCCAAATTCTCTGCACTGTTCTCATATTTCTTTCATTTGATTGCTTTTCATCGCTGCAGGATAACCACAACTGCAATTGTAGAAGTCATCCTCATTTAATATATTATCGTACCAATGAGATTCAAATACAAAAAATGATCTGGCCTCCGGCCGCTCAGCTCTTTATATAACACTGGACAACTTATATCTGCCTGTGGAGGGCCCCCATCATCTGCCATTTCTACTCTACAGTCGCAATTAATAAATCAAATAAAAAGATGCGTAGTAGTAATGAGTATGGCAAAAACAAAGAAATAATATTAGATTTGATCTTAGGAGATCTTTTGGCATTTAACCGTTTGAAATATTTAAATTGTTGTTATATAATTGTATTTGAAGGTATGTAAATATATGTGTGTGTGCGTGTGTGTGTATATATGTGCGTGTGTAATGTTATTATTATTTTATTATTTCCTATCAATAAATGAAAAGTTTTTTTGTCAACATATTACTGCATATCGATGGTTTGAAAGTGGGCACTTTTACAACAAGATAATTATTCTAAGTTATAAAAGGCACGATTGTAAACAATCATAAAACGAAAAAGATATGTTCAAATTATGTTCTTGACATTATTTTCAACTTTAAGCGCATTTAATGCATACAACGTCGATGTTAATAACAACTACTGACTCATTTTTTTTATCTTGCAGTCGGACAGAAAAACTAGAACGTTGATCGAAAAGGAACTTAAAAAGATAAAAAAATTTCATCTTGTGCAGGTAATTAATTTTATTAAAGTGAATTTATTTTAAAATAATTCTTTAATCCAAGATCATTCAAGAAATAAAGATTATTAAGACTTAGGCACCTCCACTTGTTCGCTGAAAAACATAATAGCATTATAAAAAAAAGGCCCCAAACTTAATAAAATCAAAGTTTTATCGTCAAAATGATTATGTTAATATTAAGAGGAAAGATCAAAACCATTTCTTCCATTTTGCGACTCACCAAGAAGAAATATCAAAGACTTATTTTATTAAATTTTTTATTTCTTTTTAGCATCAATCAGCAACTCAGAAAAACAGGACCACTCACTTGTCAAAATTTTTATGCTATAAGTAAGTAATGTTTCTTTCATTTCAGATAAATTTAACTTTAAATTTGCTAATTTTACTCAAATAATTATTTCATATATAGAGACATAGGTCTAGTTTAGACTTGAGTCAGAAAGATAAATATACACCAGGTTTATAAAATAAATGTGTATAGGTCTGGTTTAGATTAGATTCAAAAAGGTATACATAGATCTGTATTAGACGAGATTACAATTTGTAAACTTAGGATTGTTTTAATCTGCATTAAAAAAGGTAGACATTGGACTGGTTTAGACTAGATTTAAAAAATTAAAGTAACTAGATTTATTTTCAAATACTTCTTTAATCCAAGATAATTCAAGAAAAAAAAGCATTAACAGATTAATAAGACATAGGCACGTTCACTTGCTCAATGAAAAACGACATAACATGATGAAAAAGGCCCAGATTTAATAAAAAACAAGTTTTATCGTCAGAATGCTTGTTATTATTAAGAGGAGAGATCAAAGTCGTATTTGATTCAATTTTTTAATCCTTTATTGCACGTTGGAAATTTTGGTTAAACATCTCTTTCTTTTTAAGTCAACGATCAATATAATATTACACATTACACTCTGAAAATGTCCTTGTAGGCAACAAATTATTTTCCAATATAACGGTGAAGTAATGTATAGTGGCTCGGATTGAGGAATCGGAGAGCCGAGTTCGAATTCCAATCGAATTCATTACATTCACTTATGTGCTAATACCCTTGCGAAAGGTGTGAATCCTCTTCTTTATGCGTAAATAGCAGGACAGACTGGGTTCTATAGCCTTGGATGGCAACTGGTCTACCGCAGTAGGAAATGACAAAAAAATACT
This sequence comes from Acanthosepion lycidas, assembly GCA_963932145.1. Taxonomy (NCBI): domain Eukaryota; kingdom Metazoa; phylum Mollusca; class Cephalopoda; order Sepiida; family Sepiidae; genus Acanthosepion; species Acanthosepion lycidas. Next base: position 24,336,906 of record OZ010615.1, on the reverse strand, counting down.
GCGGGAAAAATCTCCCTCGTCAGTTATGAATCGAAAGATACATGATCGCCTATGCATGTATCACGCATGGCAACTACGTCTACTTTAGAATAGATTCAAAAAGGTAGACATAGGTCTGGTTTAGACTAGAATCAAATGAGTAGATATAGGTCTGATAGCCTATATCAGACTTAGGACTGGTTTAAACTCAAGTATAAAAATTAGACATGGTATAGACTAGTCTGGTTTAGACTATAGTACAAAAAGTAGAGTTAGATGTGTTTTAGACTAGAGACAAAAAGGTCGTGAGAAGTCTAGTTTAGAATACATTAAAAAGGTAGACATACTTATGTTTTAGACTCGATTACAACGGGAAGATCTCGGTCTGGCTTAGACTATAGTCTTAAAGGTAGACAGGTGTCTGGTTTAGAATTTCCAAAAGCAGCAAATTATTTATTGTAGACATTAGAGAGGACAGGATCCCGGTAAGGGCCACCTTTCTTAAAGTCTAGTTAATAGATAATACCAGAAATCATGGACAGATTGAAATCCATATCACACGATAGAGAATCAGTTTAAGTGTAAAGTCAGGTAAAAATACAACAGATGAAACAAAAGAAGAATTGGCAGAGAATTTACAAGCAAATCATTCTGCTTTATCCACATTCAAATTAATGGAAGAGAGAGAGAGAGCGAGAGAGAGATAGATTAACAGAGACACTATTACAGAGCCGCCAGTATTCATGGGAATCAAATTTATTAGATGCTGTACTGTGCCTCATTCATGTATTCATTCATTCATACATGTAGGAAAAATAACCATTGAACCTCAACTTGAAGAGGCCAAGACGATAACGACCAGGAAAACATCCTGCTGGCTGTCTGTTCCATAAAGCAGCAGTTGGAATCCATTGCTGTTAAAAAAAATTTGTTCACTGTGTCGTGCAAGACAATTTTTCTCTCCGCAATCTATCTTACATATCTATAAGTCTACCATTCGTCCATACGTAGAATATTGCTGAGACATTGTCCTGTGCCCCTGCTATTTAATATGAGCTCCTTGGTAAAATCCAGTGATATTATTGGTCCTAATCAGGCAGCTCGGATACAGTCTGTTTCCACTCCTTGTAGGGTTGCCTCTCTATGATGAGATCTTCCCTATGGTACCTAGACGTTTTGAATTTAAGCTCAGTACTACATAGAATAGAATCGAGATCTCATCAATTTATGGAGATGGCTAGATGTAGCCGTAAGTTCTAAATTGAGAGTTTCTTTTCTCGCATATCTCGTTTGTGTATCTCTCTCCTGGATCAATGATTTCCAGGTAAATTTAATCTGAAAAAATTCAGTTGCTATGTCAATCACTATCTACTTATAAATCATTCGTCTTTCCACTCATTATTAATGTTTCTGTTCATAATCCTTCTACATCCTGTAACCCCATCAGTTTTACTGGTGTTATGGCTTGCATGGCGTGATTTCGATAAAAAGTTCTTTGCAAGAAGCTGGCAGAGTCGAAATTCGTTCTTACTAAAGAATTATGAAGAGAATTTGAATGATTCGTATTTGCCTACAAGGAATGGTCGATCCCAGCTAAAAAGGTTAGAGCTTGTGGAACCGAGGAATGTAGCGCTAGAAAAACTAGATTTCAAAATAGCGGAAAGGACTCGTATTTCCATTCATAACATGGTGTGTTCCAGCGGCAAAGCTTCGGGCTAGTGGAACTGAGGAATGTAGTACCTTAGAAGACTTGCCTTCAAAATAGCGAGAAGGACTCGACATTTCCTTCATATCATGGTGAGTTCCAGCGGCAAAGTCCAAGGCTAGTGGAACCGAGAAATGTAGCGCCTAAGAAGATTTGCCTTCTAAATAGCGAGGAGGACTCGACTTTGCCTTCATAGCATGGTGGGTTCCAGATGCAATTTTCAGGGCTAGTGGAACGGAGGAATGTTGCGCCTTGGAAGATGTGCCCTCAAAATAGCAAGAAGGAATCATCTTTGCCTACATACCATGTTGGGATCCAGCCGCAAAGTTCAGGGCTAGTGGAACCGAGAAATGTAGCGCCGTAGAAGAACTGCCTTCGAAATAGCAAAAAGGACTCATGGTCGGTTCCAGTGGCAAATTTCCGCAATAGTGGATCCGAGGAATGTAGCGCTTTAGAAGACTTGCCTTCAAAGTAGCGATGATTCGACTTTGCCTTCATAGTATGGTGGGTTGCAGCGGCAAATTTCAGGGCTAGTGGGACCGAGGACTGTAGCATCTTAGAAGACATACCTTCAAAATAGCGAGAAGGACTTGTCTTTGCCTTCATAGCATGGTGGGTTCCATCTGCAAAGTTCAGGGCTAGTGGAACCGGGGAATCTAGCGTCTAAGAAGACTTGCCTTCAAAATAGCGACAGAATAGCAAGAGGCTTGTGATATCTTGTCTGTGGAAAAGGAATTGTATAGTGGAAAATTCTGCAGATTAAATCTTTATCAGCTATATTTGTGGTGTGTGGGATCTTTACCTCAATTGTAGAATCCTATCTTTTAGATTCTTTTATTCTGACGCGGGGTGGAGTGCCCGCGGTTGAATATGATTGGAGGGAACCTACAGTTTTAGAATTTCAAAATCTCTTTTAAATAATTTACATTCTGCGATTGATATTTTTACACGGCCCGTTGCATAGTCAGAGGTTGGTATTTGATCATCTCCAGCAGCGTAACCCAATTGAAAGAGTCTGATGTTGGATAAATCCGAAAATTCTAATAATTCCAGAGCAACATCTCAGATATATTTCTAAAACAAACAGAAAAAAATAAACCCTTATGCTAGAAATAACATCTCACTGATATAACATATATTTTTTTTTACAGGAGGAGATTGTCATGATGGCTACAAAGTTTCAAAAACTGTTTGGCAAAAGCAAGCCATGGATCACTTTTCAGGGATCAAGGAACACCAGTACATCTTTAGAGAAGTCCACGCCGGGAAAGGTGAAAATATCTGAGCATATAGAATTATGGAAAATGCAAACATCTAATCAATCCTTTCCATTGGTATTGATGTTTACCTGGTTAAAATCTCCAATGTCTGTCGTGCAAAAATATGCAAATCTTTATCACCAGCGCGGAATGGATGTGCTTGTCGTAAGAGGAACATCAAAGCATTTTCTATGGCCCTCATATTCCTTTCAACTAGGTTATGAACTTGAGAAATGTTTGAATGAAATTCCTTCTTACCAAAAATACTTAATCCATTCTTTTTCAATTGGGACTTATAATTACACTTTAGCACAAATGAACAGCAGGTCTGGAGTTCCTTGTTTCCCATCAGAAAAGGTTATTGGTCAGATATATGATAGCATTCCATTTGGAAACATGGAGAATTCGGTTAATGGTTTGGCTATTTCAATAACAAATAGGAAGACCCTACAAAGAATAATAAAAAGATTAGTCCTGTTATACATTCATCTAACAAGCAAGTATACCAGGGATATCTACGATAATTGTGTTGAGTTCTTTAAAGAAAAATTATTGCCAGTTCCTTCATTATTCTTTTATTGTGAGAACGATCCAGTCTGTAATCTGAATTTCATGAAGGAATCTTTGGCTTTACAAAGAGAAAAACATGGGGATAAGATCTGGGAAAAGTGTTGGCCAATATCTGCTCATGTAGGTCATCTTCGCTTTCACCAAGATGATTATGTTGCAATTTGGAATTCATTTCTTAACAAATTGGGGCTTTAATTTTTAAATATCTTTTATATATAAAATCATTATATTACACTAATACAAACAGAAATATCAAATGACCATTCATATATTGTTGTAACTTGTTAATAGCAAAATTATATATAGACTAATATGTAAACGACAAATATAACATTGAAGACTACCTTTAAGCCGAACAACAATTGCTTCTATTTCCAGAGAGGTTGGTGTATTTTTTTTATCCTGTGACACGTAGGGGCACCATGTGTACTGCAGCCGCATTAGAAGTGGTCTTTCTTGGGCAAGATAATCTGACGGAGACCAACCCTCTCTACGGCTATTTTGAATTCAGAATTGCTTTCTCCTAGATCGGTTCCCATCCAAAGCTATAGAACCCAGTCTGTCCTGTTATTTACCCATAGCAGGTGGGATGAGTCGTTTCATAACTGTCCCAAGTGTATTAGCATGTAAGTGAATATAATGGATCCCACTGGAATTCGAACTCGGCTCTCCGATTTCGCAATCCACCATGCCTTCCCGACTTAAGGTCAATTGTTTCTAAAACCTTCAAATATAACTATTTCAAGTAATCGTTATAATTATCATATTTTAATTACCTGAACGAGTGAAGCCATCACAATTAGCATTCAAGGTTCCTATCTGGGTCAACATCCTTGCTATTAACGACTAAAAGACATGAAATAGCTTGAGTCAGAAGTAATTTCCGCTTTGGGAAATCTTTTCTAATGGTGACTGCATCATTCTCATGACAATTTTAGATGCAAAAACAGGTGACTGACGAGGATAAATCTCTACAACCGACCCTAAAAGCTGAGCTCGATAAAACGTTAATGTGTGTGTGAGGGGGATCGCTGATTACTATTATTATTATTATTATTATTATTATTATTATTATTATTATTATTATTCATTTAGAATGCTTAAAAGGCAATGAAACACTAGATGCTTATTTATACGCCCAGCAGCTGCAACATGTGCCTCTTTCTTTTTATTTCATCCTCTCTCTTTCTTCCGCTTTCTCTTTTTCTCTCTCTTTCTTTATCTTCCTCTTTTCCTCTCTTTCTCTCTTTCACTCTCATTACTTCGTTTCTCTCTCTCCTTTTCTCTCTCTCTCTTTTCTCCCTTTTCTCCTCTCTCTACCACTCTATCCCTCTCTCTCTCTCTACCTCCTTTTTTCCATCTTTTTCTCTCTGCCCCTTTCTCCCTTTTTCTCTCTGCCCCTTTCTCCCTTTTTCTCTCTTTCCTTCTCTCTCTCTACCCTTCTCTCCCCCACTCTGTCTATGCCCATTTCTTTTCTTTTTCTTACCCTTTCTTTCTGGTCGAAAACGGAAGTTCCCAAAAACATGTGAATCTGATGGTATCCCTCTAATAGTCCTTAAGAAATGTGCTCCAGAACTGGCTATCGAAGGGGGGAGCATCGTTGTTTATTATTATTATTATTACTAATAATAATAATCGTTTAGAATGCTTAAAAGGCAATGAAACATGTAAGATAAAGAATTCAACATATGTTAAGCCTCTTTATTTTTTTCTTAAAAAACTTTCTCTCTCTCCCTCTTTCTCTTTATTTCACCCTCTCTCTTACTTCCTCTTTCTCTTTTTCTCTTTCTCCCTCTTTCTTTATCTCCCTCTCTTCCTCCCTTTCTCTCTCATTACTTCGTTTCTCTCTCTCCCTTTCTCTCTCTTTTCTCACTTTTCCCTTCTCTGCCACTCTATCCCTCTCTCCCTTTTCCCTGTTTCTCTCTCTCCATTTCTCTCTTTTCTCTCTTTCTCTCCACCCGTCTCTCCCTCCCCTCTGTTTAGGTCCATTTCTTTATTTTTCCTCACCCTTTCTCTCTGGTCGAAAACGTTATTATTGTTATTAACGACTAAAAGAGATGAATTAGGTTGGGAAATTTTTTGTTATGGAGATAAAGAAACGAAGGATTAAGAATTCAACAAATGATAAACCTATTTATTTTTTTCTTAAAAACTTTCTCTCTCCCCCTCTCCCTCTTTCTCTTTATTTCACCCTCTCTCTTATTTCCTCTTTCTCTTTTTCTCTCTCTCCCTCTTTCTTTATTACCCTCTCCTCCTCTCTCTTCCTCTTTCTCTCATTACTTCGTTTCTTTCTCTCCCTTTCACTCTCTCTTTTCTCCCTTTTCCCCTCTCTCGCTACCACTTTCTCCCACTCTCTCTCCCTCTCTTTTTCCCTCTTTTCTTTTTTCCCTTTCTCTCTTTTTCTCTCTTCCCCTCCCTTTCTACTCGTTTCTCTTTCCCTCTTGCTGTCTACCCGTCTCTCTCCAACGTTTATGTTCATTTTTTTTCTTTTTCTCACTCTTTCTCTCTGGTCTAAAACGGAAGTTCCCAAAAATATGTGGGCCTGATGGTATCCCTGCAATTGTCCTTAAGAAACGTGCTCCAGATCTGGTTCCTCTTCTCAATAAATTCCTTATTGCTTCTTGTGTTCCTGCCGATTTGGAATGCATATTGTAATATATGAATTGTTTCTCGTCCAATAATCCAGAATTCTTCAAAATTACTTTGAAATTTATAGAGTAGTTTTGTAGACTGTAGATTTTCTAAAGAATTAGTGAACATTTTTTTTTAATCTTAATATTTCTCACGTTATTTTTAATGGATAATCGTATTTGAAAAGACATTCCGTTTATTTTAAAACTGTATTTAATTCATCTGTTGGCCGACGCACCCGAGAAAAGATATTCAAGAAAATTGTCCCTCGGGCAGGATTCGAACCTGAGTCCCCTTTATTGGAGAAACCACCATCTGATCCAGCGAATCCTGACTGTTCGGCCACTAAAAGCTTCAAAATCGACCAAGGTTTAATTTGCTTTTTTGTCACCTTCACTCATTCAGAGTTTTCTTGAAAGGCATATTTACTCAGTTTTGTATCCGAAACGTAAATAAAGCAATTTCTAAAGACGTAAAGGATTTCTTTCTATTTTTAGAAGAGAATATATAATCAGATCTTTTCTATTAATTCACCCCAAATAAATAAATAAAGTTAATATCGCTAATATTAATTCACACCAAGAAATTACAAAGTTTATATCAAAGTTTGTATTATTATTATTATTATTATTATTATTATTATTATTATTATTATTATTATTATTATTAAATCTTTGGCACGCTTTTGAAATTATAAATTTAAAATAAAAATTTGTTTAGCTTGCCTCACAACCACTGCAACCTCCAAAATGAAAAAAATGACCAAAATTCAGGAAGTTATTCACATTTCGGAAATGTGTTTCAGATTCGAGATACTTACAAGGAATTTTTTACAATTTAAAAAAAATAAATAAATCTGTTTTTGGTTTGTTCATCTGGGTTGAGTGCGAACGGTGACCCCACAATTAGAATTAGCACACTCGAGTCGCCTACCTTTCGGGAGATCGAAAATGTCAACCCAAAAGGAGTATAATGTAAAGAGGTCACTCTGGGAAAATTTGATGGGAAATATAACTTTTATTTTATTTTGGGGTGAATTAATAGAAAAAGAAAACATATAATCCATTTATCTTGCAATAGTTAATGGCATGCTGATAATGTTTCCCAAAAGCTCCCTAATATTTTCTTTTTAGCGTTTATAAAATAAACCCATAATTACCAATGTACATGGAATTTTCAGTAAAGTCAGTCTTTTAATGTATATACACTCTTATTCAAATTAATTAAAACAACTGCTTTAGTTTCCTTTCTTTCATCATACGGTCTGTTTTAGACCCATTGGCAGGGTGTAATCGTTTTCTATTTTTACCCGCAAATTAGGTCATTTACAGTGGTGTACAGTAATATGAATCTATTTTCGGGGTGTATGATGAATTTTGCTTGGATTTGAAAAATATTGCGCCATCCGTGATTGCATCAGATTTTCATCACGCCCAGACACTATTGTCTCGATTGTCGATTAGTTGTCCTACGACCATTGTCTGCGATGGACGTTACTCCAAGTAAGCGTACGGAAATTGTAACGCTACACTAACACACTGGCAAGCTATACCAATGAGCAGATCAAAGTACTATAGACTGGCCCGGAAACTCCTGATTTAAATCCAGTCGAGAATTTGTGGTCAGTCTGCAAGGAACTACTTCGTGGAATAGACATACGAAGTACAAACATATGCACTACGTCATGTTTCTTTGAAAAAATAAAAAAAAGAGTAAATAACAATGGATTTTTTTTTGTTTTGCTTCAATTAATCTGCACAACGGTGTACATAATTAATTGAGGAACACACAATGTGTCAGCTATACATATATATATATATATATATATATATATATATTATCAAAAATTAATTCCTCAGCCTATTCATTATGCGATGAACTCTTTTGAATAAATTCTTTGTTTTTTCAATAGTAGTTTTAAGGATGACTTGTTTTTCAATCATTATTCCTAACAGTATATACGAATGTATTTACAGTGAGCCCCCGCCTATTCGCGTTTCAGCATTCGCGACTTCACACATTCGCGGATTTTTCTTAAGAACATACTTTTTATTTGCGGAAACCCCGAATATTCTCGTGTTTTTCCGATTAAAAAATTATACACAAATGTACAAATTATTCGCTAAGAACTCCCTCGATTCCCGTATTTTTTCGATAGAGCATATTTAATATATCCTTGTATTATTTTCCTGTTATTTAAGTGACTTAAAACATATAACAGTCCATTTTATGTTGAAAATTGACAGAATTGTACATCTTCATTGTAAAAAAAAACCGCAAAAACACACGTAGTGCTTGGAGTTCATTCTTTTGAGCCTGGTCAGTATATACCTAGGGGACCGCTTGGTGATACTCAATGCTGTAAGCTTTGAAAGTGCTGGGGTCTTAAAAGTGGCTTATGCTAAATCTGGGGACACCATCACAGTTCTGGTTCTAGAAAATTCTTTAAACTTTTATATATTTTATGTCCTGTTACACATTTCTAACAGTATTTTCAATGGTTGTATCGATCTATGCGTAATTAAAAATGGTTATTGTACGTATGAAAGAAAATTTACGCTAAGTCTATGGTCACCAATACTATTTTTCTAAAATGTTTTTAAAAAGGGTCTGAAATGCTTCTAAAGTGTTTAGGATGAAAGTTTAAGGCATATGGGGTTTTAACAATCAAAATAGGTACGTATAAGCACTTTTAGGGGGTGGGTACAAATATACACGGATTCTAACTATTGGCAGCCGGTTCTGGTCGCTAACTTCCGCGAATACGGGGGACTCATTGTATAAATATTTCAATTCTACAGGGTGGTCCGAAAGTCGTGTCAATATAACTTTGTATTTCATATGATAGACATGAGTTTCCTACACTTTGGAAAATTTCAGGTATATGGACACAGGTATATATTGATTGTAGGTATATGGTCAGATGATCGTGTGCATTCTGACAAGACCTTGGAAGATGAGCAACATGACTTCACTGCAAGATCCAACAAACCAGCTCCCCCGAAGAGGACAATATTTAAAAACAATAGACACTCACTGTGTTACTGGCCTTAAGAACTTAAGAAGATATTTTTTAATGGGCTGTGATTGGACAGTTCTAAGGTAAACCGACCCCTTTGAAGGGGAAGGGAGAACTGTTACCGGACCTTAGCGAGCCGTTGGAGTGGATACCGCTTAGGAAGAAGAGGTTCGTTTCTCCCTGAAAAGGCGGGCAGTGTTTGCCCATAAGTAATGCATGCATGGGTAATAAAGTTGCTGAAGGCAAGTTTCCTTTTAAGTCTTCAGAGAAAGTTTGAAAAGAAGTCCTCTCAAGGAAGCCCCAGAAAAGAAAGAATCGAGAAGTCCCTAAGTGGTGTTTGGGGCTAATGGCATTTGCGAAGAAAAAGAAGGAACAGCAAAAACGTCCGGTTACAAAAAGTGTATTACCCCGTGTTTCTAGTAAGTTTTCCCCATTCTTGGCTGTAAAAGAAACTTTCCATTCGGACGGGAGGAAGATAAGAAGAAAAAGAAGGGTGATTGGTCACCAACGAAAAGAGAACTTCGTCTCCATAAGAAACAAAAGAAAAAAGAAAAGAAACTTTGAACATTGAATGGACAGTAAGTGAACTGCGGAGCAAAGGCTCTCCTTTTTTTATCATTGACACAACGGGTGGGCTCAATCCTTTTGATTTTTTTTTTTTGGGGGGGGGTGCATTGTATTTTTTTAAGTTTTTCTCTGGTATATGTTTTACATTGTGTTAGAGAATAGATTATCCTATTCTCAGCAAAAAAGACAAATTTTTACAAGCACCATTGTTTAGTTGGTTAGTAAGAAACATTTTTTTCTTTATATATTTGAATTGGATTTCCATTTTTTTTTCTTTTTCGTTATTATGTCGGAGAGTAGTGAAAATACTATTACAGCAGTTTTTATTTTCTGAAAGAAAAGAAAATTTCCGAAAAATACTCGTGGGGTTGGGGAGACAACATTTTCGCCCCACTCTCTACTTTTAAGGCTAACTTTTTTTAGCCATAATTCTAAGCAACGTCGAGCTTGGTCACTACCTACCTGGGTGACCGCTAGGTGATACCCGATGCTGTAAGCTTTGAAACTACGGGTGGCTTAATAGATAATGGCTGGGGACTGTTAATCGGAGAGCTGTGTTCCATTTCCAGTTGGGTTCGTTATATCCACTTGTACGCAAATATCCCCTTTTCCCTCAGCTATGGATTAATTAGTAAGACTTGTATGCCTAAAACTATTATTATCTCCAAAAGTAAAATAAAATAAAGTAAAATAAAATAAAACTGCGTAAGAATATTTTGGTTTCGGTATTAAATGACCCATATATATGTTGATATGCCACCAATCAGAAACAACCAACCAACAATCTACACAGAGGCTATCCTAAATAAGCTGTAGTCTCTACCACAATTTAGGATTATAGTGCGTTTGGTGGGTGACACGGCAATTAAACTACAGGACGTCCTAGACAGGTTAGTAAAAGAAGGCAAGAAAAAAGGACTATCGGTTGCAAGAACACAGAAAGGATGGTCAACAGCAAGAGAAGTTTTCCTTCTCTTAAAATGGTCGCCAACTAAGGTTAAATGCACAGTCTGTCTTGCTATTTTTTTCGTTTCCTAATATTAACCAATAAAAGGCCCAAGTGCCACGCAAGGTAGAGGGTTACTGCGTGGAGTTTCACAAGCGCAAGAAAGAGCAAATGAAGTTCTTGGAGTCATGCAGGAAAGATAGTGACTAACTCTAGACTTGAAAAGGTCAACATTTAGTGAATATAATTTCAGGGTTTAGGCGGAGACGTTAGAAGTATAGAGTCAAAGTAATGTTTTGAAGGATCAGAGTTCAGACGGATATTTTAGGAGTATAATGTTGTTATATACTGTACTTATGAATACTAATGGGTATGTCCAAATCTTCATAAATATGTAGGTCACTATTGTAAATGGGGGAATATACTGTCTAATTAGTCCACCACTAGGAGTGGTTTACCTACTTCATGCCGCTGGCGAGTATTGTATTCTGTTGATGTTATAAAGATTAACATTTCATTTCCAACCTACGATTTGGTTATTCCTCATTTGGTGACCTTTTCTAGGTTCCCAAAAAGTTGAAGTTTAGGAGGGTCAGAGTTCAGGCAGAGATTTTAGAAGTATAGTGTTCAAGTAGATGTTTAGAAGGATCAGAGTTCAGGCGGAGATATTAGGAGTATAGAGTTGAAGTAGATGTTGAGAAGGGTCAGAGTTCAGGCAGAGATTTTAGAAGTATACAGTTGAAGTAGATGTTTAGAAGGGTCAGAGCACAGGCGGAGATTTTAGGAGTATAGAGTTGAAGTAGATGTTTAGAAGGGTCAGAGTTCAGGCAGAGATTTTAGAAGTATAGTGTTGAAGTAGATGTTTAGAAGGGTCAGAGCTCAGGCAGAGATTTTAGAAGTATAGTGTTGAAGTAGATGCTTAGAAGGGTCAGAGCTCAGGCAGAGATTTTAGAAGTATAGAGTTGAAGTAGATGTTGAGAAGGGTCAGAGCTCAGGCGGAGATTTTAGGAGTATAGTGTTGAAGTAGATGTTTAGAATAGTCAGTGTTCAGGCAGAGATTTTAGAGGTATAGTGTTGAAGTAGATGTTTAGAAGGGTCAGAGCTCAGGCGGAGATTTTAGAAGTATACAGTTGAAGTAGATGTTTAGAAGGGTCAAAGTTTAGGCAGAGATTTTAGAAGTATAAAGTTGAAGTAGATGTTTAGAAGGGTCAGAGTTCAGGCGGAGATTTTAGGAGTATAGTGTTGAAGTAGATGTTTAGAACGGTCAGAGTTCAGGCAGAGATTTTAGGAGTATAATTTTGAAGTAGATATTTAGAAGAGTCAGAGTTCAAGTGAAGATATCAGGAGTATAGTGTTGAAGTAGACTTTAGAAGCAAACAGCAACTCAATCCTAAACTGGAAACAAGGGATAAACCTCTACTCTTGTTCAAAAAACTGGGGACGTGTGTGAGCCGGGCGATAGGCAAATCTATCTACTTCTATTGTCATAGTTAGGGGAAGAATTGATGGATTCGTACTCTTCCCAAGGGTAAGTAAATCTAACGAACTCAGCTGGAATGCGAACCCGACTCTTCGAGTTCTCCTTCCGAGCCATTATCCTTAATTATCCATGAAATCACCACGCATACATATCAAAAAATAGTGATAAAAAGTAATACAGGCTGAGTATCCTTTATCCAAAATTCCAAAATCCGAAAACCTCCAAAATACAAAAATCTTTCAGGAGCTGACACGATTTGCCCTAAATGCAAAATGACAAGATATGTTTCTGTCTAGTAAGCTAAGGAAATGACTGTTATTCTCATCGTACTTTGCTTTTGCGACCTGAACATCAATGTTTTGAAACTAACCTATTTTTCAGCATATTCCAGACAGATTAACTTACTGAAGGAGAATTTTCTAGAACTTTCCAGAAGTTTCAAGAATATTCGATAAGTTTCTAAAAGTTTCAAGAATTTCTAGAACGTTCTGGTAACATAGATGGCAGCATAAATACGAGCAACCTATGCTGAACAGTTCTTGTCGACTTGTAGGCTGTCCAAGTGAATACAAGTCGAAGTTAACTTCTACATTTTTTGTAGTCTCTGTTGTATAATCCTAGAATAAATAAACGTTACTACTGAATCATGTGTTGCTTTGTTCTTATTTTGCGTGAAAGGTTCCTAGGTGTTGTATGTCATCTCATCTACCCCGGCTCCCCCAGTCTAGCAACATAGCCTAAGTTGTTGCCAGTTTTTGTTAGCGATCCTCACAACACCTATGTTGTTGGATTATTTACCAAGCATTTTGTTCCCAGTAAAGATATTTAAAATCTCGAGAAGTCCAGTTATTCATATATTTCTTATAAGTAGTGATTATATTTTTTGTATACGTTCAGAAAGTGCAAGCATTATTTTGACATGAAATCTTAATTTCAACACTTCAAAATCTGTGTGAGAATGACATGACTAGCATCATTACCTGTAGCTTTATGTACACAAAATCCTTTAAATTGTATATAAAACTACCATGGGTGGAGTAATGGATAGCCGCTCGGATTGTGGAATCGGAGAGCCGAGTTCGAATTCTAGTCGAATCCATTACATTCACTTAGGTGGTAATTCCCTTGGGAAAGGTATGAATCCTCTTCTTCTCCCCTGTTTTATTTATTAACACAAACAAAACAATTTATTATAATTTATAATAAAAAGGAGGCACTGTGGAGTAATGGATAGTCGCTCGGATTGAGGAATCAGAGAGCCGAGTTTGAATTCTAGTCGAATCCATTGCATTCACTTAGGTGGTAATTCCCTTGGGAAAGGTATGAATCCTCTTCTTCTCCCCTGATTTATTTATTAACACAAACAAAACAATTTATTATAATTTACAATAAAAAGGAGGCACTGTGGAGTAATGGATAGCCGCTCGGATTGAGGAATCGGAGAGCCGAGTTCGAATTCTAGTCGAATCCATTACATTCACTTACGTACTAATAACCTTGGGAATGGTATGAATCCTCTTCTTCTCCCATGAGTTATTTATTAACACAAACATAACAAATTATTATAATTTACAATAAAAACGAGGCCCTGTGAAGTAATGGATGGTTGCTCGGATTGGGGAATCAGATAGCCGAGTTCGAATTCCAGTCGAATCCATTACATTCACTTACGTGCTAATACCCTTTGGAAAGGTATGAATCCTCTTCTTCTCCATCTATGGATAAAATAGCAGGACAGAACGGTTTCTTTAGCTTTCAATGGCAACTGCGAGAAATGGCAAGGGGAAAAATATACTTCATCATTCATGTATCTTTCGATACATGATCGCCTAAGCGTGTATCACGCATGTCACATAACTGACTGAATGATTACTAATGATTTTACTATAGAAACTCATTGAAAATGAGGAAGAGAGGGATTGTCAGTGGTCAGGAATGAAGGCAAGGGTTAATGAGAGAATAGAGTATGTATAATGCAAATGCCGTTGGGAAAGATATGGATCCTGTTCCTCTCCCCCAGCATAGACCGGGTTCTATAGTCTTGGATGGCAACTGGTCTACCGCAGCAAGAAATGGCAACCTACTGCGGGGAAAATCTACTTCGTCATTCATGTATAAAAGATACATGATCGGCTAAGTGTGTATCACGCATGGCACATAACTGACGGACTGACTGACCATCGGAGTAGATATTTACTCAACCCTCCACGAGGTCAGGTTGTGAGACAAGGTCGGTTTAATGTGGGCATCCCGAGCGCGTGCACCCGGGCAGGAACAAAAAATTCCCGAGCCGCCACAACCGTCGGTTGCGCTGGCCTCGGTGCGAGCAACGATCCCTCCCTCTGGTGCAATGGGAGGGCGCGGCCTCGGGAATCTGTTCCCGAGGGCTGGTACCTCTGACAGAGTATATGTATAAGCTCTGTTATGAAATGTAAAAGGATATCGTGTCTATTCTTGCGTTTCATTCCCAAACTGACCCATTTTACATTAAATATCCTGTATACGAAAAAATTTGAAAACCGAATCACTTCCGGTTTCAAGAATTCCGGATAATCGACTCTCAACCAGTAATGACATAAAGAAATGATTAAAAAAAGAAATTAAGTATTTAAATATATATTAGAAATTAAATCACTTTTACACCATGAAAGATCTTGTTTGAACTATTTTTATTCAGACTATTGTCTTCGTCTTTGTTGCTATTATCACAACGTTTCGGCCTTTGTGCCCTACAGTCTTCCTCAGGTGTATATGGATCAGGATAACCGATAGGAAATTCTGAACTTAACCCTGTAGACGATTCTCATTCCAGTAGACGTGTCTAGGGAATATAAGTTATTATTTAGATTACTTGCTGCGTTTGTAGTTCTTGCTTTTACCGTAGTTGGACTTGTGAGAGTCTCTAACCTCATAGCGAAAAAACCGAGATACTGATCGGGCTTCAGTTACTACTCGCATGGCTTGAACTCAGAACCAATAGGTCACCAAATTCACCAACGCTTTAATCTACTAGGTCATCCCGTGGGACAATTGGCTGTCGTGGACTTGGAGCTATAAACCTAATCTACATGCAGATTAATGTTGCAACTTCCGCTGTCTGTCATGTTTTAATTGCTACTGCTGCTATTGGGGACATGATGGCATTTTTGTTTCTGTCATCATTGCGCCGGGTAGTATGTACCTCGATTCAGTGGAAATAGGGCGAGCAATATCTGAACAGTACTAAAAGTAAGAACTGGACGAGACATGGGCAGTGGAACGAGAACTGCCTACTCCTGTAGATTAAATATAGGGTTCAGTTCAATCACTGGACAGGGCGGTGTGTACTTAGGTTCACTGGAAATAGGGCGCGCAATAACATAGCAGTACGAAAAATAAGAACTAGAAGAGATATACCGAGATATGGGCAGTGCGACGAGAACAGCCTACCCCTGTAGATTAAATAAAGGGTTCAGTTCAATCTCTACATAGGGCAGCGTTAACTTGGATTTAGTGGAAATAGGGTGGGCAATAACTGAGCAGTACTAAAAACAAGTGGACGAGATATTCCGAGACATGGAACGAGAAGAGCCTAAATAGTTAAAATAAAGTGTTCAGTTTAGAATTGCCTGTAGGTTACAGTTATACACCTGAAGAAGGCCGTTTCGACGAAAACTAGCGGGCTTCCAATATCCCCGACTATTTCAACGTTACGCTGCATCGTAACCTGGCGGGTGATTCCGACAGTTTCAGTTATTCTCTGGTACCTGCTGGTCATTCCACACGGCTGGACGACGTGGACAGTGGTACTTCGGGTATTTTCAAGGATACCGCCCATGGGGCCGAATCCCTGGAAACGTTCTTCTTCGTGAATGTTGACAAAACGATCGGCGGGTCTTATTCTTTGTCTGGGTTGAAGATCAAAACGATTGTAACTATCGCCAACGGAGACGTACCGGCAGTTGTTGGATTCCCAGCCGTGGATGTTTTTGCAAAAGGTGTTTTTGTTGTTGCGAAAGTTGGAATAGTTGTTGTTGTTGTTGTTGGTGGTGGTGGTGGTGGTGGTGTTGCTGTGTTTATGGTCCTTGCTTCTACCGGAGTTGGACTTGACCCCGTACTGAAAAGACCGAGATACGACTCTGTTCATTCTGATCGGGGTTTTAGTGGCCAATCTGGTGTGAAGATGTCGACTGAGAAAAGGCAACTGTAATTAGAAAGAAAAACTGATTTGATTTCGAAACTGAAAAACGTCTACAAAATAAAAATAGAATTACAATTTACAAGTCATTTATTTATTTATTTATTTATTTCATTTATTTTATTTATTTTATTTATTTTGTTTATTTATTTCATTTATTAGGTTGGTGCAAAAAATAATGTCGTTTTCTCACATATTAACATATGTGAGAAAACGACATTATTTTTGAAGCAACCTAATATTTCATTTATTTCTTTCATTTATTTTATTTTTTATTTATTTTTTTATTTATTTTTTTATTTATTTATTTCATTTATATTATTTATTTATTTTATTTATTTTATTTATTTATTTTATTTATTTCATTTATTTTGTTTATGTATTAGTTTTGTAATTAGACATAACTAATTGTGGATAAAGTTTACATATTTAATAAACATCTGTATCTATGTGATGTACTATGAGTACTTACATTATTCAAACTGTTATCCTCATTCCCATATTCACAATAAATGAACACGCACACACACACACACACACACACACACACACACACACATATATATATATATATATATATATATATATATATATATATATATATATCTGCGGGTGTCTGTTTGTCCGTCTGTTTGTGTGTCCGTGTGTGTATATATATCCTTATATGAGTATATATTATTATGCAAAATTATGACTACATTCGGATTATATATATATATATATATATATATATATATATATATATACGGCACTATAAAACCACATAAACCTAACTATCCTCTCCTTCCTATCATATCGCAAATTCCAACTCCTGTATATCATCTAACAAAATACATTAACCAACTCATTACTCCCTATCTTCCTAGTAAATATAATGTTAAGTGAACATTAGAAGTAATCCAAATCCTTAAAAGTGAAAAACCCGACAATGAAATCATGACTTCACTTGATGTTGAAAACATATTTACCAATGTCCCTGTTAGTGAAACTATTGATATAATTATAAGGAATATATAGAGTAATTCATCTTTACCTCCACTTAAAATTAATCCTAATATATTACGGAAACTACTATTAGTTTGTACTACTGAAGTCCCTTTCTTAGATCATAATAATAATATATATGTACAACGTGATGGTCTCTCCATAGGTTCAGTACTGGGTCCGACATTTGCAATTTCTCCATGCCGAACCTCAAAAATAAGATATTTACAGATGTTAAAAAACCATCCATCTACCTAAGATACGTTGATGATATCCTTATGTTAGTTAAAAATACAAATGAAATACTTAAACTTCAAAAACGATTCCAAAATAATTCTGTCCTTAAATTCACGTATGAACTCAATACTAATAACAAATAATAACAAATTTACTATGCTTCATGAATCTATGGAAATGTTTTTTGATCAATATGATCGCTCCAACAACTGGAGTTATGGATGTCCTCATGTGCTACATTCTAATGTGCAGATATTGTTCCACTTTATCATGCCGAGTTTTATATTTAGTGGGTGCTAATACCGCGCAACTTGATACAAGTTAGTCAATTGTTTCTGGATATTTATCACCTTAATCTGCATTTTTGACTGACACAATATTTCAGTATATGTGCTTGATAATTCCTCGTTAGCAAGCATTGGTCCTATACAGCAAGGACAAAACCTTCAATTTCAGCTTTTAATCCTATACCACGTAGCCACTGATGGGTACGGGGTTTGTCTACATCAGCTTGTTTGGTGACAGGCAGATTATTGACCGTGAAGCGGTTTATGTTGAAATCGTTTCTGTATCTGATCGGTTGCATTTGAGTTTGCTTCCTTTTTTAAGTATTTTGCAGCTTTTGGTGTATTGTGTTTTATCTATCTATCTATCTATCTATCTATCTATCTCAATCTGTTCATCTAACTATCTATCTATCTATCTCAGTCTGTTCATGTCTATCTAGCTTTAGTCGGTGTATTGTACTTGTACTTTTTCAGACATTTGAAACACCATAATTATTATAAAAACCTGTGCAAATTTCACGGTTTGATATTTTAATTTTCTGATGAATCTTAATTCTTAAGTTAATGATCCATTGTTTATCTTCGATAATGGTAGGACATAATGAACATGTTAACTAAGGAACAAGCGAGATAATTATTATTAGTAAATGTTAAGATTTTAGCATTCTGTTGCATGACGAGCTTATACAACAGACGAGCTTCTCATACAATGGCCATATTGTTCGTGCTTTCAACATTATAATAATTATGCAAATGGTTTATGAAATGTGTATGCACTTCATAAGACTTACATTTTGGTCGAGAATAAATTCATTATCTTAATGACATTGAAGGAATAGAGAGCCATAAAATATCTATCTATCTATCTATCTATTTTTTACGGTTTTTAAGAATCTATCTATCTATCAATCAATCAAATAATCTATCTATCTCCGTTCTTTCAAATCTGTCTATCTATCTACGTCCCTTTATATCTATCTATCTAGTTTTTACGGTCTATCAGAATCTATCTATCAATTTTTCATTGTCTATCAGAATTTATCTATCTCCGTTTATTTAGATCTATCTATCTATATATCTATCTATCTATCAAATTTCTGGCTCTGTCTATATTTCTTAGATTAGGTATTATGTACATTATTTGAATTATTCGGACTATTGTCCTCATCTTTGTCGCCATATTTATTAAAACGTTTTGGCCGTTGTACGCTCCGGCCTTCTTCATCATCATACTACCGGTTGACAAAGGTAATGCAACTGTAGTGATGGACAAATCAGATTATTCAAGAAAACTGGAAGACCTCATTAGCAATGGTAGCTACAGCAAAGTGAAAAAGGATCCTACTATGAAAACGGAACGAAAAACTGTCACAGATCCTAATCAAGAACAAGGATCACTTTGCCCCTAAGACGTATAGGCAGTTATCACAGCGTTACACCAAGTTACCTCACATATACGGTCTCCCTAAGATTCACAAAGACGGTATTCCGCTCAGGCCGATTGTTAGTTGCCAAGGCTCCGTGTGCCACCCCCTGAGTCGCTTCCTTGTAGATATAATTGACCCATTGATTGGAAAGTCTCCTTCATATGTCCGAAACTTCGCGCACTTCGTGGAAATAATCAAAGATGCTCCCATCCTATCCAACCAGATGGTGAGCTTGGACGTGGTGAGTTTGTTCACCAAGGTACCCACGGAGGAGGCACTCTCGGTAGTCAGGGACAGATTGGCATCTGACTCTTCCCTAGAAGAACGGACCAGTATTCCAATAGATAACCTGATGGAGATGTTGACTTTCTGTATACAAACAACACACTTCGGAATGGGATCACACATATATCGACTGGATGAGGGCTTAGCAATGGGCTCGCCATTATCACCAGCAATGGCGAATATATACATGGAATACTTTGAGGAAATGGCATTAGAATCTATATCCCTAAAGCCAACTATTTGGTTAAGGTACGTAGATGAAACCTTCATACTCTGGCCACACCAGGAAGATGTTCAGGTTCTACTGGACCATGTGAACTCAATAAGACCTATAAGAGAGTAACAACACATTCCCAAACCTGGATGTTCTAATATCTCGAACAGAGCATGGGTTTAAGACATCGGTATACCGTAAACTGACATTCGCCAGACAGTACCTCAATTTCAACTCCTACCATCCATACAGCGTAAAGAAAGGGATCGCCCGTTGCTTACAACACCGAGCAAAAGTCATAAGTGGCGACCCAGAGACATTAGATAAAGAATTAGTCAGTATAAGTAGTACCCTACAACGTAACAACTACCCTGGGTACATGGCAGCAGACCCCAAAACTGGGATAGGCGGGTACAAGAGGAGGACAACAACACTCAGAAAACAGTCTGCCTGCCTTATGTGAACGGGTTATCAGAGAAAATACAAAGGATCTGCGGTCAATATAGCATCAGGACAACCTTCACTTCGCAGATATCTCTCCCGAGTAAGACCCCCCCCATAGAGGAGAACATGACTAAAGACTGTGTGTACGTTATCCCGTGCAGCTGCGGAAAGGGATATAAAGGAGAGACAGGCCGCTTCCTCAAGAAGAAGGGAGATCACCGCCCTCTGTGGGATCATGTTGAGATCATAGACAAGGAACACCATTGGAAAATTCGTAAACTTAAGGAATCAGCACATATGCTAGGCCACAAAAATCTCCTGAGCCGACCAAGCATAGAAATACTACAATATGGAAACCAGTAATAAGGAGTGTCAGAGAAAAGCAATGATAACAACAACAGTTGCAATATAAGCTCTGGTAAAAATATGTAATGATAACAGCAAAACTTGCAATATGAGCACTGGTAAAAATGGTTGCTGAAGACATTAGGTTTATAATACATAGAAATTCATACACAAATGTCCTCAAGGACACATGGCACAGGCGTTGGTTTGATCCAGTGACAGGACCCAAAGAGTGTGAGTTCAATACCCGGTTAAGGCAATGGAGAACTTTCAGAGGGAAATTAACAGGAGATAACTGATGACATCCATCAAACATTGAACAGAGAAATAAAGGGTTCGGTTCGACATTCCAACCATCTGAAGTAATAAATATGGTGACAAAGATGATGACAAAAGTTCGAATAATGTAAATAATGTAAATTTCAGAATCTATCCCTGTTCGTTCATATCTATCTAACTATATATCTATCTAAACCTGATTATATATATATATATATATATATATATATATATATATATATACACGGCTTTTGCACAGGTCATAGTCTCATATACACCAGTTAACCTTCAAGATAGGAATCTAACGTAGACCTATTTAACAAGTGTAATATTGGAGGAATCGAAACTTTTCTCATACAGTCTCATCTTAAGAATGTCTGATGATCAGCACTACAAAAGTGTAGGACGACCATGGCTAAGATACAAAGGCAAGCTGAAGAGCAACTTGTCGGCAATCGAGCGCTTAGCCTTGGAGCGGGTAGAATGAAGATCAATTGTTTTAGTGGACTCTGCAGTTTTCAATCGGCTTGTCTGAATCCTCTTCAAGAAGCGAGGGCAAGATCTAAAAGGTCAGCCAATCTAACAGTGATCCCATTTCACAATCCTCACACGTGCTCCATATGTGGCCTCCTTTGTAAATCACTAGTGGGTCTTAAGTGCCACTTAAGATTATTGCACAAAATTTCATAACTGAATCAATTGGTTAAGTTCTCAGAGGCTCATATGTTGAAACCGACGGGAGAGTCCATTAAAAAGATTATCTATCTGTTCCAAAATGATTATATATTTATCTCAATCTGATTATTATTTATCATCGTTTGTTCACACACACACACACACACACACACACATATATATATATATATATAACAATTTAATTCAAGTATCTTTGATTAAATAATTTAGAGGTACAATGTCTACTTATTTGCGGCCCAAAATAAATAAATCAACGAATATAGTAACAGATTACTTAAATATTTATAGCGGTAAATTCTTGAAGTAATTTAACTTAGATTCCTTAAAAACTATAATTTAAAAAGTCTTTAAAACCCATATAAAAATATATGTTTATTATAAGTGATTATAATAAAAACATTTTGAAATTGATACACAATGGTACGTACAGTGGATTTTATTCCATCTCTTCTTTCATTCATTATATATATATATATATATATATATATATATATATATATATATATATATATATATATATATATATATATATATATATTATAGACAATAAAAAATAAATCAAAAATAAAAATGCCAATGTGTTGTAGTGTATCTTATATATACCCCTAAATCAGCAAAAAACAGACAGGATGACACGTTCTTATACAAGGAAGCCAGTATCAACAGGCAGAAATTACAAACCTACACCTAACCCTTAACTTATATTTACACTTTGCCATCTTAAAATTGACTTGTATTCTGATTCGTCAAAAAAGGCATCACCCTTTTAAATTTATTAATCACTTCCTCCTCCGATTTAAACTATAATATAATACTATTTAGCTTTAAAAATGTATTTTTTCGAAAGCTATTTAAACATCTCTTAGAAAGGAGCAAAAATGTTAATTTTAATTTAAAGTTTAGTTTTTAGTTTCGAAACATGGTAATTATTGTGTCACGATGAATACATATTTGTAAATAATAATATTATTGTTTATATATATATATATATATATATATATATATATATATATATATATATATATATATATGTGTGTGTGTAGTTATAAGGAAGATATATATGTATATATATATATGTATAAGGAAGAGGTTATAGTTGTTCAAACGAGAGAAAAATGTGTATATTAAAAAGAAGAGAGAAACCGCAAACGTTTTTGGTTGTAATGTGGATTTTTTTTTATCTTATTTTATTTTTTTTAAATATTAGGCTTTATTTATTTATTTATGGAAAATAAAGCATAATATTTTTTAAAAAAATCTACATTATAACCAAAAATGTTTGCGTTTTCTCTCTTCTTTTTAGTATACACAATTTTCTCTCGTTTGAACAACTATAACCTCTTCCTTATACATATATATATACATATATATCTTCCTTATAACTACATACATACATATATATATATATATATATATATATATATACATACATATATATATATATATATATATATATATATATATATATATATATAATTTATATATCTCAGTCTTTTTCTATCCAATGATCTCAGTCTGTTCTCTCTCTCTCTCTCTCTCTCTCTCTCTCTCTCTCTCTCTCTCTCTCTCTCTCTCTCTGTGCTGTGTGTGTGTGTTTGTGTGTGTAAATGAGACACACACATCTCCTCAATTAGTTCTAATATAAATGTTATTTATTATCGGATTTAATCAGTCACTCTCTTGTACACCACAAATTACTAACTTCTCTTCCAAAATATCAATTCTAACACTTGCAATATACCAGAAATCATTTTTACATGATCACCAGATTTCACGAACTCAGTGACTTTCGACAATGACGCGTCGTATATCAAAATGTTTTGTAGATTATCCAAATGCTTCTACTCATCTATCCTTCACTTGTTTCAGGGACATAGTTACGATATTTGTCTTTAGCTTTCGGTGGTAATTAATTATTGCAATTAACCTGGTAATGAGTTGCCAAAAATAATGAAACCATTTCAGTGGTGTGTGTATAAAAATTGTTTTTGCCCCCACATCACACGCGCCACACGACACACCCCACTCCACAAAAAAAAATGACGCCGCCATTGCGAAAAACACGACGAATACGTGCATGATGATATCAAGACAAAGTATTTTATTTAACATACTGAATCGTTTGTTTCTTTTTCTACTGTTGTTCTCCCAGCACAAGTCCTGAGGCCCAAGCCTGGTTGGTCATTTTGTTTAGTGGCATATCAACATCTCGAACTCTAAATATTTGGAACACAATATTATGGCTTCAACTAAATATATTTTGAACGCAATTGTATGCCTTCAACTACAGATAAAATTTATTGTTGGTCATTTTGTTTAGCGGCATATCAACATCTCTATGGGTTATTTAATACCGAAATCTAAATATTTTGAACAAAATTTTGTAGCTTCAGCTAAATATATTTTGAACTCAATTGTATGCCTTCAACTACATATATGTATTTTTGGTCATTTTGTTTAGCGGCATATCAACATCTCTATGGGTTATTTAATACCGAAATCTAAATATTTGGAACACAATTTTATGGTTTCAAGTAAATATATTTTGAACGCAATTATATGCCTCCATCTAAATATATGTATTGTTGGTCATTTTGTTTAGCGGCATATCAACCTCTATAGATTATTTAATACCGAAAACACAATTTTATGGTTTTAAGTAAATATATTTTGATCTGTCATCTCATATACCACTGTAGAAACTGTTAAATGTAGCCGTCCCTTCTACTTCAACAGCTTCTTATATCGCACTTCCCGACAGTGGAACTCCCTTCCTCTTACTTGCTTCCCTGATAGCTAAAATCTACAAATATTCAAATGTAATGTCAATCGATATCTTCTGATGCATTCTTTCCTCAAACACCCCTCTTTTCTCTCACTCTCTGTAACCGCTTGCGTGCTAGTGGCACTCCCGCCTTTTTTTTTTTTTTTTTTTGACTATATAGACCATCGATTTCGTCTTCGGAAGGACAACTAAAATGGTATACACAGTTAGTCTTTGGGCAATTGTTTTCTTTAGAAGTTGCCGAGAAAGTTGCGTTTTTTTCAACGAAGATGGGCTTCCAGGTCACGAGAAACAGCCGGGTTGGTAGTGCTTTTCGGAAATACTGCCTCTGTCTCAAGACCTCGATTCCTGTCAAAGATTTCTCTATTAACAATAATTGAAATGTATCGTCATTGTAACTGTCTATGATAGAAGCTCGGAGGAATGGCCGCCGTCCTAGTAACATTGATTAGGGGTGGCTTATTTTTTATCCCAATAGCGGGTAAGCAACTTGTGTTCGTTTCGGGAACAATTGTGGATTAGTCTGACGACGGATACGTACTGATTTAGCTAAGAACTTAAAAACTGAACTGCTACCAAGTGGATGATGGAAAGCCTTTTTTGTAACACGGACCGACCTCTCTCGCCACTAGGCCCGGGAACAAGACTATAGTTTTGTGAGGTACACCTTATTTACCACGATATGCTAATGCACAGTCCCTACCGGCCGACTGCTGTCCCGTGCACCAAGATGACCCCAACTTTTTTCCACAAAACATCATTAGTAACGACAAGACTAAGATTCTCTTATTTTATGATGAAATATGATTTTACTGTTTTGCGTAATTTATGTGGATGTGCGGGTGGTGTTACGGATAATGTCGAGGAAAATGAAATCGGCGTACCGAGTTCAAGATCCGGGCTTTTTTTGCGTTCACTTTCGTGCAAATGCCCTTCTATGAAAGTGCTGTTTATGTTAACAAGGCACGGTTTAAATTGCTTGATCGTCGACGCTCTGAAAGCATGTCGGATCAAACGACGGTTTCCTCTTCTTCGGGTTACGCAGGTTGAATCTTGCCGGAAAGCCAGTATTTTTCTTTAATAAGAATGCTCGTATATTCATGCCGGTAGACGAAAATATATACTGTTTAATAAATAAACCGAACGTCTACTCAAATATGGCTATCCACTAAAAAGAAATATATATATATATATCCCGTAAAGGTAATAGACCCGTTGGTATATAATCAAAGTGTATCCTAGTACACTATTTACATTATTCGGACTATCCTTATCACAACGTTTCGGCCGTTGTACACGCCGGCCTTCTTCAGGTGGCTGCAATGAACCCTAATGGGGTAGACTGTTCTAGTTCCACATGACATATATAAAGGATATCAGTTATCTCCAGTTAATTCCCCTCTCCAAGTTCTCGACTGCCTTAACCAGGTATTGAACTCACAATTCTTTTACTGTTACTAACTAATACCCTTATCCACTGTGCCATGTGTCTTTGAGGACACACTGTGCATAAATTTCTGGGTATTATAAACCTAATGTCTTCAGCAACCATTTTTTAACCAGTGCAAATATTGCATATCGACAAAATCCTAAACAAAAATATAAATATAAAATGTCGATAATTTACCCATCGCAGCCGATATATATATATATATATATATATATATATATATATATATATATATATATATATATATATATATATATATATATATATATTAGTTCAGGATGACATCTTGCCTCGGATTTTGTATATAGGTGCGTTTGTGTGAACTAAAATGCGGACACCTGTATGTATGTATGTATGTGTGTCTATTTGCATGAGAGTGCCATCCTCAAACAAACACAAAAGGCAATTCCCCCTCCAACTACCAAACATAGTCAAACAAGCATAAATAGTTCCAATTTTTAAAAATAAAACAGTTTGATGAATCCCGAAAGAGTGAAATCCAGAGTTACAAACTCATATCCATACAATTTATCATGTCAACTCAATCACTGATATTGAGAGCCTTTCCACTAATTCATGTACAAATAATATATATATATATTATAAAAACAGGAACTATCAAAAAAAAAACATGAGTTTATATTTATTTCGTTAAAGTCGGAAAAGCGACTTCAACACTTCAGACCTCGTTATACAAATAATTTATTTTTATTTGCATGACGAGATGTGAAGAGTTTAGGTCAATTTTCCGACTTTAACGAAATAAATATAATCTCATGGCTTTTTAATAGTTCCTGTTTTTATAATATTGATTATTGCTCTGTATCTGACATAGATCTCTCCCTGGATCTACATCCTTTTGGAAATCCATACTGATTACTATTATTTTTATTATTATTATCATTATTATTATTATAATATATATATATATATATATATATGTGTGTGTGTGTGTGCGTGTGTGTATAATACAATTTTGGTTATTAAGGTAAATAATTATAGTAATTCATCGAGTCCAGTAGAATCCTCAACGGAAAGCACTGGACAGCCGTTTCGTCCTATTTAGTAGTGGGCATCTACTACCAAGATTCGAACCCGAACCTTTTCAATACAACGCAAGCGTCATACCAACTGTACCAACGGGCCTCGGTGACTAGGCTGAAACTGACTAGACTCGATATAGCGCCGCGATTCACAAATTCCGTGGTGATACTCATCCAAGTATTCATAACACAACGGATTGTGCCCCAAAAACCACGTCTTTTCTTTCCACCGAACCACTTCATCGCAGAGCATTAGCTGGGTCAAGCGAGGATATGCAATAAAATTTTGGGGGTTTACGCAAATCATTAGAGTAATTCATCGAGTCTAGAAGAAACCTCAACAGTATGCAGAAAGCACTGGACGGCTCTTTTGTCCAATTTTTGGGACTCATCAGCAGTGCGCATCCACTACCGATATTCGAACCTGAACTGTTTCGATACAACGCAAGCGTCATACCAACTGTATCAATATATATGTGCAATAAAGAACAAATAGGAAACGTTTATCAATCTAATTTTTTTCATTTTTATTAAAGACTAGCAGTAGAACTCGGCGTTGCCCGGGGATGTAATAGTAAGAGATAGATCAAGTATCGACCATCATAAAGACTGAAAAATAAAATATTAACAAAAATTATTGTTTAAGGTTGACAGACGCGCATGTCTTAATTATTTATTGTTTTTGTTTTTTTTATTTTTTTTTTTACGAATCGGTCAAACCCAAACTCAAACAAAAACATTGGTTTCAATCGTTATGAGTCTACCGATTGAATAGAATTTCATTATAAACAATTGTCTTGTAAATGGAATTTTTAAAGCATTCTGAATGTAAAAATAAAGAAAAAAGTGTGTAAGACAATAAGAAACACTACCTGCCAAAAAAAAGTAAAGTTTTGTTGAAATCGGTTGAAAAATGTAGGAAATCCGATCCCATATATAAACGAACACACGCACAACCTGTGTTTTATAATAAGTATAACTCGATATGAGTTGTCCCCCTTTCATTCTCGCGATGCCTCTTAATCGTGTTTTCAAATTGATTTCGTGCAAAAACAATTGTGTTTTTCCAATTTTTGGTGCTGCAGAACCACCGCAAAGTAATTTTACGTAGTCCTGTGAAGTTTTGTTGAAATCGGTTGAAAAAATATAGGAAATCAGATCCAATATATAAACGAACAGACACAGACACACACACACACACAACCTGGGTTTTATAATAAGTATGATTCCTCTGGGAAGGAGATAAGGAAAAAGAAAGAAATTTCGGTATATTGAATATATTTTTCATTACTCTTTTTTTTTTTACAATCATCAGCTTCTAATAGAATAAGTTCAAAGTATTTTTTTTTTGTAATTTCAATCAGGATTTTTGTGTACATTTTCAAGATTAATTATCTGCAAGAATAATTCTATTTGATCCTTAACAAAGTGATTAATAAAGCCTTTATTTAACCTTACTTGTTACTTTATTTAGAAATGAAGATTAATTTGTCAAACTTAATCAGTCGTTTTTCAATGACTGCCACCTTGTACGAGTAAGTTGCTTACATTTTATTATTTATGTAGGCAGGAGGTAATATTAGCCACTATTGCATGTTGGAGCAATAAAGCTCTGATCATTAAAATACTGACACCATGAAAAGATGATGATGCTAACTTGATATTAAGTTTATATGTAAAACTGAGTTAATTACTTTAAATTGTTTGCGTATTGGAAAATATTTTACCAACAGGTCACCGCTTGAAGATTTACAACGATCTCTAAATAAATAAATGGATTCAACACGGACATTGAGCTTATGTATAGGCATAATAATAATTCTTAAGATCCAGTTCAATATATCGATTGCAATAGATAGATAGATAGATAGATAGATAGATAAGGCGTGTATAGACTTAGATAGATACCTAGAAGGATCTAGATAGACCTAGATAGATATATAGACAAAAAGGCAATGAATAGACTGGGATAGATAGATAGATAGATAGATAGATAGATAGATAGATAGATAGATAAGGCGTGTGTAGACTGAGATAGATACCTAGGAGGATCTAGATAGACCTAGATAGATATATAGACAAAAAGGCAATGAATAGACTGGGATAGATAGATAGATAGATAGATAGATAGATAGATAGATAGATAAGGCGTGTATAGACTTAGATAGATACCTAGAAGGATCTAGATAGACCTAGATAGATATATAGACAAAAAGGCAATGAATAGACTCGGATAGATAGATAGATAGATAGATAGATAGATAGATAGATAAGGCGTGTATAGACTGAGATAGATACCTAGAAGGATCTAGATAGACCTAGATAGATATATAGACAAAAAGGCAATGAATAGACTCGGATAGATAGATAGATAGATAGATAGATAGATAGATAGATAGATAGATAGATAGATAGATAGATAGATAGATGCAAAAAGAGAAAAATAGATGCAACGAGACAGTTGATACTCGCATCTCAGTTACCGGTTACGTGCAACTTCTGTAAAGAGCGTACAAAAAAAGAGAATGTTATATATATATATATATATATATATGTATGTATTATGAAATGGACAAAGTCCGACAATTTCATGTTTATACGTTCTTTTTATAGATACAAATATTTAGGTAAATGCTCTGTTAATAATAGACAGTAATATGATATTTACCGGCCTGAATATCCGAGAGATTTTCATAGAAATTATGCGTCAGTCTATATGACGGTTCCACATAGGATACTGGTTCGATTCCTGACGGAGAATGCTTATTTTAGGCAATAAAATATTTTTTTCGGATTAAACCATATAATTTTACGCTTACGGTGTTTCTGTTTATTTTTTATCTTGTTTGTTTGTTTGTTTTTTCTAAATACTATAAATTTTCTTTGTGATTGCTTAGTTCTAAAGGTTTTATATATTTAATTTTATTATTATCTCCTTATTACTGGAGTTAATGGATAATCTAACTTGGGCTGATTTATAAAAACTATCTAGAATGTTATGAGGGTGGTTTAATTCTTTACTGACGCATCTATATTTATATAAACCTTTGGTATATATATATATATATATATATATATATATATATATATATATATATAAATCATTATCACAGATTAATTAGTCTCATAGATATATTGGCAGCTGATCTCGAAAAGGACGTCAATTAGTTGTTAACTGGTGTAAGAATTTGTTAGTTAAGCCTTCAGAACTAAACAGTCGTCTTAGAGAATCTTTTTTGCTTTGCATCATTATGACTGATGCTAACCTACAGGAGAATAACCCATTGCGCCTTCTTGGAATAAAGTTCTTCAATGATAAGAATTCGAAGGATTATGTAGGGTCAATTGCTAGGTCTGCCTCCAAGAAATGTTATTAAAACAGCTGTAGCTGATCTTAACATTATTTTTGTTAAAAATCTTTTTTTAGTTTCGGTGAATGTTTAAAGTGCTTATGAATTAAATTTATGAAAATTCTTCCGATGTTCTTTTGAACATTACGGTTAAAAGGTGTTTCTGTTTATTTTTGCCTTCTTCGTTTTCTCTTTTCTAAATACTCTAAATAATAGCTCAGTATACAATATTATCTGTCATGCATTGACTTTGTAACGGGACAGATCATACTTTTTTCTGTAATTTCATTTATAGTTGCTTAGTTCTAAAACTTTTATATATTTAATTTATCAAATATTTCTTATTGCTGGAGTTGGTAGATAATCTAACTTGGACTGATTTATGTAAATTTATCTAAATTATCTGCAATTTTCTGTTGGTGGTGGTGGTGGTCGTTTAATTCTTTCCTGGCGTGTTTAGGGTTATATAGATCTTTGGTATATAGTTT
The DNA here is from genome assembly GCA_963932145.1 of Acanthosepion lycidas. Classification (NCBI taxonomy): domain Eukaryota; kingdom Metazoa; phylum Mollusca; class Cephalopoda; order Sepiida; family Sepiidae; genus Acanthosepion; species Acanthosepion lycidas. The sequence continues at coordinate 24,306,259 of OZ010615.1, read as the reverse complement.
GTAGTAAGCATTATTCAAGTTTAACGAATATTTTATCAATGTAGCGAACATATATAATGGTTGTATCTATTGAATTGAAAGTTTTATTTACAAGTTAGTCTATCTATCTAAGTCTTTTCATATCCAGTTATCTATGTATCTTAGTCTGTTCATATTTATCTATGTCAGGCAGTTTATATCTATCTACCTATCTATCTATCAATATATATATATATATATATATATATATATATATATATATATATATGTCAGGTTGTTTACATCTATCTATCAATCTGTCTATCTGTCTATGTATCTTAGTCTGTTCATATCTATCTACGTCAGTCTATTTATATCTATGTTAGGCAGTTTATATCTATCTATCTATCTATCTATCTATCTATCTGTCTGTCTATCTATCCCTCTCTCTCTCTATATATATATGTGTGTGTGTGTGTGTTTATGTTTGTGTGTGTGTCTGTGTGTCAGGATGTTTATATCTATCTGTCGATCTTTATTTTAGTCAGTTCATATCTATCAATCTATCTGTCAGACTGTTTATCTCTCTCTCTTTCTCTCTCTCCCTTTCTCTCTCTCTCTCTCTCTCTCTCTCTCTCTCTCTCTATATATATATATATATATATATATATATATATATATATATATATATGTCAGGCTGTTTATATATATATGTGTGTATGTGTGTGTGTGTCAGTCTGTTTACATCTATCTATCTATCTATCTATCTATCTATTTATCTATCTATCTGTCTTACTCAGTCTGTTCCTATCTAGGATATATAATATTTGAGAAAGAAGGTTGACGGGGTGATCCCATAGCTACACCGCTGTTTTGCGTGTATGTAGATGATTATCATTTAAGGGTACTTGTATGATGTATGTTTCCAGTTTTCCCCGAATGTTAGATTTGATTTAAAGACATTGTGGATGAAAGGAATGGCTCTAGAAAGTTCGTATAAGATATTCAGTTGATAGGGACGATGGCAATTACGTTTTTCAACGCCAAGTGAAGCAAGAATTCCATTAATTACTTTAGTAAGATGCAAAAGCCGAAGATTTCATCAGTAGATTTTGTACTATAGTTATTAGGTAAATAATAATATCATAATTGGTTGACATTTTGGTAATGAGTTGTAGGCACGGAAAGACGTCGGTAATTGGCTTTCGCTATTTAAATGTTGTTGTTGTTTTCGACATACAACGTGTGAAAGCACATGGATTATCCAGCCCTCGTCAGTTGCCATCCAGAGGGGAGGTAAGCCAGTTTCGTAGGCTAAGGTGGTGCAGCCACCCTTGGTGCCACGAGCATCTTTTGCCACCGGGCTTGGTATTGTTTTTCGTTGTGTAAACAAGTCAGTCTCTATAATTTTATGCCACTGCAAATCGTTCACTAAAAGCGTTTGCTTTCGATCGTTGAACAAAACCCAACGCGCTTGTGTTTTGCGGGCTCGCGCGTAAATATGTGTGTAATTGAATGACAAATAAAAGGAAAAATCTGTGGTGACGCATTTCGCCCAGAGAATTTAAATAAAAAGTTTCATTCAATTACATCTATCTATCTATCTATCTATCTATCTATCTATCTATCTATCTATCTATCTACATATATATATATATATATATATATATATATATATATATATATATATATATATATATATATATATATATATATATATATATATATATATATATATATAAAATAAAGTCTTTTCGCCATATCCATGGAAATTAATATTACAAATGTATATGCTTATAAAGCTCTGTAAATTTCAAAATTAGTTATTCCAAAATTCGCTTGAGGATGAAACAGAACTACGTACTTTAATTTCTAAAATTTTTAAAACTGAATTTTTAGACTCTGTTTTTGAAACGTGAGAAATGTTATGTGGCGATGTAATCATATTTTTAAAAAAGTAATTATAATACATACACACACCCACACACACACACACACACACACACATATATATATATATATATATATATATATATATATATAGGGCCGCTGCAAGAGTAGGTGTCTTCATATAATCTATGATACCCCCTGGAACTTCTAAACTGTTGCATCCCAATTTTCATAAGGTAGAAGTGCGCCCCAAAGAATTTATAATACGCCCACAAATATATGGTAATTCCCAAACAGGGTCGGTGGAATGGTCTCATGTACCCCGCCGAAATCATGACACGGACGTTCCCCCCCCCAACTCTACTAACACTCAAATTTTATCAGGTAGTATTCATATAAAAGAGAAATTTTATTATAACCTAATTATGGACAATAATGGAATATATGCAAGAGTCTTGGGTTCTCCCCCAAATATCTACAATATGATCTCAATTCTATCAAAAAAGCTGATCTAG